>JANRMT010062852.1:16388720-16441700 GCA_026402145.1 Polypterus bichir lapradei
CTATCTATCTATCTATCTATCTATCTATCTATCTATCTATCTATCTAACAAATAAGCCTATCCACTACTCGAGCGCAAGTGTGAAAAGACAGTGTGTGCCCCCATTGGTCTGAAGTTGGGCCGTTTGGCATTGGAATTTGAATCAGAAGCCATTCTGTACCACAACGTCATATTAATTGGTGGATTTGGATAGGAATGAATAAAGATGGTCTCTTTGTGACAAGCCTACGTAACACTACAAGCGGATTGGCATTCTGGACTGGCCGTCACTGTATTAAATGGTCTGGAGGTTGACAAAGAAATATCCCATTAGGCATTAACGTGGACGGCCAAGTCTGGTAGGACCCCACCAGGTAAGGATTCCAGCTGCCTAGTGCTGGCGTCATGTAGCTATGACAACTAAGCAGGAAATTGACATTTTTGTGGGAAACTTTTCTTTTTAAGGAGAATGGTGGACCGAGAAAGAAGAAGGGAAGAGAAGCAGGAGGCAAGGGGCTCGGCGATTTACGCCTAAGAAAACAGCGTGATCAGACTTCACCCAGGGACATCTGCTATTTGTGGGTGGCCACCCAGAAGTTGGAAACAGTGAGGCGAATCTCCGAGAGGAGGCAAAGGGGTTGCGGTATATGGACTTGTGGTTCTCCAGGTGTTCCCATTGGTGAGTCAGACTCGTATTTCTAAATTCTTTGGGACAGCAAGAAGGCGGCCATATTAACCTGGGGACCATTTTTTCTTTCATCAATGAGAACTGTACGACCGGATTCATCGCCATTTCACACCGACTATGTTTAATCTTCATCCTTTGGATCTACCTTTTATTTTGTG
Source organism: Polypterus bichir lapradei (assembly GCA_026402145.1). NCBI lineage: Eukaryota > Metazoa > Chordata > Cladistia > Polypteriformes > Polypteridae > Polypterus > Polypterus bichir. Next base: position 16,389,546 of record JANRMT010062852.1, read on the forward strand.
TGTGTTTCATACCGGGGATTAGGGAGGGTGTCCGGTAAAATGGGATCACGAATGAGCACCCAGTCACCTTTCACGTGAATCCATAACTACTGTACCCTGACTTACAATACACCTGCTTATTGAACCAACTGAACTACCATCTGGGTTTCTGTCAAGCTTTGGCGGGCATGGAAAGGTGGCAAGAGGAGTTGAGGACCGAATGTTTTAATGCTAATAATAATTGTCCACTTCCCTCCTGGGTGGTGAAGTGTAGCGATCGCGCCCATTTTAGATGATTGTTACACCTTTACCCCTCTCTCTCTCGCCCTCTATCTCTCTCTGACACCATGGCCATGAAGAGAACACAATGAGGAGCGCAACTCGGTAGCCATATTGAGACAGGCATATGCGGCCTGTGCTGACGAAAGCTGACTAGAAATGATGATTTGACCGGAGACATTTGAGTGTGTGTGTCTGCTGCCTGAAACTCCACATCTAGCATTTATCAGGTTGTGTGGTTGCCAATTATTCACATGTACTTTGCTTCTTTGCTTCATCACCACCGTTCCTCCCGACTTCACTTCAATGGAGGTTCAGTGAAAGGGGACTGGCAAGTCAATGTCATTTTTTTTACATCGCACATTTAAAACAACATAGGAATGCTGCGGCCAAAGTGCTTTACAATAATAGAATAAAAGAAAACAAATAGCATAAATAGAAATAAAATATCCATCCATTTTCCAACCCGTTGAATCCGAACACAGGGGTCTGCTGGAGCCAATCCCAGCCAACACAGGGCGCAAGGCAGGAACCAATCCCGGGCAGGGCGCCAACCCACCGCAGGACACACACATCCACACCCACAGCACACACACTAGGGACAATTTAGAATCGCCAATCCACCTAACCGGCATGTCTTTGGACTGCAGGAGGAAACCCACACAGACACAGAGAGAACATGCAGACTCCACACAGGGAGGACATGGGAAGCGAACCCAGACGGGTCTCCTAACTACAAGGCAGCAGCGCTACCCACTGCGCCACTGTGCCGCAAAATAAAATATATGAACATAAAATAAAATACATAATAAACAGAAGTACTGTAATGTTATATAATCACAATAAGGAAACCATCAGTATTACTGAAGGTCACGGAATGCAAGTGAATAGAAATGAGTCTTTAATCTCGTTTTAATTTGTAGACGACTCCTTTATGTGACGAGGTAAAGAGTTCCTGTCTGTCCCCCTTAGTGTGACACTCGGTACGAGGGACAACAAGAGACAACTGACCAGAAGATCTAAGCACTCTGGATGGCTGGTGTAAAACGCACAATTCAGATAAATAGGCAGGAGCGAGCTCATGTAAAGATTTAAAAACTAGCAACAAGATTTGAAAATCAATTTGAAAACTGACAGGCAGCAGCCGGTGTAAAGAAACTAATATCGGAGAAACAGAATCAGACTTTCATACCCCAACCAGAAAGCGAGCGGCAGCATTCTGGACCAACTGTAACCTGCGGATCAGAGATTTGCTAATCCCAGAATACAGCGAGTTGCAGTAATCAAGGCGAGAGAAGATAAAAGCAGGAGTAGCTTTCTCAAGATCCCTAGAAGATAATAAAGGCTCGATCTTACCTAATAGACGAAGCTGGAAAAAGCAACTCTTGACTACAGAATGAATCTGTTTCTCAAAAGAGAGGTTACTGTCAAAGATAATACCAAGATTGCGGACTTGAGGTTTGCAAAAGACTGAGAAAGAGCCGAGAAGTCCAAGACCAATGTGGACTTTAGCTGATGGACCCGCGATAAGCACCTCCATTTTATTTTGATTCAGATCAAGAAAATTATCAGCCATCCAGGACCTTAGTTCAGAAAGACAGTTGTGGAGTTGACTCATTGCAGAGTTGCAGACGGGAATATAAACCTGAGTATCATCAGCATAGCAGTGAAACGAAATGTTACATTTCCTAAAAATCGCTCCAATAGGGTGAAGGTATAAAGAGAATAAGACAGGACCCAAAATGGATCCCTGAGGAATAGCACATTTAAGAGGAGCAGTAGACGAAAAAGAGGAATTTCAAGTCACTGAAAAGTGTCTACCAGTTAGATACGACCTGAACCAGTTAAGAGCGGCCCCTTTAAGACCAACAAGATGTTCAGGCCACAATATCAATATCTGATGGTCAATAGTGTCAAAGGCAGCGGACAAGTCAAGGAGGACAAGGACTGCAGTGCCACCTGAGTCAGTGATAATAGAGATGTCATTGAATACTTTCAGGAAGGCCGTCTCAACACCATGATAACACCTAAAGCCAGATTGGTAGATCTCAAATAAACTATTGGAGTTAAGGTGATCGACCAATTGATTATAAATAATTCTTTCTAGAATTTTAGCCAGAAATGGCAATTGGGAAATCGGGCGAAAATTGGCTAAAACTCCAGGATCTAATTCTGCCTTTTTTAGACAGGGACGCACCGCAGCATGTTTAAAAAATGAGGGCACAGATCCCTCACTAATAGAATCATTGATAACGGCTAGTCGTGTTGAGCGGAATGGCCTGTTCTCATCCAAACTTTCTCTACGTTTTCTAATACGACGTTTGTTTGCATTTTGACAGCTTTTTCTTGCGTGGAGTTTGGCCTTTTATTACATTTAAAAATGACTCTTTACTCCTTTGTGTTTGCTTTTTTATGTCCCTTGTGGATGTCAACTTCAAGACAGTCATCATGTTGTGCTTACAATAAGAACGGCAGAAAGAAAAGGAATTGGGAGAAAGATGGAAAAAGACACTTGTAACCAGAAATATCGAGAAGCCAATGCTAAAAGCGAAAATGAAATCCTAAATTGAAGTAAAAGAAAAAAACGCAAGTCGTAAACCCAAATTCGTTTGTTTCTTCCATTGGACTGAACTTTATACCCATTGACGTTTGCCTCAGAGTGACTCTGATCATCACGCCAAAGCAACTTCGCAGCAACCCGTAGATAAAATAGTAACGCAAAAGAGAATTCTAAGATGGAGTCGTAGAAAGCTGTAAAATAAAAAGAATTCTAAAATGGAGTTCCAGGAAAATGTCAAATAATTTTAACTGCCTTACAACAAAAGGAGTCAGAGGAGGTAATAAGAGAAGTTAATCCAGTGCCCCCAGAAATCAAAATGGGAGTAAATATGCAATATTAACATAACAAACAAACACAGGCCCGTCATAAGACCTCCGCTATTTGACCAAGACCTCTGTGGACTGAGCCATTTTGTAAATCATACAAGTGGTCTGCTGTAGCCAAACAGCACAACCTATGCCGAGGCTCTTAAAATACTTAGTTTTGTCGTTATTTTTTATATAAAATGACAAATCGTCTGGCGTCAACCCATGCCCAGGTGTAATGTGAGTCAACACGTCATCCAGCGTCCTAAAGAATATCCTTCAGGGATGGAGTTCAGCCCACCTAAGACGGGTATCACAGCTTGACAGGTGCCAGTCAAAAAATTCGAATATCACGACAAAGTTGATTTATTTCAGTAATTCCATTCAAAAAGTGAAACTTGTATATTAGATTCATTCATTACACACAGACTGATGTATTTCAAATGTTTATTTCTTTTAATTTTGATGATTATAACTGACAACTAATGAAAGTCCCAAATGCAGTATTTCGGAAAATTAGAATATCAATTAAGACCAATGCCAAAAAAGGATTTTTAGAAATGTTGGCCAACTGAAAGGTATGAACATGAAAAGTATGAGCATGTACAGCACTCAGTATTTAGTTGGGGCTCCTTTGGCCTGGATTACTGCAGCAATGCGGCGTGGCATGGAGTCGATCAGTCTGTGGCACTGCTCAGGTGTTATGAGAGCCCATGTTGCTCTGATAGTGGCCTTCAGCTCTTCTGAATTGTTGGGTCTGGCGTATCGCATCTTCCTCTTCACAATACCTCATAGATTGTCTATGGGGTTAAGGTCAGGCAAGTTTGCTGGCCAATCAAGAACAGGGATACCATGGTCCTTAAACCAGGTACTGGTAGCTTTGGCACTGTGTGCAGGTGCCAGGTCCTGTTGGAAAATGAAATCTACATCTCCATAAAGTTCGTCAGCAGCAGAAAGCATGAAGTGCTCTAAAACTTCCTGGTAGACGGCTGCGTTGACCTTGGACCTCAGAAAACACAATGGACCAACACCAGCAGATGACATGGCACCCCAAACCATCACTGACTGTGGAAACTTTACACTGGACCTCAAGCAACGTGGATTCTGTGCCTCTCCTCTCTTCCTCCAGCCTCTGGGACCTTGATTTCCAAAGGAAATGCAACATTGACTTTCATCAGACAACATAACTTTGGACCACTCAGCAGTAGTCCAGTCCTTTTTGTCTTCTGACGCTGTCTCTTGTTCAAGAGTGGCTTGACACAAGGAATGCGACAGCTGAAGCCCATGTCTTGCATACGTCTGTGCCTGGTGGTTCTTGAAGCACTGACTCCAGCTGCAGTCCACTCTTTGTGAATCTCCCCCACAGTTTTGTTTCACAATCCTCTCCAGGGTACAAGCGGTTATCCCTATTGCTTGTCCACTTTGTTCTACCACATCTTGTCCTTCCCTTCGCCGCTCTATTAATGTGCTTGGACAAAGAGCTCTGTGAACAGCCAGCCTCTTTAGCAATGACCTTTTGTGTCTTGCCCTCCTTGTGCGAGGTGTCAATGGTCGTCTTTTGGACAACTGTCAAGTCAGCAGTCTTCCTCATGATTGTGTAGCCTACAGAACGAGACTGAGAGACCATTTAAAGGCTTTTGAGTTAATTAGCTGATTAGAGTGCGGCACCAGGTGTCTTCAATATTCAATAATACTGAATTTGGGACTTTCATTAGTTGTCAGTTATAATCATCAAAATTAAAAGAAATAAACATCTGAAATACATCAGTCTGTGTGTAATGAATGAATCGAATATACAAGTTTCACTTTCTGAATGGAATTACTGAAATAAATCAACTTTGTCATGATATTCTAATTTTATGACCGGCACCTGTATAATACAAATATCGCTTTCCATAGTGATGGGAAATGTTTGTGGCTAATAATGTCTAAATAAATTCATCCTTTTTTCTTTATGTAATTCTCGCAACAGTTAAATTTACATTAATTTTGACAACATTTGATTAACCCCGGTAAAACAACCTAAAACCATTGCATTACATGTAACTGAAGTACGTAATTACTGAAACATTAACGAAGACAAGAATCTAAAGGGGCGTCGAGGGTCCATTGCTGTGCTGCTGCAGCTTTAGCACACATCCTTCGTGTGTCATGAATGCACAGCTTGGCGTCACAATCGCGACAATTTGTGTGTTTCTTTCCACACTTTTCTTTCATTTTTTTCTGATGCTTGCACGTGAGATGGTAGAACGTCAGTGCTTGATCCGCACGATCGACGCTGCGTATCGTGTCATTGTAGGCTAACACAGCACAAGGCTTAGTGACGTCCACATTTCCCCTGATGTGAAGCTTGACAGTTGCTACAATGTAAGCGACGTTTAGGAAGTGAATGTCTTGCTTTCTCTTTCACTTGATCGCAATCTCTTTGTCTTTTTGTCACACATCTACTTGCACCACGATGAACCTTCAGGCGGCCAAATTCACCACAGTGAATTAGTTTTACTTTCCATGTCAACGTCCGATAATCAATTCACTTCGTCATCACTATCACTTGATTCAGGCAATGATTCAATTTCAGGTTGTTCTAAAACTGGCTTTACAGCTTCCCGTTTATGTTACCAGCCTCAGGTCTAGGGGAGCCTGGGCCGGGTACAGGGTGTAGCTGAAATGGTAAGGTGCCAAAAGCATAACAGGAGGAGGCAGTAGTTTGGAAGCTCTGACCATACTTGATTATATTCTGATTTGCCTAGAGGTATATAACTGCTAAAGTCCCTGCCCAGATGAGCACATTGATTGGTCAACAATGGTGTACACACAGTTTAATTAATTAATTAATCAATAGCACTGTTGCTCACCATTAAGTGGTACAGATACCCCTATAGGTTGATTAGAAACTATCCATCCATTATCCAACCCGCTATATCCTAACTACAGGGTCACGGAGGTCTGCTGAAGCCAATCCCAGCCAACACAGGGCACAAGGCAGGAAACAAACCCCGGGCAGGGTGCCAGCCCACCACAGGATTAGAGACTAACATTACAGCTACAATGCCATTGTGTTTTAGAAGGCTCCGCCCTACTCATGAATATTAACGAGCTACCATAGAGGGCCAGAAGACAGAAGATTTTTTTGTGTTATTTCATCTACAAGATGGCAGCAGAATGTTGTCCTGAGTGTTATTAGGGCTCAAGGCTCGAATTATCTCATCAAAACAGTTTCACCCAGGTACCACTCGGGATTAACCGTTTTTACACAGAATTCCAAGTCCAAGAGACACTCAGAGTTAACACCAAGGAGGTTAGTATGAAGGAAATTAAGTCCAGATTCTGTTGACTTTACCACCGATGTTACCGTTTTCATTGATTTTCTCTGGTTTTACTGTTTTCATGAAGTATCCAGAGCCTACGTGTCTTTTGTTGAAAAGCAAAGGGTTTTGGGTTCTTGTGCAGCATTTTGAAAGGCACCTCTTACTTTATCAGAATCTTCGTACGTAGGATTGTTTTGTGTATTGCGAGGGAATTTAGGGGTAACAGAGTTTTTGGTCATGAGGTGTTGTGGTAATGCAGTGTACATTAGAAGAAATAATAATAATTCTTTGCATTTATATAGCGCTTTTCTCACTACTCAAAGTGCTCAGCAATTGCAGGTTAAGGGCCCAAAGAGCAGAGTCCCTATTGGCATTTACGGGATTCGAACCGGCAACCTTCCGATTGCCAGTGCAGATCCCTAGCCTCAGTCAGAGGCGTAGTTAGGGTTTTCAGCTGAAGATTTCGCACCGCCTCCTGTTTGCCAAAATGCAATGGGGAAGGGAAAGAAAATTTTTAAAAATGTATTTAAAATAATACTATTTTAAGAAAAAAATAATGCCGCCTCGTGTTCTTTAAAATCTAAATCCGTCATTAGTTTTTGTAAGAAAAGATTAGTTTTCCGCATTTAACAATGATTTTAAAAAAAGTATATAGCAAATTATAAAGCAAAATAATTATATAGTATTTATAAAAACTGCATTACTTACAATTTATTCGTACGAAAATATGATGGGGAAACGTCTAGACTTTTGCAGCCATCTACGAGAATACCTCACCACAGCCCAATCAATTTTCTATCAAACACATAAACACAAATCACTTGGCACGCAGAAATGGCGTTTGCAACAACTTAGACAGACAAGGATACACTAATGCCTCACGTCAGTCGCGCGACCTGCTTAATAACGTCAGAAATGTTTCTGGGTGGGAGTCAAGCACGTTAGAGTAGTGGAGGGGATGAATTATTGTCTGTTGGGTATAAAGAACTAATACGTGCTTCAAAATCAGAAAGAGACAAAAAACAACGGAAAAAGATCTCCTCATACTGATGGACTGAGTATGCGAATGTTTTTTATTTACTATTTAGTGCATTTAAGAATGGAAAACATTTCATTCTAAAATTTCGTAACATCAATTTTGCGCCCCCCCTAGCAACACCACTGGCCACAGAGCCACCACTCCGCCTACAATATAAATATAAATAATAAATATAAATACCTGACATCTGTCTGAGAAATAGCATGAAAGGGTTAAGTAAAGAGACAGAGTGTTCCAGTGGTGGTTTAAGAAACCAAAGACCCAGTAAGACTGGACAGTTGTCACGTCCACAGAAATTCCATAAAAAGCTACGGGCTGAACTTACGACATATTGAGGAGGACGAGGATGTAGTGGAATGAGGCTTTTATTTAGGTATGTCACTTGGATATGTAAGCTAATTTCGACCACCCCCTGACATTAACGGACCAATCAGAGTGCAGTAAATGTCAAGTGGCGTGCGTGTAAACGTTAATTCAGCGCTGTTCTGTAATTTCAGCTGTGAAGTAGTATGGGTCTCTGTCCTTGTTCTGTGACCATTCCTTGGACACCTCCACTTACGGTACCATCCCTTGGCGGACTGCTGTAACGGGGTGCTCCCTCTTCATGAAGAGAAATTAAAGATGCATGAACAAGCTTCCTCCTGACTGATTTCTGACTCAAAGAGGTCCTAGTTGAGGACGAGATTTCTTCAACTTTTTGAGGGCTGAATATTTTTTTCAAAACTGAAAAGCACACATAAATCAATGTAAGACGTCTGTTGCTGAGTGCAGTGGTCGCTGTCGGTGCCTGTTCGGCGTTTCTGGTAGCCAGCCTGGCTGTCATTGAGTGGTGGTGGCAGTCACAATGAGACTCAATCTGGTTTGTACCTCTTGTCATGGTAAGTGGAGGTCTTCCCAGGTGATGGTTGCTGCAGGCGCATCGCCTACACGAACGTGTTCAACGCCACGGTCAGCTGGGGACCCATCAGCCAATCCCGGGACCTCATTTTCATTTTTGATCTCCATCTCAGGTTCACTTGCATCAAACTCAGATTCTGACAAGTCAAAGTCTGATTCAACCATAATACGTAAAACGTCGTCCACAGAGTATTGCGCTTTACGTATTCGCTTTGGTCTCTCGCCAGATGTCGATGCTATTTTAGAGGTTGGTTGCTCTTTGCTATTCATGCACATGCAGGGAGCTGAGGTCAAATCAGTAAAGCTGACTTTCCTTCTAGCAAAGAGAGTCGAACTAAAATGAAACGGCGAGATTTGTCGCAGTTTACAGATGATTAACATCCTCTAGCCCTGAATTTAGACCCAAGTCGACATCTGCCATGAAGGAGTTAATATATTTCCAATTTATTTCTTTAACGGTGCCCAAAGTACAACAGCAAAAGTTGCAAGACTGCAATAAATTCTGAAATATAGAAAGTGTAAAACATAGATAGTGAAATGTGGTGTCATTTGAAGGCCAGAACAACCGTCTCATTTAGCAATTTAGTCCACGAACGTCAGGACGTTCAGAAAGGCCCTCGGAGGCAGGACTGCTGCAACGTGGCATTGGGGTATGCACTGCAGCATTTTCGTGGCATTTTCGTGGCAAACACTGTACTTTGAATATATAGCAGTGAGTAAATTCAGTGATTTTATGCAGTTTTATAAAATTGTTCAGTGCTGGCGGGTTCAAAACAATGGGCCTGAGTTTAAGGGGTTAAGCTTTTCTGCTGTATCTTTGGGTGTTGAGGAGACCCCGGCTAATTAGGACATGCCAGTGCAGACCTCACAAGTGCTTTGGCGTTTCACAACTTGTGTCCAACAAAATTCTGCGATGACTGAGTTACATAACAGCAAGAAAGCGCCAGACTCGTACCCACATTTCTACTTGTCAGAGCCGCCTCTGTCTATTCATAGTAAAAAGAACCAAAAACATTTAAAGAGCTACAACAGAGAATCATAAGCTTTCCTGCAGCCCTACAATCTGAAACCTCAATTTTGGGAAAGTCTGGGTGGTACTGGAGTGGTACCAATCACCGTGCGCATAACAACGAGGAAATGCCAGCCTCGTATCCAGAAAGGAAGCGGTGGGGTGACAACTCCTCGTAACGTAAGACACATTTTCAGATTTCATTCAAATTCAAGTTACCTCATTCCTGACAATATCTGGGAATTGTTGTAGTCCCTCTGGCTTCACCAGGCTCTCGTTGATGAACTGAAGGCTCAAGATGAAATCTCGACTGTACTGGATCTTATTTCCCTTTCCTGTTTCCTTCTCTTCTGCATCTTTCTTGGCCTTTATGATGATGGTAGTGATGCCGGGTTCAAATCGGTCCACCTTGTGCAACATCCTCCATTTTGATTCCGACTGCTTAAAAGGGAGAACAAGTTGGAGAATTAGTTAACCGTTTATAGGACCCTCTTTCTTAACTTGCCTTGTGTTGGTAATGCTTAGCCAATGAACAGTTTTGGAATAATACGGGACAGATGACTGCCCACCTGGTGGTCCAGTACTGGCTGATATCTTGACTGCACGTCATTGCCAACCTTTAAATTGTGCAATTAAAAAGGTCAGAAACGTTTCATAGCTTCGTTCTGCATATTTTATGTTGCGAGGAAGAGGTAGCACACGAACACCTCAGATTTTAATTAGAAATAAAATACAAGAAAAGACTTTAAATGTGTAAATTGGTCAAATGGAAAGAGAAGGAATAAAGGAGGACTATAATATTCAAAGATTCATCAGAAAATTTCTTTGAGAACTCTTATAAAGGGCTGCACAATAGCAAAGGCAGCCTCATAAGCAGAGATGGCACAGGGAAAATAGCAAATGGAGAGCCTCCTGTATGCCAATGAGGGTGGGCAGGGGCTTCCAGGAGGTCATTTCTAAAATAAATTTGTTGGGCACCAAAGTGAGAGATTGACCCAGAGGACCTGGCAGGAGATCAGTCTAACTCCTTGAAGGCAGCAGCTGGGAGAACCCACTTGGGACAAGTGTGACCGTCGTTGTACATCAGGTGTGGTCCTACTCTGGTCTTATTTGGAAGTGTGGTTCCTTCACGGGACACTAGATGCCAATCTAGTTTCTGGTATTACGGGTAGGATGCCAGGTGGATGGAAGAAACCAGGGGGGAGAGAGCATCTTCAAGACACTACCTCCCCCTCCTGGGTAGCTGTGGCACCACGGATACCCGCAGGGCACACTGGGAGCTGGAGTTTGGCAGAGCCCCGTTGGGTTCTGTGGGGGTCGCCAGGGGAAGCTGCAGAGCCCTACATTGGGTTTTCACCACACCTGGAAGTGATTCCCGATCTGATAAATGAGACACCTGGAACACTCCCAGGAGTAGCTTAAAAGGTGCCACCTCACTCCATTCAGGGAGCCAGAGTCAGGAGGAGGAAGAAGGACGAAGCTTGTAGGGAGAAGTGAAGGCCGAAGCGGAGAAAGAGAGAGAAGGAAGACAAAATGCTGTGTGCATTGGAGTGTGCGTACTGAGCACTGCAGGTGGGAATGAGTGAGAAGCGTTTCCCACTGTGATAATAAAGGCTTTGCTCCATGCCCGTCTGTGTCGGGGCTGGGGCGGATGGAGCACCCATGGTTTCCACACTGGCTCCAGAAACTCCCTCAGCACACGGTCAGAAAGTTGAATTGGTCGAAGGCTCACTCGCCAGAGGAAGACAGGCCAGAGTTTGTAAAAGGGAAAGGCAGGAGGTGAAACTACATGCTGTCGCTTGGAGTTGGAAAACCATCACCAGGCCGAAGGCCAGGCTCTCCTAGCCCAGCTGGGCAGTAGGGTTAACTTTGGCTTCATTTTAGATCATTAGGGATATTCTGACAAGAACAGGCCATGCAGCCCAACAAGCTCATCCATCCTGTTCATCTCGATTGTCCAAAACAACCTCAGGTCGAGATTTTTAGGTCAATGCAGTCTGTCACACACGTGCGCATGGGAAGCAGCTAGAGAGCTTAAATAATAGTAATACCACGCCAGACCAGGGGGTGGCGAGCTGCACTAACTCTCTCTCTCCGTCCTCTGCAGACTATCATCGGGAAATCCCACTAAGTGCCGCCGCTTTTGATGACATCACTTCTGGTACCAGCACCATTGATGACGTCACTTCCGGCGCCGAGGACATCACTTCCAACTCCGGTCTCAATTACATCATTTCCTGCCATGGCCTTTAAATCTGCCATTTTGTCAAACCGAAATCAGTTCTGTTTTGGACTTCAGCGTGAACACAACTCAACTAAAAATCAACCTTTTGCAGCCAGGGCACAATATATGGGTGGCTGCCCCAAACCTTTTTGATGTATCTGTGCCGTTCTTATCACAAGTCCTACTCTCCATCACACCACACGGTCAACTATTCCATGTGTGTACAGTTCTTAAGTGAATTTGTTGGCTTCGGTTCTCCATTTGTTCATTCCTTTCTTGTACCTTCGGCTTTGAGCAAACCAGATAGTAGTGGCACACATTCCAGAAATGTTTGGTACAGAATTCCAAGAGTCGTGGCATTTTGAAAAACTAGGCCTTGGCCCATCACATTGTCCCTACTGTCAAAGTGGCCAACAAGTCCATCCTTCAGGAGACGGCTTGTGTTGAAATGTCATTTTGCTCAGAATTTCAGAAGGTCAGATGGGAACTAAACTATGGAGGGGTTGCCCTGAGTGTGCATTTGAGTGAAAGTACCACTTTGTGAGGGGCAATTCCTGCAATGGTGATGGGATCAAAGGATCTGCGAGTAGAAATCGGGTTGAGTGTCCACTTCCCTGTTATGAAGGAGCCTCATCCTGTAAATAACCTGAGATCACATCTCAGACAGTTCGAAGCCCGCTTATGAACAACTCGCTTGATCCACTGATGGGATCAGAGGCGCTGAGGAGTAATCGGACCTTGATCAGTTCACTCCTGTCCATCCATGGTCAGCTTGCCATCCATCCATCCATCCATTATCCAACCCACTATATCCTAACTACAGGGTCACGGGGGTCTGCTGGAGCCAATTCCAGCCAACACAGGGTGCAAGGCAGGAAACAAACTCCGGGCAGGGCGCCAGCTCACCGCAGGTCAGCTTACTAGCCATAAACAAATCCAGCCGCTTGAAAAGGAAACATGCAGTTAAGTGAATTAAATATGAAATTATAATTATGAAAGACTCACATTGACCTTTCAAACCTTTACAATGGATTCTGCCCTTTCACCGCCTCATCTTCATTTACTTCATCGAGATGTGACTCAGAAGGAAGACGCTGGAAAACTGCACTGCTGGGTCAAGAGCCTTTGATCATCATGGACCTATCAGTCCAACCTGCGTGATGCCGTTGGTACCGTAAAAAGTGACCTGCCTCAGCTTCTAGTGAGAGACCCGAGATTGTAAAAGGTGAGGCAGGATGACACCCACAATGAGGGAAACATCGACACCTGCTAACATACTTACAATGGCGGCCTGCGAGAGCTGTAACGAATGGACATGTCGGAACTTTGGATTTAACTAGAGTAGATCTAAGATGGAGGGGCTTCAAAATTGAAACATGATCTCAAAAGTACCGTAAGTAAGTCCCCCACCTGCTTTGATGTCTCATCGGAGCCAGCAGACGGACTCCCAGCAATCAAAGCAACCCTCCACTGTCTTACTCCTCCACCATTCCTGCACATCATTCTCTTCATTCAATTTCCACTTCATCAACCCCCAACGAGGTCACAACTTCACATCACTCTGTGGGTCATCACTGCACTGGGACCCCAAAACCATGTAATGCCCGATTTCAGTGAAGACGTGCTCCCTCTGCCTGATTCTTTGAACCCGAGGTGCTCGATCATTGCTCTCGGATCCTCTGAACCTTTATCACTAGCATCCCTGTGAGTTTGCTCCCTGGTCAAGGACCTCCTATTGGACAACACAAGGAGACATGAATTCGAATTTGTATTGTAGACATTTCCACAATAGAAGGCAGAGCCTGTGGCAGCGCTGTGGACTCCATTTCCCAGCCTGCCCCAAGGGTATTGCTCTGATTGGATGTCTGCAACGGGTGCAGGGGCTGCTGGGGACAAGAAGGGCTAGCAGAACTTTAAAAGGGAGTCGGCTAAGCAGCAAAGAGACCCCGTTGTTTTGTGTTCGTATTCACCCGTCCGTCTCGTCTCCAATACCTCCCGTTTGTATCCTGGATCGCTGATCATATATGGAGTGTCTCGTGCCTGTCTGTCGTGTAAGAAGTGTTGGATTGGTCATCGTAATTCATCGGGGGGAGTACTCCCCAAATCTCTTCATGCCTCGCTGCATCAGGTCTACCGGTAGGTAGGACTGGTTAATAAGTTATTTACTGAAACCTGTTCCCTGGGATCACGCCATTCCACTTCATCCACCACTGTTGTATTTGGACTGTTTATGGACTGGACGTTTATTGTTAGATGTTTGTTGTTGTGTTAGTAATTGATATCGTCAAGGGGAAAAGGGAGGGTTAGCTGATTATTTGTCGTTTGTGTTTCATTCAAATTATCACAGTTATTTATTTAATTTACTCTTAAGTCGTGTCTCTTTGTCAGCCGAGACTGAGTGCGTTCCTGGGATCTCCACAAAGAAAAAATTGCCGTCCCGTCGACGGTGTGTGAATCTGAGCGGCACCGGACCGCTACAAGCTAACCGACCCACTCATAGAATCAAATCGGTCAAACTCGGTAAGGCCCTGAACCCAAAAGGATGAGCAGGTCCATAACAGGGGACAGGAAGGCGAGGAGATCCATTGCTGTGAAACAACTTGATCAAAGACCAGAGCAATAGTGGCGGGCATGAGAAAAGCTGCTGGCGCACATTTGATATAATGTGATATTAGCATGATCTTCTTACTGTTATGGTTACATTATTCTACTGTATTATCATTGTTATTGGGCCTTCTTCTTCATGTGTTATCTACTGCAGCGAAGAATGACAGGCGCCACACAGTAGTTTGCTGTATGCATTTACAATGACAATAAAAGCAAACATTAGGGAGTTTTTCTTTACACAAAGAACGATAGACACTTGGAATAAGCGACCAAGTAGTGTGGTAGACAGAAAGACGTTAGGGACTTTCAAAACTCGACTTGATGTTTTCTTGGAAGAAATAAGTGGATAGGACTGGCGAGCTTTGGTGGGCTGAATGGCCTGTTCTCGTCCAGAGTGTTCTAATGTACTAAAAAATCTAAATTTTAATCTTTTGCGCCCATCAGAGTCTCATTTTCAGCCTGCTGATTCTCAATTCTAGGATAATCCTAATTAAATTCATATCACACAATAAAAAAAAATATCTCTAGGCACTATGGAATTTTCAATAAGCAGCAAATCTAACTAAAACAAATTTGCGAAAGCTGATCACATGATAAGAAGACGACGACAGCTAACAGCTCCAGCATCTGCTAAGTGTTTAGTGTGGGTGGTGCAGCAACCTGCTGGTGCTCGTAAACTACTAGGGCTAGATCCTTGATATTGGTATTAATTGAAAGTGTAAGACTTAATACAAGTTGCTGAAGCAAATAAAGTGTGACTAGCAGAAACCTCAGTGCAGTTACCAGGGCTCTCATCTTTCTTACTGCAGACTACATAGGCAGATTGATCAGAGAAGGTGACATGGCAGAGAGAAAAAGAAGAGCAGCAACATCTGGTGAGTGAGAAGCAAATTGCAGAAGGTGATTACATGATGGGAATAAGAATAACTACAAGCCCACCTTTTGCTAAACATCAAGAGCGTGTGGTGCAACAACCTGCTGGTGCTCGCAAACTATTGGGCCTGGATTATTGATTGGTGTTGTCATTGCAGCTGCTTCTGCTTCTACTTCCAATAAAACTCGCAAGTCCTGTCCACTTACTTCTTCTAAAATAGCATTAAGTCGAGTTTTAAAAATCCCTAAAGTCCTACTGTCCACCACACTTCCTGATCTCTTACTCCACTTGGTGTCTGTGGTTCTCTGTGTGAAGAAAAACTTCCTAATGTTCGTATGAAATGTCCCCTTCACAAGTTTCCAACTGTGTCCCCGTGTTCTTGATGAACTCATTTTAAAGTCACCATTGAGATGGACAGCCTGGACGTTCCTCAACTGAAGAAACCAGCCTGTTCAGGGCAATACATCCCCCGGGACACTAGATGGCAGCTTTCTCTGAATGGAAATGGTTCCCAGGATTCCTGCAGGGCAGCATGGGACATGGAGTCCGTTTTTTCAGCCCTGTTGGGTGCTGTTGGTGCCGCCAGGGGGAGCTCACCAGGAACCAGGGGGATATTATCGTGACGTTAACCCGGAAGTACTTAGGAGTCACGAGGACGAAAACCTGCAGTACTTCCGGGACACTTGAAGAAGGCGTTTGACCCGGAGATGGAAAACATCCAGGTCTTGGACTTTAAAAGGATTGTGGGAAACCCCAGCAGATCGAGCCTGAGTTGGGTGGTAGAGTGACGGAGCTTCTGGGAGTGGAGGATTGGTTATTGATTATTGATTATTGTATTGCTTTTTTATTGAGAATTGTGGAGTGTGTGGTGATTTGTGCACTTTATTGAAGAATAATTATTAAAGAATCTTCTTGGTGCTTTTAAAGTGTGTCTGTGATGTCTGTCTGGTGGGTTCAACGGGGCAACAGCGACCCCTAGCGTCCACACCGTCTTTATCCACTAGACTAGTTCCCTACATAATTGTTTTCAGTCAGGCCCTTTTACTTAAACTGTAAAGGCTCAGCTCTTTTAATCTTCTTCATAACTCATCCCCTGTAGCCCCCGTAATCAGCCTCGTCGCTCTTCTCTGGACCTTCTCTAATGCTGCTATGTCCTTTTTGTAGCCTGGAAACCAAAACTGCACACAGTAATTTTGGCCTCCCTCACTTTCTTTTCCCATGGACTTCCATTCCCATCATTATTTAGCCCCCATATTCCTTGACTTTCCTCATCACATATTCATACCACTTAATCCTACTTTTCTTTACTTCTTAGGTGTCTCTTCCACTTTTATTGGACCTCTCATGGTCTCATTTCTTATTCTGTCCTTTTCTTGTAACTCCGCACATCCATCTCAACATTTGCATTTCTGCCACATCCAAAATCTTCTCTGGTGCTTCCTTTGCTCCCCGTGTCTCAGCCCCATATATGATTACTAGTCTTAAAAATCTGACCTTTAACCATTGCCTTGATTCTTCAGTCACACAATACTCCTGATACCTTCTTCCAATTGCTCCATCCACACTGTACATTGTGGGTTATCTTTGCATCTAATTGTCTATTTTGGGCTACCCCTGATCCTAGATGTTTAAACTTCTCCACTCTTTTCAATGGCTCTCCCTGCCAACTAACTTCTGAATCCTGATCCTCATCAAACCTCAGATATTCTGTCTTCTTCCAATTTATCTTCAGTCTTCAATCTTCCAAAGCCTTTCTCCATTCCTCCAACTTCCTCTCCCCTTCCTCTTTTCTGGTGCTACACAACACAATGTCATCAACCCAAAGTCAACACATCAATCACCAGATTGAAAGCAGACCTCTTCTCACTGGGATCTTGTCTGTTACCCCAACCCAAGTCCTCACTCCCTCCTACATATCCTGGACAATCCTCACATACGTTCTACTATCTTTCTCATCCACCTCCAGACCTCTTGACGTGGCACCTTCTCTACATCAATGACCACCATATGCAAACCTTTCTGCTTTTCTATGAACTGTCACAATGCAAAGATGGCATCAAGTTGTTCCTCTCCCTGGCATAACACCAAACTGCTGCTCCCCTGTGGTGGTCTCTCCCCTAAGCCTTCTCTCTATAAACCTTTCCCAAATGTTCATTGTGTGTGACACCCACTTTATCCCTCTTTAGTTTCACGTCTTACTTATAAATGGGTCCAGTCCCATTGTTCCTCCTCTCCTCTTCTCTTCTCTCCTGTCCATAGATCTTCTTCATCAGATCCCACAGCACTTCTTCTCCCTCTTCTCCTAAACTTCTGCTGCTGTTTCTTAGTGGACTTTATTGGAGGTGCTTTTTTGGGACTTGTGTGCCTTGGAACCCCTAGTTCATGACAGTGGTAACTGCTGGCTTGGTTGTAACCCTGAATGCTGTCCTGCCTGACTTGCCCTCTCAGTTCGTAGTGCTTGAAGTATGAAGAAAAGCCAACAAAGCAGCAGCTCCTCAAAAACCTTTTGATTCTCCTTTGTGTTGCACTGAACTTCTGCCCTTGGTGAGGCCTCACCCAACACCTCCTTGTAAAAGTGGACACTACGCCATTTTAGATTACAGTAGATACAAACAGTGTGTGGAGTTGCCCAGGTAAGTCATGGTGATGTTAGGCTCTGGTCATACTGTCTGCTAGTCTGGTTTCAGTTTGTTCACATGTGCAGGTGGCACTGATGACTACACAGGGACCCCCAGGGTCCAAATGCTGAGTTCCAAAGTTGTGGGTCTTGTCCATTTGGTCCAAGAGAGCGACAATGCAAAATCTGGTCCAGACTGGTCAAAGTGTTTAGGGTTGCATAGGGTACAGGCAGTCAGACAGACAATTCTGTTTTGATGTATAGTGCATTGTGAGAGATGCCATGCGGGGACTGCAATCCCAGCCAGAGCTGTATCAGGATCCTTACTCATCCAGGACGCCAGTGACACAGAAGGACAGGGGAAGACAATTAATTCAGGTTATAGTCCTCCTCAACATGCTAGATAGGGAACCCCCTGGGTTACAGTACCACCACAGGGCACATAGGGAACTGTAGTTCTTTGGCTCAGTCCTGTTGGATGCCACCAGGAGACACTGAGGGGAGTAGCAAGTCCAACCTCCCAAGCCACAGTTTCGGGAAGGACTCCCGGGTCTTGTGTAAAAGGAGCCACCTGCCTCAACAAAGGGAGCCAGAGTTGGGAGGAGGAAGACAAAGTTTGGCTGGAGGAGTAGATGAGAGATGACAGAATTAGAGATGACAGTGATAATTAGAATTGTGGTGTGGGAAACGCTTCCTTGTAATGGTTTCACACAATAAAACCTTTTTGCTCACTTTGGAATTTGTGTCCGAGCCTTTGTGTCGGTAGTTTGGGGAGCTGCAGAGCCTCCTGGGGACCACAATAGATAAGGACAAGGGATCTGGTTGTGGTTTTCTGGAGGAAGAGCCACCGTTAGCTTCCTGTCGACACACACTGGCTGTGAACTCTCTCATCAATTATTAAACACGTCCAATGACTTGTGTGATGAAAGCCACACCGGTGTCTTGGCAGATTGAAAGGCCCCCGTGTTGTTCACCCCATCTAACTTCTCCAATCCAGCTGAGGGTCATATGACTACAGAGTTGACCCTGGCAATACTGGGTGAGCGGTGGGAACTAACCGTGGACTGGGCATCAGTTCATAGCAGGTTACATTCAGGCCCATTCACCCGCTGTCACTCATTCTGGATTTGAATGACAATTCCGGCTCTCTGACTGTCACCCCCAATCGCTGAATGACCTGCTCGAGTTCTGTGCCGTGTAACCGCAAGGGGTTTGTCTTCCAAAAGCAGGGCAGCGGTGACTCAATGCGACTTCTTGGCTTCTAGAAACTGGCGAGAACTTGCCCTAGGATTCTGCAAGCCAATCCATAACTCAAAAGGTATTCATTTGGCTTTATCTCATTTTTAGCAGCATTGATTAAAGCTTTCATTAACTTATACTTTCTCGTATACGTAGTATAAATAAAGTATAGTAAGTGCAACAAAATTCAACCTTGAGATTTTGACGAATCTCCACGTTTCATGCGCTCCTGAACGTGTTTTTGCATTTATGTGTCTTTGTGTCTGTATGGAAACACGATGACTTGAGAGCACTTTGAACTAGATAAATGAATTTTGGCATCTGGGTGTTTTATCTAAATGTTAGTTTTCTATCAACTTTTGGGCAACATACATCAAAAGGAAGTGGTACTTTACATGAACAGATTTCAATTTTTTTCAAATAAACTGGTACATAATTTAAATAAACAATTAATTGAAATTTTGTATAGTAGTTTCTCATGTGAAATTGCATTATAAGAAGAAAAAAATAATTGAAATGTTATATCGTCATTACTTAGGGTAAGAAACACATAGATAGAGAACTTCACATTAATCGGATAACCAGAAATGACATCTTAACAGGTATCTGCACTACATATGCATTACTACCATTATATACATAGAGATAAATAATTTACATTTTGTATGATCATTACTTATCATCTCTATATATAATCTTCATTTGGATCTTGATCTTTGTTTGTCCGCAAATGAATTAGAAGAAGAAGCACTCGATGGCAGTAGAGAGACAGCTAAAACATAGGCATTGCATTAAGAATCTCCTCCAGGCTTATACTACTGAAGACTGTAGTACGCCAGTCACACCTCAAAACACAGACATTCAAACTAAACAAATTGTTGTGCTTTAAATTAACTAAAGAGATCTTCACTTGGATCTTGATCTTTGTTTGTCTGCGAATTCCATGCATGCGTAGACCACCTTCCAGTTTAGTACGTTGTTGTTACTCACGGATGTCAACAATGTGCTGGAATAACGAAAGGGGTGGTGGACAGTGTTACGCTGGTTAGCTCCTGAGGCCTGGTTAGAGAATGAGATTGCCGAAGATAAAAGGTACGTGCCTACGTAACATATGAATGAAAGAAAGACAGTGGGTAAAATGAATGACAACGTAACAGCACGTTCCGGAAATTATTATTGTTACGTTGTAGCCGGCGAGTGCTGCGCGTCTCACAGTTGTACTGTGGCTTGCTCACATGTCAGTGAAGTGATCCCTATTTATGCTTTAAAGAGCCTGGATACCTATGTGTCCCCCTTTTATAACCATTGCTCCGTGTATATTGCCTTACTCTTTGGATTGCCACAAAGCAACCTGCGAGATTGGAGAAAGGTTGAGAAGACATCGTGAGAGGAAACGATAGCGTCGTGAAAACGAGACGGACTGTGAACAGACAGAAGCAGAAATGCTCCTACACCACCACATAATTACGATTCGGACAGTGATTCCGAGTAGGCCGTTCCTATCGAATCAATATCCAAGGGTTTTCTTTTGTAATTTTGTTTCCCTTATAAAAAATCATAATGCTGTGAGACGAAGGGCCCAGTTCACGACTGGCAGCCGCGTTTAAACAGGGAGCCCTTCACAGACAACTTTAACACGCGCAACGCAGTTGGGCGCACATGGCTAGTATAAATATAAACTTTGACCTTGATCAGATGACTGGAAGTGGTATATTACTGACCACAAAAAACAATCAGATTTGAAATTTCAGTTTGATCAGATTACCGATGTCGTTCTTTGCCATATAAACTTGAATTATAAACGAAGGTAAGCGATTGGAATTTTGTAAAAAACACACAGATATGAAGTTTCATTATAATCGGAACACCAGGAGTGTTATCTACTTTATCTGAACGTTAAGTGGAGAACAATCCAGATATGGCATGCGTTACGTGTAGTGTTTTACAAAAGACTGGCAAACTGGCACTCATCATGAAATGTCATTACACCATATACTGTAGTATGTATATGGATGAACAACAATAAAAGTAGAGTTAAGTTGAGTTGAATCAACTTTTATAAATGACGCCCATCAGATGACGGTGCCCTGAGTGGACGCCTGTGTTGCCTAAAACATTAACCGTCGCTGCGCTTATGCACCAGCACATTTGCAACAATTATGTGGTTGGCTTACCACAAACACAGTTCTGTGAGCAGAACAGCAATTATCTGATAACTAGAAAGTGACATGAAAATGTCCTGTTACTTTGCATGCTGTGGAAACAGAGGAGAAGATGGTGGGCACTGGAAAGGGCATAGCGACATACATCAGTCTCATTTAGAACGGTGAACGTGGTGAACGTGTCCAGTGAGTTTCATTTCACTGTGTGATCTCCAATATGGCCTGCTTTATGGATGTATCCTCGATTTAGGTTATCTCAAATCACACGCCTGCAGTTGTTAAGCCTGTAAGTACACTCACCGGCCACTTTATTAGGTACACTTTGCTAATACCAGGTTGGATCCCCTTTTGCTTTCAGAACTGCCATGTTTCTTGGTGGTGTAGATTCAACAAGGTCCTGGAAACATTCCTCAGGGATTTTGGTCCATATTGGCATAACATTCATGATGCAAATAATAATAATTCTTTGTATTTATATAGAGCTTTTCTCACTACTCAAAGCGCTCAGCCATTACAGGTTAAGGGTCCAACAGAGCAGAGTCCCTATTGGCATTTGCGGGATTCGAAGCAGCAACCTACCGATTGCCAGTGCAGATCCCTAGCCTCAGAGCCACCACTATGCCGCAAATCTCCCGTTCCACCACATCCCAAAGGTGCTCTACTGGTTTGAGATCTGGTGACTGTGGAGGCCATTTGAGTCCAGTGAACTCATCACCATGTTCAAGAGACCAGTTGGAGATGATCTGAGCTTTGCGACACGGTGTGTTATCCTGCTGGAAGGAGCCATCAGAAGATGGGGGCACTGGGGTCATAAAGGGATGGACATGGTCAGCAACAATGCTCAGGTAGGCTGTGGCATTTAAGCAATGCTCAATTGGTACTAAGGGGGCCTAAAGTGTGCCAAGAAAATATCCACCGCACCACCACACCACCACCAGCAGCCTGAAGCGTTGATACAAGGCAGGATGGATCCCTACTTTCATGTTGTTGATAGAAAATTCTGACCCCACCATCTGAATGTTGCAGCAGAACTCGAAACTCGTCAGACCAGGAGACGTTTTTCTAGTTTTCTATTGTCTAATTTTGATGAGTCTCAGTTGCCTGTTCTTAGATGACAGGAGTGTCAACCACTGTGGTCTCCTGCTGCTGTAGCCCACCTGCTTCAAGGTTCGGCGTGTTGTGCATTCAGACCTGTTCTTCTGCACACCTCAGTTGTTAATGAGTGCTGATTTGAGCTCCTGTTGCCATTCTGTCAGCTTGAACCAGTCTGGCCATTCTCTTCTGACCTCTGGCATCAACAAGGCATTTTAACTCACTTAAATTTTCCCTTTTTCGGACCACTCTCTGTAAACCCTAGAGATGGTTGTGAGTGAAAATCCCAGTAGATCAGCAGTTTCTGAAATACCCAGAGCAGTACGTCTGGCCAACACAGGGCACAGGGCAGGAAACAAACCCCGGGCAGGGTGCCAGCCCACCGCAGGGCACACACACACACACACCAAGCACACAGTAGGGACAATTAAGGATCGCCAATGCTGCTTCACCACCTGAGGCCACAGGTCCGCCATGCCCTCGATCTTCTGCAGTTCGCATACCAGGAGAAGGTGGGAGCGGAGGACGCCATCATCTATATGCTACACCGATCCCTCTCCCACTTGGACAGAAGCAGTGGTGCTGTAAGACTTATGTTTCTGGACTTCTCTAGCGCCTTCAACACCATCCAACCTCTGCTCCTTATGGACAAGCTGACAGAAATGGGAGTAGATTCACACCTGGTGGCATGGATCGTGGACTATCTTACAGACAGACCTCAATATGTGCGTCTTGGGAACTGCAGGTCTGACATTGTGGTCAGCAACACAGGAGTGCCGCAGGGGACTGGACTTTCTCGGGTCCTTTTCAATCTATATACATCAGACTTCCAATATGACTCGGAGTCCTGCCACCTGCAAAAGTTCACTGACGACACTGCCATCGTGGGCTGCATCAGGAGTGGGCAGGAGGAGGAGTACAGGAACCTAATCAATGACTTTGTTAAATGGTGTGACTCAAACCACCTACACCTGAACACCAGCAAAACCAAGGAGCTGGTGGCGGACTTTAGGAGGACCAGGCCCCTCACGGACCCTGTGATCATCAGAGGTGACTGTGCAGAGGGTGCAGACCTATAAATACCTGGGAGTGCAGCTGGATGATAAACTGGACTGGACTGCCAATACTGATGCTCTGTGCAAGAGAGGACAGAGCCAACTATACTTCATTAGAAGGCTGGCGTCCTTCAACATCTGCAATAAGATGCTGCAGATGTTCTACCAGACAGTTGTGGCGAGTGCCCTCTCGCCAGATATCACTCTTAATATTGTTCTTTATCAGTATGCTGCTGCTGGAGTATGTGAATTTATAAAGAATCTAGTGCCTATCTATCTATCTATCTATCTATCTATCTATCTATCTATCTATCATATAGTGCCTTTCATATCTATCTATCTATCTATCTATCTATCTATCTATCTATCTATCTATCTATCTATCATATAGTGCCTTTCTATCTATTTATCTGTCTATCTATCTACCTACCTAGCCAGCATGTCTATGGCTTGTGGGAGGAAACCCACGCAGACACGGGGAGAACATGCAAACTCCACACAGGGAGGACTTGGGAAGTGAACCCTTAAGGGTCTCCTAACTGCGAGGCAACAGCGCTACCCACTGCGCCACCGTGCCACCCATCCTCAAATGACATTGATTGTTTATTGCTAGGTTTTGCCCAATCATTTAAATAAAGTGAATGATGTCACAGGGTCCTGTGGCTGGAGGGGCCTGCCGCTGGAGGTCTGCAGCCAGAACCTTCTGAAATGATCCTGCTGGACATGGCAGGCCACATAATGAGAAGATATGAAGGAACAGCTCTAGGAATAACAGATCAAGGAGGACGTGCTCAATGGACAAGTAAAGCGTATAGTAGTTAAAGAATGGCGAGGCGTTCGGTTACCTCATTCCCCACGATATCTGGGATGTGCAGCAGTAGGGCCGGCTTGACCAGACTCTCCCTGATGAACTGGAGGCTCAGTAGGAAATCCCGACTGTACTGGATTTTCTCATCTCCTTTCAACATTTCATTGTCTTCGGGCATGTTGTGGTGAATCCTGATAGATTGACAGTCCACGTGTTTTTTCACGTCGAAGCTCGTGTTCATTATTCTAGCTTCATATCTTTCCATATGCTGTAATGACAAAGAACATATGTCAGAGAGTCAGAAAAAGTTAGATATTCACCAGAATATTTCTGTTTTACGTATCCGAATAGAACTCAGAAGATACTCTGGTCAGACTCCAATACCCGCCTGTGCTTTGCTCTGCTCAACACAGTATTGAAGAAAAGATAAAGCTGGTCGAGAAGCTGCATGGAAATGGCAAGAACAAGAGCACAGCCAATGAGGACAGGACAAATGAAGAGAACGATGAGGGGAAGTCATCGCAGTCTTCCAGGGTCTCAAAGGCAAGGAGAAGGTTGGTCCCACAGAATTCTTTCACTTTGATACGGAGTCACATCCCTGAAGACGCTGCCAGAAAACTCCAGAGTCACAGATTTGTAAAAGGAGCTGGATGACAGACTGAATGAGCTGCACGCTAACCAAATGGACCTGATGGAGTGAACGGCCTCCCCTCATTTCTAATTCTCATTTTTTCTCATTTTTTCCGTTGATTTAGCGCCTTATCTGTTTTTCATCTCACACAGTGACGGCATCTCATGCGGTGCACAAACTTTCATTGTTTCTACGTAACTCTGCAATCAACTGCGGATGTACGAGAGGGAGAACAGGCATCCCGGCCAGGAAGGAGGACAGTTTCTTACCCAGATGGGAGGCCAGAGAAGAAGGACAGATGACAGCACCGTGATGTCCCTCCATTGATGGATTGAAGGCCAGAAGTCCACATGACCGTCATCATCAAGTTCTTCCATGTGAACCCTGAATACCCTGAGGACTGATTGAGGTCACTGATGGTAGGTAGAATGCCTAGAAGGGGCTGGCTGGGTGGTCCCGAGGCCCCCTGCAGATTTTATTTTTTTTCTCCAGCCATTTGGAGTTTTTTTGTTGTTTCTGTCCTCCCTGGCCATCGGACCTTAATTTTTATTCTGTGTTAATTAGTGTTCCCTAATTTTAATTCTTATTTATTTTGTCTTCATTATGTAAAGCACTTTGAGCTCCATCATCCATCCATTATCCAACCCACTATATCCTAGGGGTCACGGGGGTCTGCTGGAGCCAATCCCAGCCAGCACAGGGCGCAAAGCAGGAACAAATCCTGGGCAGGGTGCCAGCCCACCACAGGGCACACCTACACACACACACGCACACCAAGCACATACTAGGGACAATTTAAGACCACCAATGCACTTAACCTGCATGTCTTTGGACTGTGGGAGGAAACCCACGCAGACAACATGATAACATGCAAACTCCACGCAGGGAGGACCCGGGAAACAAACCCCAGGTCTCCTTACTGTGAGGCAGTAGCACTACCCACTGCGCCACCATGCCGCCCTGAGCTCCATCATTTGTATGAAAATGCGCTCTAGAAATAAATGTTGTTGTTGTTGTTGAGTTGGCCGGCTGGACGAAGAAACAACTTTGTGCCTGGCTGGAGTAATAAAATGGAGGGAACCAACAGAGGTCGGAGGCTGGGAACAGTGCCGTCCCCGATACAGCGGGTGGCAGTGATCCTCTGGTAGCATCCCAGTTTGGACACCCACAGGGGTGTTTGGGATTTGGAGTCTGGAAGTGTAACCCTGTCTGTGTCCCCAGGTGCCAGTAGAGGGCGCCCTCGTGGGAGGACCTCTCTGCTTTCCATGTGACTCAGAAATGCTTCCAAGAAGACATGCCATGGTGCCTGTAGTACTGAAAAGGAGCCCACCGCCTCACATCAGGGAGTCGGAGTCGGGAGGCAGCAGACGACACTCAAAGGAGGAGCAGAAGGAGAGAAGAGAGAGGCACTGGTTCTGATTGCAATTGTGGGTGGTCTTTACGGTTCATTTTGGTGACTTATTTGTATTGTGTGGAGTACTAATGAGTGTGAGGTTTAGGGGCTCATTGGCACCCCCTTGTGGTCACACAGCGTTTAGTGCAATTTTAACATGTGTGAGCAAGCACCTTGTTGTGGCCAGCAGGGGTGCACTCAGCTGCACCCTGAACCCTGAATGAGTGTCAAGGAGGCCAAAGCTATAAGAATTACCCCAAATTATCAGGGAGGAGTCAACGTATCAAAGACAATGGGAATGAAAATAACCAGCCATTTCTAGACATCTTCTCTCCACCCAATCCCCCTAATTAGGCCGGGCCATGCAGGGCTTTTCAGCCTAGTCGATAAGTTACCTCCAGGTCACCTGTAGAGGGCGCTCACGTCTAGCGCCATGCAGCCCTGTGGCCAAATGCCTAGAGCTCCCTCTGGAGGCCCCAGTTGTTCTTCTACTTCAGGGCAAACATTCAATCAACTTTTCCAACAGTGGCGCACAAAATATACATTATGTTTTGGATAGAGAAATGACCCCCCACCACCACCACCCCCACCAAGTGGTAATTAATACAATTATGGGATGTAACGTCCACGTGTGAAAGAAGCCGCATCCTGCAGCCCCCACCCTGACCAGGTCCCCTTACATAAGAGACCATGTTGTGTTGCTGTGGTAGCAGCTTGCAGGTTTTATACATGAATTGTGGTGTTTTTATCATTTAGATTCTATTTTTATCGGGGGGGGGGGGGGTTGGTTATTTGTACTTTTTCGTTCTTTCTTGTTTTCTGATTTTTTTCATTCCGTTTTTGACTCTTTGATTTGTGTTAATGTTACTTTTGTGTGTAATTTGCTGTGTTCTCGATGTCTGTGTGATGTGTCGTCACCTGCCTATGACCTCAAGGGTCTACACTCAGCCCTTATAAAGATGGGGGTAATCTACAGTCCAGTCCCCTGCGGTTCATTCCAATGCACTTGGGAGTTGGGGAGTGTTGGCATTGTTTCCATTCTTGTGCTTTGTGATTTATTGGATTGTTTTGACCATTTTTGCTCTGTTGTTAACTTCTCTGGAGTTCGCCTTGGGAGTTTACTCACCATGGACTGACTTTACTGGTGACCCCTTTATGCCTTTTGTGCTCCACAGAGCTTCTTGTTGTTTAATTATTTTTTTGTGAAGATGAAATCACTTCATTTATAAAAGTTCTGCGTTTGCCTTTGTCACTAACTGGATTTGACAGTTTTCCCCTAACGGCCATTTTTGGGAGTTTCTGGGACTTTTTGTCCTTTGGAACTCTCAAGTTTCATCACAGTACGTAATTTGACCATTTTGTATTTCGATTATCTCGGGGCATAACGTGAGCTACCACAGCTATGCTGATGACATGCAACTGTATTTATCAATAGCACCTGATGACCCCGACTCTGTTGTTTCACTGACCCCAATGTCTTACTTGTGTTTCAGAATGGATGAGTAGGAATTTTCTCAAGCTAAATAAGGAGAAAATAGAAATTTTAGTGATTGGTAATAATGGATCTAATGAGGTTATTAGAAATAAACTTGATGCATTAGGATTAAAAGTAAAGACTGAGGTAAAGAATTTTGGGGTAACTGTTGACTGTAACCTGAATTTTAAATCACATATTAATCAGAGCACTAGGACAGCATTTTTTCACTTAAGTTAGACCTCTTATATCATTGAAAGATGCTGAGAAATAAGTTCACGCTTTTGTTTTCAGTCGACTAGATTACTGTAATGCACTCCTCTCAGGACCACCAAAAAAAGACATCAATCGATTACGACGAGTGCAGAATGGAATCTTTACTAGGAAAAGAAAATCTGAGCACATCACCCCAGTCTGAGCGTCACTACACTGGTTACCAGTGCCATTTAGAATTGACTTTAAAATCCTGCTTATGGTTTATAAGCCTTCAATAATCCACTCCATCTGATAAATTCGAATGTCTTTCACCTTACACTCCAAACTCCTCAAACGAGTGTCTACTTAGAATTCCAAGAGCTAAACCTTAAAAGAAGTGGTGAGGCTGGCGGCCTTCTGCTGTTATGAACCTAAAATCTGGAATAGCCTGCCAATAGGAATTCGCCAGGCTGATATGGTGGAGCACTTTAAAAAACTGCTAACAACACATTACTATAACATGGCCTTCTCATAACTTCATTTTAGTTTAATCCTGATGCTCTGTATATTCAATTAATTATCATTACTATTCATGGTGGCTCCACAATCCATACTAACCCCTACTCTCTCTTCGGTTCGTTTTCCAGTTTTCTGGGGTGGCGACCTGCGCCCTCACCACCTGATCAAAGCACCATGATGTCCCTACATTGATGGATTAAAGGCCAGAAGTCCATGTGACCGTCATCATCAAGTCCTTCCATGAGAACCCTGAACACCATGAGGACTGATCATTATTGTTAGGTAGAATGCCTAGAAGGGGCTGGGTGGTCTCATGGCCTGGACCCCCTGCGGATTTCATTTTTTCTCCATCCATCTGGAGTTTTTTTTTTTGTTTGTTTTTTCTGTCCTCCCTGGCCATCGGACCTTACTTCTATTCTATGTTATTTAATGTTCTCTTACTTTAATTCTTACTTTGTCTTTTATTTCTCTTACTTCATCATGTAAAGCACTTTGAGCTCCATTATTTGTATGAAAATGTGCTCTAAAAATAAATGTTGTTGTTTTCATCCCATTTTTATTGAATGCCATGGGAGGACGCATCACGTGACCAAAGCCATCACATGAGGTGACAGTATAAATATAATTGGCAGATTGACGTCTTTAAATCAAAATCTTTATTCACGATGGTTAGAGTGGCTCCTAGTGTCAGGATTTGTTTTTGAACTCCTTTTCGTCCTTGATTTCTATTCTCGATGATTTTTGGCTCATTTTCTATCTTCTCATAATAATATTCGACGATCTTCATGCCTCATAATAACTCAGGTCAGGGTTCTACTATGGCTACACATGGCTGCTATAATCAGAGTTGACAAGTAATAAAATGTCAGTTTTTAAATCTCCAAACATCAACAAGCTTCATTTAGAGCCCTGTGGTAGATAAAGGTCTACTTGTGTGTCTCACATTTCTTCTCTGTAAACACCAGAGAGCCCAGGGAGACACGGGGGACAGAAAACACTCACCGCTTCAAGGTCCTTTGTGGACTGATCGAGAACTCCACCGTTCTTCTCCAGGATCATCTTGGCTACCTTTTTCCTTAAAGCTTTCTTTTTCCTCCTGCTTGATGACTTGGATGTGCTTTTCTTTTGTGGTGGCGCCTGGTCACCTGAGCTTTAGGGAGAAGCAAAAAGAGAGAGAGAGAATAAGACAACATGGCACCACCCTGCTTTTTATAGCTTGGCACATCAGACTTTGCATCTGCAGCCCTCTCTCTAGTCCTTCATGTGCTGTTTAGTTGGTGTGTGAGCTGTGCTGTTGTACCCGAGTTGTGGACCCAGTCCACCATTAGCCCAGTCCCTAAGGTTTCCAGGCCATTGTCACTCCCTTCCATTCCAATGCAATTCTTGGAACCCTTTGGTGAAAAACATTTTAACGAGAGAGACAAAGTCATTTCAAGGCATCTGCCAATGTGCTTACTGTGCAAACAGAAGGGTGGAAGACGCTCAGCTTGTTATCCTACATGAAACTGACACTTTCTCGATAAGCCTGCTTCGTACACCAGAGTACCATTTCTAGATTCCTCTTCAGCGTTCAGTCCCATCCAGCCTCACCCGTTGATTAAGCACGGCATGAATGTTAACCTGTATGTTACATTATTAGCTGGGCACCCCATCTAAGATGGGCTGAAATCTGAGTCATCAACGTAGACCTCAGCGTTAATGTTTGCAGTGCACCATGCAGAGCACATGTCTCTGTTATATGCCGCTTGGCTTTGGATTTGTAAAAGCAGTGTTAATGTTTGTGGTGCACCATCTCTTGAAATTGAATATACAATGGATTTTATTACTATAAACTAGCCATGTGCGCCCAACTACGTTGCGCGTGTTAAAGTTCTCTGTGAAGGGCTCCCTGTTTAAACGCGGCTGCCAGTCGTGAACTGGGCCCTTCGTCGCACAG
Organism: Polypterus bichir lapradei; assembly: GCA_026402145.1. Lineage (NCBI taxonomy): Eukaryota > Metazoa > Chordata > Cladistia > Polypteriformes > Polypteridae > Polypterus > Polypterus bichir. The sequence continues at coordinate 16,419,748 of JANRMT010062852.1, forward strand.
CATTATGATTTTTTATAAGGGAAACAAAATTACAAAAGAAAACCCTTGGATATTGATTCGATAGGAACGGCCTACTCGGAATCACTGTCCGAATCGTAATTATGTGGTGGTGTAGGAGCATTTCTGCTTCTGTCTGTTCACAGTCCGTCTCGTTTTCACGACGCTGTCGTTTCCTCTCACAATCTCTTCTCAACCTCTCTCTAATCTCGCAGGTTGCTTTGTGGCAATCCAAAGAGTAAGGCAATATACACGGAGCAATGGTTATAAAAGGGGGACACATAGGTATCCAGGCTCTTTAAAGCATAAATAGGGATCACTTCACTGACATGTGAGCAAGGCACGGTACAACTGTGAGACGCGCAGCACTCGCCGGCTACAACGTAATAATAATTTCCAGAATGTGCTGTTACGTTGTCATTCATTTTACCCACTGTCTTTCTTTCATTCATATGTTACGTAGGCACGTACCTTTTATCTTCGGCAATCTCATTCTCTAACCAGGCCTCAGGAGCTAACCAGCGTAACACTGTCCACCACCCCTTTCATTATTCCGGCACGTTGTTGACATCCGTGAGTAACAACAACGTACTAAACTGGAAGGTGGTCTACGCATGCGTGGAATTTGCGGACAAACAAAGATCAAGATCTAAATGAAGATCTCTTTAGTTAATTTAAAGCACAACAATTTGTTTAGTTTGAATGTCTGTGTTTTGAGGTGTGACTGGCGTACTACAGTCTTCAGTAGTATAAGCCTGGAGGAGATTCTTAATGCAATGCCTATGTTTTAGCTGTCTCTCTACTGCCATCTAGTGCTTCTTCTTCTAATTCATTCGCAGACAAACAAAGATCAAGATCCAAATGAAGATTATATATAGAGATAGTTGTGATGAACCATCTGTTTTAAACACAAATGCAATGCATATTTTCTGTTATATGCCACTTGGCATGCCAGTGGTAATGTTTGTGATGTGTCTGTTGGAATGGCAAATGCAACAAATTGTAATACTATAAATGTTTGAGATGCACCATCTGTTGGAATGACAAATAGAATGCATATGTTTCTCTTATGTGCCATTTGATGTGGGATTTGTAAAATCATTGTTAACATTTGTGATGAGCCATCTGTTGGAAAGACAAATGCAGTGCATTTTATTACTGCTAATGTTTGTGATGCACCATCTGTAGGAATGACAAATGCAATGGATTTTATTACTAAAAACATGTGTGATGCACCATCTGTTGGAAACACAAATGCAATGCATATGTTTCTGTTGTATGCCACTTGGAATGGGATTTTTAAAAGCAGTGGTATTGTTTGTGATGTGTCTGTTGGAAAGACAAATGCAACAAATTGTAATACTATAAATGTTTGTGATGCACCATCTGTTGGAATGAAAAATGCAATGCAAATGTCCATGTTATGTGCTATTTGCTTTGGGATTCATAAAAGCAGTGTTAATGTTTGTGATGTGCCATCTGTTGGAATGACAAAAGCAATGCATTTTACTACTACTGTTTGTGATGCACCATCTGTTTGAATGACAGAAACATAGCAACACACACACAGACAGACACACAGACGCGTTTCCTTTTATTAAGCTGGATGGATTCAGGACTTTCTTTTAAATCATTCACAGACAGTCAATGAACAGGGCGCTTTTTAAAGTCATTCACTCAAACATGGGGACTCCACAAGGTTGTGTTCTGTCACCATTACTATTTAGACTGTACAGTATATAAGAAGGACAGAACAAGGACCACAACTTCATTATCAAGTCTGCAGATGACACCAGGCTGATAGGACGCATATCTGCAGAGGATGAAAGCCATGAGTTAAATCAAGTGGACTGTCTAGTAAACTGGTGTATGTGGTCGTGCGAGGTATGACGTGAGAAGGATCAATGGGATCACCCCGTTTAATTAACAAAAAAGCTTTTCACTAAAACATGCACATGACGGCACATATAAACTTGTCTCGATGTCTGTGGTTCTCTGTATGAATGAAAATGTTTGCACAAAATCAAGCAAGCCTCCGTCGGTGTCTCAGAAGCCAGGATGTCACTTTTAACTGTCATCCTACCACAAATGAAAAGACATGAACTGCAGTCTTCCCACAATGCAACACGCACCGGTCCAAATCCAAATCTACAGGAATTTGTTGACTTATGAGAGAAGACGACTTAGCCTGCTGTCAGTCCACCATCCAGTTTTCACACACAATGACATGGCTTTCCATCACTCATGTACTGTACATTAAACCAGGGGCGCTCTGTGCCAGCGTCTGCTGCACTTTATACTGCTAGGGATCAGGCGTGGTGCCGGGGTGGGCCCAGGCCTGCCCATTTTTCTCATCGGCCCACTCAGTTTTGTAGCTTAGCTTTTTCATTTTTTTTGTTTTCCTCAAATGAAAATGAGCTTAATTTGCATTCATAAATTTAAATATTCATCTCCCTTGATTAGAATATCAGTTGCTTATCATCTACCAGTGTTGACTTCATCACTAGAAAAGTCCATTTAAGTCTCTAAGCTGCTCAAAACACGTGACGCTAACAGGGGGCTAGCAACTGGCAACTCTATGAGGCTTTAGCTACATACTCTACAGCGGCGTGTAAAAGTATTCAATCCCCTTGAAAGTCATCCTAATTGTCTACATGACAAAAGATGTGCACACCTACTTATCCATTCAGTATTATTAATGTGAACTCTTAGGTTGTGACGATACATTTTCTAAAGTCCAAATAAACCATTTTCTGTAGATATTGAACCGAAGATGAAAAACTCCAAAGTCCGTGTTTGCATAAGGATTCAAACGTCTGTGCTTTGGAAGCTCCAGCTTTACACAAATGACAAATGAATCACGAATGACGCCAAGGTGGCAGTGCTAATTAAACATAATGAGGTACAACTTGTGAGTCACAATCTATCTCTGGGGATATTAAAATCCCCCTTTGTAAGGCCGTAGTTGTTGTGGGACAATCTAAGGAGCATTCTGCTGGTGTCAGAAATCAAAGTCATTGAAGTACACAACGCAGGAAATACCAAAGAATCTGAATGTCCCGTTGTCACTGCTGGATCCATCATCAGAAAGTGGTGGGCTCATCCCAGCAGCCAGACTCTGACCAGAACAGGCCGTCCCTCAAAACTGAACATCAGAGCGAGATGGCGACTGACTGCTGAGAGGGGCCGCTGAAAATCCAGCCGTCACTGCGCTGAAACTGGAGTGAAGGTGCCGGGGGTCCACGATTTCAAGAGCTCTGCGGGATGGTAGCAAGAAAGAAGCCATTCCTTAAGAAGGTCCATCTAAAAGCGTGTATGGCTTTTCCTTGTGGAAGAAAGATTAGACTTCGGGGTATAGAAAAGTGTATTTTTTAAACTAGTAATCTACACGTACTACAAGAATATAAGCACAAGAGAATGTAAGTGTTGTATTTCACTAAGCATTACAAATGTAAGAGTTAGGATTAAAAAGGCTCATGCCTACATATTTTTATTATTCTGTATAAGCTAGAAACCGCTAATATTTCATAAGCCAAAGGTTAGACGTGCAAGAGAGCTGGAAAGGATGTTAGAGAGGGAATGGAAACTTTCCAACTCGAAATATTGGTGGTGACTGCTGAGCTAACAGGGAGTAAGGATAGGCCTGGTCAAACAGACATGATGGACAGAGAGGGGTAAGACATATCGATGGAATTAATTAGAGGCAGGATCAGAGCAGTGAAATGTAAGGAGTCAGATGAGGACGAATAATGGCTTGAATGATAAGAATTCATCTGAAGTGAGTCTGTTTGTGCGCCGTACAATAAATCTCGATTCTGCTGCGTGTCCTGAGACTCTGAGTGCCTTCTTTGGGGCTCAGGGTGCCTGCGCCAGTCTGCTTCGACTGGCATCACATAGTCACTTAGAATAAAGTGTTTTGATATCTCTCTATTATAAAAGAAAATCTCGAGACGAGACTATTGCCAAGAGATTTTCTCAAGTCCCGCCCTCCTCTCCACCCTTTCAGGTTCACAGCCCACGCCCGCGGTCCTCTCACCTCTCATAGGTGTGAATGCTTTTGTCAGACACACTTCCTGCTCTCTCAGCTCGTGTAAATTTTAATGTTTTCCTCACTTTAAGTTCCCAATTAAAGAAGACATATTATGTCCAAATGTTATTGAAGACTTTTATCCCGTCGGGTTATCAACGGAAGAAATTAGTACATGGCCAATCCTAGCACCAAGAAACGATGAAGTCAAATGAATTGATGCAAAAATTGTCAATCGGTGACATGGCACATTGGTTAAATGCATATCAATAGACTCTGCTGAAACAGTTGGTGGTGATGGTGAGGAAGATGAAAACATCAACTTACAATATCATGAAGAATATCTATAACCGTTAACACCATTTGGTCTTCCTCCGGCCGAATTACTGTTGAAAGAAGGACGTATCGTAATGTTATTGTGTCATTTACAGTATGTCTGAGTGATGGGCTATGCAATAGAACAAGATTAGTTGTATTGAAAATTGGTCGAACAATTCTGACATGTAAAATTTTAACAGGCGACAGGAAAGGTAATGTAGTCCACCTTCACTAATGACATTAGACACCAAAGGAAATCTTGATATGCCATTCATATTAAAACTTTACAGTTTCCCGTTAGAATAGCTTTGGCAAAGACATTTAACATATTACAGAGCCAAATATTTGAAAAAGTCATTTTATTTAATAGAGATAAAGAAACGAAATTCACTCATGGGCAGTTATACGTCGTGTTGTCACGATGAAAGTCCAAACACAGAATCACAATTCAATGCGATATTGAAAGTTAATTCAAAAAATTGTTTTTATTCAAGTTTTATAGTAAAAGTGTAAGTTTAAAAAGTATTTGCGTGTTAATTTCAAAGCCAAACAGAACAAAAACATATAACACAACGGATACCTCTAATGCAACATGAAACATAATTTCCTTTCAAATTATTACGTTTTACTGTTTTTTAATATGGTTAACTAAACGCTGTAATATAAAATAGTTCTATTATGCATATGTAACAATTCCCATGAAAATAACAATCTGTTTAAATTGTACATCTGCATTCCCATACGCGAGCGGCAGAGCCGTAAAGTGCCTAGCATGTAGTGCCCGCCCTGGGGTTGGCGAGCGAAACGAGCAGGAGGAAGAGCTCCCTAGTATTTTATATCAAAATATAGCATTCATCTTAAAGAAATAGCATAAAGGGGTTAATAGATGTCGGAAATCTGTTCAGGCCTATCAAGAAACCAGTAAAAGGTCAGCTGAACAACAAAATGTACTGAAAGATGACTAAGACATCAGCAGATGTCCTGTGAATCAACCAGAATGGATAATTGTGAAATGCACAGAAACTTCAAGAGCAGTGGATCAACTCACTCAAAGGTATCTGAAGAACCAGAATAGAATATAATAGACTTTTATTTTATGTACTGTAAGCCATTTGGGTGTAAACCAGTGAACCAACCAGAGTAAAATGTATGCATTGATTGATACTGGATGTAAATTATTATTAATAATTAATAAAATGAACCCTCTAACCCAGGCTGTACCAGATGGCTTTTAATGAATGCCCCCTCTATGGCATTTCGCCGAGGACTAATTAAAAGATAACCATGAACAGATTTTCTCCTGCCTGGTTACTGATTTGCCCCGTTAGAGGATAAGTTTCTTTCTTTAGTAAGACTCGCTTTGCTCGCCAATCCCTGGGCAGGCACTACACGTTAGCCTCTCTGCAGCTCTGCCACTCACATATGGGGTACAATTTAAAGAGATTGTTATTTTCATGGGAATTGTTACGTATGCATAATAGAACTATTTTATATTTCACAAGTAATTAACCGCAGCAAAAAATAGTAAAATGTAATAAATTGAAAGAAAATTATGTTTCATGTTGCATTAGAGGTATTCGTTGCGTTGTACGTTTTCGTCCTGTTTGGCTTTGAAATTAACACGCAAATACTTTTTAAACTTACCCTTTAACTGTAAAACTTCAGTAAAAACGACATTTGGAATTAACTTTTCGTCAATATCTTATTGAATTGTGATTCTGTGTTTGTACTTACATCGTGACAACACAACATATAACTGCCCGTGACTGAATTTCGTTTCTTTCTCTCTATTAAATAAAACGACTTTTTCAAATGTTTGGTTCTGTGATTTGTTAATTGTCTTTGTAAAAGCTATTCTAACAGGAAACTATTAACATTTTAATATGAATGGCATATCAAGATCTCCTTTGGTGTCTAATGTCATTAGTGAAGATGGACTACATTACTTTTCTTGTCACCTGTTAAAATTTTACATGTCAGAATTGTTTGACCAGTTTTGAATACAACTAATATTGTCCAATTGCATAGCCCATCACTCATACATAAATTACGCAATGACATTACAATACGTCCTTCATTCAACAGTAAAATCATGCAGAGGAAGACGCAACGGTGTTAACGGTTGTAGATATTCTTCATGATATTGTAAGTTGATGTTTTCATCTTCCGCACCATCACCACCAACTGTTTCAGCAGAGTCTATTGATACGCATTTAATCAATTTGCCATGTAACCGATCGACAATTTTCATATTAATTCATTTGACTTCATCGTTTCTTGGTGCTAGGATTGCCCGTTCTTCTGTTGATAACCCTTCGGGATGAAAGTCTTCAATAAAATTTGGACATAATATGTCTTCTTTAATTGGGAACTTAAAATGAGGAAAACGCAAAAATTTATAAGAGCTGCGAGCACAGGAACTGTGTCTGACAAAAGCATTCACACCAATGAGAGGTGAGAGGACCACGGGTGTGGGACGTAAACCAAAAATAGTGGAGAGGATGGCGGGACTTGAAAAAATCTCTTGGCAATAGTCTCGTCTCAAGATTTTCTTTTATTATAGAGAGATGTTATATTTCTATCACATCCTACAAAGCATGAGAAAGATGCTATTAAGAAGTGAGAGAAGTTTTTATAGTCAGATGAGCCCAAAACAGAACTTCTTGACCAAATTTCAAAGAGGATTGTGTGGCGTCAAACTAACACGGGCCAGGCCTCAAGAAACAGCAGACCTACAGTGACATATGGCAGTGGTGGCAGCATCAACCTATGGGGATGCTTTACATGTGCTGCGACTGGGAATCTTGTCAGAAGTGAAAGGACAACGGATGCACAAAAATCCATACAATATCACAGGAGAAGTTGTTCCAGTCTGCTATGGACCTACAACTCAAGAAGAAGATTCAACTCTTGACATGACAATGACCCAAAGTGACATTGGAATGGACCAAAAAAGGAAAGGTGAATGCTTTGGAAGGGCCATGTCAAAGCTATGATCTTAACACTCTGTCCAGAGGTGCCATCCCACCACCTGAGAGAATCTGACAATTCTGCCAAGAGGAGAGAGGAGGCTGATACAGCTCATTGTCTCACCCACCACATGACAAACCACCTCAGGATCCCAGATTAGGACCCGAGTGCAGCCATGTGACAGGTGACACCTCAGCACCACACTAGTTCAGTTGGAGTGGAACAGCAGGAGGTTTGGCTATGGGATAGAAACACGACATGAACAATGGGACACACTTACATGCCCAAAAGAATGAAGGCTGTTACTGCAGCTAAAGGATTCTCAGCAACATTAGAATGGGTTGAATACTTTGGCAAACGCAAACGTTGAAGTTTGTCTTCTTCAGTTCAACATCTACAGAAAATGGTTTATTTGGATTTTGGAAATGTGTGGTTACACCAGAAGAGTTCACCCTAAAATACTTTCAAGGGGATTGAATACTTTTGCACGCCCCTGTAAATACACAGCACTCGGGGGTCCAGAGGGGTGCAGGTGCACGTGGTAGTGCGGTCGAGCGGCGCCTGAGTGCTGATGGGGAGACTGGTGACCCCACATTCACATGTGGACATGCGTGGCAGCCAGTCCCCCCCCATTAGTGCTAATCCACGCTCCTGCATCCCTAGTAGTAGCGGCGCCAGGATTTCATGAAAGGGTGGGCCTAGACTTGTCACAAGTGGGCCTAATGTTACTCTCACTCCAGTTAAATATACATTCATTTACAAAAATCTTTTACAAGTCCAGCCATACCTGAGTCAATGGCATTGTCGTTTTTTTGTCTTTGCACGTCTTTAACACGACACATACAAATGGATTTTGATGATACGTGACAACATACCACATTGGCTAACTTCTTTAAAATGCATTTAGCTAAGAGTTATCGAAAACTGGCAAATAAGGAAAAAAAAGGTAACAAAGTATTAAAAAGAGAAAAACAAAATTACCCATCAATATTGTCCCCAAGTCCATCCGGCTCTGGACTGCTCTCTGGACTGCTCTCTGTCCTGCAGTGCTTTATGGACGCCTCCACTTCATCACTGGGAATGGGACAAATTAAACCCTGCATCTAAGAGAGAGGACAGGAGCAGCAATCAGGTATGGCGAAGCAATGAAACACAACAGCAAAATGGGAGAAGGACGTCATCGGGCCAGAGCAGGACCTCGGCACGGTCACTCGTATTTTAGTTGACCTCCTTCATCAGGCCATCATGACTGGTGTTCTCTCTGCCCATCCCTGCATTTTGGGATTCAGAGAGATCCAGAGGCTCAATGTATTAACGAAATGAACGTTAAGTTCGTGGTCACACCTCCATCTGTCATTCTGTTACAACATCAGCAGGTGCTGGAGCATAAAGTCCAGAGCCTAAAATGGACATTCACCCCCTTGGAGGTTTTCGGTTATCTTGTACTTTATATCTGTAATCAATCTAAGATCACTTTACAGACTTTCAAGTCAATACAAGTCCGGATTTACTCATAGAGCAGGGCCGTCGTAATGCATGGGCACACTGGGCAGTTGCCCGAGGGCCCCACCAGCATAGGGGCCCACGTTTAATTCTGATACTTATGCATGTTTCTGTTTTACTATCAAAACAGGGGTCCCAGTGCTCCTCTGTGCCCGGGGGCCTATGATGCTGTTACGACGGCCCGGTCATTGAGCACATTTATGGCCACAGAAGTGGTTTCCAAAGTGCTGTACGTGAAAGATTAAGAAAAGAAAAAAGTTAATTAAGGGAAATAAACTTTTAAAAGTAAATAAAAAAAATAAACAATCGACAAATAACAATTCGAAACACTATTGCTCTGACTAGAAGCCAAAGAGAAGACAATGAGTTTTCAGCAAATTTGACCTTCCACCAGGCTGCTCTTTTCTTCACTTCATGTCAGGTAACAGAAGGTAACTTGAACTTGAACTTCTCGGATTTTAATTTCCGGGAGAATAAAAAAAGAAATACAACGTAACAGAGGCTCCTACACGTGTTCTGGAGTGGGGGCTCCTATTTCTAATTCCCACCTGAATGAAGACAGGAGGAGCCACATAACTGTGCCCTGGGCAGGAACCTGAAACTCTTGCTATCCCAAGAACAGTTCCTACCCATGTTAAATAAACACTGAACAGAATGGGGCACAACAAATTTAGGAAAATATAAATGAAAATATAAATCCTTCTATATAATTTGATACTATCCGTATGTATGGTGTTCGCGTCAATACATCGACTCAATACAAGTCAGAACCATGCAATGGGACTCTGCCTCTGTAGTTTGAACATCACGTGGCACACGCGGACGCAGTATTTCATGATTGGCTAAGAATGTTCGAATGCTTCAATGATGGCGCTGGACGGCCGAGTATGGTAAGTCGGTGTTGGTTCGAGCAGATAACAGTAAGTTCGGTTGGTTTTCGGAACGTTGGTTTGGTGGGGCGTACTTTCCAGGACTAACATCGTTGACTGACTTAAACCCTTCGACAGCTCCGGAACCGTGTGTAATTTAGAACGTATCGCCATTTGCTTGGTACGTCGAAATCTGTCTTTGGGCAGTTCGGTTTTGGCATCCGTCCTTCTGACATCTATTGGCAAACTGAGTAATGATGGCTGGGTATTAACAATAGTCATTGTTTAAATTTTAGCCGATCTCAGATCTAAAATGACCACACCAACATAATTATTACTCCGACTCCAACTCTGACTAGAGTCGTAAAATACAGTTTGTTTTGAAAATTTGTTTGCCAGAAAAAATCAAATGAGGTGCGGTGAAGAGCTGAGTTCACATCTCGCAGCCCCGTTTAAACAGGAAGCTCTTCATTACATTGGCCGAAAAGGTCTATTTGAAGCACAAATCAGTGCCACGATAACAAAATCATTTCAAGGACTTAAAAAAACAAATAATTCTCTGCAGAGAAAGTATGGACTTCACAAACGTAGAATTTGTAGCCCAATTCGATCGCGCTCCCAATCGCTAGTATATAGATATATATATACAGTATATATCTATGTAAATATTGTCACACACGTGCACATGGGGGGCAGTCAAAAGGCTTAATTGAGGGTAGGATGTCGAGTCAGGGGTTGATGAAGTGCACTAATGTCTTTTCTCCCTCTTCTACAGATCATCAGAAGGGACACCCAGTTAAACCAGGAGAACTTTCCCCATTTCCATCCAGACCACGACCTCCTACTTTCCTCACTTCCACCACTTTCTTTACAGACCCACCTCTTCCTGCCCACCGCTTATAAAAGCCTCACCTTTCTTTTTTAGTTCTGTTTGGGAGTCTTTTGTGGCTACTCTGGTGATATTGAGATTTGTTTCACAATATACGAGGTGGATCCCCAAACCTTTTCTGTTTGTATTATAAATTGTGGCGTATGGCTGGGGGTGGTGCCCAGCCAGGATGCCCAGGACAACCGGAGGAGGGCTTACTTACACTTCCTCCAGACCATGAGGGGGCAATCGCCCTGGTGGCTTTGGGGACCACGGGAACTGAGCTTGGAAGCTCAACCTTATAGGGGCCCATGGTCACTGCCAAGGAGCACCCTGACACCTGGAGAGCCCTGGTCCTCGTTACGTTCCAGACCCACCCGCGATAGATGAAAATCCGCGATATAGAAAGACCACATTTTTTTTTTATAGTTTAAGCCTTAAAATACCCATCCCACACGCTTTAAACACATGTAAACTTATTAAAACATACTTTGTAAACACATATGATATGTGGAATGTCGGGCTAAGGATATGAGTAACATCTCTCTACCATAAAACATTTTAACTTCACGCAAGACAAGGCAGTGAGACAGGATAAGAGCTGCTGTAGAGGCTTTTAAATGATTGACACGCAGAGCGACAAGCTGAAAAACAAGCAGCACAGAGCCAGCACAAAGTCCACTTCTCCTTAGCATGCACGCCCGGGGCCGTGCAAAGATGAGTGGGCCAAAATTCCTCCAGAGCGCTGTAAAAGACTCCTTATAAGTTATCGCAAACGCTTGATTGCAGTTATTGCTGCTAAGGGTGGCCCAACCAGTCATTAGGTTCAGGGGGCAATTACTTTTTCACACAGGGCCATGTAGGTTTGGATTTTTTTTCTCCCTAAATAATAAAAACCATCATTTAAAAACTGCATTTTGTGTTTACTTGTGTTATATATGACTAATGGTTAAATGTGTTTGATGATCAGAAACATTTTGTGTGACAAACATGCAAAAGAATAAGAAATCAGGAAGGGGGCAAATAGTTTTTCACACCACTGTATATATATATATATATATATATATAAATATATACACTAGCTGTCCCCCATGATTCTGCCCGCGTAGTGAAAGAGGACAAACTTTAAAAATCAATTAAAAATTTTTACAAAATGTAATAATATGTATTGAGAAGAATTTCTATTGATAGCTTTCATATCCGAGGGTCTCTTGATATCCAATATTTTTGGTTTTGCTATCAGTGGCGAGCATATAGCTGTGATCTCTTTGCCAAAAATGAAAAAAGTTGGCAAGGTACCAAGCCGAAGGTTGGTACGCTCTAACGTCAAACATTGCCACTGTATCTGATTGTGTTCTGCTCTGACGGGAGAGCGTTCCCCGCGTGGGGAGAAGAGCATGTGGCCATGATATCTCTGCCAGTCAGCAGCTGCCCTCTAAAACACACGTAATTCTGATCTCTCTCCCTCAAAAATGTCAAACGTTACTCCTTAACAATCTCTAGATGATAATGTCTGCTGAACAAGCAGGTATCGCTAGCTAAGTGGAGGCGATGTGCCCTCCAACACGTGGCAAGAGGTAAAGCGACTCAAACAGAGGCTGGCGCATGAGTGAGGAGGGCCCTGCTCGGCTCCCTACTCCTGAGGTCCCGCCTCCCCCTCCCCTCGGCCCGCAGCATTTCTCTCGGATTGGCACAAATAAATCAGTGCCACAACCGAACTATAATACTTGGCGTGATGAGAGAAGTCGCAAAATCAACCAGAATGTTCAAGCAAATCATAGAAAAAAACCCGATCTAAATCTGTGAAGTAATTCTCTTGTGAAAAGTGGACAGACAGACATGCAGTACGTTGGATTTAATATACAGAGAGATAGATATTTGTTACAGTCAATGTGTTTCCATTTCACAGTTTGAAATGTCCAAATTCAGTACAAATTCCAAATCACTACATTGCTCTATTCATGTCTTGAAATTATTTAATAAAAATGAAGTGTCTTGTGGGATGAGACCTTCATCGTCATGATTCAGGTCATAAACAAGGTGGATTCCATCAATGAAATTGGGCGCGCACCCCGAAAGCAGATGAATAGTCAGGCAGTTAGAGTCAAGTCCTGCCATCCATGCATTTTATTACGGTGTGTGGGTGATAAATGAAGCGCCTGCTGGCATAGGATGTGCAAAGTACAAAGGACGGATGAATCCACTTGCAATTCACTAAAAGTTACTAAAAGTAAAGAGTCCTGTGGGGGGCAGCATTGACAGCTGTGAAAACCAACAGTGAAACACTCTGCTGCCCTCCAGTGGTGAATGAAAAAAACAGCCAAATCCTTCACCCAGCATATTGGAATAAGAGGAAGAAAACATGGAGGCTGAGAAAAGCTATCTATGGAATGTCCTGGTTTACTTCATTAGCTGGTCCTTCATCTAAGTCACAAGTATGGGCAAATGTAGGACACTTACGCTAATAACACACAAACAATCCTAACGTTTCATGTCTTTGCTGAACACACCCAATCCAACATTCACAGTGTGCTGTGTAAAAGTAAGTGCACCCTCAGATTTAGTAACTGGTTGAATCTCATTTGGCAGCAACAACCTCAAACAAGAGCTTCTGGTAGCTGCCGATCAGACCTGCACAACGTTCAGGAGGAATTCTAGGCCAGTCTTCATTGCAGAGCTGCTTCAGCTTCATCACATTCTAAGAATGTCTGGTGTGATTGGCTCTCTTGAGATTGGGTTAAGCTGTGAGCTCTGACTGGGCCACTCCACAAGGCAGATTTTCTGTTTTTGAAGCCATTCTTTGGTAGATTTAATTTGATGTTTATAGCCATTGCCCTCCAACATTACCCAACCTCTACGGAGCTTCGGGACATCATCCTGTAGGATTCGTTAATAAATTTTAAATTCACTTCCCCCTCAATGATGGCAAGCTGTCCATTCCCTAAGCCAGTCCTAAACCGTGACGTTTGCTCTACTGTCCTTCACCGTTTGGATGATGTCTTCATCTCGGTACTCTTTTTACACCTTGTGTACGGCTCCATATTCTTCTTGAACAATTCAGCTGTAGCTTCATCTCTCCACAAAACATTTTCCGAATAGGGTTGAGGAGTGTCAGGATAGTCTTTGGTAAACTTCAGGCTTGCAGTGATGCTGTTTTAATGGAGAACAGCGGTTTTCCCCTTGGTGTCCAGCTATGCCTGTTCAGTGTTTTCCGTATGCTTGACACATGAACAGAGATGTTCGCCTGCTCCAATGATTCCTTCAAGGCTTAGCTCTTCTTCAAGGGTTCTTTTTCACCTCATTGACCATTTGAGTTATCTTGGCTTGTACCCACTTCTAACAAGAGTTGCCACAGGACTAAATCACCTCCACTTATACACAGATAGTCTCACTGTGGACTGATGGATGACAAAACTTTTTGAAATGACTTTATAATCCTGATTATGGCTTTATGCAGATCAATAATTCTTGACTGTAGATCTTCGGAGATCTCTTTCACGAGGCACGCTTCTTACATATTAATAGATGCCTTTTGTGAACAGTAAACTCAGAATGTTTGACTCTTCGTTATTGGTCAGAATAGCTCTAGGCCACGCCTCCGATCTCAGGTCATTGGTGGGAAGTGTCCAGCTGCAGCCAGGACAGTTTTGAGCCTGTGACAGATCCACGCAGCTTAGACACTATGAAGCCTGTACGTTGCTGTCTACTCTCGACACTTTTTCTATATAAAGTTAGACAGTTTCGATTGTAGGTAATAACACAACAGCAAATAATGTTGATACAGTATCTCACAAGAGTGAGTCCACCCCTAACATCTTTGTAAATATTTTATGATATCTTTTCATGGGACAACACTGAAGATGTGACACTTTAATACGATGTCAAGTAGTCCAAGTACAGCTTGTATAACCGTGTCAATCTGCTGTCCCCCACACAGCCATTAATGTCTAAACCGCTGGCAACAAAAGTGAGTCCACCCCTAAGTGACAAATGTCCAAACTGTGCCCAATTCGCCATTTTCCCTCCCCAGTGTCATGTGACTCGTTAGTGTTACAACATCTCAGGTGTGTTAAATTTGGTGTCATCGCCCTCACACTCTCAATCTCATACTGGTCACTGGAAGTTCAATATGGCACCTCATGGCAAAGAACTCTCTGAGGATCTGAAAAAGAGAATTGTTGCTCTCCATAAAGATGGCCGAGGCTAGAAGAAGATGGCCAACACCCTGAAACTGAGCTGCAGCACGGTGGCCATGACCATACAGCGACAGGTTTAACAGGCCTCGCCACGGTCGACAAAAGAAGTTGAGTGCCACGTGCTCAGTGTCATATCCAGAGGTTATCTTGAAAATAGACGTATGAGTGCTGCCAGCATTGCTGCAGAGGTCAGCCTAGCAGTGCTCAGGCCACACGACCGCCGCACACAGCATCAGATTGGTCTGCATGGCTGTCATCCCAGAAGGAAGCCTCTTCTAAAGATGATGCACAAGAAAGACAAGCAGACTATGGACATGGATGACTGGAACTGATGAGACCAAGATCAACTTGTTTGGTTCAGATGGTGTCAAGCGTGTGTGGTGCCAACCAGGCGAGGAGTACAAAGACAAGCGTGTCTCACCTACAGTCAAGCGTGGTGGTGGGAGTGTCGTGGTTTGGGGCTGCATGAGTGCTGCTGGCACTGGGGAGCTACAGTTCATTGAGGGGACCATGAATGCCAGCATGTACTGTGACATACTGAAGCAGAAACTGGGCCGCAGGGTAGTATGCCAACATGATAACGACCCCAAACACACCTCCAAGACGACCACTGAGGGTAAAGGTGCTGGACTGGTCAAGCATGTCTCCAGATCTAAACCCTATTGAGCATCTGTGGGACAGGTGGAGGAGCACAAGGTCTCTAACATCCAGCAGCTCATGGACGAGTGGAAGAGGATTCCAGTGGCCACCTGTGAAGCTCGTGTGAACTCCATGCCCAAGAGAGTTAAGGCAGTGCTGGAAAATAATGGTAGGCAGCCACACAGAATATTGACACTTTGGGCACAATGTGGACATTTGTCACTTAGGGGTGGACTCACTTTTGTTGCCAGTGGTTTAGACATTAATGGCTGTGTGGGGGACAGCAGATTGACACTGTCATACAAGTTGTACACGGACTACTGGACATCAGATCAAAGTGTCACATCTTCAGTGTTGTCCATTGAAAAGATATCATAAAATATTTACAAAGATGTAAGGGGTGGATTTACTTTTGTAAGATACTGTATACCTTGTAAAGCAGACGTTGTAGGTCTTACTTTTAAATATTTCGTTTAAAACACAATGTTGGTAGCTTTTGAAATGTGCGACCTGTATAACACAACAAGAGGTTCTGTTGTGCCCATTACTGTCCAGCAATTCAGTTCTTCCTACCAATGTGCTCATTAAGTTCATTTTGAAATACCAGTTTGTGATATCTGCACAGTTCTTGATGTATTTTTATTTATTTATAGATGGATTGATTGATTAACTATATTAGTTGTCCTGCAAGTCCATGTCCTTGTTTTCTATGCTTTTGCCTGCTGTATTTATCTGAATTTCTACTTGGGATTATCTAATCTAATCCAAGTGAATGTTTAGTGCTGAGGCTTGGTAATGACTAAGACTAACAGGGCCCGCTTCACCCTGTTTGGGTGTGGGGAGTGGGTGGGATCCAAAGAGAATGCCAATGACAGGGGTGTCATCTTATTGGCCTCAGCATGTCTCAGGTCACTGAATGGGCCTGAGGCTTCAGAGTGTCTCATCTGCAGCTGGACTCTAAGGTTTGCAAACTCAGGACTCTGGTGAGCTGTTCTTGATGTCCTCCTAACCTACAGTGTGAGTGCTTGAATGATGTGTTCAGTATGTACAAGAACAATACATTATGTGCATTATTAGTTCAGACAGACTGCGCTTGTTCATTATTGTGACTTAGATGAAGATCAGGCCTTGTTTAAACATTAGAACACTCTAGACGTGAACAGGCCATTCAGCCCAACAAAGCTCGCCAGTCCTATCCACTTATTTCTTTCAAGAAAACATCAAGTCCAGTTTTGAAAGTCTCCAACATCTTAATGTCTACCACACTACTTGGTCGCTTATTCCAAGTGTCTATCGTACTTTGTGTAAAGAAAAACTTCCTCATGTTTGCGAGAAATTTACACTTAGTAAGTTTCCAACTGTGTCACCGTGTTCTTGATGAACTCATTTTAAAGTCACCGTCTCGATCCACTGGACTGATTCACTTCATCATTTTAAACACTTCAGTCAGGTCTCCTCTTCATCTCCTTAAGGCTCAGCTCTTTTATTCTTTCCACCTAACTCATCCCCTGTAGCCCTGAATCAGCCTAGTCGTTCATCTCTGGACTTCTCTTGTGCTGTTATGTCCTTTTTATAGCCTGGAGACTAAAACTACACCCAGGAGTCCAGATGAGGCCTCACCAGTGTGTTATAAAGCTTGACCTGTGACTTGTACTCCACACATCAAGGCGCTATATAACATGACACTCTGTTAGCCTTCTTAAACACAGTGACGAGTCCACTACGACTCCTAATTCCTTCTCATAAGGTGGACTCTCGATTTTCAGGCTCCCATTGTGCATTGAAACCTCACATTTTGACTTCTCATATGTAATTCTTTACATTTGCTGACATTAAATTTCATCGTCCACAGATCAGCCCAAGCCTGTCTGTTGTCCAAGTCCTTCTGTGATGATATAACAGATTCCAAATTATCTGCTAATCCACCTATCTTGGTATCATTTGATATTTGGACACGGATATTTCCAAAGAATTCCCACACGTTTTCTTACTGCTGTACCTGTCTATCTACAGTAATATGGAAGGTCTACCTCATTCAGACCTTCTGGAGTATTATCAGTGAAGCTGAGGCACACAGAAATCAAAGAACACTCACAATGTCCAGAAGGTCCAAGCATAGCATGAATTAAAAGTAAGTATAGAACACCCACATTTGCTTTGAAGGTAGACACGTTCCTCATAGATTTCCACTAAAGGACACTCTTTATGGTTATTTTGCCAATCTAGGAATGTGTCTGTCTGCTGTGAAAATGAAAATAAGAAGCAGTGGAGGAGATCCTGGACAGCAGGGTGCAGTGGAAGCGATCATAAAAGGGATGCAATTTTTCATTAGAATGTGTTATATTATAAATATCATATTAATAATAATAATAATTTAATCATTTATTTTATTTATAGGCACCTTTCAAGGCACACAAGGATACCTTACAGAGCACAAAAATATAAAATTAATAAAATATTACAGTGCAATAAAACCAGAATAAATGCAATAATAAAATTACATTTAAATTTAACAGCTAAAATTATCAAACAGAATAAGCTACCTTTAAAGGTAGGAAGAGAGTCGATATTACGGATGTCTTGAGGGAGAGGCGAGGGGCCACTCGACTGAAAGCTCTATGGTAGACAAACGAGTAGGAGGTCAAATAAGGTTGATAGAGGAAGAAGATCTAAGGATACGAGACAGGAATAGAGATGTGAAGAAGATCAGAAAGATAAGGAGGTGGCAGATTATGAAGGGTCTTGAAAGTAATAAGCAGAACCTTCAAATCAATGCGATATTTAATAGGGAGCCAGTGAAGAAGATGAAGGACAGGAGTAAAGTGTTCTATGGAAGGGGCTCTGGTAATAATATGAGCGGTGGCAGGACTCTGAACCAATTGGAGCTTGTAAAGGAGTTTGTGGAAGACCAGAAAGGATAGAATTACAATAATCAATATGAGACGTGACCAGAGCATGAACAAGAAGAGCAGTGCTGGGAGCTGAAAGAGATGGACGTAAATGACTGATAATGCGTAGATGGAAATGTGAAGTCCAAGTGACATTATTAATATGGGCCTCAAATTTTAAGGTACTATCGAGAATAACACCAAAGCTCTTAACCAGGGAGGAAGAAGAGATTAGAATAGTCAATATTATCACATTTATCTAAAGAAGATTTAGTTCCTACCAGAGGAACCTCTGTTTTATCACTATTTAATTTAAGGAAATTAGCAGACAGTCAGAGAGGGAAGAAGGTGGAAGAGCGAAATCAGGCTTAGCAGACAAATAGAGCTGGGGGTCATCAGCAAAACAGTGAAAATGAACATTACATTTCCTAAAGATATGACCAAGGGACAGAAGATAATTAATAAATAGAAGGGGGCCCAAGACAGAGCCCTGGGGAATACCACTAAAAACTGGGCAAACTTGGGATCTGAAATTTTTTAACTGTACAAGCTGTGTACGATCAGAGAGATATGATTTAAATCAGGCATGTGGAGTACTAATAATGCCAATTGATTTTAATCTCTCAAGAAGAATATCATGAAAGATTGTATCAAAGGCAGATCTCAGATCAAGGAGCACAAGTATGGTCAACAGCCCAGAGTTGAATTTTTATACGGTTACAAGTGGAATTTAGCAGAATATACTTCAACGCTGGAGCATTTTACGATTTTATCAACTCCATCATTAAGGTTTTGGAGGAAGTTTTACAAGCTCATGCCCTTCCTGTCACTAACCCTCTCTAGTTATCAAGACTTGAGACCAACACCATGTTGGGTTGGTTTGCTCCCCTTGGTGGTCCAGTGATAGAAAGTTTATAGAGAGAAGGCTTAGGGAAGAGACCACCATGGGGAGGTGGAGGTTGGTTTTATGCCAAGGAGCGGAGCGAGTGAGTTTTTGCTCTGAGACACCTCATAGATGAACATCAAGAAGAACATATGGTGGTCATTAATTTAGAGAAAGTGCCAACTCGAGAGGTCTGGAGGTTTCATGAGGTTTCATCAAGGACCAGAGAAGTGTGTGAGGATTATTCAGGAGATGTAGGACAGTATGAGGACTCAGGGTTGGGGTAACGGATGAGATCCCAGTTTGAGGAGGTCCGAGTCAGCGGTCTTCTTAAAGACCTTACCTCTTTTGCCTGGTTATGGAGGTGTTGACTCATGGGATACAAGACCAATACCCCCAGTGCAGGCTTTGTGCTAATGACATCGTGTTGTGTGGCACCAGAAATGAGGATGTGGAGAGAAAGAATGGTCTTTGGAAGATAGAAGATTGAAGATGAATAAGAAGAAGACAGAACATTTGAGGTTTGGTTAGGCTTTGAAAAGAGTGGATAAGTTTAAATGCCAAGATCAGTGTCAGTCCAAGATGGAAAATCAGATGCAGAGATGAGGTATAGAATGCAGTGTGGATGGAATAATGGCAAGAAGGTGTCAGAAGTGTATTGTGATCAAAGATTTAAGTCAAAGGTTAAAGGTCAGGTTTTTTAGACTAGCAGTGATTTACAGAGCTGAGATGTGGGCAGTATAGGATGCACTAGAGAAGAAGTTAGATGTAGCATTAATGTGAATGTTGAGATGGACGTGTGGAGTTACAAAAAAAGGACAGAATAAGAAATGAGACCATCAGAGGCACAACAAAAGTGGGAGAGATCTCTCAGAAAGAAAAGGAAATTAGGCTGAAGTGGTATGGACATGTCATGAGGAGAGACAATGAACATGTTGGCAAAAGAATGATGGGAATGGAAGTCCAGGGAAGGGGAGAGAAAGGGAGGCCAATGCAGATAAACAATGCAGACTGGGAAGGAGGTGTAGGACCAAGATCTATGGAGAACGTTAATCAGGGACATCAAACCTTTACAGTAGAAGTGGGAAAAGATGAAGAAGTACTGAAGCACCCCACCAAGGCACAAGCACCTTCTGACAACTGAGTGTAATGCTAACGCCAACTGTGGACTCACACCCCCGAACCGCACTGAGAGGATCAGTAAAGGAAGGCTGGTCAAATCGTAACACCACAAGGAGGTCATCCCTTCACATTTTTTACTGTTATTGCACTCCATCGGTGAAGTGGCAGGCCATTTCACTTCTGGACTGTTTTTTTTTGTTTTCTTTTTGCTGCTCAATTTGGACTTTCTAACCTTATTAAATATGGCTAATATTAACACCACATTCCCGAGGCTGCTCATCATCAGTTCATTATGACTGTTTGTGAATTGTCTCAATGGACATCATTCATAAGGACAGATGTAATCACATAACAAAACCACCAAAGACCTACTGTTTGGCCTGCTCTCTGTGTTAACATAAAGCGCCTGCTCTGTAGAAGGTGCTCACACACTGACCGGCCTGCCTTCATGTCTGGGCCTTTTAACCTTCTAGCTGTCTCGGTTCTGGTGTTCCGCATAGCTAAATCTTCATCCAATGAGCTTGCCGGATTGCTCTGATTGACACTTGGACCATTCTATTATTGCTTCAGTATCATCTACAGGGAAAGCAGTCCACACGTCTAAAACATACCAAACCCTGCAGCATTTGTCTGTTTAGGTCACTAAGGACAATTTAAATGACAACTCAAATATTAATGAACAAGGTTCATCCTTCATGGTAAAGTGACCAATGTTTGTTGTGTGGTAGCCCCAATTATTATACCGACACCCCTAAGTGATGGCCACCTATGGCTCATCCCATGCAGTCTATTATATGTTGAGGGTGCTTCAGGGACTGAGCTCTGTGGTCCTTGGATGCTTAGCATGTGCACCATGACGAACCAGCAGACCCAACAAGGATGATAAATGTGAGAAATCTGCTAAAGGGACTACGGCCATAATGGACCCCCAGGGTGAGTAGGAGTGAGCCCCTGTTAGGAGAGATGGACTCATCCATACCAGGGTGCTGGACTTGGAAAGTAAGGATTAACCCTTGGTGAAAAGGCCATTTCAAAATCCACAAAATGGCAGATAATATCTCAGTGGGGATTCGTCAGGCGACAATGACCCTGTCAGATGGGGTCTTTGTGACTGGCACGAGTTAATCAGTGAACAGTAGCGGGAAAAGGTGAACCCTTGATAAATGATTTGGTTTTCTGCATTAGTTAGTCCAAAAATGTGATGATCTGATCTTCATCTAAGTTGCAAGTATGGACAGACACAATATGCCTACACTAATAAATACATAATAAAAATAAAAATAAGGGCTTTCCCTTAAAGATAGGGTGAGAAGCTTTAGTCATCCGGGAGGAGCTCAGAGTAGAGCCGCTGCTCCTCCGCATCGAGAGGAGTCACATGAGGTGGCTCGGGCATCTGATCAGGATGCTTCCTGGACACCTCCCTGGGGAGGTGTTCCGGGCACGTCCAACCGGGAGGAGGACCTGTGGAAGACCCAGGACATGCTGGAGGGACTATGTCTCTCTGCTGGCCTGGGAACGCACCTGCATTCCCCCGGAAGAGCTAGTAGAAGTGGCCAGGGAGAGGGAAGTCTGGGCATCTCTGCTCAAGCTACTGCCCCCACAACCCGATTTTGGATAAGTGGAAGAGGATGGATGGATGGATGGATGGATGGATGGATGGATGGATGGATGGA
>JANRMT010062852.1:16442854-16458638 GCA_026402145.1 Polypterus bichir lapradei
AGATAGATAGATAGATAGATAGATAGATAGATAGATAGATAGATAGAGTGAAAGGCACTATATTATAGATAGATAGATAGATAGATAGATAGATAGATAGATAGATAGATAGATAGATAGATAGATAGATAGATAGATAGATAGATAGATAGATAGAGTGAAAGGCAAATTCCGGGTGTAACTGAAGAGTCGCATTGTGTGGGGTCTCCTCAGTCTGTCAGTGGAGCAGGACGGTGACAGCAGTCTGTCACTGAAGCTGCTCCTCTGTCTGGAGATGATCCTGTTCAGTGGATGCAGTGGATTCTCCATGATTGACAGGAGCCTGCTCAGCACCCGTTGCTTTGCCACGGATGTCAAACTGTCCAGCTCCGTGCCTATAATAGAGCCTGCCTTCCTCACCAGTTTGTCCAGGCATGAGGCATCCCTCTTGTTTATGCTGCCTCCCCAGCACACCACCGCGTAGAAGAGGGCGCTCACCACAACCGTCTGATAGAACATCTGCAGCATCTTATTGCAGATGTTGAAGGACGCCAGCCTTCTAAGAAGTATAGTCGGCTCTGTCCTCTCTTGCACAGAGCATCAGTATTGGCAGTCCAGTCCAATTTATCATCCAGCTGCACTCCCAGGTATTTATAGGTCTGCACCCTCTGCACAGTCACCTCTGATGATCACGGGGTCCATGAGTCCTCCTAAAATCCACCACCAGCTCCTTGGTTTTGCTGGTGTTCAGTTGTAGGTGGTTTGAGTCGCACCATTTAACAAAGTCCTTGATTAGGTTCCTATACTCCTCCTCCTGCCCACTCCTGATGCAGCCCAGCACCAGTGTATCCATGGAAATGCTCCACAATATCTGAAGGAACTCCTTATACTACAATCCACTACAAGAAACCTCTGTTTTGCAAACACCTACCACCTTCGCTCCCCCTATGACCAAACTTCATACAATGGGTGACCGAGCCTTTGCAGTCACTGCTCCACAGCTCTGAAATGTCCTACCAGAGATCCTGAGAACACAGCAGATTATGGGCTGTTTCAAAAAACAGCTAAAGACTTTTCTAATTAGGAAAGCATATTAAAAAGAATGCTACTAATTATTGTCGTTTTATCTGTGTTTTTATTTTGCTTTGCCTTTGTTTAAACTTTTTTATGTAGCACTTTGAGATTTACTACTAATGTAAAGTGCCCTATAAATAAAATGCATTATTATTGTTATCGTGGTATTTCCCTCTACTGACCCTTTACCTAGGGGTAAGTGTACTCATCAGGTTCATTAGCGGGTTGGTCTACTGTCACACCTTAAGATTAACCCACACACATACATAGATATACATACACACACAGACCCTAACCACAACAGTGCCCTATGAATGACACCCACACAGGTGGTTAACCTCAAGCACTTTAAACTACACAAGTGCCTTAGGAATCATTCTCTCAGAACTTCAAGAGACTTACTTATTATCGGCACGAACAACATGTGATGTTTTAAAGATATGGTCTACAAGAATACATTTAAACATATAAAGGCTCAGCACTGTTGTCTATCTGCCATTTATCAGCCAAGAATTCCTCACTTGACGTCCTGTGCCCTATGTTTGGGTGGAGCTCACACCCTCAGCCTTAATAAACCTCAAAGCACGGAGTGTATGGCAAACCTCTGGCTGCACCAGGTGATCAGAGAAATCTACCTTATTACTTCAATCACTCTGGGCATGAAGACAAAACATAGAAATTTAAAAAGCAGCGTGGAATTTATTACACAAATAATAATGCAAAATAGAACAAAGAATAGTACAAAATAAGATTGATAGTGAAGTCTGGATATATATAGTCTTTAGAAAAAGCTGATGAAAAAGTAAATATGTCAGGGATGAATGTCCCAGGGTGGCACAGATCTCGCACTCAAAGTTGTTCATGAGACAATCAGATGGAAACAGCTGCACATTGCTGGCATCCTCTTCTGATGTCACTGTTTTGTTTTTTTGCAAGATGTGATTGCTACATGCACCTGATTGGTGGCTGTCAATATGAGGAATGAATTTGCTCAAACTCTTTCATCAGTTTGAGTACGCCCGTTTTCCTAAGCAGTATAGTTTTTTATGTTTTAACGATCTCCTGTCTCAAGCTGTAAACCAATTTATTTAGTCCTGGTGCTCTTCCCTTCACAGGTGATAAAATCATCAATACAGCTTGAGGCGTCTCCTAAATTCCTGCTCAGATTAAATAAATGGTGCTGTGATTCATGATAACAGATTGCCTTTGATGTTAACTGTCCATGCAAGTCTTTAAGTTCATCTGTTGTTTAGTCTTGAGCAAAATATAATGAAAATTGTGATGGAAACCAGGGTGTCAACAGCCCAAATCTCAACACGAACACACAAGCACAGTTCAATTAAAAGTTGATTTATTAACCAAATTACCTCAAATATGTCAAAATAAGCACAAAATGCACAGCTTTTCTCTTCTCGCTGTAATTATCTCACCAGTGCACTGCCCTCCTCCAGTTGAGTGTTGCCTCTCTACCGCCCAGCTCCGACTCACCTGGGTAAGGGAGTGTGGTCCCTTTTATTACAGACCCGGGATGTTTATTGCAGACCCACGATTGCCCAGTGGAAGCACTACCAGGTCACATGGAAGTCCATTATAACAAGGAGCTTGTCTCCCTGCAGCACTCTCTCGTGGCCCCCAGTGACTCCAGCAGGTCTGCTCTGGAATAAAGAGCCTTCAGCAACATCTTTCTCTCTCAGTGGGCTGTCAGTCTATCCCTTTTGGTCCTTCCTTCTGGGTCTGATCCATTCTTCCTCGCCAGCCGGGATACTTATCTGTCTATTATGAGTCTCCCGTCTGGGTAAGGAACCGTCCCCTCTCCTGGCTGGGCTCCCCTTCCAGCCCATGTGACATCTACAACATATAGACCAAAATGTACAGATTTTGCACACCACAACAAGTGCCTACCTCCTTGGTGTCCTACCATGGCCACCACGTCTGTTCAATGTTTCAGACATGGTAGACGCATGAATGGGGATGTTCACCTGCTCTGGTGATTCCTTCAAGCATTAAATCATTTATTAATGGGTTCTTTTTCACCTCATTGACAATTGCAGTCATGTTGGTTGGGCCCCCGCTTCGAAGGAGAGCAGCCTCCGTACAAAATCACCGCCATGAATGCACAGTTTGTCTTCGGAGATGCTGAACATCAGCGAAAGCTTCTTATGCATAGCAAACTCCAAATGTTTGTATTTTTTTTTATTGGTCAAAGTATGTCTAAGCCACACCTCCAATCTCATGTCATTGGTTGGACTCCAGGTTTGCCAACTCCTGACTTCAGGTAGCTTTTGTTGAGGTCATCAGCTGAGGTGTTCAGACTTTTTCCAACCTACACCTGTGAATGTTTGAATGACATCCTCAATTATTTACAAGAACAGTACAGGAATACAGGCATGTTTATCTGAAGCAGATTGTGTTTGTTCACTATTGTAACTTAGGATAGATAGGATAGAAGCTGACACAGTACAACATGTTTGTGATGGCTTATGGGTAGTTCAAACATGCACAGCACAACACTCTGCCATTAGTCTAGTCAAAGCTGAGGTCAAATGAACATGGACACTCTGCTGTGGGATTGGTGAACAACATGTCGTGGTGAGATTTCTTTGGGCAGAGGGAGTGAAACTTTCAGAAATTCACTGAAGGATGTTGTCCTGTGCAGAGTAAGCTGTTTGGGTGCCCATCTTGTGCAAACTTTATGGTACCCCAAGTCATCATGCACTATGACACGTGCAGATCCATAGCTGATATCCAAATGTGCAACAACAACGGCTCTGATGAAGAAGGTGGTCATGTTGAGGTGGGCTTGTATGCACAATGCTGGATTTACTTAGTTATCATACAAACCATATGTGATGCCTAAGGGTGCGTGCGTACAGCCACCTCAACCCTGACACAGACAGGCAGGACACTAATGGCCACACAGCACACTGTTTATTTAAAGGAAACACAGTCCATACAGCGCAGTCCACTCTTTAGCCAGTCCTTCCGCCTCAACTCCTCCTTATGAACTCCGTCCACTTCCTCCCGACTCAGCCATTGAGTGGTGGTCCCTTTTATAGGGACTCCATGTGCCCAATGAGCTTCTTCCGGCAGCACTTCCAGGTGTGGCTGCCAAATAGGGCCCTGCAAGCGTCCAGGCACCCCGTGGTAGTGGCCACAGGCCCCAGCAGGGTTGAGCTTCCATGCTTATGATCCATGGCCCCGCTGGAAGCTCTCTGTCTGTCCAGGGGAGAAACCATCGTAAAAATACTCTCTCCCCAAGTCCTTCCATGGTCAGGGTGTCCCGGCCGGGTAAGGGCCCCGGCACTCCACCACGCATACAACAAGGAGTGCACAGCTGAATGAAATTGCATTTCTCTAGGCTCAATGTACAAACACAAACATAAGGACAAGTGCACATTATAGAAGAACCAATAGATATAATAGACAGCATGAACAGAGAGAATAGATGAACAATCTTAATAGACGACATTGGTGAATAGTGATGAAAAACATTTACATAATGCACAGACACAACAGCATCTTAGGAGATAAGAAATTCTGAATATATGTCTTCAAACAGTCTGTGTCTGTGTGTGTGTGTTCAGGAATTTCACGGCTCCAATAGGTCTCCATGTTGTTTGTTGTCAGTGGGAGTTTAGTAGTCTGATGGCTTGTGGGAAGAAACTCCTACTGGCTCTGGCAGTACTGAGGTAGAGTTTACCAGAGGGCAAAATTTTGAACGGTCCATGGGCTGGCTGGGTGGGGTCTCTGACTATCTTGGTGGCTCTCCTAAGACAGAGTGACACGTACAGGTCTCACATGGTTCTGATGATGTCCTCTGCCGTCCTCACCCCTCTCTGTAGGGACATCTGATCTGACACAGTGCAGCTGCCATAGCAGACAGTGAGGCTGCTGGTCAAGATGCTCTCTGCAGCGCCTCTGTAGAATGTTGTGAGGACACGAGGGGGCTGAGGTTTACTGTCCACATCCGTCACAGAAAGTGAAAGAGGTGCTGTGCTGTCTTGACAAGGGAGGTGGCGTTTGTAGTCCATGTCAGGGGCGCCCACAGGGACTTGGTGCTTCTTTCGGACTCCACAGCATTGCCAAGGATTATAAGTGGAGTTTGTGCCCAGTGTTTCCAACAATGATCTCCTTTGTCTAGTGACACTCAGTGATTGGTTGTTGTTGTCACACCACACAATGAGTTGGTTCACTTCCTTTCTGTAGGCCAAGTCCTCGTTGTTGCCGATGAGGTCCACCACCATTGTGTTTGATGATATGAATCGAGTCATTGAAACATCAAATTGAACAACAGAGGACTCAGAACACAGCCCTGGGGGACCCCAGTGTTCATGGTGGTGGTTTCAGAGATTTTCCTTCCAATATGTACTTCCGCCAGGAAGTCCAACGTCCAGTTGCATAATAGGGTGGTGATGCAGAGTCGGACAAGATTTCTTACCAAGCTCCGGGGGTTAATTGTAATTAAAGAGGAGCTAAAGTCAATAAAGAGCAGCCCCACATGACTGTTCTTACTTTCCACATGGGCCATGGTCACATGGAGTGTTGCCGATATGGCATCATCAGTGGAGAGGTTGTTCTACCCCCCTGATTTCTTTTCTGTGTGTTTTAACAAATCTGTGTCATTATGTGTAGTAATTCTGTATTTGGTGTAAGAAAAGAAAAAGGTCTGGGGGCACATCCATGACCCCGCAAATAAAAATTTTAAATAAATAAAAGTGATGTTCTTTCAAAGATCAGCTTTACATCTTTTCAGATGCCAGTCCAATACACAACTGACTCCAACAGGCCAAACTTCTGGTCATATGGATTCCGGGCAGAAAGGAGTGAGCCCAGAAGGGCAGGTGACGGAAGTGGTGTCACCGGTGGGATGGCTGTCGATCTTCCATTGTGAAAAGGGAGGAAGAGAGAAGGCATTAGTGCACCATGTGGGAAACTAGCTTCACCGGAGCCCTTAAGCTGCGTCCCAAGCACACACGCATGACATTGGTAATTTGTAAAATGTATACCTGCATCTTATACTTGCATTTTACCTGAGAACTTGTCACGGCACTCAATGAAGAGCGCTATACAAATTAAACTGAATTGAATTTCTTACAACTCATAGCCTCGTTAGTAACTATAAAGAAGGCATGTAAGGACATACAAGCCAGAACTGCCATTATTAATTCTTTCTTTATGTCATGGCCTGCTGCAGGGGTCCTCATTCACGGACTTGCATTGTTATGTTTTAGCATAGGGTACTCAGCTGTGGTTCACATTCCTTAAGTATGTCAGTTTTGTTCATTTCTTCATGTTAACACTGCTGATCATTTATTTTCTTTATGTCCAGGTATCTTTTCCTATGTGCATGGAAGTGGGGCCTCCTGCCCATCAGTGACAACAGACATTTTCCTAATCCCTATAAAGGCTGAGCAAAATCTAATTTAAGGGGATTTGCAGACATTTTGGTCACACACGAATTTCAGGGCATCATAATGATTGGGACAATTGTCATCACAGGTGCTTGTGATCATTCAAGTGGGGTTCATGGCTTCATAAGATACCTCAGTTTGCTTCTACCCTTTGGAGTCTGTAGTTGCCATTGTTCAACTGTGCCAAAGAAAGGCAAAGAAGCCATCATGAGGCTGAAAAATAAGAATAAAACCATTACTGTCATCAGTACCACCACAGGTTGACCTAAATCAACTGGCTGGAATATCATGAAGAAGAAAGAACACACTGGTGACCTCAGGAATCACAAAGGGACTGATAAGGAAGACCTCCACTGCTGATGACAAAAGAATCATCACTTCTTCTGCTTCTTCTTTTCTCCCATTAGGGGTCACCACAGCAGATCATCCTCTTCCATATCTTCCTGTCCTCGTAATCTTCCTCTGTCACACCATCACCTGCATGTCCTCTGTCACCACATCCATAAACCTCCTCTTAGGCCTTCCTCTTCCCTGACAGCTCCATCCTTAGCATCCTCTTCCCAATATACCCAGCATCTCTCTAAACCAACACAATCTCGCCTCTCTGACTTTGTCTCCCCATCGTCCAACTTGAGCTGACCCTCTAATGTCCTCATTTCTAATCCTGTCCGTCCTCGTCACCCCCAATGCAAATCTTAGCATCTTTAACTCTGCCACCTCCAGCTCTGTCTCCTGTGCCACCATCTCCAGCCCATATGACATACCTGGTCTCACTACCATCCTGTAGACCTTCCCTGTCACTCTTGCTGATATCCGTCTGTCACAAATCACTCCTGATACTCCTCTCCACCCACTCCACCCTGCCTGCTCTCTCTTCTTCACTTCTCTTCCACAATCCCCATTCCTCTGTACTGTTGATTCCAAGTATTAAAAACTCATCCACCTTCGCCAGCTCTACTCCCCTCATCCTCACCATTCCACTGACCTCCCTCTCATTCACACACATGTATTCTGTCTTGGTGGTCCTACTGACCTTCATTCCTCTCCTCTCATATCTCCACCTCTCCAGGGTCTCCTCAGCCTCCTCCCTACTCTCACTACAGATCACAATGTCATCAGCAAACATCACAGTCCACGGAGACTCCTGTCTAATCTCGTCTGTCAGCCTGTCCATCACCATTATAAATAAGAAAGGGCTCAGATCCCTGATGTAATCCCTCCTCCGTCACTCCTACTATAGACCTCACCACAGTCACACTTCATATCCTGTACCACTCTTACATACTTCTCTGCCACTCCCGACTTCTTCATACAATACCACAGCTCCTCTCTGGTCACCCTGTCATTTGCTTTCTCCAGGTCCACAAAGATACAATGTGACTCCTTCTGGCCTTCTCTCTACTTATCCATCAAGACACTCAGAACAAACATCTCATCTGTGGTGCTCTTTCTTGGCATGAAACCATCCTGCTGCTCACTAATCATCACCTCACTTTTTAACCGAGCTTCCACTACTCTTTCCCATAACTTCATGCTGTGGCTCATCAGTTTTATCCCCCTGTAGTTACTGCAGTCCTGCACATCCCCCTTAATCTTAAATATCAGCACCAGTCCACTGCTTCTCCACTCCTCATCATCCTCTCACTTTCCAAGATTCCATTAAACAATCCTGTTAAAAACTCCACTGCCATCTCTCCTAAACACCTGCATGCTTATTTTGTTTTAAAAGAATATAACAAGGGTCTCCCAAGTGTCACTAGTGGCTTTTAGGAGGCATTCCATTGAGAGAGCTGGATTAGAAGACCATTGATAGTTGAGGATAAAACTCTGGGATTGCCGTCATTCACATTTTAGAGAAGTCGACTGCCTCTCAAGGGGGGCTGCGTTGTTATATTCAGTTATTTGTGCCCTCAGTAGTTCATAATGGACTATCACTTTAGTTTTTCTCCATCTACACTCAGCTCCCCGGCGTGGTGTTCTCTTTAACTCAGACACTCTTTGGGTCTTCCAAGTTACGACAGTGCTGGAGGATTTCTTAACGGTCTTTTCAGGGACCACCATGTCAGCTGCAGCTCTTCCCTCAGCATAAACATTTCCCACCTTTCTGTTTACTCCCTTAGCACTGTTAAGCCAAGCACTGCAGTCGGACTTACTCTTCTGAACAGGGTGTCCAACTCTGGGCCTGGTGGGCTGCAGTGGCTGCAGGTTTTCATTCTAACCATCTTCTTAACTCTTTGAAGGCTGAATATTTTTTTTCAAAAAACAGTTTTTTGAAAGACAATGGTTTAACACAGAAATCAACATTAAACGTCTGCTGCTACATGCTGGGGCTGCCAGTTTGCCAAGAATGTGCGACAGGCTTGCTGCCAGGCTGTGTTTGTGTGGCTGGTGCTGCAGCAGCGTTGCATTGCATTCTGGTTTCTACCTCTTATTGTTAAGTGGCAGTCCTCCCAGGTGAACAAGTGCCGTAGGCGTGCCAGCCAAATGAACCCGTTCAGCACCACGATTAGCTGGGGACCAGTCAGCTGAAGCTGGAACCTCACATTGCTTTTCAATCGCTTGTATCAAAATCAGAGTCCGGCAAGCCATAGTCCAGTTCAGAGAGAACAGGCAACACGTCGTCCACGGAGTATTTTACTTTACACGTCTGCTTTGATCTCTCACCAGGTGTCAGGGCCTTTTTTGCCATTGTTTATGCCTTGCTACTCACGGGAGCGCAGGAAATCTTGGTCAAATCCAATGAAGCTAACTTTCCTTCAAGCAACGAGAGTCCAACTAAAACGTAACGGTTGGTTTTATCATCATTTATAGTTGATTACCAACGTCAACTCCTCCTTTGACAAAAGTCGACTTCAGCCCTGAAGGAGTTAATTAGTGACCAGATTTTGCCGCTAATTAACTTCTGTTGTCTTTGTTTGAATTAACTTGACTCGGACCCCTTAGTTGTTTCTTTTTCCTTACATTAGCAGCCAAACAATAACAAGACACAAAATGAGCCGCCACTTGACCAGCTCACCTGAAAATAAAGAAAGGTGAGGGTCTCGGTCATGTCAATCTGCTCAGGTCACCAAAACATTGTGACACTGTTTTTAGACAAAAAACAAAAAATCTGCAATTTTGGAAACGTCTGCTGTGGTAGCAACGAGCCATGAAATGAAATCACGAGATTAACAACAACAGTCTGCTTCTACAGTAATTAAGAAACTGGTCGGAGTGAAACGGGTAGGAGTTTGGAGCCGTGACTTAACTTTCTCATCTGTCGGCTCACTTGATGTCATATTTCTGTTTGGCTGCCATGAAGAAAAGAATCACTTGAGAGGACTGAAGCCTCTGATCAGGGTTATCAGAATGAAGGGAAAAGAAGTTCAGTAACAATGAAGGCTTGTCATTGATTAGGAAAAGGGTTAGGGCTCATTCATACTTCACGCTCAGAACGTGGACGCGCACACATCATGGCTGCCATGCGTTCCCGTTTGACGCGTCCTCTGAGCAGGTCCTCAGAAATTAACGAGACGCGTACGCGAGTTGCAGTACCAGCAAACAGTCCAGGAGGCGCAGTGTGATAAAAGTCAGAATGTGACATCAGAGTCTCTGTTTACTATCTACTGGTGACAGAAAGTCGCTTTGAGGATCCTACGGGATCGATGTGTGCGCTGCAATGTTTAATGAATGGTTCAATGGGGTGACATACAGATGCACTCGTGGTGCTTTTATATTTAAGGGTTGCATATTCCCCATCGGGCGACATGGTGGCGCAGTGGGTAGCACTGCTGCCTCGCAGTTAGGAGACCCGTGTGGGTTCGATTCCTGGGTCCTCCCTGTGTGGAGTTTGCATGTTCTCCCCATGTCTGTGTGGGTTTCCTCCCACAGTCCAAAGACGTACAGGTTAGGTGAACTGGCGATCCTAAATTGTCCCTAGTGTGTGTGTGTGTGTGCCCCCTGTGGTGGGCTGGTGCCCTGCCCGGTGTTTGTTTCCTGCCTTGCGCCCTGTGTTGGCTGGGATTGGCTCCAGTAGACCCCCGTGACCCTGTAGTTAAGATATAGCGGGTTGGAGGATGGATGGATGGATAGAAGTTAACGATTTATCTGTAAAATGTAACATACATACTTTAATGCATTTCATCCTGAAAGTGATATCAAAGTCGACGCGGCCATCACAACAGTATACTGTCCTCAGTAAAAGGTTTTAGTATTCCTAGATTTTCAGATCTGTAGCTGATATGTTTTGTTGATTTCTAAAATGAAATGCGAGTAAAAGTGAATGCTGAGTAACTAATTACAACTGTCTTCAAAAAAAAAAAAAAAAACAGGATCAGTGGCATCGCCATCGTCTTCTGCAATTTAGGGAAAGCCTCGGGACTTCTGCGTTAATGAGTCAAAAGAAACTTTGTGAATTCATAAAGAGCACTCCAGTCCTGACAAGGAGGAGTAACTGGATAAGCACATCTGGAGCCAAACTCTCCAAAAAGCACCTGACTGTGTCAGCAACACACGTCCCTTGTGAACGCATCGTGAGGGCGAGGGCTGGCGAGGGATCAGGAAATGAGAAGTCGTCCGAACTGCGGCACAGCAGAATACATCATTGATGGTCATAGGATTATTACAAGACTGAGCTTCTGTCGTTTCTGTTTTCTTAAAAGATCTTCCAGTTATGCAGTCCCAGTCACTGACACAGTGAACATTTCCCTGCTCCTTACCTGCCCTGTTACCCTGCTGTCACTTGTCGCCCGTCATCCACACTGAGCGTCATTCAAGGCTTTGCTGCTCTTCCTGTCATACACATAAAATCAGACCCACATTTTTCTCTTCATACGTTGTAGCGGGGCTACACAGCAATAGTGTTGTTAATGTTTGTGCCGAGTGCGTTTTGTTTCCATCGTCCCGTTTTGCTGTTTATCATGTGTGCGTCAGTGAATGTCGTCTCCGTAAATACAGGGAGAGAGACCGCCGCCCCAAGATGGAAAGCACCTGTTTACAATCCATCAATTACTATATAAACAATCAGGAGGGAGCAGAGTGGAAAAAAAGGAGAAAGACGGAGATGACATTTTCACGACAACGAGCCAACTTTACCTGCTGTTTTCCACATCGCGCTTTTGATACCAGTTTGTTTTTTCAATTCAATCATCGCCAGAGACCCCGGGGTTGGACTACATCATCCACCACATGCTGAGGATTCACGGTGAGGTCATTCTATTTTGTCCGGGGAATTCAAACACATCACTTATCTGCTGACCAGCCATCCGTATACTTGGACTCAAATTCACTAGTATTGCCATTTTCCGTATTCATTCATTGTTATTTGTGTTTTGTGTTTGTTATGTTACTGGGACAAGGGAGGCTTTGTTATTGTATATATGGTGTCGGGATATACGTATCTATACATGTGAAATTTAATATATTTATCCATCTATTTTTGCATATCTGCTTTTGTGTGCTTATGTTTAAACTGTCGATTGTGGGGAAAATTGTATTTGTTAGAGGTATGGCTTGGTATTTCTAGATTAGCTTCAGTAATTTATCCAGGCCTCAGGTCTTGGAAGTGTAGCTGTCGGCTGGGTTACAACGTGTTCAATATTAATAATAGCAATATGGCCACGTGATATCCCGTGTAGTGGGACGCGGCCCCAGCCTACACTCTGGACATCTGATAGTTTAGGATCAGTGGAGAGATGAGACGCAGACTAAAACTGAAGGGTGAAAGGTGCAAGTTTATTTACGAGAGTGCTCTACAACCAAAAACGCAGTCGGGTCAGGTGGGCTTTGAGACACCGTCCTTCAGAACGGACACTTCTTCAGAAATAAATTAATAAAAACGAAAAAAGAAAAGGAAAAATATGGTGTATTTACAAAAACCACACACACACTCCAACAATGAGGGTTGTCTTCTTTTATCTGTGGCTCAAGAAGCTCCTCTAACAGGAAAGAGAAACAAATGCACAAGAACAAAACCAAGTGTGTGTAGATACAAAATCAAAATGATCCCAGCACCAGATAAGTATTGTGACGGACAGCCGGGTCCCATGCCCGGCCGGGACGCCCCTGTTGGATATATTCTGGGGGAGCCACCATGGACACTCCAGTACCTCCCCCGGGACACTTGGTGGCAGCCTCCATGGCGGACGGTGATTCCCCAACCACCCGCAGGGCTCCATGGGAGATGGAGTCCTCCACAGCCTGGTTGGGGGCTCGGGTGGCCGCTAGGGGGAGCTGTATGGACTCCGCAGCCTGGCTGCTTGAATTCTCAGCCCCACCCGGAAGGGCAATTAGGACCAGGTGGTCAACCAGCTGGAACTCTTCCGGGTGGGGTATAAAAAAGGGCCAGCCACCTCCACTCGAAGCCAGAATCGGGAGGAAGAGAATGAGGTTGCCTGGGAGGAGTGGTGGAGCAGGAAAGTGTGGTTTTTGTGTGTTTTGTGCTTTGGACTGTGTTGGGCCTGTGGGACATGGGGAAGGCGTGTGCCCACTGCTGAAGAAAAAATAATAAAAGCCTGTGAGTGTGAACACGTGCCTCTGCGTAGTCTGTGCCGGGTCAGGCGCTATATAGCGCCTTTATCACAGTATATATACCTCCACCAAAATGATCACTAGGAGATATCTCTCTATTATAAAAAATAATCCTGGAGAGAAACAGTAGGGCGACGAGACGTGATCTTCACGTTAAGATCACAGAAAACACTTAAAAGACCTGCGAGACTAGAGAGACTGGTCACAGAGCATCTCACGGGGACCTTAAACGTGAGACTTTGTGCCAAGAGATTGACCCTGAAGGACCGTCTCGCCATGACACAGAACATGAGGTTCTTACAAGACACGCCGTACTTACACATAAATAAGAGCGCAGGCAGCAACACACTCAGTCATGTAAAGGAGGCTTTGAGCAGACACAGATCAGGGCTCTCTGTGCATATAAAGCGTAGAAGGACAATACATTAGAAATGAAACGTCGACGACTAAGAGAAGAAGAAAGCAGCATGGAGAAAAGAGACTGAAAAGCAAGAGAGACAAAAAAGAAAAAGAATAATCGAGGTGCAAATTCAGAAAATAAGGAAAGTAATTATCAGCCCGGAACAAGTGGAAGTGAAACAAAAGCAGGTCCAGTCGAGAATTAAAAGACAAAGTAGAACTTCATAAAGACGTTCACAGACGTTGGCACTAAACACATGCAGAGCAGGTTAGAGATTAGGAAAGCAGTGGAATTTAAAAGGCGCGATACACATGTGGAGAAAGTTAAAGAATATGAAAGTAGGAAAATTAAAAAGTATAAAAAAAAAGAAAGTAAAGATGGCAGGATCGCAAACAAACAAACTGCCTCATTTAACTACGCACCTGTCTAACTTGGGTTTTGCATAGTAATCACTGCACTATTGCACCTTAACACTTAATTCTACTTCATTCATATAATTTTACTTATTTATTATGTTCTATTATACTGTTATCTTTCAATCTATGACTTTTTGTTAATCCCATTGATATTCTTCTAACTTTGCACAGTTTTTGATAAGCAGATCAGGATGAATTCACTGCGCGTTGTCCTGTTTAACTATGCATGTGACAAATAAAGAATCTTAAAACTTGAGAATTTCAAAAACGGAGTTTACCTCACATGTATTTATCGGTTACTTTGCAACAAAAATGATTAACTGCTGATGATGAAGATCGTGTTGTCTGTGCTGAAATTCCAAATAGAGAAACCTGTCCTGAATTAGGGTACAAAGTCATTAAACACACGTGTCTCACTGAGCTCATTAAAAAGATTCAGCACGTTGGGACTCCAAAGATTGCAAATATTATTTTTACAGAAGTTCTGAAATTAAAGTGAAACTAATGAAATAGCAACAATTCATAGAAAACAAAAAATCTTAAGTGTATCCGGAAAAACAAAAATGGGGGCTGGCAAGCGAAGCAAGCAGGGGGGGAAGCCCTCTTAGTATATACAAAAGAATATGTACAAAGCCGCCAAAATCACAACTGCTCCTCCGATAGCTCAGCAGTGCTTACTCCCACCTCGCCTTTAGGTCCACTCACAACCCCTGTTGGCCGGTAAGTCCTTAAATATAACCGGCAAGACTGTCCAGCCAATCTGCCACCCCGTCTAACCCACGCACCTGTCCAGGTAGACACGTTCACGCGACACACCCCGAGCAACTTTGTATTTAAACTCGAACCCCTGTCGGTCGCACACGTATTAGAGACTGAATTATTTGGTTATTGGTGCACTGTACACGGTGTGAATAGGTGCAGGAAGAATAAACCTGTGTGTCTTTGGGACATTCTGTGTCTGCCTGTTTGTGTCCGGGTCCCAATATTCCACAACAGAATCTCAATGAAGCGAGACTCGTTAGTGGTGACGAGTAAGAAGTGACACTGAGGAATGATCATGCATAAGAACGGGAACAAGTAAAAACGACGACTTTCTAAAACGGACTCTGTGAATGTGGGCAATTCAGAAAAAGAGGCCTGAGTTAAGAAAGAAGTAAGCCATCGGTTATACTAAAGAGTAACTAAACAATACTTAAACGAATGGAGGTCACACGGTCACGCGGGATGTTTGGAAGGTGCTGATTGGCTGAAACTATTTATAGCAATTTCTCCTGAGAGGGAAGTGCATACAATCAACAGAAATGAAAACACACATTTAAACATGCTGGACAATAGTTAATGTTATGTTGTAAAAGTGAATATAAATTCAGTACGACACCAGTGTCACCCAAGGCAGACAAAACCCCAAACTCAAGATGTAGGCTTTCAGAAATGCACAGAATAAAATGGGGCAGTGCACTGTAGAAGGGCAACAATGCTCGAAACACTCAAAAATACACAAAAATACCTTTCATGGGAGAGGATGACTGTAAGCCTCTGGCTTGAAAAGAAAATTATTCATTTATATAAAGAAAGAGAAGTGCAAAATGTGTATGTCATTCATTACATTTCTGTTGTAGATAGATGTGAAAAGCACTATATAATAGATAGATAGATAGATGTGAAAGGCACTATATAAGAGATAGATAGATATGAAAGGCACTGTATAATAGATAGATGTGAAAGGTGCTGTATCACAGATATAGTGAAAGGCACTATATAACAGATAGATAGATGTGAAAGGCACTATATAATAGATAGATAGATAGATGAGAAAGGCACTATATAATAGATAGCTAGATGTGAAAGGTGCTGTATCACAGAAAGATAGAGTGAAAGGCACTATATAATAGATGGATGTGAAAGGCACTATATAAGAGATAGATAGATATGAAAGGCACTATATAATAGATAGATAGATGTGAAAGGCACTATATAACAGATAGATAGATATGAAA
>JANRMT010062852.1:16522632-16547750 GCA_026402145.1 Polypterus bichir lapradei
CAGCCACAAGCACACAAGGCCAGTTCAGAGTCACCAATTAACCCAACTCATGTGTCTCTGGGATGTGTGAAGACAACTAGGAGTGACATGAGGAGAACATGCAGACCTGACCCAGATGAAGGATGTTAGTTGTGAGCAGGAAGTCTGGGCATTTAGGGGAATGGTGTTGGTTGACATTCTCTTGTCCTGCAGTGTTGAGGCCAAGCACCTCAGTACTTGGTGATGGCACCACGTGTATCCTCCTTGTATTACGCTGCTGTTACAAACCACGTGGATGTGTTTGAGTGTTGTCGGAGCTGCACACTGGGGACAGGCTGGGTCCTCTCCGTGCCAAAGTTGGAAGTTTGTTGGCGAGGGCAGCACATCATACATGGCTCTGATGATGAAACTTTACCGGTTTGTTTCCATGTTCCACAGCTCGCGCAATGCCATCCCACCTCAACCAGTGGCCTTGCTGGACTTGGGAGACTGCACTGGCACAACTGGCTGACTCCTCCTGGCCAAAAAAAGCTACTGTAAATGATGAAGTTCTATGGTGAGTATTTTGTAAGATTTACTTTTAGATTTCTATGCCTCCCTACATTCTACAGCACCTGGACTTGAGGGTCTTGTTTTTTGTATTTTTGCTCAGCCTTCAATATTACTGCCCCAGAGTTTCTTCAGAGTCGACTAATCCAGTTAGGTGTTCCCTATGGTGTCTGCCAGTGGATTATGAGTTTCTTGGCGGGTAGGAAGCAGTATGTGAAACTGGACCACCATCTGTTGAATCCAATGTCAATAAGCCTAGGCTCCCCCCTCCATCAAGACTGGGTTCTTTCACCCGTCCTGTTTTCACTTTATACAGATGACTGTAGATCCATGGACAAATCTGTAAAAATCCTAAACTTTGCAGATGACACAACCATAGTGGGTCTCATTTCTAATAATGACGCGTCTTTCTGTCACTGAGAGGTGGGCCGTCGTGTAGAGTGGTGTTCTGGTAACAACTTGGAGCTCAATGCAATGAAGAGAGTGGAAATGAAGATTGACTTCCGCCATCAAGTCACTAACTGTCCACCTTTGCAAATTAATGGCCAGACTGCGTCTGTGGTTCAGTCATTTAAATTCCTGGGGACGACTTTCACTACTTTCTTGACTTTCAGGAAGCATTTGATGAGGTGCCACTTGAGAGGGTGGGCATCAAACTAAAAGAAGTGGCAGTTCAGGGTGTGGAGTGTAGATTGGGGCAGAATTGGCACAGACACAGGAAGCAGAGGGTGATGGTGTGAGGAACCTCATCAGAACTGGCCGATGTTAAGAGTGGTGACCAGCAGGGGGCAGTGTGGGGCCGCTGCCATTTTTAATATCTATAAATGATTTAAATAGGAATATAAGTAACAAGCTAGTTAAGTTTACAGATGATACCAAGAGAGGTGGATTAGCAGATAATTTGGAATCCGTTATATCATCACAGAAGGACTTGGACAGCAGACAGACTTGGGCAGATTATAAATAATGTAAAGAATTACACATAGGAAGGAGAAATGTGAGGCTTGAATGCACAATGGGGGGTCTGAAAATCGAAAGTCCACCTTATGAGAAGGATTTAGGAGTCGTAGTGGACTCAACACCATCAACTGGCAGACAGTGTTGAGAAGCCATTAAGAAGGCTAACAGAGTGTCAGGTTATATAGCGCCTTGATGTGTGCAGTACAAGTCACAGGAGGGTCTGTTCAAGCTTTATAACACACTGGTGAGGCCTCATCTGGAGTGCTGTGTGCAGTTTGGGTCTCCAGGCTACAAAAAGGACATAACAGCACAAGAAAAGGTCCAGAGAAGAGCAACTAGGCTGATTCAGAGCTACAGGGAAGGAGTTATGAGGAAAAAAAGATCTGAGCCTTTACAGGGGATGAAGAGGAGACCTGACTGAAGTGTTTAAAATAATGAAGGGAATTAGTCCAGTGGATCGAGATGGTGACTTTAAAATGAGTTCATCAAGAACACGGGGACACAGTAAGAAAATTGTGAAGGGAAAGTTTCACACAAACATTAGGAAGTTTTTCTTTACACAAGGAACGATAGACACTTGGAATAAGCGACCAAGTAGTGTGGTGGACAGTAAGACTTTATGGACTTTCAAAACTCAACTTGATATTATTTTGGAAGAAATAAGTGGACAGGACTGGCGAGCTTTCTTGGGCTGAATGGCCTGTTCTCATCTAGAGTGTTCTAATACATTGAAATTGGACAAGCGCATCACCTCCATCAACACGAAAGCCAGGCTGAGACTGTTCTTCCTTTGACGACTTAAGAAGCCTGGCATATCAAGGCGCCGACTGTTAAATTTTTACTCAGCCATCATTGAGTGTACTGTGACCTCCTCCATCACCGTTTGGTTTCCTTCAGCCTCCTCCCTTTCTCAAACTCGGTTGCAGTGGGCGATTTGTGCAGCTAAGAAAAACCCTTGGCCTTTATCTCCCAACATTAAAAGATCTGCTCATCAGCAGAGCAAAAAAGAGAGCAGGAAAGATGGCAGCAGACTCCAGGCACCCCAGCAGCCATCTGTTCATTAAACTGCCATCCCAGAGGAGGTGCAGGTCCATCGTGACCCAAACTACACGCCATCTCTGCAGCGTCTTTCCTCAAACTATTTAGATTTTAACCACACTTGCATCGGGTCACTTGTAACTGTTTTTGTAACATAAATCTGGTAGCTGTGCTGTTTGTCTGTTCATAAATACGTCATACTTGCTCAGCTTGTGCTATTTGATATTTGTATTACTTATGTATAGTTTCTCTATTTATTTGAGAGTACTGCTGAATGTTTTTGTTGCATTGTATAGTGGTTGGCACACCAGTCAAGTACATGGTTCTTGAAATTGTGTTGTCTTGAGTTGGCAATGTCTTGTATTCCATGTTTCTGCACGGAATTCTGGTATGTTTCACATGCTAGCACTAAAGTGATTCTCATTTTGATATGTGTTAGTTACATGTCACATCGGCGTCATGTATGAATTTGTCGAAGAAAGTGGCCATAATCTGGCAAGAAACAAATAAGCCATTTCATGGGAAAGGCTACACAAATACAGCATACAGTATATTCTGCTTATACTATTAAATTCTAACACACACTCATTTAGTATTCTGACCATTGTCACACACAGGCAGCTAAAGGGCTTGAAGGAAGGTGAGTGGTGGCTCAGAGGTTAGGGATCTGCATTGGCACTCGGAAGGTTGCCAGTTCGAATCCCGTAAATGCCAATAAAGACTCAGCTCTGTTGGGCCCTCGAGCGAGGAAGGCCCTTAACCTGCAATCGCTGAGCGCTTTGAGTAGTGAGAAAAGCGCTATATAAATGCACAGAATTATTATTATTATTATTATTATTAAGGTAATTCCACACCAGACCAGAGGGTGGCGAGCTGCTCTGACCCTCTCTCTCGTTCCACTGCAGGCCCATGACAGGGAAATCCACCTGACCTCCATGATGACAACAACAACATCACCATTTATTTCTAGAGCACGTTTTCATACAAATTATTTAACTCAAGGTGCTTTACAAGATGATGAAAGAAAATATTACACATATATAGATATACAGGGTGGGCCATCTATATGGATACACCTTAATAAAATGGGATGGTGATATTAACTTCCTGTTTGTGGCACATTAGTATATGTGAGGGGGAAAACTTTTCAAGATGGGTGGTGACCATGGTGGCCATTTTGAAGTCGGCCATTTTGGATCCAACTTTTGTTTTTTCAATAGGAAGAGGGTCATGTGACACATCAAACTTATTGGGAATTTCACAAGAAAAACAATGGTGTGCTTGGTTTTAACGTAACTTTATTCTTTCATGAGTTATTTGCAAGTTTCTGACCACTTATAAAATGTGTTCAATGTGCTGCCCATTGTGTTTGTGTTAACAAACAAAACCACCGCTATTGGTCTGACACTAACCCACATTGGATAGATCCCTCCAAGACTGTTGGAACAAAAAAATTGATGGTATGGTGTGGTATATGGGGTACAAAGATAGCGGGGCCATTCTTCATCAATGGAAACCTCAAGGCCACTGGATATGCGAAATTGCTACATGATGATGCGTTTCCCTCTTTATGCACTGATGCTGGCACGTTCCCTGAGTTTTTCCAGCAAGATGGTGCACCACCACATTATCGGTGTCAGGTCCGAGCATTCCTAGATGAACAGTTTCCTGGAAAGTGGATTGGTCGTCGTGGGCCAGTTGAATGGCCCCCAAGGTCTCCCGATCTGACCCCCTTAGACTTTTATCTTTGGGGTCATCTGAAGGGAATTGTCTATGCTGTGAAGACACCTGAAACTACGGATACTGGAAGCCTGTGCTAGCATTTCTCCTGCGGTGTTGCTATCAGTGTGTGAAGAGTGGGAGAAGAGGGTTGCATTGACAATCCAACACAATGGGCAGCACATTGAACACGTTTTATAAGTGGTCAGAAACTTGTAAATAACTCATGAAAGAATAAAGTTACATTAAAACCAAGCACACCAGTGTTTTTCTTGTGAAATTCCCAATAGGTCTGATGTGTCACATGACCCTCTTCCTATTGAAAAAACAAAAGTTGGATCCAAAATGGCCGACTTCAAAATGGCCGACTTCAAAATGGCCACCATGGTCACCACCCATCTTGAAAAGTTTCCCCCTTCACATATACTAATGTGCCACAAACAGGAAGTTAATATCACCAACCATTCCCATTTTATTAAGGTGTATCCATATAAATGGCCCACCCTGTAGAATTAGGCAACACTAATTAACATAGAATAAAAGTAAGGTCAGATGGCCAGGGAGAACAAAAAAAAAAAAAAACTCTAGACAGCTGGAGAAAAAGAAAAACAAAATCTACAGGGGGTCTGAGGCCACGAGACCACCCACCTCCCCTAACATAAATGATCTCAATCAGTCCTCATGGTTTTCAGGCTTCAGGTGGAAGAATTAGACGATGATGGTCATGTGGACCTCTGGCTTTCAATCCATCAATGGAGGGACATCACGGTGCTTTGATCAGGTGGTGGAGGTGCAGATCGTCACTACAGAAAAACAGAAAAAGAACAGGAGAGAAAGTAGGGGTTAGAACGGATTGCAGAGACACGAAAAACATGATAATTCAATGTATATTGTCATAGATTCCCAGGGACATGTCCCCGCCAGGATGCCGGAGGAAATTCCAAGGACACCCGGAGTGCTTCCGGTTGCCCTCCTGACACTTCCGCCACACCAGGAAGTGACGTCAGATGGAGCACCTGGATCCCATCCAGGTTATTATAAAAGGGGCCGCCTCCCTCCAGAGAGTCAGCCAGAGTTGGGAGGAAGGAGACGAAGCTTGTGAGGAGAAGAGAAGAGGCCATTGTGAAGAGAAAGAGAGACTGAGAGAGACTGAGACTGTTGATATTGTGGTACTGTGTACTTAATAAAAGTGTGCATTTTGGACATTCAGTTGTCTGTCTGTGTGTGTCGGGGGCACGCTTTTCACAATATACAGAATATCAGGGTTACACTAAAATGAAGCTCTGAGAAAGCCATGTTACAATAATGAGTAGCTAGCAGTTTTTTTAAAGAGCTCCACCGTATCAGCCTGGTCAATTTCTATCAGTAAACTCATATTTCATATTTTAGGTGCCTAACAGCAGAAGGCCGCTCGCCCGCCTCACCACTTCTTTTAAGTTTAGCTCTTGGAATTCTAAGCAGACCCTCATTTGAAAATCTAAGGTTACAATTTGGAGTCTAAGGTGAGAGACATTCAGAGATATAAGATGGAGCAGATCATTGAAGGCTTTGTAAACCATCAGCAGGATTTTAAAGTCAATTCTAAATGGCACTGGTAACCAGTGTAGTGATGCTCAGACTGGGGTGATGTGCTCAGATTTTCTTTTCCTACTTAAGATTCTGGCAGCTACATTTTGCACTCATTGTAATCAATTGATTACTTGGTGCCATGGCCCACCTGCCAAGTTTTTGTGCCTGCTTATGGTAAAGTCATCCCTGATGGAGGATCGCTGGAATCATGGGAAAGAGAGGTCCTTTCATCAGATTGGCTGGCCCA
Source organism: Polypterus bichir lapradei (assembly GCA_026402145.1). Taxonomy (NCBI): domain Eukaryota; kingdom Metazoa; phylum Chordata; class Cladistia; order Polypteriformes; family Polypteridae; genus Polypterus; species Polypterus bichir. Next base: position 16,528,694 of record JANRMT010062852.1, read on the forward strand.
GCACTGTTTCAGTTGTGATTGGCCAAATAGGGGAGGCAGCTTTGGTTTAACTCTTGCTATATTTCTTAAGTGAAAAAATGCTGTCCTAGTAATCTGATTAAAATTTCGGTCAGAGTCAACAACTACCCTCTAAATTCTTTACCTCTGTCTTGACTTTTAAGCCTAATTGATCAAGTTGATTTCTAACACCCTCATTTTATCCATTTTTACCAATCACTAAGATTTCTGTTTTCTCCTTTGAGAAAATTCCTACTCATCCACTCAGAAACACAAGACAGACATTGTGTCAGTGAATCAGGAGAGTCGGGGTCATCAGGCGCTATTGATAAATACAGTTGTGTGGTAGCTGTGGTAGCTCACGTTATGCCTTGAGATAATCTGACATCATGGAGGCATGGAGATTGAGAAGAGCAGCAGACCCAGGACAGACCCTTGTGGACCACCTTATAGAATATCAGGGGTCTTCAAAGTATAATTACCACAACTAACAAAAGAATTTTCGACATGTTAAGTAAGACTCAAACCAATTTAAGACACTGCCAGAGGGGCCCCCCCATTGACTAAGGCGATTTACAAGAATATTATGATCAATGACGTCACTTCCGATCCAGAAGACGCCCCTTCTGGTCACAAGCCAGATGATGTCACTTCTGGTTCGTGTCATAATGACCTCACTTCCTCTGCTACACTTTAAAAACCCCACCATCTCAACCTCACCAGTTAGTTCTATTTTGGACTCGAACCTGTACACATCTGCACTAAAAATTAATCCATTTGCAGCCAGGAAAAATGATATGGGTGGCTGCCCAAACTCTTTTTTGTGGCTCTTGTTTCATCTTTGACACCGTATAAAACCCTTACTGTACTTTTTCCATATAAGAAAGGATAAGAAGGATTTGAAGTTGTGCATTTAAAGTCAACCGACTCCAGATGTTCACCCCCTAATAGGATACGAGTGGTCAAAGTTACTCTTTTTCACAAAGGCATTGGTAAAACAGGCATGTGGAGTGTCGTTTTATGCCATTTCGAGGTTGCTGACCATGAGTATGAGAATATTTTCGATATCTGATTCTTTACTGATGGTCCTAGTCCTCTAAGAGCCACTCCCAGGAGGTTAACAGTGACAGATTTCAGACACGTGCATGTGGGGTATCGTTTTAGGCCAATTCAAGGTCTGTGATTATGAATTTGAGGTTAGTTTGAATTTTTGATCCTTCACTAGCCATCTATGGACTTTTACCAAAGTGTGAAAAATGACAAATTTCTATTCAAATCTTGAAGTTTTCAACTTGAAACATTTCAACTGAAGCACGCGTTTCAATATTTGAGATATGCAACAAAGCTCTTCCTGTTTAGTGTGTACCTCTGCCTCATGAAGTTAATCCTCACGACTTCTTGTCAACATCTCGTAATAGGACGGCTTACGCGGATTTTTTTTTTTAAAACATTGGCAGTGAGATGAACAAATGCATTGATCGGCTCTGTTCAAGATCAGGAAATTAGCCCCACTGAGTGGCAGGTTCAGCCACTGGAAAAAAGTATAAAAAAAAAAAATGACTTGAAAGTGAAACAGGGTTAGTTAGCCACAGTGCTTGAAGGGGGCCAGTGGGCACTGGCATAGTGGATTGTCTGCATTCTGTTTCACTAGCGGTAAATGGATGCATACCCACCTCTGCTCCTAATTAAAGGTCTATGTGTGCACTCAAAACCCCAGTGGGGACTACAAGCCCTGCTCTTCCTCCTGTAATATATGTGGGATGATGCACTCCAAACTCCCAGGGGGAATCAAGAAGCTGGCATAAATGAGACTACCAGCAATTATTTATTTCCACATCAGGAACCAGTTAGCAATAAATAAAAATGGGGATGCTAAAAATGTCAGAAGGCGCCTACCGGAGCAGATGGCCTGCTAATAGTTCAGGATTGAGGGTGTAATAAGAGAGGCAGATGTATAACGCAGACACAGGGGATGCACAGACCAGTGTGTTTCTTCATGCCGGTCCCAAGCCCAGATAAATGGGGAGGGTTATGTCAGGAAGGGCATCCGGTGTAAAATTTTGCCAGATCAACATGCGGACAACAAAACAGATTTCCATACCGGATCGGTCGAGGCCTGAGTTAACAACGACCACCACCAGTACTGTTAGCCAACAGGGTGCTGGCAGAAATTGGGTTACAGTTAGCCAAAGACGACGCGGGAGATGTGTCTGGAGACAGGAGGAGAGGAGGATCTGAGGGTAGGAACTGTGAATATCGGCAGTGTGACTGGTAAGGGGAGAGAGTTAGCAGATATGATAGAGAGAAGGAAGGTTGATATACTGGGAGACTAAATGGAAGGGGAGTAAGGCCAGGGGGATCAGAGGGGGATTCAAATTGTTCTATCATGGTGTGGATAGGAGGGGAAATGGAGTAGGAGTTACTCTGAAGGAACAGCACGTCAAGAGTGTTTGGAGGTGAAGAGAGTGTCAGACAGAGTGAGGATTGTGAAGCTGGAAATTGGAGGTGTGATGATGAATGTTAGTGCATATGCACCACAAGTTGGGTGTGCAAGGGATGAGAAAAAAGATTTCTGGAGCGAGTTGGATGAAGTGAAGGACAGAAAGTGGTGATCAGAGTGGATTTCAATGGACATGTTGGTGAAGGGAACAGAGGAGATGAGGAGGTGATGGGTAGGTATGGTGTCAAGGAGATGAATGAAGAAGGTCAAAGGACAGTGGATTTTTCCAAAAGGATGGACATGGCTGTGGTGAATACTTATTTTAAAAAGAGGGAGGAACGTAGGGTGACGTACAAGAGTGGAGGAAGATGCACTCAGGTAGATGACATCCTATGCAGAAGAGTTGATCTGAAGGAGACTGAAGACTGCAAAGTGGTGGCAGGGGAAAGTGTGGTTAGACAGGATAGGATGGTGGTCTGTAGGATGACGTTGGAGATCAAGAAGAGGACGAGAGTGAGAGCAGAGCCAAGGATCAAATGGTGCAGGAAGTAGAGAAGAGTACAAGGAGATAAGGTGCAAGGTGAAGAGAGAAAAGGCGAAGCCTAAAGAAAAGGCGTATGAGGAGTTGTATGAGAGGTTGGACACTGAGGAGGGAGAAAAGGACCGGTGGGCTAAACAGAGGGGCCGAGCTGGGAAAGATGAGCAGCAGGTTAGGGTGATAAATGATAAAGATGGAAGCATATTCACAAGTGTGGACAGTGTGGTGAGCAGATGGAAAGAGTACTTTGAGAGGCTGATGAATGAAGAGAATGAGAGAGAGAAGAGGTTGGATGATGTGGAGATAGTGAATCAGGAAGTGCAATGGATTAGCAAGGAGGAAGTAAGGACAGCGGTGAAGAGAATGGAAAAATGGAAAGGCCATTGGTCCAGATGATATACCCATGGAAGCATAGAGGTGTTTAGGAGAGATGGCAGTGGAGTTTTAAACCAGATTGTTTAATGGAATGTTGAAAAGTGAGAGGATGATGAGGAGTGGAGAAGAAGTGTACGGGTGCCGATATTTAAGAATAAGTGGGATGTGCAAGACTGCAGTAACTACAGGGGGATAAAATTGATGAGCCACAGTATGAAGTTATGGGAAAGAGTAGTGGAAGCTCAAATAAGAAGTGAGGTGATGATTAGTGAGCAGCAGGATGGTTTAATGTCAAGATGTGATGTTTGCACTGAGGATGTTGATTGAGAAGTAAAGAGAAGACCAGAAGGAGTTGCATTGCGTCTTTGTGGACCTGGAGAAAGCAGATGACAGACAGGGTGACTGAAAGGAGCTGTGGTATTGTATGAGGAAGTCGGGAGTGGCAGAGAAGTACCTAAGAGTGGTACATGATATGTACGAGGGAAGTGTGGCCGTGGTGAGGTCTGCGGTGGGAGTGACGGAGGTGGGATTACATCAGGGATCGGCTCTGAGCCCTTTCTTATTTGTAATGGTGATGGACAGGCTGACCGATGAGATTAGACAGGAGTCCCCGTGGACTGTGATGTTTGCTGATGACATTGTGATCTGTAGTGATAGTAGGGAGCAGGTTGAGGAGACCCTGGAGAGGTGGAGATATGAGAGGAGAGGACAGGAATGAAGGTCAGTAGGACCACCACAACAGAATACATGTGTGTGAATGAGAGGGACGTCAGTGGAATGGTGAGGATGAGGGGAGTAGAGTTGGCGAAGGTAGATGAGTTTAAATACTTGGGATCAACAGTACAGAGGAATGGGGATTGTGGAAGAGAAGTGAAGAAGAGAGTGCAGGGAGGGGGGAGTGGGTGAGGAAGAGTGTCAGGAGTGATTTGTGACAGACGGGTATCAGCAAGAGTGACAGGGAAGGTCTACAGGATGGTAGTGAGACCAGGTATGTCATATGGGCTGGAGACGGTGACACAGGAGACAGAACTGGAGGTGGCAGAGTTCAAGATGCTAAGATTTGCATTGGGGGTGACGAGGATGGACAGGATTAGAAATGAGGACATTAGAGGGTCAGCTCAGGTTGGACAGTTGGGAGACAAAGTCAGAGAGGCGAGATTGCGTTGGTTTAGACAGATGCTGGGTATATTGGGAGAAGGATGCTAAGGATGGAGCTGCCAGGCAGGAGGAGAAGCGGAAGGCCTAAGAGAAGATTTATTGATGTGGTGAGAGAGGACATGCAGGTGGTGGTTGTGACAGAGCGAGATGGAGAGGACAGGAAGAGATGGAAGAAGATGATCTGCTGTGGTGACCCCTAACGGGAGCAGCCGACAAAATAAGATGAAGAATGCCCAGTGAGAGCTGAGGGGTCTTTACGCCCCCCCCTTGAACCCCTTTAAGGCCATCTGACCTTACCTTTTTGCCTTTGCTATTGTCAGTGAGTTATTGTGAGTGAGATATCACGAGACAAGGGGGTTGATTTGCTGTACTAATGTCTCTCTCTCTCTTTCTCATCAGACAAAAAGAAGAAAAATAATGTACCTTTCATACTTCCGGGTTCCCAAGATGGCCACCAAACGTCACTTCCACATCTGGCTCCCTCTGATGATGTCACTCCCGGCTCTATTGCAATGACATCACATCCGGTCGCCAGAAGATGGCATAACTTCCACCATTACATCACTTCTGTCTCCCCGGTACAACATCATCTCCTGTCACGTCATTTCCGCCTGCCATTTTGATACTGTATATAAACGCCATCTTTGTCATTCACAATCATCAACTGCTGTAAAAATAAGTGATCCAAATAATTTTTGCCTTTTTTTGCATTTTTGTCCATTATACAGGGGCAGGCCTTTGTGGAAGCTGTTTTATTTCATTACACTACTTAATCTTTAATGTTACTGTCTAATCTTATCTGTTTTTCATGTCATATAACTTTCTTTTCTAACACTCTAATCTAAATTGCGTGTATGAAAATCCATCCATTCATCCATTATCCAACCCGCTATATCCTGTCACAGGGTCTGCTGGAGCCAATCCCAGCCAACACAGGGCACAAGGCAGGAAACAAACCCCAGGCAGGGCACCAGCCCACCACAGGGCGCACACACACACACACACACAAACCTACACACCAAGCACACAGTAGGGACAATTTAGAATCGCCAATGCACCTAACCTGCATGTCTTTGGACTGTGGGAGGAAACCCACGTAGACACGGGGAGAACATGCAAACTCCACGCAGGGAGGAGCCGGGAAGCGAACTAACTGCGAGGCAGCAAATGTGCTACAGAAATCAATGTTGCCGTTGTTACGTTACAAGTAGACAAGACCCTCTTTGCTAGGAGGACTCATTGACTTGACATCGAATTCCCACGTGTGTGTGAGTAGCGCAAAATAAACAGCATCTAGAATGGCATCGACATCTGACAAGAGAGCGAAGCGAACGCACAAAGCAAAATACTCTGTGCGTATTACTCAATTATTGTTAATTTTTTTACATATGATTGCTGAATCAGACTCTGACTTATCAAACTCTGATTTTGGTGCAAGTGATCTGGAAAAGGAAACTCGGGTTTCTGCATGAGCTGATCGGACCCCAGACACAGACCATGTTGAGAATTTCGATTAAGGATCGATATGCTTTATTATTAGTTTGACTGCTTTTAGCCATGAAAAGCCCAAGGCCTGGAGCAACTTTAAAATGTCACCATTTATTTTGTTAGAGAGGCCGCTCGCTCTTCTCACTTGCTTTGTTTCGAGTTTCTGTTGAGTAGAACTGTCAGCCGTCATCGTGTTCGCTGAGGAAGCAAGCAGGCAGATTTTGTTTTGAGGGTGCAAGTGCTGATAGAAAACCAACCAACCAAACTGCGTGTGGGACCTTCGCCTCTGTGAGTAAAGAGCGAGCGCTTAAGCTTGGGCATAAAACATATAAGCACTCAAATGGCATTTAGAAGTATTAGGGCTCATCAACGTCGTAGGCAATAAAATGTATATTAGTTAATTTGCGCACTATAGGGGCTTGTGATAATCCGTCTACCAGGCATTACCACTTTAAAGGAAAGAGCACGGTAAAGTCGATTTTTTCAAAATAAAAGTTAAAGCACTTACCTGTTTAAGTCATTAAATGCAGGATTCGCTTTCCCTGTCATTTAACTTTGTCTTCGGCAGGTTCACGCAGCGGGACGCCAGCGACGGGTCGAGCGTGTCTCCGGGGCGCTTACCCAGTCATAAAGGCGGTCGTCTCTTTAGTCTTACCTTTGGCAAAGAAAGAAGCGAAGCGTTTTAATGAAGAACGTGCATGAATGCAGTAGTGTGAGGAGAGAATACCCAAAGAAAAAAGAAACTTACTTTTGTAGTGCGTGTCGGGATGCGTTCGTGCTCGCTCGCGCACGCACGGCTACTAGTCCTATTTATTACATGCCTTGCAAAGGTTGCGAAGAGCACCTGCGTCAGGCGCGATTGGTGAAAGAAAGCAACGTGTCGCGGGACTGGCTAAAGATTTGTTCTGCGGTTTTTTTAGACTAGTGATGGGAATAATGAAGCTTTGGGGCTCTCTTTCTATTTGTGCTGAAAAAGATTCGAAGCTTTGAAGCCTCAGCCCCAGTATGAACAGCGACATCTGGTGGTTAATTGAGGTCAAGGCAAGCTCTCAAGAGCGCAAGTGAAGTGGCACTCACTGTTTCAGTCTCATGTCAAAAGTAAAAGGTCCGAAAAGTCTGTGTTCGTTTTATTCTGCTAAGGTCCTTGTCTATTTATACTATTTAACTTTTGATCGCCGTTCTCCGCTGTTAGTCGCCATCGGTCACCAAGGCTCTCCAAATCTCTCCTTCCTCTTACCCCAACATTGTTGAATGAGAATAATGTATTTTATTATAGGCTAATTTAATTTAGCGCCAAAGCTGTCAAACCATTAGAGCGCGCTGTGAAGCACTGATGACGTTCGAAGCTTCACACGTCACGGGGTCACGTGAGAGCGATGTTTTGCCACAAACTCAGACACAGTGATTCGACTCGCTACGCTTCAGACTGACTAACACAGGGGTCTCCAACACGTCGCTCGCGAGCTACCGCTAGCTCGCCAAAGGGTTAATGAATCCTACATAAATTTGAAAACTTTAAGTCAAATTAAGGGTGCGATCTTTACAAAAAAATCATATCATGATCCTTTTAACACAAAATCACGATCCACAATCTGAATTGCAATCTGTCTTTTCAATGTGGCATACACTTAAGAGAATATCCGGACTCAAACTCATCAATCCCTAACACTTTATTTTAAATACCAACCAAAGTTGAATTCAATTGTTCTCCGTTCGCTAGCTAAGAGGAGTTAAGGCACACACCCTGAAGCTGATGAATGAGTGAGGAAGGCCCCTCTCCTCGACCCGTTGCGCGATTCTTGGATTCGAGCAAATAAATCAGTACCGCAAGCGAACTATGATACATAGCGAAATTAGACAAGTCGCAAAATCTGCCGGAGTGTTCAAGCAAATTGTAGAAAAAACCTGATCTAAATCCGTTAAGTAGTTATCCCGTGAAAAGCAGACAGACAGAGAGACATTGGATTTTATATCTTCTTATATAATGCGCTACCGTGGCTGTTCGTTTGTCTGTCCAGAATTTTAAATTACCTGTAATTCGCAAACCGTTTTACCTATTGACCAGAAATTTGGTACACATGTACTACGTGACGTCTACTATCCGCTTTCGGGGTGATGATTTTTATGACTCTTTTTATTTTTATTTTATTTTATTGTACAATCAACTCTCGGCAGCGCGCAGCAGGGCGGCTATGTGGCGCATGCGTACAGGCGCTGCTCTCAGCCCTACCACCTTCGCCATCACCTCCTCAACCTCTTCATATCTTAAATCATTCTTGAGGCAGATTGAACACTTAAGTGTCAGGTTAACTGAAAAATTTAGAAAAAACGTACTAAGTAACTGCAACACAGAAACTAACTTAAACAGTTTTAACGTGAAAAGATGCCGCCGAAAGAAGAGAAGAAGCGGGCCACTGGGGTGGAGAAAAGAAGAGCTGCACAGGAAACAGCAAGCGCATCAACCTCTGAGCAAACGAGTGCTAAACGTACAGAGAAAGAGAAAGAGGATGAAAACTAGGAATGCTCAAGTCAAGTGTATTCACTGCACGTTATTGTGCAGTACGCCGTTACTGTGTTATATATTAGTAAACCTTCACAATAATGTGCAGTTAAAGTCTCAACAGCAATTCTGGAGCTTAGTAGAGCCAGATAACTACAAGAATCTTCACCAAACAGCTCTGAAAATGTCTGCTTTGTTTGGGCCTCCATACCTCGGTGAGTCTGACGTGAATGTAATGAAATCAAAGTTCAGAACACAACTGACAGACGAACATTTAAACGACTCCATCAGAGTGAACCTAAGGGGGCTCCACTCCACCATACACCTCAGTGCCAGTCATCTGAATAACTAAAAAACACATCACACCTGTGAATAAAGTGACACAGTGACATGTGACAAAATGACAAATGAATACGCCATATCTGTGGATTTGGAATTGCACTGTTTTGTTTTGACAGCATTCATGTTTTAATTCAGTAGCGTGAGGTCCACTAGAAAAGGCAGACAGACACACAAAATGCACTTGCAGGTGAACTAAATAGTTGTTGTGATGTTTTAATGCAAAATGTGAGTTGTGGACACCGACATTCTGTAAATGTTCAGGCAAAACGAGCTTATTCAGTTTGTCTGAGTTGAAATGAAGCGATGAGAATAAACGTTAGAAAACATGAGGAGCTCTCGGCCATTTTCATTTTGTTGTTGTTTGCCTGCCTATGGTAAAGTCATCCCTGGTGGAGGATCACAGGAATCATGGGAAAGAGGGGCCCTTTCATCGGATTGGCTGGCCGAGCAACGTTTCAGCCGCGGAATGGCCAAATGGGGAGGCAGCTTGACGGATGAGATCTCCAGCACTCTAAAAATATCCAAATCTTATTATGTGATATCATCTACTGTTAAATTCTGCTCTGTACTTCTAAAAGTTTTATTATTATGCTGTATTAAGGATTTGTTCTGTTCTGTGTATTGTATTGTATTGTATTGAACCCCTTCTTTTGACACCCACTGCACGCCCAACCTACCTGGAAAGGGGTCTCTCTTTGAACTGCCTTTCCTGAGGTTTCTTCCATTTTTCCCTTACAAGGGTTTTTTGGGAGTTTTTCCTTGTCTTCTCAGAGAGTCAAGACTGGGGGGCTGTCAAGAGGCAGGGCCTGTTAAAGCCCATTGCGGCACTTCCTGTGTGATTTTGGGCTATACAAAAATAAACTGTATTGTATTGTATTGTATTTTGTAAAAGGAGCTCTCAGGGGAGAAAGACCCCTGGACTAACACAAGCTCGACGCTTTGGTATCATTTTCCCATCTCCACTGTTGACTCAGTCTGGTGTGTGTGGATAGTGTGTTGGTGAAGCTCATTTGGTTAGAACACCAAACAGTGTCTTGTTCCTGATTTTGTAAATATTTTTGTCTATAAATATCTCCTAGTTGTAATTTGATTTTGGGTTTTGGTGCACTTTTTTTTCTTTTATATGCACTGTTTATTTTTTTTTTTCTTTGAAATATTTTTGGTATCCTTTGCACTTTGTTATATGTGTAGTTTCTTCCTGGACTCCTTTTCTTCATTTAGGAAGACTACCATTTTTGTGTATATACATTTTCATCTTTATTTTTCATTTTTGGGAACTGGAAACTTCACTGTATATATCGCTCACTATTTTTGATTGGGACATTATTTTTGTTGTTTTGTTGCACCTGTAAATAAACCCACTCTTGCTTTTGGAAATACCACCATTTTGTGTCTGTGTTTCCATGTCTGACTTCTCGCAAATCTGATCCCGGTCAGTCCCAAAGTACAAGATGCCCACTGTGTGGTCTGGTGCCAACCTTGTCACTACATGGGGTGTGTCACAGGGCTTAAGAGTTGATTGTCAAAAGTTAGGGACTTTTTCCTGAATGTGTGCCCATGATGTAAGCAGTAGTTTGGCAGACCACTGGGCATCTGTGTGCCATGACTTAACAGCGCTGGGCTCTTATATTAGCATGCATATTTATATTTAATTTAGGTAGCATTTAAGTGGACTCAAAGCTATCGACTTCCAGATAGTGTTGAGAAGCCATTAAGAAGGCTAACAGAGTGTCAGGTTATATAGCGCCTTGACGTGTGGAGTACAAGTCACAGGAGGTTCTGCTCAAGCTTTATAACACACTGGTGAGGCCTCATCTGGAGTCCTGGGTGCAGTTTGGGTCTCCAGGCTACAAAAAGGACATAGCAGCGCAAGAGAAGGTCCAGAGAAGAGCGACTAGGCTGATTCAGAGCTACAGGGGATGACATTTAATGTCAGTAAATGTAAAGAATTACACATAGGAAGTAAAAATGTGAGGTTTAGATATACACAATGGGTGGTCTGAAAATCGAGAGTCCACCTTATAAGAAGGATTGAGGCGTCATAGTGGACTCGTCACTATCAACTGTCAGACAGTGTTCAGAAGCCATTAAGAAGGCTAACAGAGTGTCAGGTTATATAGCGCCTTGATGTGTGCAGTACAAGTCACAGGAGGTTCTGGTGAGGCTTTATAACACACTGGTGAGGCCTCATCTGGAGTCCTGGGTGCAGTTTTTGATGAGGTGCCACATGATAGGGTGGGCATCAAACTAAAAGAAGTGGCAGTTCAGGGTGATGTTTTTAGATGGGTGCAGAATTGGCTCAGACACAGGAAGCAGAGGGTGATGGTGCGAGGAACCTCATCAGAACTGGCCGATGTTATCAGACCCAGAAAATTCTGTACCTGCAGTCTTAGCAGCACTCACAGAATTTCAAAAGATCTCTGGTCTCAGAATTAATCTGAATAAAAGTGTACTCTTTCCAGTGAACTCTCAAGCATATAATATTAGATTAGATACCCTACCATTTATCATTGCAGAACAGTTTAAATACCTAGGGGTAAACATCACAAGTAAATATAAAGCTCTATATCAACAAAATTTCGCCGTTTGCATGGAAAAAATTAAACAAGACTTGCATAGATGGTCAACCCTTCATCTCACACTAGCTGGAAGAATTAACACTGTTAAGATGAATATTCTTCCTAAGCTCCTTTTTTTATTTCAAAACATCCCAATATACATTAATAAATCATTTTTTAGGCAATTAGATTCGACAATAACCTCATTTATTTGGAATTCAAAACATCCACGCATCAAAAGAGCGACCCTACAAAGACAAAAGGCAGAAGGCGGCATGGCTCTACCTAACTTCCAGTTTTATTACTGGGCAGCAAATATACAGGCGATAAGAACCTGGACACAAATAGAAGAACATACACAGGCTTGGTCCGCAATAGAATTAAACTCCTGCAGTACTTCTTTGTATTCCTTGCTCTGTGCTCCAATAAACACACGTTATCGGCAATACACTAATAACCCAATTGTGCTCCACTCACTTAGAATCTGGAACCAATGTAGAAAGCATTTTAAGACGGAGAAGCTTCTATCTGTGGCACCCCTGCAAGAGAACCACCTCTTTCAACCCTCACAAACATATGCAGTTTTTAATATTTGGAAAAAATTTGGAATTAACTTGCTTAGAGATCTTTATATAGACAACGTCTTTGCATCCTATGAGCAATTACATTCCAAATTTAACATTCCAGCTACACATTTCTTTCACTATCTTCAAATCAGAAACTTTGTTAAACAAAACCTTCCAGATTTTCCTCATCTTGCACCCTCATCCATGCTGGAAAAAATATTGCTCAATCTCAAGGATTTAGACTCCATCTCTACAATATATAAAATCATTTTACAATCCCTCCCTTTTAAAGATCCAAGAGGACACTGGGAAAAAGATCTTTCAATTAATATATCAGAAAAGGAGTGGAAAGTAGCAATGCAGAGAATTCACTCGAGCTCCATATGCGCAAAGCATACAATTATACAACTCAAAATTATATATCGAGCACATCTGTCTCGACTAAAACTCTCCAAAATGTTCCCAGGGCATGATCCAACCTGCGAACGTTGTAACCAAGTCCCAGCCTCACTAGGTCACATGTTCTGGTCCTGCACCAAATTAACATTATTCTGGACAAACATTTTTAATTACCTTTCAGATAGCCTTGGACTTACAATCCCTCCAAACCCATTAACAGCTGTGTTTGGTGTTCTTCCAGATGGGTTTAAAGCGGAGGAAGACAAACAAATTGTGATTGCATTCACTACACTTTTGGCACGTAGACTTATTCTCATAAACTGGAAGAACCCAAACTCTCCTCTTTTAAGTCAGTGGGAAACCGATGTGTTATATTATTTGAAGTTGGAAAAAATCAAATACTCAGTTAGAGGATCCGTACAGACTTTTTTCAAAACATGGCAGGATCTAATCAGTAAGATTTTAAAATAAGTTCAAAAGGCACAGAGAATTTATTAATTTAGGTATGTTTCCAAGTCTTAAATTTAACGCCGTTTGGCTTGCTCTCTCTCTCAGGGGTGGGGATCGATCTGTTCTTAATTTTTCTCTTTGTAAAAACTTGATTGCTTTGTATGGATTGTAATAAAATTAATAAAAAAAAAAATTAAAAAAAAAAAAAAAGTTAAAAAAAAGCATAAGAACTGGCCGATGTTAAGAGTGGTGACCAGCAGGGGGCAGTGTGGGGGCTGCAGCTATTCTTAATATATGTAAATGATTTAGATAGGAATATAAGGAACAAGCTGGTTAAGTTTGCTGATGATACCAAGATAGGTTAATTAGCAGATAATTTGGAATCCGTTATATCATCACAGAAGGACTTGGACAGCAGACAGGCTTGGATAGATTTGTGGAAGATGAAATTTAATGTCAGTAAATATAAAGAATTACACATAGGAAGTAAAAATGTGAGGTTTGAATACACAATGGGGGTCTGAAAATTGAGAGTCCGCCTTATGAGAAGGATTTAGGAGTCATAGTGGACTCTAAGCTATCGACTTCCCGACAGTGTTCAGAAGCCATTAAGAAGGCTAACAGAGTGTCAGGTTATATAGCGCCTTGTTGTGTGGAGTACAAATCACAGGAGGTTCTGCTCAGGCTTTATAACCCACTGGTGAGGCCTCATCTGGAGTCCTGTGTGCTGTTTGGGTCTCCAGGCTACAAAAAGGACACAACAGCACTAGAGAAGGTCCAGCGACTAGGCTGATTACGGGGGACTATAGGGGATGAGATTTAATGTCAGTAAATGTAAAGTATTACACATAGGAAGTAAAAATATGAAGTTTGAATACACAATGGGAGGTCAGAAAATAGAAAGTCCACCTTATGAGAAGGAATTAGTCCTAGTGGACTCGACACTATTAATTGCCAGAAAGAAGCCATTAAGAAGGCTAACAGAATGTCAGGTTATATAGCGCCTTGAGTACAAGTCACAGGAGGTTCTGCTCAGGCTTTATAACACACTGATGAGGCCTCATCTGGAGTCCTGGGGGCAGTTTGGGTCTCCATAAGGACATAACAGCACAAGAAAATGTCCAGAGAAGAGCAACTCGGCTGATTCAGGGCTACAGGGGATGAATTATGAGGAAAGATTAAAAGAGCTGAGCCTTTACAGTGATGAAAAGGAGACCTGACTGAAGTGTTTAAAATGATGAAGGGAATGAGTCCAGTGGATCGAGACGGTGACTTTAAAATGAGTTCATCAAGAACACGGGGACACAGTTGGAAACTTGCAAAGGGGAAATTTCACACAAACATGAGGAAGTTTTTCTTCGCACAGTGAACCACAGACCCCAAGTGCAGTAAGAGATCAAGTGGTGTGGTGGACAGTAAGACTTTAGGGACTTTCAAAACTTGACTTGATGTTTGTTTGGAAGAAATAAGTGGACAGGACTGGTGAGCTTTGTTAGGCTGAATGGCCTGTTCTCGTCTCGAGTGTCCTAATGTTCCAGGTTTATATGCCAATGCTTCTTTATACATCTTAGTGATAATAACAAAAAGATACAGTAGCACTGATTAGTTAGCATTGTTAAAGGCTTGTCTTTTTTTCCTTCTTTCAAGTATGAAGCACCCGTGTCGAGGCTGTCTGTGGCTTGGCCCTTATCAGTGAAGCTGTGCCCTGCCGCTCCCTGGCACAGTCGCCTTACAGGACACTAGTGCTTCAAGCAGTCATGTATTGAATTATGAATTAGGCAGTCTAGTTTCCATATATAGGTCCTTCTGATCCCATCTTAATTGTTAAGACTTGATTAACTGAAAGGCCATCGATCTTTAACGGCTCAGGATTAGGTTGTGGGTATGAAGGAAGGCATAATCAAGTGACACTCACCTCTGGGTGGCCAATCTGTCCTGCCAGCCAAAGTGGGTGTTATGAGAAGATGGACTGGGAAGAAGATTATTATGGGGATATCAACGGGGGCAAAGGTATTGTTATGAGAAAGTGTGGAAAACCACGTGATTGTTATGAGAAAAGGTGCTGAGCGAGGTCATCGTCATCATCATCATCATGAAGAAACCCCGTACAGTAGATGATGGAAAACGAATTTGACAGAGGCGCGTTTTGTGATAAGGACTGTAAAATATTCGAGGCTCACTCCATGAACTGGGACAGGCTTTCTGTGCTCTGCAATAAAGTCTCAATTCCGATGGCCTTCCTGAAGACTTCTCCTTAACAACCTGTGGGAGGCAAGCCAGCTACTGGACTCAAATGACACGTCGTGCCTGTGGACACCACAGATTACCAGCCACTCGACTGCCTTTCCAGAAAGTTCCTTTCAGCTTACGAGTGATGAGCTAAACTGGTAGGTAATGAGTGTGGGAATTTACTTACTGAAGGGGCTCACAGAACATAAAGCAGAGTGACGTTCATCAGCCATCCATGATCCAAACCTGCTATAAAAAACCCGCTGCTTCTAAAATTTGTATTATTATGCTGTATAACGGATTTGTTCTGTTCTGTGTATTGTATTGTATTGACCCCCTTCTTTTGACACCCACTGCACGCCCAACCTACCTGGAAAGGGGTCTCTCTTTGAACTGCCTTTCCTGAGGTTTCTTCCATTTTTCCCTACAAGGTTTTTTTTGGAGTTTTTTCTTGTCTTCCTAGAGAGTCAGTGTTGGGGGGTTGTCAAGAGGCAGGGCCTGTTAAAGCCCATTGCGGCACTTCCTGTGTGATTTTGGGCTATACAAAAATAAACTGTATTGTATTGTATATCCTAACTACAGGGTCACGGGGGTCTGCTGGAGCCAATCCCAGCCAACACAGGGTGCAAGGCAGGAAACAAACCCTGGGCAGGGTGCCAGCCCACCACAGGGCACACACCCCCACAAACCAAGCACACACACGGGACAATTTAGAATCGCCAATGCACCTAACCTGCATGTGGGAGGAAACCAGAGTACCGGGAGGAAACCCACTCAGACACATGGAGCGAACCCGGGTCTCCTAGCTGCGAGGCAGCAGCGCTACCCACTACACCACCGTGTCGCCCTACGGTTTGTAGAACAGTGTAAATTTATTGTCCCCTCAAAATAACTCAACACACAGCCATTACTGTCTAAACCGCTGGCAACAAAAGTGAGTCCACCCCTAAGTGACAAATGTCCAAATTGTGCCCAATTGGCCATTTTCCCTCCCCGGTGTCATGTGACCCGTTAGTGTTACAAGGTCTCAGGTGTGTTAAATTTGGTGTCATCGCTCTCACACTCTCAATCTCATACTGGTCACTGGAAGTTCAACATGGCACCTCATGGCAAAGAACTCTCTGAGGATCTGAAAAATAGAATTGTTGCTCTCCATAAAGATGGCCGAGGCTATAAGAAGATGGCCAACACCCTGAAACTGAGCTGCAGCGCGGTGGCTGAGACCATACAGCGACAGGTTTAACAGGCCTTGCCACGGTCGACCAAAGAAGTTGAGTGCTCGTGCTCAGCGTCGTATCCAGAGGTTGTCTTTTGAAAACAGACGTATGAGTGCTGCCAGCATTGCTGCAGAGGTCAGCCTGGCAGTGCTCAGGCCACACGCCTGCCGCACACGGCATCAGATTGGTCTGCACGGCTGTCGTCCCAGAAGGAAGCCTCTTCTAAAGATGATGCACAAGAAAGACAAGCAGACTATGGACATGGATGACTGGAACTGATGAGACCGAGATCAACTTGTTTGGTTCAGATGGTGTCAAGCGTGTGTGGTGCCAACCAGGCGAGGAGTACAAAGACAAGCGTGTCTCACCTACAGTCAAGTGTGGTGTTGGGAGTGTCGTGGTTTGGGGCTGCATGAGTGCTGCCGGCACTGGGGAGCTACAGTAGGAATGCCAACATGTACAGTGACATACTGAAGCAGAAACTGGGCCACAGCTCAGTATGCCAACATGATAACGACCCCAAACACACCTCCAAGACGACCACTGAGGGTAAAGGTGCTGGACTGGCCAAGCAAGTCTCCAGACGTAAACCCTATTGAGCATCTGTGGGGAAGGTGGAGGAGCACAAGGTCTCTAACATCCAGCAGCTCATGGAGGAGAAGAGGATTCCAGTGGCCACCTGTGAAGCTCGTGTGAACTCCATGCCCAAGAGAGTTAAGGCAGTGCTAGAAAATAATGGTGGGCAGCCACACAGAATATTGACACTTTGGGCACAATGTGGACATTTGTCACTTAGGGGTGGACTCACTTTTGTTGTTTAGACATTAATGGCTGTGTGGGGGACAGCAGGTTGACACTGTGATACAAGCTGTACACGGACTACTTGACATCGGATCAAAGTGTCACATCTTCAGTGTTGTCCATTGAAAAGATATCATAAAATATTTACAAAGATGTAAGGGGTGGACTCACTCTTGTGAGATACTGTACAGTATATATATATATACATATTATACAAATTCAGTCCAAAGGGTTATTGCCCATTGGAAGGAGGACAGTGCGACGAGGACAATCAGATTGTGAAGAATCGAGGAGAGATGGCTGACGGCGCTCTCCCAAAAATACAAAAAAGGTCACAGATCTCACCCTTTGAAATCGTCAATCCAAAGCCTATGGACGGTCTGAAGAAAGAAAGAAAAAAGGCGTCCAGGTGGCCACCTCACTAACTTCATCCCAGCGTTTGGGTCGAGACGTTTCTCCTTTTTTTGTTCCACGCGTCGTCTCCTTCTCCTTCTCTCGATCTCTTCCCTCTTGCCGATTTTCATTTCGGCGCTCCGACCCTTCATTGGCTGTCCGGTGTTGTTTGTCGGCCTTTCCAGATCCCGCCCGGCAATGCAGTCAATCACTGCCTCGCAACTCCCGATCCTGAACCGTGAAAGGCTCCACCATCTGAATCTGAGTGGAAGCCCCCAGAGTGACGAAAAACACACAAAAGACAGACGGGACACAAAACGACACACTCAGGGAAAACTCCTCATGTGGCAGTGCTACATAATCAGGGCATCAGATAGACGCTTCCTGTCCATGTAAAGCACAGTGTCACCGTCACTATACAGGGACATTGGCATCCACATACAGACCACAGGAATAAGTGTCCCCTGATGGCTTCACCAACGTCTCTGCCATCAGCAGCCCAAGCCTTTTCCCAGGTGGTCTCCCATTCCAGTACTGGCCAGGCCTGAACAAGTTTAACTTCCAGTGGGTGACCACTTCTGAAGTGCTTGTGGTGTGACGGCTGGCCTTCTGGACCCTCAAGAATGTGTGGAAATCCCCCAGACTAAGCCAAGGCTGCACCAGCGCCGTGTGTCTTATCGACTAAGAGGTCGCTGCTTTAAGTGTTTGTAGCGTGACACTCACAGACTTACAGTCAAAGACAGCGACTCAGCAGGAACGTCTTCATTAGAACAACAGCCCGTCTGCCATTACCGTGCCCAGCTTTCTCGTTGTTTTGGTCCGGTGCGTTAATGACAGCTCAGACTGTGGTGCCAGCCTGGTGGTCCCCAAACTAAAAGACATTACTAAACAGATAGCCCTCCTACGGGGACTCAACAAGAGGATTGTTAGGGTGTTTCATCTTCTTTAGATGGGGCTCCATCTCACAGGCTGCTCTGGCCAAAAGTGACGCCACCTTCCGGGACGCCTGGGATATTATGGCGGTGGAACCGGAAGAGGCGGGGCTACATGTCTTCACCGGGCGGCTTCTTGGCACTGTGGGGAAAAGAAGGAGAAGACAGCGTTGGCAGGGGCGCCCCCCTCTCGTCTCGGTGGGCTATCACATACCTCGACTGAGCCTGCAAGGAGGTCACCCAACATGCCTGCGTGACAAGTGTTTTTATAAAACATCACCAAAGTTCTGCTTCTTCTCCAGATGTTATAAAGACCCCATTGTCCCTATTCTATGTTCTTACAGTTTTACAACAATAAAATCTCTATATATAAAAGTCAATGTGTGTGTGTGTGTGTCAGAGTCACTTCTGAACGGCTCAAGCGATTTTCATGACACTTGGCACACATGTTCCTCATTGGTCGACTAAAAATACTGCAAAGTAAAATCAGCCCTAGCCCACCCCCTTCTGGTATAGGGTGGGGGGTGATCTTGTATGGCTGTTATCAACCAGTTGACACTCGGAAAGACCACCAGAGGGTGAACTGGAGGTGACTGCCAGCTTTCTGTATGTTTGAGCGCCACTACTGTGCCCGCCTGGTGCTTTTGAAATGAAATCAAGTTGGCATCAACTGG
>JANRMT010062852.1:16554980-16568551 GCA_026402145.1 Polypterus bichir lapradei
CTAGCACGTTGGACACGGTGGACATGACCGACCTGCTTACCTCCACCGTGGCATTAAGGCTCTGTCCCCTCTGGGCCTGCGAATCGAGGAAGGTGCTAAGGGTGACCAGTCTGTCCAGGGCAGCAGTCTGGCTGCCCGGGGTCAGGTCAGTGGATTTCGAGGTCAAGGCGTCCAGCCTCTCGGCCATCGTCTGTGCCTCGTCAGAGGACTTGAGAGGATCTTGGAAGGACGATAGGAGCAGATCTTCACGCGCTTGTCTTTTGGCCACGCAGTCGACTTCAAGTAGGCTGACGAAGAAGGAGAACAATTCCTCTGAAGGTGGAGGATCAGCGGGCTGGGACAGGGTTGTGGTGGTGGGGGGCTGTGCCTGCCCTGGCCCAGATGGCAGCACTTGCACGGTAACATTCTTTGCCGATTTCCCTCCAGTCTGAATATCTACCGTGTAATTACCACTGATGGTGAACATGTAATTAAGCTTCACAGGACTAAGTTTACACTCGGGTCTCGTGTCACTTTCAGGTTCTAAATAATCTGTCGCAGGTATATTGATATTTTTATCTCCACCCCTCACAAAAACTGTAAATCCAATATTTTGTAATAAGCAGAAGATAATCTCTGGATTAGTGTTGACTGGTATGACCACAGTTTTGTTGGTGAAGAGTAAGATGCTTTCTATTGCCCTTACTGTGCTTTCAGAGGCAAGACGTGACTGCAGGCAAGTGCCATCCGTGCAGCCGATCTTCGGGGCACCGTGGCGCGGCTCAGCCTCCGTAGGACACATGGGCACATACTCCAATGGACATGGCGCACGGCTGATGTTCTCCACAGGAAGCTCCCCCTGCCACACACACCAGTAGACGATGCCATCTTCTGGGCTCCTGCACTGCATGTGCCGTGTAAGTCCCAAGGCTAAACTGGCGAGGCCCAGCAGGCACACGAGGCAGCTGGCACAGGATGAAGACGAGACACGCATTTCAGTGAGGTCCAGAGCGGTGACTGGGACTGAGCCGGGTGTGTCGCCAGCTTTGTAGTCAGGCCTGAGTCACGTGACCAGAGGGAGCATCCATTGTGCTGATACTCAGAGGGGGGTCTGAAGCTGACATCTCGGCCACAATGGCGCTCCCACGATGAGCCTTCTGACGTGAGACCCTCGGCTTGCCTCACAGCTTCTCTCATACCTGGGCCTTTCAGTAGTCTTAGGTGGGTCTCATCCCACTGCCCCAGACCCCCTTTCTAGGGTATGACATTTGGCAGGATGCTTGTGCTATGATTGTGGACTCCCACAAAGCTCAAAAAAGTCTTCACTGGAGATGTTTGCTTCAGAACTGCAGTGAGGTCTCAAACCAGAAGGCAGGCCTGGCCCTGAAACTCAGGGTGCACCAGACAAGCATGGGGGTCCACTAATGTTCAGTGCTGGACCCTCTCATCTTCTCTCATAAGAAACGAGAGGAGACCATGCAGTCCATGAAGCCCGTTTGTTTAGCCGACTGCTAAGCTGTCCCTATGTCTCTCCCAGCTTCTCCTTAATGGTTGTGAAGGTTTTGGCCTCAACTCCATGTCTCTGTAGTTTGTTTCAGGGTCTCATCATGCAGTCCCATGGTTTCTCCTATCAGTTCAATACCAATGATATGCTGTGGAGGACCACAGAGTGTCAGCTCGAATCTCTGTATGGCTCACTGATTCTGAAGTGGCACCATTTCTACCATCTCCTTATTATGCCAGCTCATCCATCTATCATCCATCCTACCTCTGTTCAGCTTGACTCATTATTGCTAACACCTGCCAAGTCAGAAGGTAACCTTGAGTGTTGATCGATCACTTCAGGGGCCATGCGGCCACGGTCTCCCGGGCATGCAGATTCACTTGTGATAAGACAGACAGACAGACGCTGAATGTCCAAAAACACACTGTTTATTTACACAACCCAGTGCTCCAATCCGCCCAAACTCAGTCCCTTCCTTCCTTCACTCTTCGTATTCGTTCCGCCTTTACTCCTCTCCTCTCAAGCTTCGTCTTCCTCCTCCTGACTCCGGCCGCTTTTATAAGCACCCAGATGTGTTCCAGGTGCTCTTTGATGATCTTCTGGCCACATCAGAAGTGCCGCATGAGCACCCAGGATGTCCCTGGAATTCCTTCTGTCAGCACTTCTGAGTCCAGGGCTCCACAATTCTGTGGGAGCCCTCCTGTGGTGACCACGAACCCCAATAGGGTTGAGCTTCTATGCTCTGTTCCCATGGCCCCCGTACAAACCAGGGCGGCTGCCCTCTGACTGCAGGATGGTGGACTCGCTCCCGGTGGCGATGCCCACTTAAACAACATCAGACATGGAGTCCAGAACCTGGAAGATGTCCTTGAGCACCTCCTCCTGGTAGGCTATGTCACCTGAGCGCTCTTGGGTGAGCTGGAAAGCTTCTAGCACGTTGGACACGGTGGACATGACCGACCTGCTTACCTCCACCATGGCCTTAAGGCTCTGTCCCCTCTGGGCCTGTGAATCGAGGAAGGTGCTAAGGGTGACCAGTCTGTCCAGGGCAAAAGTCTGGCTGCCCGGGGTCAGGTCAGTGGATTTCGAGGTCAAGGCATCCAGCCTCTCGGCCATCATCGTTGAGAGGACGATAGGAGCAGATCTTCACGTGCTTGTCTTTTGGCCGTGACTTCAAGTAGGTGAAGGTGGAGGATCAGCGGGCTGGGACAGGGTTGTGGTGGTGGGGGGGGACGTGGAGTTTGGGCCTGCTGAATTACTGTGTAATTACCACTGGCCTCACCAGGGGAAGCATAGTCCCTCTCCGGGTCCTTCTAGGTGCTCTGGCTGGGCATGGCCCCCAGCCATCCACCACACAGTCTATGCAGCATCTGACATCTCGTCATCAAGGCTTTGGTCTAATCATGTTTGGACCACTGCGGGTCTCTGCTGGCCACCATATGTTCCCAAGTCCATCCATCCATCCATCATCCAACCCACTATATCCTAACTACAGGGTCATGGGGGTCTGCCAACACAGGGTACAAGGTAGGAAACAAACCCCGAGCAGGGCGCCAGCCCACCACAGGGCGTGCACACACACACACACCCACACACACCAAAGCACCTAACTTGCATGTGGGAAGACTGTGGGAGGAACCCGGAGCGCCCGGAGGAAACCCACGCAGAGAACATGGGAGAGGGAGAACATGCAAATTCCACGCAGGGAGGACCCGGGAAGCGAACCTGGGTCTCCTTACTGTGAGGCAGCAGCGCTACCCACTGTGCCACTGTGCCACCGTGCCGCCCTTGTGCCCAAGTCACTGCAGATAATTCAAAAGGCAGCAAAATGTCTTGTGTTTAACCAGCCGGGGTGAGCACATGTCACCCCTCTTTCCAGATCCCTGCATTGGCACCTGTAATGCTGTTCAAAAATTGTGCTTTTACAGGATACTAAATGCGACTCGTAATATTTAATTTATGAGTTTATTGCAGTCCATTTTTGTTTTAGAATTGTTTAGATGAGGACTCTTTACGTTGTGGACTTGGAGCTCATGTTCTGTACCTGAAAGGGAAGGCAGATCCAAATGACCTCATTAGCTCATTAATATTCATGAGGGAGTTCCCCAAGACTGTCAAATTCTGGAAAAAGATGAAATTCTCAGGTGTAGGGAAAATAGACATAGATAGAAATTCTGGGAAAATAAGTGTACATTGTTAAGGAATGTCATTGTTTATTAGAATGTACTAGGGGGCATTGCCCCCTGCTTGCCAACCCCCGTGCCTGCGCTATGCACTGGCCTCTTTGTGGTTTGCGTATGAAGATGCGGGTGCACAATTTAAACTGATTTTTATTTTCCTGGGAATTGTTACATGTGCATAATAGAACTATTTTACATTACAGCCAGTAAATTAACCACATTAAAAAAGAGTAAAACGTAATCATTTGAAAGTAAATTCTGTTTCATGTTGCATTAGAGGTATTCGTTGCGTAATACGATTTCCTTCTGTCTGGCTTTGAAATTAACACACAAATACTTTTACTGTAAGACTTCTGTCCTGCCCTCCACACAGACTACGTGCTTTGACGGGCAGATAAACACTTTTCCTTATCCAAAACTCTATAGACGGCTGTTTCTTTATCCACAGGTCTATTTGAATTAAAAGGGTGAAAGTAAAACAGAGGGTGGCATGGTGGCGCAGTGGGTAGCGCTGCTGCCTCACAGTTAGGAGACCCGTCTGGGTTCGCTTCACAGCTCCTCCCTGCGTGGACATGGCATGTTCTCCCCGTGTCTGCGTGGGTTTCCTCCCACAGTCCAGAGACATACAGGTTGGGTGCATTGGTGGTCCTAAATTGTCCTTAATGTGTGGTGGGTGTGTGTGCCCTGCGGTGGGCTGGCACCCTGCCCAGGGTTTGTTTCCTGCCTTGTGCCCTGTGTTGGCTGGGATTGGCTCCAGTAGACCCCCTGTGACCCTATAGTTAGGATATGGCGGGTTGGAGAATGGATGGATGGATGAAAACTAAAACAGAGAAAAAAATACAAAGCGCTAAGTGGCTTTATATTAACAACAAACATATTCTCCAAATGTTTATTACTGTGCCATTAGATACATATTATTAATAAACTACTAAAGGAGTTACTTCCATTTTGCAAATATATATATATAAGGAAGGATAACATTAAAATAAAATAATACATGCGGACGATGCTGTCACAAGCATGAAGATAAGTACAGATGACAGAGGATTGTGACTCGTGCGTTTCCATGCACATGACAGCAGCCTTCCTGATTCTTAAATTAACTTCCTGATTACCTCACATGACAGAAAGCAAGGGAAGGGAGGGAAAATACCAGCTGTACCCACTAGATGGAGCTAAACTGCAAATCTTAATACAATGAATAGTTTTAAAAAGTTGTAACAACAACTTCAGTAAAAACAATTTTTTGAATAAAATTTTCGTCAAGATCGCATTGAATTGTGATTCCGTGTTTGGACTTTCATCGTGACAACTCAACATATAACTGCGTGTTAGTGAATTTCATTTCTTTCTCTCTAATAAATAAAACGACTTTTTCAAATGTTTGACTCTGTGATTTGTTAATTGTCATAGCAAAAGCTATTCTAACGGGAAACTGTAAAGTTTTAATACGAATGGCATATCAAGATCTCCTTTGGTGTCTAATGTCATTAATGAAGATGGACTACATTACCTTTCTTTTCGTCTGTTAAAATTTGACATGTCAGAATTGTTCGACCAATTTTCATTACGACTAATCTTGTCCTATTGCATAACCCATCACTCAGACATAAATTGCGCAATTACATTACGATACATCCTTCTTTCAACAGTAAAATTGTGCAGAGGAAGACCCGACGGTGTTAGCGGTTGTAGATATTCTTCGTGATATTGCAAGTTGATGTTTTCTTCTTCCTCACTATCACCACCAACTGTTTTAGCAGAGTCTATTGATACGCATTTAACCAATGTGCCATGTCACCGATTGACAATTTTCACGTCAATTCGTTTGACTTCATCGTTTCTCGGTGCTAGGATTGGCTGTGTGCTCATTCCTTCTGTTGATAACCCTTCAGGATGAAATTCTTCAATAAGATTTGGACATGTTACATCTTCTTTAATTGGGAACTTAAAGTGAGGAAAATGCTAAAATTTACAAGAGCTGAGAGAGCAGGAAGTGTGTCTGACAAAAGCATTCACACCAATGAGCGGTGAGAGGACCGCGGGCGTGGACCGTGAACCAAAAATGGTGCAGAGGAGGGCAGGACTTGAAAAAATCTCAAAGCAAAAGTCTCAACTCGCAGGACTTTGAAAAAATCTTCAAAAAAATCTTGTCTCGTCACAGGATTTTTTTTATTATACTAGAGAGATATGTTTAAGCTTAGATAAAGTGACCAGTGCGCATGTGCTTGTAAGAATATGTGGTATGGTGGCTTGGGATTTTAAGATGAACACGTGTCGTTGTGACAGTGCGGGTCCTGCTCCATGCTCCATCTTCCCATTTGGGAGCCTGTCGAACCCAACGCCGTAGATAATGGATCACGGGGAAGGTGTAAAGTGTGCAAGTGCTTTTATTAAAAAAATCAAAACTAAACTGTGTCCAAATATATAGTGCACTATTTCCAATAAATAAATGATCCATAAAATGATGAAAATCCAAATGTTAAAACCTGGCTAAAATGAGAATAAAAACCAGTAACAGTCATTGGGCCAAACGAGTCTGGCACAACTCCTTTCAGGTCTTCCCAGCTCACCCACAGCTCGCTCAACTGGAGAGACTGCCATACCACTCGGGGGCAGTCGTCCCTCGGATTCCAGCAGATGATGCCACCTCAATCGTACCCACTCCTCAACACCATCAGTGGGTATGAGCTGTCCCTCGAGAGCCAATCCCTCACTACAACACGGGAGCCCTGACCACGCTGACCTCTCACTCTCTTCAGCTGGTGCTCTCCCTCTCTCTTGCCCACTCTCCCTCGTCAGCCGGTGCCCATGCGCCCCAATTACTTCATCAACTCTCTGCAGCTACACAATCCAAGGGGGGTCCTCCCCCTGGCAGCTCCCTCTATCATCCCCCAGGGTTCCCTACAGGGCTGCACTTCCAGACTCCAACTCCCATGCAGCCCTACGGGTGTCCAAACCGGGACTCTGTCTGAAGAGCACTGCCACCTGGATTGGCGAGGGATGATCTGGTCCCCTACTGGTTTCTTCAGTCTTTGGGCATCCCGATCAGGACAGGAATAATAAGGCATCTGGGCCAGGTATTGCCCCCAATTACTCCATCCCTCCATTAGAGCATCCCGGCCGGGTAAGGAATCCTCCCCCATCCTGGGTCCGAATGCCCATCTGTACTTTGGGGCATCTACAGTGTGTTGCACTGTCAGATGACACAACAGGGATGTGAAGTACTGCACTGGCACACAACACAACACAAATGTGAAACGCTGCACTTGTATGGGGTGATCTGTCCATCGTGTGGAGCTGCAGATGTGCCAGTCTCTTGGCTGCCCTCCTTCACTGACCTGACGCTGCCAACGGTGTAACCAGGCACAGATGTCAGCTTTGAGGCTCGCCCTCCACTGCTGCTCTGTAACATCTCTGTGATCTTCTTCGTCGTTCTTACCCCCAGCTCTGCTTCACACTGCCCACCTGCGGTCAGGCGCAACTCGATCTCACACAACTTCTCTCGGCTCCATGGGCCAACAAACCTCCGCCGACGACCACACACCCAGGCCAATGGGACTTGGCAGATGGAGAAGTGGTGGTGGAGCCGCAGAGGTGGAAGTCTACTGGCTGTCCTCCTTCCTTCCTCCCTGTACTGATGCTGCAACCAACAAATGGCCTCAAAATAAAATCCATCATGGCGCTCGCAGAGTTTGAACCTTCAGGCCACTGATTGGCTCAGCCACACAACACTTTGTTGAACTCGTGCCTCCTGCTGTTAGCGCGTCTTTATTTGTGTCTCATCTGTGCAGAGGGTTCACACTTTTTTCTTCTAGCAAGAAGTTAGAAATACTTTGTGAATATTAATACATCTTTAGTCAGTGTGGCATATGGCCGGTCGTTCATCCCGGCCAATACCCCCAGGCCACCAGATGGAGCCCTCCCTGCAGCATGGAGGTGCCCCGAATGCCAGCAGGGAATTATGGACAATGGAGTTTTTATCCACAGCCCTGCTGGATATCACAGGGGCCACTAGAAGGCGCTGCACGGAGGAACAACGATTGTTTTCCCTACAACCCGGAAGTGCGTCCTAGTCACATGGACAGAAGAAATGATGTGCTTCCGGGTTGAAGAAAAGGAGTTTTTTTATCTGACCCGGAAGTGTTACCAGTCACATGACAGAGGGAGAGAAACACTTCTGGGTCAAGGACTATAAAATGGACTGTGGGCGATCCCCGGGCGAGCTGAGTCAGGAGGAAGGGTGGCAACGCGTCTGGGAGTGGAGGATTGTTTGTGGATTGAGTATTGTGGATTTATGAGTATTGTAGAGTTGAGGGTGCTTGTGGCACATTATAGTTAAAATAAATAATAATTGGACTTTTATCTGGTGTCTGGCGTTTGGTCTGAGGGTTCAAGGGGACGATAGCGCCACCTATCTGTCACTTCAGTCAGTCAGTCAGTTTCCAACCCGCTATATCCTAACTACAGGGTCACAGGGGGTCTGCTGGAGCCAATCCCAGCCAACACAGGATAGGAACAAATCCCGGGCAGGGTGCCAGTCCACCGCAGGGTGCACACACACGGGACAATTTAGACTCGCCAATGCACCTAACCTGCATGTCTTTGGACTGTGAGAGGAAACCCACGCAGACACGGGGAGAACATGCAAACTCCACGCAGGGAGGACCTGGGAAGCGAACCCACCCGGATCTCCTAACTGTGAGGCAGCAGCGCCACTACTGTGCCACCCACATCTTTAGTTATTAATTATTATTATTATTACTAGGGGGCTTTGCCCCCTGGTCGCTTCGCTTGCCAACCCCCCTGCCTGCGCTATGCACCAGCCACTTCACGTCTCTGCCGCTCGCGTATGTGGATTTCACTTTCACCAAACAACAAATCTTTTAATTCTCACAGATACGCCTCTTCATTGGGAAGAAACGCTACTTCTCCCTGATGGCAACACAAATTAGACGATCTACAAGTCTCCAACTTCAAGTTTAAATCCCAACAATATTTTCAATCTCTTTTCGCTGTTCCGTTATTTCACCGAGTAATAATTTCCGTTTGTTTGCACTAATGCGATCTTTACTCTCATTTATTTGAGACTTTCGAAATTTTGTACTTCCATTATTTCTAACCTGCTCTGCACGTGTATCGCACCAACGTTTTTGAATTCTTTACAACGTCCTACTTTGTCATCTACTCTTTGTCTTTTATTTCCGGCCCTGGGCCTGGTGAAATCTCTTGGCACAAAGTCTTGTCTCGCGGGACGTGAATGTGTCTCTGTGAGAAAATCACGTCTCGTCCCAGGATTTTTTTTATTAAAATAGAGAGATTATTAGTATTAGTATTAGTATTCGTATTTCACAGGCATCTCCTATGTTTTGTGAGTCTTGGAGGGTAAGGAGAGCGAATCCTCATGCATTCATCCAGCACTGCCTTTCCTCACACAGACTCACAGATCCACTCCGGCTGCTCAATACTGGCAGATAAAAGTATGAAGACCGTGGCAGACCCGCGGACCTTCAACTGCAACGACCTCTTCACTTTGTGACCAGCATACAGCCAAATGGCCGGTCCCAAATGCAGCATGCATGAATATAGGGACAGGCATGGCAACTACATCATATCTACATCTATATTATATAGAATTTATTATTTAATGCCTCATCTAAGTATCTGCAGTATTTATCTATTATATAGCGCCTTTCCTACCTACCAATGTCTCCATTATCTAGTGCCTGTACTATCTATCTGTTATATAGTGCCTCGTCTATCTGTCTGTCTATCTATTATATAGCGTCTTTCCTACCTACCAGTCTGTCCGTTATCTAGTGCCTCTCCTGTATATCTCCACTTCTGTTTTTCATGTCTGTCTTCACAGTGTCTTTTTTGTGTCTGTTTTTACTAAACAATTCAGGCTGACAAACTCAATCCATACAAGCGAATGGAGAAATGTTCGTTATAATAAAAGTAACGCACCACCGTAACTGTGAAAACATGTTTTTCTTTAGCTCTCGAGCTTTTTGTTTTAATGAAGTTTCGTTTTCCCTTCCCGTTCAGTGCGCTCACCCCGTGTCGCCAGCAGAGGGCGGCAGAGCTCTTCAACGCTGTCACCGATGGCGGCCGTCGCTCCTCACTGCGCTGACATCTTTGTAGTCGAGCGGGCGCAGATGGAGTTTTGCTTTCCAGAGCAGACTTTGTGAAAACCAACACTTGGCCATTCTCTAAAGTTCTGGCCGTATATTAAGCAGCGTGTAACATTCCCTATTTTACTGAACGGTACTGAATGTATTTACAGCAGCAATCGACATTAAGTGATGTAAGATATTAACATGACTGTTAGTTCACAACAGTTTTCTCTCTAACGTTTAACACCCTACTTGTAAACTTGCATTCACTTACATTTGGTCAATAAACACATAAACGTAGAACTTTCTTTAGCGTCTCCAGCAGTTTGGCTTTCAAGCCTAACGCCTCTCAAAACTCACACTCTGCCGACTTTCACATGACTGGACGTCAGCCCCTTAAAGACACCTGCGCCTCTTTTACACTTAGAAGTGTCACACATGGGGGCGCCTTCGGGGCTCTGACGAGTTATGCGATGCCACTCTGGCAGGAGAGGTGGCGCTGTCACTAACAAGCTTGTCTTTCCACCCACAGCTCTGACGGTCACGCCCCCACATACCTCCCTAGCCCCGCCCCTTCATGGTTCGGCAGAGTCGACGTCATTCATTTGGCTTCAGTGCAGCGGGACGTCTCCTCGCTAAGGAACCCCCCTGATCTGTTAACAGCAGCGGCCGAATGCCAGTTTTGAAAGTTGGCAGCCCAAAATTCATTCTTCCCTTGACGCTTCCCACTACAGTATCAGAACGAGAACCAGGCAGAGGAGCAGCTTCAGCGACAGACTGCTGTCACCGTCCTGCTCCACTGACAGACTGAGGAGACCCCACACTATGCGACTCTTCAATTCCACCCAGGGGAGTAAATGCTGACATTATTCAAAGTTATTCTGTTTTTACATGCATTTTTATTACTATTTAATTTAATTTTTTTTTGTATCAGTATACTGCTGCTGGATTATTTGAATTTCCTCTTGGAATTAATAAAGTATCTATCTATCTATCTAGAACGCTTTGGACAGCATCGACTGAGGCAGCCCCTGGTGCATTCTGGGAATGGAGGGCACGCCACAGGAGATCCCACTGCTCGTCAGGAGCTTCTATGCCAACTTCACTGTCAGCATGGGCAGCGGTGACGTTGGCTTCGAGATAAAGACTGACCTAAGGTGAGGCTGTGTGAGGTCTGCCGTGCCCTTCAGCCGAGTCACTGGCTGGGTAATGTGAGACACGGCATCTGCGGGGATGGGCAGCAAGTGCTGCTTTCTGCCCTTGAAGACCGTCATGGTCCTGATGACCTGACCGTGCTGCCACATAACGCACCATGATATGCAAGAAACAACAAACCATCCCAACACGTTTGTACTGAAGGGGGGGGGGTGGACAGCAGATGGAGGGTCGTGGCACTTAATGCAGACAGCCTGGCACCTGTTAAGGCTGATGGAGCTGCCACTTTCACTTATCTGACGGAGGAGCGGGCGGTGACAGCCAGAGAAGACTGAAGAAGAAGAAGAAGAAGAAGGCCGAGGAGACATTACATTTCTATGGCGCCTTTCTCGCTACTCACAGCACTTTACATAGGGAGTGGAGGGGGGCAGGGGGGGCACTTTAACCACCACCAGTGTGTACCACCCACCTGGAAGAGAGAGAGAGGACGATTAGGGGGCCAGAAGGGCCCGGCCATGGTGGGCTGTTAAGCTGTAGACTCGGAGGGCCAATGCTACATTGACAATCATTGTGTCGAGCTCTTATTAAAACATTGGACTGGCTCTTCTGCCACTTCACCCCTCAGAGCTTAGTGTTAAGACAAAAACAAAAAGGAAACATTAGTGGGACAACACAAGAGAACATCTGACAAACTTACAGTAGATGTATTTAAACTAAACAATTACACACGTTTACACACTCACTACCACAAAACAAACTAAAGTCCCCTTTGACCGTCCCTCCCATAACATAAACGCTCCCCTCAAACACCCCAAATCCCCCCTTCCGTTAGAAAGGATGGCCTGTCCCAACAAACCCCACATACTGTGTACATATACACAAACACTTTCAATGTGAGCCCCTGAGCAGGAGAGGCACACACACATACATCCATCCCTCAGAGACACATCTGTTTATCTGTCTACAGTAACTCATAAGAGTGAGTCCTGCCCTCCCATCTTTATAAATATTTTATGATATCTGTTCCTGGGACGACACTGAAGATAAGACACTTTGATCCAATGTCAAGTAGTCCGTGTACAGCTTCTATCCATCCATCTGTTATCCAACCCGCTATATCGTAACTACAGGGTCACAGGGGGTCTGCTGGAGCCAATCCCAGCCAGCACAGGGTGCAAGGCAGGAAACAAACCCTGGGCAGGGTGCCAGCCCACCGCAGGGCACACACACACACACACACACCAAGCACACATTAGGGACAATTTAGAATCGCCAATGCACCTAACCTGCATGTGGGAGGAAACCAGAGTACCCACTCAGACACGTGGAGCGAACCCGGGTCTCCTAGCTGCGAGGCAGCAGCGCTACCCACTGCACCACCGTGCCGCCCTACGGTTTGTAGAACAGTGTAAATTTATTGTCCCCTCAAAATAACTCAACACACAGCCATTAATGTCTAAACCGCTGGCAACAAAAGTGAGTCCACCCCTAAGTGACAAATGTCCAAACTGTGCCCAATTAGCCTTTTTCCCTCCCCAGTGTCATGTGACTCGTTAGTGTTACAGGGTCTCAGGTGTGTTAAATTTGGTGTCATCGCCCTCACACTCTCTCATACTGGTCACTGGAAGTTCAACATGGCATCTCATGGCAAAGAACTCTCTGAGGATCTGAAGAATGAATTGTTGCTCTCCATAAAGATGGCCGAGGCTATAAGAAGATGGCCAACACTCTGAAACTGAGCTGCAGCGCGGTGGCTGAGACCATACAGCGACAGGTTTAACAGGCCTCGCCACGGTCGACCAAAGAAGTTGAGTGCTCGTGCTCAGCGTCGTATCCAGAGGTTGTCTTTTGAAAACAGACGTATGAGTGCTGCCAGCATTGCTGCAGAGGTCAGCCTGGCAGTGCTCAGGCCACACGCCCGCCGCACACGGCATCAGATTGGTCTGCACGGCTGTCGTCCCAGAAGGAAGCCTCTTCTGAAGATGATGCACAAGAAAGACAAGCAGACTAAGGACATGGATGACTGGAACTGATGAGACCAAGATCAACTTTTTTGGTTCAGACGGTGTCAAGCGTGTGTGGTGCCAACCAGGCGAGGAGTACAAAGACAAGCGTGTCTCACCTACAGTCAAGCATGGTGTTGGGAGTGTCATGGTTTAGGGCTGCATGAGTGCTGCTGGCACTGGGGAGCTACAGTTCATTGAGGGGACCATGAATGCCAGCATGTACTGTGACATACTGAAGCAGAAACTGGGCCACAGCTCAGTATGCCAACATGATAACGACCCCAAACACACCTCCAAGACGACCACTGAGGGTAAAGGTGCTGGACTGGCCAAGCAAGTCTCCAAACCTAAACCCTATTGAGCATCTGGGGGACAGGTGGAGGAGCACAAGGTCTCTAACATCCAGCAGCTCATGGAGGAGAAGAGGATTCCAGTGACCACCTGTGAAGCTCGTGTGAACTCCATGCCCAAGAGAGTTAAGGCAGTGCTGGAAAATAATGGTGGGCAGCCACACAGAATATTGACACTTTGGGCACAATGTGGACATTTGTCACTTAGGGGTGGACTCACTTTTGATACCAGCGGTTTAGACATTAATGGCTGTGTGGGGGACAGCAGGTTGACACTGTGA
>JANRMT010062852.1:16598616-16611461 GCA_026402145.1 Polypterus bichir lapradei
TTATAGTGGGTCCATCAGCTAAAGCCCACATTGGTCTTGGACTTCTCAGCTCTTTCTTTGTCTTTTGCAAACCTCAAGTCCGCAATATTGGTGTTATCTTTGACAGTAACCTCTCTTTTGAGAAACAGATTCATTCTGTAGTCAAGAGTTGCTTTTTCCAGCTTCGTCTATTAGGTAAGATCAAGCCTTTTATTATCTTCTAGGGATCTTGAGAAAGCTACTCCTGCTTTTATCTTCTCTCGCCTCGATTACTGCAACTCGCTGTATTCTGGGATTAGCAAATCTCTGATACGCAGGTTACAGTTGGTTCAGAATGCTGCCGCTCGCTTTCTGGTTGGGGCAAGAAAGTATGACTCTGTTTCTCCAGTATTAGCTTCTTTACACCGGCTGCTGCCTGTCAGTTTTTAAATTGATTTTCAAATCTTGTTGCTAGTTTTTAAATCTTTACATGAGCTCGCTCCTGCCTGTTTATCTGAATTGTGTGTTTTACACCAGCCATCGAGAGTGCTTAGATCTTCTGGTCAGTTGTCTCTTGTTGTCCCTCGTACCGAGTGTCAAACTAAGGGGGACAGACAGGAACTCTTTACCTCGTCACATAAAGGAGTCGTCGACAATTCAAAACGAGATTAAAGACTCATTTCTATTCACTTGCATTCCGTGACCTTCAGTAATACTGCTGGTTTCCTTATTGTGATTATATAACATTACTTCTGTTTATTATTTATTTTATTTATGTTCATATATTTTATTTCTATTTATGTTATTTGTTTGTTTTCTTTTATTCTATTATTGTAAAGCACTTTGGCCACAGCATTCCTTTGTTGTTTTAATGTGCTATATAAATAAATTGACATTGACATTGACAATTTACAGCACCCCTGGAGCAATTGCAGGTTAAGGGCCTTGCTCAAGGGCCCAGCAGAGTAGGAACCCCTTTGGCAGTAATGGGCAACCTTCCGATTACCGGTGCAGATCCTTAGTGTATTATCGTGATATTTCCTTCTACTTACCCTTTACCTAGAGGTAAGAGTACTCATCAGGTCCATTACTGGGTTGATCTACTGTTACACCTTAAGATTATCACACACATACATAGATATACACACACACAGACCCTCACCACAACAGTGCCCTGTGAATGACACACACACAGCTGGATAACCTTTAGCACTTTAAACCACAAAAGTGGCTTGGGAATAACACAGCCTGTCACTCTCTCAGCACTTCAAAAGACTTACTTATTATCGGCACAAACAACATACAATGTTTTAAAGATATCTCAGACCAAAATATTACTTTTGGTCTCCAAGAATACATTTAAACATACAAAGGCTCAACATCCCTGTCTATCAACCATTTACATGCCAAGAGTGACTCACTTGACATCCTGTTCCCTACTATTGGGTGGAGCGCATACCCTCAGCCTAAATAAACCTCACAGCGCAAAGCGTATGGCAAACCTCCAGCTGCTTCAGGTGTTCAAAGAAATGTACCTTATTACTTCAATCACTGTTGACATGAAGACAAAGCATAGAACGTTAAAAGCAGTGTGGTATTTATTACAGGAATAACAATACCAAATAGAACAAAGAATAGTAGAATATAGGACTGATAGTAAAGTCTGGATATATATAGTCTTTAGAAAAAGCTTACAAAAAGTTAAAAGATGACACGGATGAATGTCCTAGGCGGCTTCTGATCGAGCACTCGTAGTTTTTCATGAGATGCCTTGCTGACGATCAGATGGAAACTGACACACGTTTCTGGTGCCCTCTTCTGACGTTGCTCTCTTTTCCTGTTCTCTCTTCTTCCTCCTTCCTATGTTGCTATTCAGACGAGGCATATGTATTATAAATTTCTACAGGGGGATTTCGCAAGATGTGATTGTTAGATATTCCGATTGGCTGGCTGTCAATATGATAAATGAATTCACTCATCCGTTGATCCAAACAATAAAACATTTTGATATTACTTAGTACTACTAGCATGTCTTCCTTTCCTAACCCTAACCCTAACCTATTTAGCAACTTGTTGTCCCAGATGCCCATTTTTTCTTAGTTTATAATGTAACTAGCTGCACCCCGTGTCTTTGCCCACATAGTAATGAAACAGGACAAACTTTAAAAATCAATAGACCTTGCCACTGTTTCTGATCGTGTTCAGGTCTGATGGGAAAGCGTTCCCCGTGTGGGGAGAAAAGCACATGGACGTGATATCTCTGGCAATCAACAGCTACACTCTAAAACACACGTAGCTCTGATCTCTCTCTCAAAAACGTCAAACGTTACTCCTTAACAATCTCAAGATGATAATGTCTATAGAACAAACATGTATCGCTAGCTAAGGAGGCGAGGAGCACTCCAACACGTGGCGAGACATAGACCAACTTGAACAGAGGCTGGCGAGTGAATGAGGAAGGACCTGCCCGCCTGCTCTCTGACCAGAGCCATTAGTACCGCAAGAGAACTATGGTACTTAGCACGATGAGAGAAGTCACAAAATCATCTGGAAAGTTCAAGCAAATTATAGAAAACAACCAGATCTAAATCTGTTAAGTAGTTCTCTCGTGAAAAGCGGATGGACATAAAGCAGACAGACATACAGACAGAATGTGCTTTGACCATGGAATTTTTAAAACCGTTTCTTAGCGAGCACCTATGGGCCAAGGGTAACCTACATTCCAAATTTCAAGTCCCAAGTCCTCCTGGTTCAGGAGATTTCATGATGAGTGAGTCAGTGGGATTTGGCTTTTATATATATTCTAGGAAAATACCCGCGCTTTGCAGCGGCGAAGTACTGCCTTAAAATTTTTATTAAGAAGAAAATTAAACCGTTTTAAACTGAGGGAAAATATGCCAATAATTATTTGTTAAGGATCTCTTTGTATGCCACGTTGTGAGGTCGGCCCTCCTGTTGTAACATGACAAAGCTGTGCGCTGAGCTTACTCTTGAGCATGTAACGTACAGTTGGCCATGTGAAAAGTAATCTTGTCTCAAATCTCACAGCTTGGATTGCTGCTGTCATAATCAGTTTGAGTTTCATGGTTTGTTTCAATTACGACAGTATTTGCAGGACTTGTTGTGTTGAAGTGACATTCGGCATCTGTCAAGCATTGTAAGTATACAACCGGTTTCATCGATAACTTCACATCCAGCTTTTGAGAGTTTAAACATTCATAAACCTCAAAGTGTCCACTACTGAAATCGTCACCTGTGAATCTAAGATGTTTAAGAGCCATTGGCGGTTGTCGAAAGGTGTAAAATATTTGGCCATTTCGGTACACTTGAAAGCGACAACCGAACAATTCAGCGGCAGCCATCAACTCACATGCAGATCCATAGGTGAAGGGCTTAAGCATTTCACTCTTCTAGTGCTCCTGTGTAGTATAATTATCTCCTGTACCATCATCAGTCCACACCTTGAACCTGTCCCAGTCATTCAATACATAAGACACAATGTTCCTCCGGATATCAAGAGTGAGCCTGATATGGCCGTGCAATATGTAACAAAGAGAATGGAAAAGGCAGGCGCCATCTCCGGGCATGGAAACCACTCGGTAAGTGACAGTTCTTTGATCGATAGTGATCACCTCGATAGACATGTTAATGGGGGTACGGTTGGAATGATAAAGGAAATGGGTACCTGAACAATGTAAAATAAGTCTACACAATAACTATAATCGTAATAAATGAACAATAAAACAGTGGAGAAGCCGTGGATTAAATTAAAAGGCTGTAGTTATCAGCAGGGAGACATGAATCCTGTGGCGTAGCAAGGAAGGGAATGTAGAGACCGAAGCGACGGACGGCCTTATATAGACAGGCAGCCAACAACGTGGAAGGCGTTGGGATGGGGGACCCAACGCCGCCTCACACTGTGACCGAGCTGCAGGCTATGGACGTATATATGTACGTAAGTAGGATTCAGTTAGCGTTGGGAACTCGCGTACCAAATTTCTTGAAGATGGGCCCATAAGTAACAAAGACCGTTGAAAAGTTCAATATGGCGTCCGACAGTGGCGTCATACCATCGAAATAAGTACGTACATCAGTTTCGGTTAGCGCAGGGAAGCCGCCTACCAAATTTCGTGAAGATGGGGCCATAAATAAGAAAATTCAACATGGCGGATGTTTTTGACCGTTATCGACCGTTACGTGTAGAATTTCGAAATTAAACCTGCTTAACTTTTGTAAGTAAGCTGTAAGGAATGAGCCTGCCAAATTTCAGCCTTCTACCTACACGGGAAGTTGGAGAATTAGTGATGAGTGAGTGAGTCAGTCAGTGAGTGAGGGCTTTGCCTTTTATTAGTATAGATAGATTGATAGCCTGAGGCATCGCCATGTCTTCCTCTTTTTGTTTGACCAGCTGTTTTAAAAGTGAGGTACAATTGGGAAAGTTGATATGCTTTGATGTGTCCTGTGTTTAAGTTCATCTAGTGTTGTCTTGAGCAAAATATAATGAAAATATAGGCCACAATTTATAGCTTTTGTACCCCACAAGACTTAGCCTCAGAGCCACCACTCTGCCCTCAACTGTCTAAAACTCACAAATATTTTTTAAAGGAAGACTACAACTGAGAATCACTGGACAAGTTGTGCAGTGAGGTGCCAGTGTTGCTCTTTTCATGGCGCTGCTCTACTTAGTCATGAAGCCCCAGTGCTGAGGCACATTTGGTGTAGTCGGCAGGACTCTTTGAATCAGAGGGTCAGTCAGGTTTAAAATAAGCTGGAGGTGAGTTGGTTCATTGTGGATTCTAAAACATGGATGATATCAATGATGTCACGTGTAACTCTTAAGACCTCCAGTGCAGAGTTGGGGGAAACACGGTACGTTAGCGTAATGTACAATCCATTAGAACAAACTGGTGTGACATGTTAGAGTTTTCCATTCTTGTAACTCCCATGACAGATACTGACGTAACTAGAATGTCATCACTTACACTTCTGTCCCTGACATCTAATATTTTAAAACGTCAAATGGCCAGAGTGATCAGAGATGAGGTCAGGGGCAGGGAAAGGATCAGAACACCAACAGAGAAAAGAGGAAAAATTAAGGAAAAACCAAAGTTGTGGTCAAAAACCAAGCCAAAGTTCTTATCAATGACTGTTGGTCCTCAGTCTCCACTAATACTAAAATGACCTGATTTCTTCTTTTTTTTAATGAATCCATTTACCATCTGAAGTTGAGAGATTTAATAAAAAACCCGTTACCGTGACATCCAATCACATGACCAACAATTGGCTTTGTTGGCACCAACTAAGCCATGCAAAGCAAACAAAATCTGGCCGAAAACCCGTAAGGGATGACACTGAGGCAATGCCATCGTGATAAGGATAAAATATTTGAAAGGACACAAAGACAATGAGGAATGCAAGCATGTGACGCGGGGGGTCTTGAAAGTCAGACTGGCACAGGGACAGGCGGAGTCAAGGCGCACAGCTCATTACAATTTTTACTGACATTTTACAGCTTTGACACGAGTGTTTTCTCTCTTACGCCTGTGATCAAATCCTTAAGTGGAGGAACATCGACCACCGAAGAGTTAAAAGGAGGCGTAGCAGCTCAGCAATGGCTGTCAAGAGCCTGATGTGCATCCCCAAGGAAAAAAAAAGTCTGTTTGTCAATCAACAGCTCTCCTGGTGCATGATGGGATGGGTGAATTCAAGTGTAATCAAGTAGAACAGAAAGAGCAATCTGCCCGCCAGCATTGAAGGACCTCTCATTAGCGTCTACGGTATCAAAAGGAAGGAGCGTAGAGAGAAATCACAGATAATGAAGGAAAGACGGCATCTGGAGAGGGTAAAGTGAGTACGGACAGCTGAGGGAAGAGGCAATCACTGAACGTTAAGTGGTGAAGGGGAGTACGTCAGTCTTGAGACTTCCCACAAGCAAAGCAGAACAGACGTGAGGTGCGGTCAACGCCAAACATCTTGGGAGGCTGGGAAGGGTAAAGAATCTGGAAAACGGGCACCATGTACTAAAAATCATAAAAGACAAGAGTTTGAGAATTAATGACCTGCAGGGAACAATAAAAAGTAGAAGAAATGACTGAGGGCACTGAAGACCAGGGACATTTCTGGCTTTTTCGGGGGACCATCATCATTACAAACAAGCCCAGGAGTCTGTGGACATCCACGCGTCATACCTACAAGTGTTTGTTGAACATCTTGTGAATATGGTGGTGGTCCCCACCTTTGCTGCTATAACCGCCTCCACTATCATGGGTCATGGGCATGGATCCCACTGTCATTTAGTGAGGTCTCCCTCCGGGTCATCAGGGGCGGCCTTAGGCATGTCGTGTGCAAACTGTGCACCTGCACAGGGCCGCCAAATCCCAGGGGCCGCCACGCCAATATATATTGAATATAAAACAGAAAGAGAAAATAACGACACAGCTGACAGCTGAAGCGAAGCTAGTGCAGGTGGGCGAGTCGTCTTACAAGTTAATGTTTCTCCTAGTTTTAATAAAGTACGGGTAGGGGACACAAGACATTCGCATACCCATTCTAAGCAAAAAAAAGAGATTTCGAGTACACGAATCTGGTTATTCGAAATGAAAGAGAAAGGCGGCTCAGGAGGCTTTCATTGTGTCACAGGAAGGAGCAATCCTGAACTTTATCATAAGTTAAACGCTTGTGTCATGAGCACGAGGCGGCTATGCAGTGTCCGCAACGGACGTGGCCATCCACCGTGCATAAGATACCATATTGACATTGGCGGGCGAAGGGGCCACCGATTCTTTCTCTGCCCAGGGCCTCCATGAGCCTAGAGTCGGCCCTGAGGTCATCCAAAAAGGTGCTCAATGGGATGGAGCTCAAGGCTCTCTGCAGACCCTTCAAGTTCTTCCACACCATTTCCGTTTGGACCTGGCATTGCCATGTTGAAGCAGCAAAGGGCCTGCCCCAAGCTGGAAGACCACATTGTCATCTGTAGCGTTCAAATGTCCCTTCACTGGAATTAAAGGTGACTATGCATCTGGGCAGGTCCCGTTCAAACCCAATTCATTTAAAAGACCACCAGATGACATTTAGCATGGCAATACTCAGAGCTTCTCAGAGCAAAAAGACCAAGAGGGAGACGGGGGGGAGCTTGAGGTGTTTTCATCTGCCGAGAAACAGGCAGGCCGGCCTGCGGAGGCACCTCGTTATTCATCTCACGCTCGGCACTCTCCATTAAGCTCTTGTCGATGTTAATTACACGTACTGTGAACGAGGCAGGATTAAAACAAAGAGATCAAGAAAGCGCCTCTCGTACGAGGCCACCCTCTAATTGGGCGCATTAGTCCTCAAGTGCCACCATCTAATGGGCTCTGCGGAGGAAGTCAAAGAAGCACCGCACAGAGAGCTCCTTTCACGTTTCATGAGAGGTAAGACTCATTAATGTCACCCACTAGATGGCAGTGACCTGCCTGCTAAGACACCAAAACAAAGGAGCGCATCGCATGTGGAGTGCAGTGCCCCCGTGGTTGGGACTCACACCCTGGAGATCCAGGAACTGCAGGCTCTAATAGTTCTGCCCTGTAACTTGCATGTTCTCTTGATGCTCGTGTGAGCTGCCATCATTACAACACTGAATTCTGTCAAATGTGGCCCGAAATGGACCAACATCCCAGAAAGGGGACTTCTTACCTGTCACCTGATGCCTCTGTGACAGATCCAACTACACCGGGATTTCTTACACTATGGGGTCACACATTTCCACTGTTGAGTCTCAACTTACCTTTCTATTTAATGGTAATGGGGCACGGGTGGTTTGTAAATTGGGTGGTGATGGGTCACGGTGGGTCGATTAAGCAATTAATCTCTGATGATCACCCATGATTTTCCAAGGTGGACACCTCCCAAGCTCTGGCAATCATCCAGACATTCAACAAGGAGTGGATCTCAAAGACATTAAAAAAAGGCAAGGAACCCTGATCTGCAACAAAGCCAACCGTTCATAAAGTGAACATGGAGTGTGATGGACGGATGGACAAGTCCAAGGATGGGTGGACATGTGGACTAAACTTGGCTCATTTTTGAGACAATTCCCATTATCTGTGCTTGGAATCCTTGTAAGAAGTATGAAAGGCACTCAGTCTTTCTGTGAGTGAGGAGAGAATTCACAAAGAGACAAAAGGAAACCAGACTACTGGAATGGACCCCAAAGCCGCCATTCACTTTGGGGATTCGGCCCTTCATGATGCCAGACGCTGGGATTTTGCAGCCCTCTAACACTGTGGTGCTGAGACCCGTTCTCTAAGGATTTCTTTTATTAATGAGCTCCTGAGGTGCAGATTTACGGTGGTTTATAAAAAATCTTCACCCCCTTGGAAGTTCAGACATTTTCTTGTTATACGACGCTGACTCACAGTGAATTTCAATTCTCTTTTTGAACACTGAACAACAGACACAAACTCTTTAATGTCACATTGAAAACAGACCTCTGCCAAGTGGTCTAAATTAATTACGAATATAAAACACGAAACAGCTGCTCTTCTGTCATCTGATAGACTCTAGCTGCGGACCTCCAGAGCTCGACTCCATTTCTATTACATGCATGTCACTAATAATGCCTGCTTATGCTAAGGTTAAGATTAGAGTTGGTTATCTGACTCAAGTCAAGCAAATCAGGTGACAAAAACCTGCAGTCCAATTGGCTGTCCAGCCGAGCTCCTGAATTGCAGAGATGCGGTGGTCTGCAGCTGGACCCCAACTCAGCAAACCTGCCTTCCCACCAGTTAGTGGGCTCGGATAGCCGCAGTTGATAAAAAAAAAAAACAGGACTTGAATTCATTGGACATGACGAAACGGCCCACCTGCATGATGACATATTGTAAGGACGGGGGAACGGAGTTCACGTCTTAACACTGAGTGCTGCCCAGTGGCCCTAAAAGGGACTGTTAGCATCGTCAGTGCTTGGCTGTCCAGCAGTGACACGCACTCCCAGCTGTTTGTCCCTTTGTCCCTTCATGCAACTGGTGGCAGAGGAGACTCATATGTCACACTATTCCCTGGGCTTTCTGCGCATGAACCCAAGACCGGGGTCCAATCCAGGTGACACTTCTAAGCCGAGGGGCTTCGGTAGCCGGGAGACACGTCTGATCGAAGTGCCCTTTAAGTGCTGTGTTGAAACCCCCCACCAAAGCTGCTCACAGGCTGCTCAACAGCCGGCTTCTCAAGGTATTCCCACCCACTCAGACAGTCCGCCACCACCTGAGTCTCTCTGAGCTCATTACACAAGTATTAGCAGCCCGGACTCCAGACCAAAATAGTAAGGGGGAGGGCGTTTGAAATGTTAGGGGGTGCATGGTGTGATAAGGCTCTAAAAATCCATCATGTAACAGGAGGGTCTGCACGTTACATAATGCGAGACAGTAAGCAACTTCCACTGGGGAGCACAGCAATACCAGTGCTATAATGCTGCCTGGTGCAAGGGACATTGTTGCTGTCCATTTGCCCCAACTGCTATGTACCTTCATTAGGCATGAAATGGTACACATAATTCCAATCTAATATGCATTACTACAGAGGTTTAATGAAACGCTGTGTTTTCTGAACTCCGGACTATCCATCTTAATCAAAGGATAAGTGCCTGTGTGTCCATGTGTCCATCTGGTTGCTATGTCTCTGTCATGCCAAAAGAGTGACATGTCACAAACATTTCTAGTAATAAAACCCATTGCATTTGTCATTCCAACAGATGGTGCATCATAGATATTCACACTGCTTTTACGAATC
Source organism: Polypterus bichir lapradei (assembly GCA_026402145.1). Taxonomy (NCBI): domain Eukaryota; kingdom Metazoa; phylum Chordata; class Cladistia; order Polypteriformes; family Polypteridae; genus Polypterus; species Polypterus bichir. Next base: position 16,608,337 of record JANRMT010062852.1, read on the forward strand.
TCATACCAAACGGCATATAACAGAGAAAGATTCATTGCATTTGTCATTCCAATAGATGGCACAGCGCAAACATTTGTAGTAATGCAGTTTATTACCACAAATGTGTGTGATGCGCCATCTGGTGGAATGAAAAATGCAATAGATGGTGCACTGAAAACGTTAATGCTGATATCTAAGTTGATTGCTTCAGTTTCAGCTGGTCTTAAACAGGTACCACAACTAGGAAAAGTACAAGTGTCTGTGTGTGTCAGCCTGGGTGCTATGTCTGTGCCATTCCAACAGATGAACATCGCAAACATTAACACTTCTTTTACAAATCCTATACCAAATGACATATAACAGAGGCATATGCATTGCATTTGTCAGACCAACAGATTTGTAGTAATGCATTTAACGGGTAGCACAGCTAGTACAGAGGTAAGTGTCTGTGCATCCATCTAGTTGCTATGTTTCTGTCATTTCAACAGATGGCCCATCACAAACATTTTTGGTAATAATAATAATAATAGGGTGGCACGGTGGCGCAGTGGGTAGCGCTGCTGCCTCGTAGTTAGGAAACCCGAGTTCGTATCCCGGGTCCTCCCTGTGTGGAGTTTGCATGTTCTCCCCGTGTCTGTGTGGGTTTCCTCCGGGTACTCCAGGTTCCTCCCACAGTCCAAAGACATGCTGGTTAGGTGCATTGGCGATTCTCAGTTGTCCCGAGTGTGTGTGCTTGGTGTGGGTGTATGTGTGTGTGCGCGCCCTGCGGTGGGCTGGCACCCTGCCTGGGGTTTGTATCCTGCTCTTGCGCCCTGAGTTGGCTCGGATTGGCTCCAGCAGACCCCCGGGACCCTGTACTTAGGATATAGTGGGTTGGATAATGGATGGATGGATAATAATAATAATTCTTTACATTTACATTTCTTAAAACCCAAAGCTCTTTACAAAGTGAGTGGGGAACCACTTCAACCACTACTAATGTGTAGCATCCACCTGGATGATGTGATGGCAGACATTTTTGTGCCAGTACGTTCACAACACATTAGCTGTTTAGGTGGTGAAGAGGTGAGAGAGAGACAGTGAGATAGCCAATCAGAGACAGGGGGCCAGAATGACTTGGCCGTGGTGGGCAATGTAGCCTGGACATTTACAGTAATTTACTGATTACTGAGATTTCAACCTTACAGCAAACCTAGTAAAGAAAGAAAGAAAGAATTATTTTTTAGAAAAATGTAGAACACTAAAAATAATTATCTTTAAAGCAATAAAACATACAAACGTGGTGTCAAAAACAAAACCGTATAATAGGAAACTGAAGACGAGAAGGCACTTGCCGCTCCGTTTCTCTTAAACGGCTTGGCAGTTTCAAGCTGCGATTCTAACTACTGTACACAGTGTGCTGCAAACTTCCAACAGAAACAGACATTTTGACTGACACCTCAAAGAGATCCCAGAAAGTAACAAAATGTTACAGAATGATATAATCAGCATTTGTACTGTAGTGTCCCTGCAGGTTCCCGACCGGAGGATGGTGTCCCTACCGGCCATGACAACACAATACGCCGTGCTGGTAACCGACCCATCATAAATATCAGGTGGAAGGGACAAAATAAAACTAACGCACATAATAAACCATCAACTCTGACAATGAAAATAATCTTCAAACTTGCACCGTTTAGAAGACACAGATGTGGAATAAAAAGTTAAATGACAATGCCACCTTCACCAAAGTGTCGCCTAAAGTCAGGCGTGTCGACTTACCGCGTGAAGCCGGCGAGCCGACCGCACCGCACAGCACATGCGTAATGAGCAACCGAAACACTTTGCTACTTGCCGCGGCCCGTTGGATTGCCTATAGTCAATAAGTGACAGGGTCTAGTCAGCGTCGCATAGCTAATGATGTCACAGCAGAGGATGTGAGTCTCTGCTGAAGGAAGAAGAGCGGTGTCTCCTATTATTATTATTATTATTATTATTATTATTTAGCACTTTTATCCAAGTGAACTTACAAAGCAGGTTATATTCATACGAACATGAAGGTGCAAGCATCAAAAGCAACTCAGAACAAGCTAAAAATTGACCACAAGGGAATTAGAACAACTCCTAGGCTCCAAGTCATTTCAATAGCAGCTACCCTGTAGGAGAGAAATTAAGTAGTCAAAAAAAATACTTCATAAAAAGGTGCGTTTTCAAAAGACACCTAAACACAAGTAACTTAGGTGTAGTTCAAACAGATATCTGGAGATCATTCTACAGCTTTGGAACAAAATTGGAGAAGCTTTGTCCATTGTGGGCACATCCTTAACAAGAGGAGGGATGGTCAGCAGACAAGTTAAAGGCAGATTGGAGACTTCATTAAGGGACATGAAAAGAGACCAAGGAGTGTTGAGGAGCAGAGCCCTTCAGAGAACTGTAGGTCAAGACATGAGTTTTGAATTTGATGCTGGCATCAACGTGAAGCCAATGGAGAGACAGAAGCAGAGGAGTAGTAGGAGTGAAACAAGGAACAGAGAACACCAGTTGAGCAGGAAAATGCTGGAGAGGTCTCATAGTGGTTGAACGAAGTCCCACCAGAAAAGAGTTGTAATAGTCCAGCAGAGAGAGAACCAGGGTCAGAACAAGGAGCTACGTGCCATAATTCGTGAGGAAGGGTTGAATCCCTTTGATATTAGGAAGAAAGAAATGACAGTACCGGGTCATTGAAGATAAATGTTCAATGAATGGAAGTGAGTACTCCACAGTCACTCCAAGATTCCTGACATGACTGATGCTCTTCCAAGGTGATGCTTGCAGACAAATCTGAAAAAGGAGAATCAGAGGGCAAGTACATGATTACTAACCTTCAAAGGTTATGTTTAAGGTGATGATCATTCATCCATGGTGAGATATCAGAGAGACAACTAGAGATTTGGGTTGAAACCTGTGAACTGTAGGACAGAAATGAGAGGAAGACCTACGCATCATCCACATGGAGGTGGCAGGTGAAGCCATGAGAAGAAATGACATTGCCTAGGAAATGAATTCTCAGAGAAAAGAGAAGTGAATACGTACATACAAGGAGTTAGACCAGGAGATACAAAAGATAGATAGATAGATAGATAGATAGATAGATAGATAGATAGATAGATAGATAGATAGATAGATAG
>JANRMT010062852.1:16638604-16655947 GCA_026402145.1 Polypterus bichir lapradei
GAGAATATGAGTGTGTGTCACTGAGTGAGTTTGTGTGTGTGTGTGTGTGTGTGAATGAGTGATTGTGAATATGTGTGTGAGTGTGTGTGTGTGTGACTGTGGGTGTGAGAATATGAGTGTGTGTCTATGCGTGAATGAATGAGTGTGTGATGTCACTGAGTGAGTTTGTGTGTATGTATGTGTGAATAAGTGTGAGTGTGTGTGTGGTGTACATGTGCGATTGTCAATATGTGTGTGTGTGTGTGAGTGTGTTCTCACACACACGGCCAGTCCTCAGAATGCATGTGTGAGTTTGTGAATGAATGAGTGTGTGTGTGAATGTGTGCTCAAGTGCGTCAGCCAGTCCGCTCTGTCTGTTTGCTCATTTTCTCTCACCGCTCTTGTCATTCAGGGTGCTTTTGTGTTGTTGAATTTGTTGTTCTTCTTCTCTATTGTCATTTTGTTTGTATTTTCGTTTCTCTTTATTATTTTGTGTTTTTTTTTTTATGATGTCAGTTGTACTAAGGCTTTGCAGTGCTGTGAAATCGCGCCTTATTGTAGTCTATGTGAACTGTATCTTGAAATGGTGGCCAGCATGGTCAGGCACTACATAAACCTAACACTATAAGCTCCATTAACACAACACTTCATATCTCCCACCAAACCCAGTTCACCCAGTTCAGAGTCACAGGACGCGGCTCTAATATCAATATGAAAGTGCTGTAAATGTAAAGCAATTTAAAGTGATGTCCTCTGTGGTGGAGTGGAGGCTCTGAGGTGCGGGTCTCTGCGCCAGCAATCAGAAGGTCACCTGTTTGAATCCCGTAAACGTCCTACTCTGCTGGACCCCTGAGCAGGACCCTTAACCTGCAATGGCTTCGTCCCGAGTATGCTGTGAACCTGCGGGCAGGTCTGAGAACTTACAAGGAAAACTTGTGGCACTCCAGCCGGTGGTTTGTCGTGTGGTGGGTGTGGCAACACGCTATCAGTGAATACTCCCAGCCACTCCTCCTCCTCCTCCTCTGTGGAAAGGCGCTATATCAACAGCACGTCTGAGGTTCTCCCTCCCCTCTGTGTGCCTCCCAGTATGTCAGTTCTTATTTACTGAACTTCACTTCTTTAATTCAGCTGAGGCTCGGTGGCTCAAACAACTTCAGCTTATATGTAATATCTAATGTCGAAAGGCACTATATAAGACAAAAGGTTGCAGACCCCCTCCCCCCACCAATATGTGGCCTTTGGTAAGTCACTTCACATATCAGCCCACCTGGAAATGACTGCAGTCCATCTGTAAAGCACCGTGAGAAGGCGTCCAGTTTGAAAAGTCGCCATATAGCAGCAAAGGCTGGCAAGTTTAGCCCCAGCAGTGGACTTGCCTGCTCTTTGTCCTCAATGCAGAAATACGTATGATGATAATAATAATAATAATTAATGAATTACCATGACTCAAAGCGCTATACATAGGCAGAGTGGAACCACTTCAGCCACCACCACCTGGATGATGCGATGGCCGCCATTATTGCGCCAGTAAGCTCACCACACATAAGCTGTTAGGGTCAGGGGATGATTAGCGGGGCAGAATGGGCGAAGCCATCAGGGTCAGTTTAGCCAGGACATCGGGAGACACCTTACTCTTTACTAAGAATGACCACAGAGAGTCAGGAGACCACTGCCTTACGTCTCATCTGAAGGACGGCACCATTTTAATAGCACGGTGTCTCCGGGGGCATTGGGGATCCACACTCAGACCACAGGTTAGGCGCCCCCTGCTGGCCTCCCCAACACCTCTTCCGGAAGCAACCCAAAGCTTTTCCCAGATGGTCTCCCATCTATCCAAGTACTGGCTGTGCCCAAGCAGACTTAGCTTCAGGTGGATGGTGTAACTGTGGTATAGTGCCCACCGTGGTAAGGCGCTATATACAGCTACTTGGCTCACAGATCCACACTTACATTCCACAGGTGTGGAGATATCGGCATTTTGTTGAGGGTCCTGTAAAAGTGCCCACTTTGATGTTGGTTTGTAAAGGATGGACCTCTGGCTCGTCTTTGGTGCCTGACGGCAGTAAACAGAGGCTCGGGCAGCAATGCGAGTGTGAAAGAAGTCCCCTTTAGTGACCTCCATTAGTGAACCCCCCGCCCCCCAGGTCCCTTTAAAAAGAGAATTTATGGAGTCGGTCAGGCAGGAGAGCTCTAAGCATGGCATCTTTGGGTTTGTGGGCACACGTCGGCTTTATCTTCTGCAGCGCTCATCGATTTGCACCCTCGCTGTGGAGCAGACCTCATTAGTGAGCACACAGGGAGCGCAATAAGAGAAGATGGCCCATTATCTCGATGTAGCGCCACGGCAGCGGTAATGGTGCTCGCTCTTTAAATGGAGCTGGATGAGGCGGCCGCTGCTTGTTTTGTGCTCGGCGATCGGCGGCTGATGGCGGGCGCGTCAGGAGAGCTGCATTTGTGCCACGCACTGAAGCGGCCGCGCTCACCGCTGCTCATTATGGACTCTTAAACAAGGTAAGCATTAACACCTCGATGGTCTCTTTCTTCTTTTGTTCTCCCACATCCCCAAAGCCAGGCGGGTTACGTAACTGGTCACTCTGTGAGTGTGAGTCGATGCCCACCCAGGGCTCCTCTCTAGCCGGTCCGACATGCATGGTCCTGACAGATGCTGCCAGGTGCTTTTTGTCCCAGATTTGGGTTGGTGAGACTGGTCACCCAAGTGTGTCAGTCACCTCGGTGTCCATTTATAGCGCCTTCACAAAGTCTTCGGACCCCTTCTCTTTTTCTCGTTTTGTTCTGTTACTGCCTTGTGCTAAATATGATCTCAATTCATGTTTTTCCCCTCATCAGGCAAAACTCCAGAATGACAAAGTGATTTTGGGAATTTTTGCAAATATATTTAAAAATAAAAAAACAGAAATATCACATTGTGTCACACATGTATTCCCACTAGGGTGGCACTGTGGCACAGAGATGGTGCTGCTGCCTCGTAGTACGGAGACCAGAGTGGCATGGAGTCTGAATGTTCTCCCTGTGTCTGTGTGTGGCGTTTCCTCCCACAGTCCAATGACATGCAGCTGAGGTAAACTGGTGGCACTAAACTGGCCCTAATGTGGGTTTGGTGGGTGTGTGTGTGTGGCCTGGAACAGACTGGTGCCACCCCTTATCCTGCCTTGTGCCCTATGCCACCTGAGATAGGCTCCACCCCACCGCTGCTCTGGATTAAGCGGCTTAGAAAATGACAAGTGTTACAATTAGAGTGTGCGACATGCCAGCTCTACTCCTCTTCAGTCACTGACTACCAGCGGTAAATGGTTAACTACGGGCACCTCCCACCCAATGCCCCCCGGGTACCCATGTGTGACACTCAGGGTGTTCCCCCGCCTTTCCATAAAAATATAAGTGCATTCAAAACACTAAGGCTGACCCAATATCTCACCACCCGTTCATTGATAAAATAACCGTATAACAATGTGCTCAAGACTCCGAGTGGGACCCCCATAACTAGTCAATTTTACACCTCATCACAAGGCCAACCAGCAAGCTGATAAATTCAAAGATTTCCATCAATTCTGAGTTTCCACTTCAGGCACCAATGTAGACCCTTCACTCGGCCTGTCATTGAAATCCCCTTTGGTGCCCATTCCAGTCTAGAGACTTCGTGGGTTTGGCATGGCAAGCTTCACGCCCCTGGACATTTTCTGCTGTTCTTCTCTGCAGACGCCCAGGCCCCATCAGACTGCTGTTTTCAGGTCTCTCCAGGTACATCTGATTGAGGACATTCACCAAGTTGTCCCACGGCCCCTCCTGTGTTCCTGTGTTGTCTTGTGCCCTGTTGGGGGCGTGACCCTTAGGCCCAGTCTGAGGTCCAGGGTGGTCTTGAGCAGGTTTTCATTAAGAGTATCTCTGTACTTTGTTCCATTCGGATGTCCCCCAACCCTGACTAGTCTCTCAGTCCCTGATGATGACACCACCACACTTCACCGTCATAATGCTATCACACTGGTGATGTGCCAGGCCTGGCATCCTCCACACATGATGCCAGACCTGAGAATCCCGAGTACTTTAGGTGCCTTATTTGCAACCTCCAAGTGGGCCACCATGTGTCTTCTCCTGTGGACTGGCTTCTGTCTGGTCGGTCTGTCATAAAGCCCTGATCAGTGCAGCGTTGTAGTGGCCACTGAACTTCTGGAAGTTCCTCCCGTCTCCACCCAGGTTCTCTGAAGGTCAGCCTAAGTGGACATCGGTTTTTTGGTCACCTCTCTCTTACCAAGGCCCTGCTCCCATGACTGCTCAGTTTGGGTCAGGTTGGCAGCTCTAAGAAGAGTCGCAGTTGTTCCGATCTTCTTCCATTTAAGAATTCTGAAGGCCACTGAGCTCCTGGGAGTCTTCCATGCTGGAGACATTTCTTTGTAGCCTTCCCCAGCCCCGTGTCTGGAGACCATCACATCTCTAAGCTCTTTGACCTCATGGCCTGAACCTCATTTTTGCTCATCTGGTGGACCTTCAATAGACAGGTGGGCACCTTTCCTATTCAGTCCAGTCATTTGAACTGACCACAGGGTGGACTCCAGACACAGTGTAGAAACATCTTGACGATGGCCAATGAAATGAGACGCACCTGAGCCGAGCCAGAGGCTCCCAATGTTTGTGCCAATGGGATATTTCAGTGTTTTACTTTTAATACGTTTGCAGAAATTTCTAAAGTCCTGTCTTTGCTTTGTCATTCGGGGGTACGGAGTGTTGCTCGATGTTAGGAACAAACGTAAAAGACAGCAAGAGAACAAAATGCAAGACAGTGGAGGGGTCTGCAGACGGTCTGAAGGTGCTGTAAGGGTCCGCCTTCGCTGCACGTAAGACGGGGTCCGTTGTTTCCGAGGTTAGAGGCAGGAGTGCGCCTTAAACTTTCAACAGAAGGTGAAAAAATAAGTGAAAGGGGACTTTGTGAGGTCATTGCCGATGGCTGTCCTCTGCCCCCTTTGTCACTTAGCGTAGCTTGATGTCCCCTGCCAGCAGTTTAAAACTGAATGAATGGCCGACTCCGACTGTCTCTACGAGCACTACAGTGGACAGTCAGCCATGTCAAGTGACCATCGTGGTCAGCTCCCTCCTGATGATGTCACACTGAATGGTGGTGGCCCGCAAAACTCCTGGCCAGCCAATGGAGGCTCCCGCTGCTGAGGTCACTGTGAGTGTCGCAACTAAATAGGACAGTGTGAGGTGGCAGCCAATGACGTCACAGCCATCGCCAGCCTCAGCCCCGCTGAAAAGGCGCTATATAAAATGAAAGTCTGTTGAAGGGATGGCAGTTGAAATAAAATAAAAAAGGATTTGTGGAACTGCGTGGAGCAACCAAAGCCATTTCAGAGGACGGAGCAGGATTAGGAATGGCACGGCCTGCCGTAGTAAAAGCGAACGCCGAGGGTCTCAAACGGAAACCCCATTCGAACTGCCTACTGGACGCGGATGGTTTTTAGTCCTGGACCCTCTTTATTTTATTTGATTTGTTTTTGTTCAGGTTTTGTCTTCATGACAACTCATTGGTGATTTCCAGGTCGGAGATGAGCACATCTGGATTCGGGACAGCGCCTCTTATCAGGAGCCGTCCGAGGGGGACACAGATAAGCTCTGTCAACATGGCGACACGACGGACAAAGAGGCCACTCGTCTATTAACGTCACGGACAAATGCGAGCGGCTAATGAGATGGAAATGGCTTTATCGTCAACATGGCAGGAGGAAGACGCTCGCCCACGCTTGGTGTCGCTCGGCCAGACGAGTCCGAAATACAAACGGCGAGCGCGCGGCGCGACTCACGGGGCTGGACGGGGACACCGCGGGGCCGTCCGCGCCGCACCGACGCCGCGCATTTCTTTATTTAATTACTTATTTATTTTTTTATTAGTTAGTTATCTGTTTTCGAAACCCCCCCCCCCCCCCCCCCAAGCATTGCCTTGATATTGTCCTCCCCCTTGGGGTTTTATAAAAAGGGCTGCATTGTGCGCTGTCATCACACACCGTGAAGTCCTTCGTCGTCGTCACAGAGAGTGTGTTCAGTGCGAACTGGGAACATCATAACGTGATCGGCTTGGTGGAAGTGCTCAGTGCGAGCTCGCGGGCCTTGGATAAGGACGGACCCCCCAACAGGCCCCTGCATGCTTTAATAAGTGGACCTCTGACATTTTAGAAAAATAAAAGACACAATAAAAAAATAAACATAAGTCAACATTAATTAACATAGAATAAGTAAGGTCCGATGGCCAGGGTGGACAGAAAAAACAAAAAAAAAAACTCCAAAAGCTGAAGAAAAAAAAATAAAATCTGTAGGGGTTCCAGACCAAGAGACCGCCTGACCAGTCCCCTCTGGGCAATCTACCTAACATAAATCAAACAGTCCTCTTTGTATTTAGGGTACTCATGCATTTTTTTGTATGAAAATGTGCTATATAAATAAATGTTGATTGATTGATTGATTTTGTGGTTTACCAGAGGACAGCGCGCCCGCACTGGGCTGAGGATGTTTCACATTTGCGCAACATGACTTCCTGTCGTAACCCTCAGCGAACACGAAGCCGGCAGTGGGCTGTAAGGAGCCGCGATCGAGTAGTTCGCTAATGGAGGTCATTTGATTTTTACTACACAGTAGTGCAGTGCAGTGCTTAGCGCTGTCCCAAGACCCGGCCTTGAATTTGAGGCCCCTGGCCTGCTTTGATGAACTTGCCGATGTCCACTTTGCTGGAACGCAACTGTGCGAGTAAAACATCCAACTGTCTAGCGACTTGTTCTGCTTTTCCAGGAAATGACCTACAAGTCACACGCGGTGGTATTTGATGCTCATCTGAATGTACGCGGCGCACACGAAATACTAGCTGGTGTGACCTTAAAGTACCTACTGGTAAGCGGTGGGCGCGAGATATATACATGGTGGGCACGCGAAAGTACATTGTACGCACCAAATTATTTCCCAGAAAAAACAAAATACACCATGTCCGCTCAAGGGCTTAGTAAGAGCGTGCAGACTGATAACTGTACACAAAAAGTACGACTACCTAAACCATCCCACACCCCTTTAATAAATAAAAGCCCACTCGTCTGCTTTTTATATCACCGCGCTGTAAGAGATGGAAGTGACGCCATGCCAATGCCATTTAGGCAGGTGGAACAGGAACAGCACAATGATTTAGCTCCGTGTCTACCATGTGGTCATCGCTGGGTCTCCTGGTAATTGTATGTAGCGCCTCCCATTGAACACAATGCCACGGTCCTTCATGCCATGCAAGTCGTGAAAGTTAAATTGCCAGCGGTGGGATTCCAGCTTCCGGGTGTGCCATTAACAGCCCAAACTCTGGGCCGCTGGGCAGCCCCACTACCTGCTGAACATTTCACAGTAAGCGAAAATAAAACTCGCTGCATTTCATTTTTTATAGCGTTCCATCATTTCTAACGTGATTGGTTTTCATATATTTTGAATTTCTTTTTCAGTGTACTGTATCTCATTTGCAGTATTTGTGTTTACTTTCTAAATGCCCCTTTGATGCTATATAGCGCCTTTCAACAGTGAATGCCATCCCATCCTCTATTGCTTTACTATATCTACAGTATATAGTATATGTATATATAAACTGCTCAAAAAAATTAAAGGTACACTTTGAAAACACATCAGATCTCAATGGGAAAAACTGCTGCTATGGACTGATATGGTGATGAGTGAGGAACAAAAGGATGGAAATGAAAAGGGTCAACTGACAGAGGGACACCCCGAAAATGAAAGGGGACAAATGATGCAGCAGACAGGCAGGTGAGTACATTTGGCCAAAATTTCACTGCAGCAACTCCAATTTATACTCAGTAGTTTGCATGCCACCCACACCCCCCACACCTGACAATGTCCTAATGAGACAACGGATGGTGTCCTGGGGGATCTCTTCCAAGATCTGGACCAGGGTATCACTGAGATCCTGGACAGGCTGAGGCGTCAGATGGACCCAAACATGATGTCCCACCCAGAGATCTTCTATTGGATTGAGGTCAGGTGAGTGAGCATGGGGGTTTAGTCAATGGGATCAATTACTTCATCCTCTCGCCAAGGCCGGGCATTGTTGTGCACCAGGAGGAACCAGCATAGGGTCTGACAATGGGTCCAAGGATTTCATCCCAATACCTAATGGCAGTCAAGTTGCCTACCATTGTCTAGCCTGTAGAGGTCTGTGTGTCCTTCCATGGATTTGCCTCCCCAGACTGACCATCATTGACCCACCAAACCGGTTATGCTGAACAGCGTTACAAGCAGCATAACGTTCTCCATGGCTTCTCCAGACCCTTTCAAGTTTGTCACATGTGCTCAGGGTGAACCTGCTCTCATCTGTGAAAAGCACAGGGTGCCAATTCTGATATTCTATGGCAAATGCCAATCAAGCTCCACAGTGCCCACTAGAGGACATTGTTGGGCCCTCAGGCCCCCCTCATGAAGTCTGTTTCTGATTGTTTGGTCGGAGACATTCACACCAGTGGCCTGCCTGCCTGCCTGCTGGAGGTCATTTTGTAGGCTCTGCCGGTGCTCATCTCTTCAGTCCTGCTGATGGGTTAAGGACCTTCTACAAGGGCTCCTGTCCAGCTCTCCTAGAGGAACTGCCTGTCTGTCTCCTGGAATCTCCTCCATACCCATGAGAATGTGCTGGGAGACACAGAAAACCTTCTGCCAATGGCACGTGGCATTGATGTGCCATGCTGGAGGAGTTGGACTACCTGTGCCAGCTCTGTAGGGTCCAGGTATGGCCTCATGTGACACTGACCGTAGCCAAATGCCAAGCGAGTGACAAAACAGATGAGAAGGGATAAATGTCAGTGGCCTCCCTCCAGCTGTTAAACCATTCATTCCTGTTTTGGGGGTCGTCTCAGTGTTGCCCCCCTCTAGTGCACCAAAGCGGCTGAAACTGATGAACAAGCCTCTCTGCTACTTCACTGAGCAGATCAACAGCCCACAAGTGTCACTGACTTGATGATACTCTCATTAAAAGGGGGTCCTTTCATTTTTCTGAGCAGTTTATATATATAGTTTTCAGAGACACCATATAAACTAAAGACAGATACACAGCCACTTTTTACAGGAGTGATGCCCCCTAGTGTCAGTCAGGTCAGGTTGGGGAGCAGGCACTGGTACAGCGCATTGCCACCCCTACCACATGATGAAAACAGCTCGGCATCCTGGTTGGCCAGCCCCCCCAGGTAAATACGTGGTCCAGTCCCACCCTCTATCTGCCACTGCCAGGTGTTAGGTGGGCGTCCCCTTGGCCTGGTCCAGCCACTCTGGTCCCCAACAATGACAGTCCTGTTAGCTGGATCACCCTCGGGTAATCGCGCCACATGGCCGCTAACACGCTCACTCACAATGCAGGTTATGTGCCTCATTCAGGACTCCGTGAGCAACACAAAGTCAAACCAGCAGCACCCAAGGACCCACCAGAGAGACACACATGAAGGAGTCCGGTCTTCATCTCAGGTCACTGGATAGCGTCCATGTCTCACAAACAGGGGGCACCAGGACTCTAATGACTTGGACCCTCGTCCTTTTGCAGATATCAGGAGAGGGTGCCACACACCCATTTCCAGTGACCCCCCCCCATGCTCTCCCAATCCGTCTACTGACTTCATAGGAAGAGTCACCAGAGTCACATGAATGTCACTGCCAAGTTAGGTAAACCTCTCAATGACGAGGCCGACACTCTCTCCGCAGACAGACTGTGCCCAAGAGGTCATTAAAGACCCCTAGTGTTTGCACCTGGGAACAGCATTGGCATCACAGTGTGTCTCTAAGCTGGTGTCACCCCTAATGATACTGATATGTGGACCCCCCCCCCTTCCAGTTTATAAGGATGCTTGTTGTCCCTGCCACATGAACCTCTCAAAATCAGCAGTCGTCGACAGAGAGTCACGATGGCCGCCATGAGGCCGGTGCAGCGTGGGGGGGGGGGGTGAGCAGCAATCCCACCATTAGCCCCTTTTGTTCCCCTGCCAGTGCTTTCTGCTGAGCCGCGTCTCCCTCTCAGTCAAAGGCGCGCCTGTCTGATTTCATTTGAAATTCTGAAATTGTTATCCATGGCTCTCTTTGAGGGTCTTCCTATATAAAGCGCCTCGGTCCCCGAGCCTGAATTAAACATGAGGTCAGCGGGCTTTGATTCTTTATGCATTCTGATGCCGCCGGTGAAAAAGGAAAAATACTTTCTGTGATGCAGCACTTCCAGTTCTTGGGCGGTCTCGCGCAGTTCCAGGTTCCTCATCAGATGCCAAGTCTTTCGTTTGTCTGCAGTCTCTGCACTGCCTTGTGAGTGTTGGTCATATGGCACCTTTCATGGCGATTTAGCGTGTAACAGGTGAGGCTGAAGGTCTTGGATTGCCGGTGGCTGCTGGTCAGATGTCACTTTAGCATGTCCCTATGCACTCCGCTGAGCCCTGAAGACATTTGTGTTTGAGGACTCCTGTGTCACCTGACGTGCTGTCAGCTCTAGACGCTCCTTGTGGCTCAAGGACGTTGAAATAAACAAAGGGACCACCCATCATGCGACGACCTTCTACGATTTCCTTCATCGATTAAATTCAACTATTTCACTCGGGGTGAGAAGTGAGTTGGTGCTGCAGATGTCGCCCAAGCTGCTGCCAAGCTCCTCAGAAACAAAATAATGCTGAGCGCCACCCGCTGGCATTTCAATAACTTGCACTGGGGACTCTGTTTCACTGACAGTAGCGGCTATCGTGTGTGTAGAAGGAGAAGGATTTACAAAGTAGACATGTTGAAATAACTGACTGGCCACCCAAAGTAAACTCCAAGTTGTGGTGCTGACTGAGACATGGATCTGTCCAGGAAGTGCATCCCCTGTCCTCGTGAATCCATTCCCCTTATGACCTGTCATTCAGTATACCTGGAGATCTGGGGCCTCGTGTATAAATGGTGCGTACGCACAGAAATGTTCTGTAAGAACATCTCCACGTTCAAATCGTGATGTATAACACCTACACTTGGCGTAAAGCCACACACATTTCCACGTACCTCATACCCTGGCGTACGCAAGTTCTGCGCTCGGTTTTGCAAACTGGCGGCACCCAGCGTCAAAGCAGTGCTACTGTTACTGTGTGGTTACCCTTTCGTTTTTAGATCCACATCCCTGACGCGGCTTTATAAATACACTGAAATTAACCGCATATTGTTTATTAGTTTAAGGCACCGGATTGTAATTAACCAGTAACAGTATAATGGTCCACGGAATAGCCAAACTATTCTAAATACCATAACTGATTTAGCGTTGTTACTCTCACTGCACCTTCTTCTTCTTCGTTCAGCTGCTCCCGATAGGAGTTGTCACAGCAGATCATCTTTTACTCTCACTGCACCACTCAGAGTATTTATATTACTGTATCTGAGTGTGAATCACAGCTCTACAGCAGCTGATCGGATTATCAGGATACAGCATTAAGCACACGCTGCCTCAGCCATGCACACAGTCTATTTGAACTGCTCTCATACGACAAACGCTTCAGAGCCTTTCCTGTACAGGCCTCGCGGTTCACAAACAGTTTAATCCCAAGTACTCTAAACGCACTCAATCAGTCCATCAAGTGCTCCTTGTAGAGCTGTTAGTACTTATGAGTACAATCACCTCACTGTAAACTTGTGATACAGTTATAATATTACACAACCTGAGCCACTTTATAAAGCGCGTATTTACATATGATGATGATATCATTTTTAAGATGAAATGCAGCAAAATATGTTAATTATATTATACAGATAAAACTTTAACTTTATTTAAATAATCTGTATTGTTAATAATTAAACATGTGAGGACACGGTGGACAGCGCTAGCGACGATCTGGCGCTCCCTTCACAGATTGTTCCTGCTGTATTCTTGCTGGTGCTGACGCGACACTGGAAGGATAGAATAATTAAACACGTACTATGAAGATATTTCAATGTTCCTTAAAAGTTTTGAAGAATCGGCATTCTCAGCTTACAGATGGCTTCACGTCCATTACAGAGCTGATTGTGTGGCGATTGGGTATTTGGAGAAAGAAAAGGAAGGACAGGAATTGGAGGTTAGTACGTTTGAAAGAGACAGGACTGCTGCAGTAAATTATTTCATTGAAGGTCACGCAATCACTGCGCCACCATGTGCCCGTGTTTAATAACGTGCTTTAACTCTTATCATCATGAAGATGATATCAAGCATACATCTCAGTATTTTAGTTATTCAGAGAGCTGTAATATCACGAATGTAATGGATTCTGTGTCCTGTCGGAGAAAGAGAAAGTAGTCATTCACACACACAGAGCACATAGAAGATCAAATACAAAACAAAGCATTTAACGTGCTGCTTTAATTACGATGTGATATGAGAAACTAGTAAATGAAATGATTTTAAGATGAACTTTATAATGTTCTACTTTAATGACAAAATAAACTACGTGATTAAAGTAGAAATTTCGAGATTAAAGTTGACATTTCATGTTTTTTCCCCACTGTGTCCCTATTTTTTTTTTTTTTTTCTCTGTACCCTAATAAGCTTTCATATGACACTCAGATGGTGGGCTACGACTCGCCTTTTCAAGACGACTTTGATATCTGACAACTTCTTTTTTATTTCAGGCACTGTGCAACTTTATGAACTTGAGCTTTCCAGTTTTTCCGACACTCTCTGTCACTCGATCAACTTCCTTTTGTTCTTTATATCACTCTTTAAACCAACAAATAGTACATTTTTCTTTGCCTCCACTTGGTATTCGCTGAACTTCTTCTATTTCCCCTGTGCTTTTGCCGTTGTCTTTTCACAGAACGCTGAGTTTAGGGGGTATTTATATTGATTTACATATTCAAAGAGGCGTAATTCTGGGAGGAGACGGGGTGGGACAGCAGGCGCATGCACGTGTGTTATTTTTCACACTGACCGGGATTTATGGAGCAGAAGAACGTGGAAGTTGGCGAACGCACAGATTTATGCATCTGGATTTTTTTGTGCGTAAGCACATTTCCACTTTTGTCCGTACACCATGTTAGAGTGTGAATTCTACGCACGCCGTTATACATGACGCCCCTGAACGTCCACCAGGACAGCCCTCCTGTTACACATGTCCTTTATCTTCTTTTCACAGCCGCAAATCCCACCAAGTCACAAAGCTGGACAACCGCTGGACCTTGTTCTCTCCATGATCTTCATACCCACTAATGCAACTGTCCCTCCACTACATTCAGATCTCCCACTCCTCCTTCCATGTCTGTCCCCCATCACCTCTGCTCCTTCTCTCCCACCCGTTACTCTTCCCTGGCCTCTTGTGCCTTCCTTGCTCCTGTCTATTTTTCCTGTCTTGATGTCTCTTTCTTCCAGGCCTGCCCATGGCTTTCTGCCTCTAACTTTGTGAAGAGCCACACAGTCTACAGACAAGGCTTAGGAAAGTTGAATGGAAATGGAGGAGGCCATAGGCCTAGGCTGACAAGTTGCCAAGTTAAGCTTCTTTCAAAACAGGAATTAGCAGCCCGTCTGATCCTCTTGGCTTGTTCTCTGCCTTCACCTGCCTGCTCAACCCTCCACCACCTCCACCCACAACCTCCTTGACTGTTGATGACTTTATCAGGAAAAGGTGGCTGTCATCAGCAGTCCGTTTCTGTCACCCCTACTGGCCAGTCTACTCCCTCCCAATAGCCTCCAGCTGCAGACAAGACAGTCTGAAGCCTCAGGCAGATTCAGTGGCTTGAGACGTTCAGAAGCCCATAAGCCGACGCCCCTGTCAGTGGCATCTCTTTTGACTCCGCCCACTTTCCAGGACCCACCCACCCCTGCTTCGCCAGCGTACTGATGCCCACATTACACGCCCCTCAGGTTGATTTCAGTTCCTTTCTAGTTTCTGCTCTCAAACCAGTGGATTCGGTATTTTTGAGGCCAGTGTATTCAAAATTTATGAAACGTCTGAATCATCGAGGTCTTTCAGTTCTGCAACTGAAGCAAAACCACAGAATGGAATTGTCTTTTGTTACTAGTTATATTAGGGGGCTTTGCCCCCTACTGGCTTCGCTCGCCCACCCCCCAACTCCTCTTTCCAGGGGCGCACTTCACACTCACCACTTCGTGTCTCTGCTGCTCGTGTTGTGAAGGCTAAACGCACGCTAAGGAGATGCGGACGGATCATCTGCTGGTTTGCAGCTGCTGCTACCAAGCTGTGTGTCATTCATTTAAAAGCCTGAACAGCAGCTGTCCTTTTGTCTCACTTCCTTGTCTCTCGGGACATTAAAGTGACTCTGAGAAATTGTTTGTAAGTGGGGCGTGATGTGCAAGTAGTCTCACGGGACTTCAAAGTGTCTCCCCAAGATGATCACGTCTCAACCCAAAATTTGTTTATATAATAGATAGATATATATTGTGACATGTGACCAAAACATGAGGCAGAGTCTCAGTACTTTAACAAAACTAACTTTATTCAGCTTGAAACAGGAAGAGCCCGGTTAGTTATTGTAGTGGGATCTGCCGCTCTGCTATACACAGACACAGCAGTCAGGCAGGCAGGGAGGGTCATGGCCAGGTTAGTGACTAAGTGATACTGTCCCTTGCATTGACAATATTCCTTGCATCACCACTCATAACGCGACTGCAATCTTTTAGGATTTGTTTTCGCAGCAAGCTACTACAGCGCTAAGAGCCTGCAGGTGCCCCATCGACCGAGATGCCTGTGGCGATTGTGCTTCGGGACGCTCTTCAGCGTGTTGTCCCATTGGGGGGAGCTGCAAAAGAGTTTAGAAACCTTACAATATATCTCTCTATTATATAAAAAAAATCCTGCGACCAGACGAGACTTTGGCCATGACATTTATTCAAGTCCCGCCCTCCTCTCAACCATATTCAGCCACGTCTACGAACCTCTCACCTCTCATTGGTGTGAATGCTTTGGTCAGACACACTTCCTGCGCTCTCAGCTCTTATAAATTTAAAAGTTTTCCACACTTTAAGTTCCCAATTAAAGAAGACGTATTGAAGAATTTCATCCCGAAGGGTTATCAACAGAAGAAATTAGTACACGAGCAATCCTAGCACCAAGAAACGATGAAGTCAAACAAATTAACGTGAAAATTGTCAATTGGTCACACAGCAAATCTTTTAAATGTGCATCAATAGACTCTGCTGAAACAGTTGGTGGTGATGGTGAGGAAGATGAAAACATCAACTTACAATATTACGTAGAATATCTACAACCATTAACACCATCTGGTCTGGTCCTCCGCACGAATTACTGTTGAAAGAAGGATGTATCCAAGAAAGGTAATGTAGTCCATCTTCACTAATGACATTAGACACCAAAGGAGATCTTGATATGCCATTTGTATTAAAACATTAATAGTTTCCTGTTAGAATAGCTTTTCCAAAGACAATTAACAAATCACAGGGACAAACATTCAAAAAAGTTGGTTTATTTATTACAGAGAAGGAAACAAAATTCACTCACAGGCAGTTATATGTTGAGTTGTCACGATGAAAGTCCAAACACAGAATCAAAATTGAATGTGAAATTGAAGAAAATGTAATTCAAAAAATTGTTTTTATTGAAGTTTTATAGTAAAAGTGTAAGTGTGTTAATTTCAATGTGAAACAGAACGAAAACGTACAACGCAACGAATACCTCTAACGCAACATGAAAACATAATTTTCTTTCAAATTATTACGTTTTACTATTTTTAATATGGTTAATTACTCACTGTAATGTAAAATAGTTAGGTATATTATGCATATGTAACAATTCCCATGAAAATAATAATCTGTTTAAATTGCACATCCGCTTCCCCATATGCGAGCGGCAGAGCCATAAAGAGGTTTGCACGTAGCACAGGCACAGGGGTTGGTGAGCGAAGCGAGGGGGACACAGAGCCCCCTAGGGTGTATATATATATATAGTCAGAGATGGCTGGGGTGGCGACTCGGCCGGGTTGCCCAGAAGAC
Organism: Polypterus bichir lapradei; assembly: GCA_026402145.1. NCBI lineage: Eukaryota > Metazoa > Chordata > Cladistia > Polypteriformes > Polypteridae > Polypterus > Polypterus bichir. The sequence continues at coordinate 16,654,551 of JANRMT010062852.1, forward strand.
CGGAAGAGGGCTTACGCCCACCTCAGACCACGTGGGGGCGACCATCCTGGTTCTTTTGGGGGCCACAGATACAGAGCTTTGAAGCTCTGACACTGTAGGTGCCCGTGGTCACCGCCAGTGGGTGTCCCTGTTCCTTGGGAGCCCAGAAGTGCCGGGGGGAAGACAAGCAGGGACACCCGGAGTGCTTCCGGGTACGCAGCCGGCACTTCTGCCACACTGGGGAGTGCTGGTGGAAGATTGCTGGGAAGCACCTGGAGCACATCTGGGTGTGTATAAAAGGGGCCGCCTCCCTCCATATGACGGCCGGAGTCGGGAGGAGAAGGACAGAGCTTGGTGGAGGAGGCAAGGAGGCGGCCTGAAGAGAGTGAGGCATTGTTGTGGCCAGGACTTTGGGAACTTTTGTAAATAATGGACTTTGTGAATAAACGTGTGTTGGGTGACATTAACGTGTCCACCTGTCTGTGTCCGGGCCGGCTGCCACTATATATATATATATATATATACTAGCAAAATACCCGCGCTTCGCAGCGGAGAAGTAGTGTGTTAAAGAAGGAAAGAAAAAAAAAAGGAAACATTTTAAAAATAACGTAACATGATTGTCAATGTAATTGTTTTGTCATTGATATGAGTGTTGCTGTCATATATATATATATATATAGCAAAATACCCGCGGTTCGCAGCAATGTTGTGTGTTAAACAAGTTATGAAAAAGAAAAGGAAACATTTTAAAAATAACGTAACATGATTGTCAAAGTAATTGTTTTGTGTATTTGGCGGCAGCGTCATGAAGTTGTTTTCGTCTAGCTGCATCAGAAAATGTACCACGACGTCTGACACGCCTCCTTTTTTACTGTTTTCTCACAGCTTGGATTGCTGCTGTCATAATGGGTTTGAGTCTATAGTCTATATATATATATATATATATAGTTCACGTGAGCCGCTCGGTGTACATGCATGGAAGTTTCCCAGCTGTGCTGGTGCCATGTCGTGCTATGTCCATGGCTGTATCTAATGTTACCGAAGTCCCGGCACTTAAAACTTTCTCTCGCAGTTTCGCTGAGTTTGTGCCAAACACCACCCTGACCATCTCATCTTCCTCTGCATAAGCACAGTCCTTCACCCGTGAATATTTACCCGTGGCAGATTGCTATTGGATTGCCGCTGACGGACGGCCTTATATGGGCAGGCACTAAATTACAAACGCCAGCGGCAGCCTGTCTATGAACTTAATTTAAAGTTTAGGTTTACATCGTGCTTTGTTTCCGAAGTAGCAGAACTCATGAATATGGTAGTATATATCACTCGCTCGCTTCTTATTGTTTCGCTGCCTTCTCAATTATATAATGCATGTTTTCTTCAGCGCTTTTTGGGCCTCTTCCTGGTTTTCTACCTACTGC
>JANRMT010062852.1:16670947-16706563 GCA_026402145.1 Polypterus bichir lapradei
CCAGGGCTGTTTCTGCTATGCGCCTGATGCTTGTTGTGAGGGGCTCAGGTACCACCTGGCACTCTTTAGGATGAGTGGGTTTGAAAGATGGATGGATGGATGGATGGATGGGAGGGTTTATGGACATTTCTAAAATATTTAATAAACCAAATGTACTGACTGGCTCTCTGAGGAGGAGGAGGAGACCACCTCTTTCGGGGGTCACATTCAGACCGGCCATGCTGCCTGCTTCATGCCAGAGCAGTGACTGGTCCACAAGACCCCCAGCCCCCTGGCAGGCTGCAATCAGGTCGTATTTTGGATTTTAGGTTTATTACCTCTTATACCTCACTAAAGGTGTAACTTCTTCTCCAGCGCTCTGTCTTGTTGCCTGAGGTCATTGAAATAGCATGTAGTGTCACATATGGGGTCTTTAGTAGGAATTTGGGGGCATTTTCAGGTTCAGGTCTGTGCACTAAAGAGTGTAACGGGGTGCACTCGGTCACCTCAGGACCCCAACAAGCCCCTTCTTTTCTGTAAGTGTTGAGTCTTTTCTAAACAAACTCTGTAGGACCCCCACCAGCCTCAGCATGAAGGTGGGATTCCCTGTGACTACAACGTCCAGTTTGGTGGAGGCACCGTTTAAAATGACCAGAAACTTCACAGAGAAAAGCAAAGATGTCTCATTTGTGTCACATCCCGTGATGCCCCACAGCAGACCCAGCGGTGGCACTAAGGGGGCCGTCAGTCTCCACAGTGGTCTGCAGTTGTCCCCAGGCGTGTCATTAGCTCAAGTCGTTTTCAGGGGCTTAGCCCCCCTTGGATTCGGCTGTTGTGGTTCCTGCAGTGAAGTGCTGGCCAGGCTGGGTTTGGGTTTGGGTTGGGGGGGCTACTGAAGATCAGGGGCTTGAACTCCCCCCACCCCCCCCCCCCCCCCACTGATGCCACGAGTTCTCAGATTGTTTTTTTTTCTTTTTTTGAATAAGACGTTTCTTTCATCTTTTTATTTTTTTTTTCGTTATCGAGGACGAGTCGGCCCTCATTCTTGCTTTTTCTTCAGTTGTTTAGCGGACCGCCGTGCGCCGTCGTGGTGCAGATAATCAGGACAAAGGGGCGCAGCCATTGAATTGTGTTTTGTATTTCCATTTACTTTGGGAATTGGGGAAAGTGTCATTGAATATTTGACGCTGCTGCCTGCTTCTCTCCTGTGCGGTGGCCGCTGCCACCATCGTCGCCTCCCCCTCCCTGTCACCTCTCGGCCAGGGGGCTCAGATGCTTGTTTGCTGTGCTTGTCCCTTGTTTTTCATTCATTTGTATTTCTTATTATTTCTTTCATCTAAGCCTGTGTGTTTAATGGGTGGTCCCCCAAGACCTGCCATTCACCTTCAGGAAGTGCCCCCTAAACCTGGAGGGTCTCGCCCATTTCCCATTCCTTGTGATTGTGCCGTGGAGTCGGCGAGTTTTCTTGTGTCCTTCTCTTGACTTTTCGTCGTCTTTGCTCGTTTTTCTTGACCTTGGGTTTGTCTTCTGGGATTTTGTTTGCTTCGCATCCCCCGAGCTGGCAGCTCCTTCATGCCCGGCGTGCTCTGTTTTATAAGACAGAATTGCTGGCCACCTGTGACACAGAAGGAGAGTTTTTTATTTGCTTACGAAAGCAGAGCAGATGATGACCAGAAGAAAGCAGACGGTCAGCTGACCAGGAAGAATCAAATGCAACTCAAACGTTATTGTGCCAACTAAAAGGACACATCTGGCATTACCAGGCTGTGTGGTCTGGGTTTGCAATGCCACCTTCTATTTACCTGCATGGCACTCGTTAGGTACAGAGTTATTACCTCTAATATGGCGTTCTTTCACTCTGAAAGCCTGAGGTTATAGGGGTAAAGAACGGAAAAGGGGAGAGAAAGCGCAGAACCAAAGTAGTGCATCGGACCACCGTGTGCTAAGTGTACGGGATTTAAGGCACTTTGGAGAAGTCCACACAATAAAGGATATACAAGGGGGGACCCAAAAATAACAAGAATGAAAAAATAAACTGTACATATTTCTCTGAACACTTCCAAAATTGGATCACCCTCAGAATACTCTCCCTGAGACACAATACACTTTTTCTATTGTCCCAAACTGTTCTGATGGCCGTCAGTGCCTCCATCATTTGCTTCTGGACCTTCTCTACATCCTGAAAATGTTTTCTCTGAAGGTCCCTCTTCATTCTTGGAAATAAGAAAAAAATCGCAGGGTGCAAAGTCCAGGGAGTGGAGGGGGGGGGCCGCTGTCATCCGGCTTTTCATGAGAAACTGCCGGACACCCAATGCTGTCGTGATGCAGAAGCCACTCGCCTGAGAGCCACAATTCGGGTCGTTTTCTCCACAGTCGCTAAAAGCCCCCTTGCCTGTCTTCTTCTCTGAAAGCCCCTCCAAGCTTTGTGACAGCTTCAGCTGCTGCTTTCCCCAACAGTAAACAGAACTCGATGCAATCACGTTATTCTTTTTAGTCTGCCATCACAAAATCGACGAAGACGGTAAGAGGGGCTCAAGAAAAAAAATCACACGGTCCTTACAGGCCTTACAGGACGCCACTCGGCCAAACGATTTAGAGGGCAGTCGAGTAAACCCACCTAGTGGCCAACGGCGGAACTAACGCACCTCCAGAAAAAAAATTCTCGTTATTTTTTGTAAAGGGGATAATAGGGCCACCTTGGACCCTACAAGATAAAACAGACGATCTGTCCATCTAATGAGAAGCCGAGCTCTGCGGTTTGTAAGATTTAGGAAATTGTTATTTGTCACGTAGTCCTTGGGGTCAGCCGTGGTACGGCACCCATGGAGCAACTGCAGGGTGTGGCCCTCGCTCAAGAGTCGGCCTTCTGGATACCAGTGCAAGTACTCAGCCACATATATTATATTATATTATATTATATTATATTATATTATATTATATTATATTATATTATATTAGGCGGCACGGTGGTGCAGTGGTAGCGCTGCTGCCTCGCAGTTAGGAGACCCGGGTCCTCCCTGTGTGGAGTTTGCATGTTCTCCCCGTGTCTGCGTGGGTTTCCTCCGGGCGTTCCGGTTTCCGTCCAAAGACATGCAGGTTAGGCGGATTGGTGATTCTAAATTGACCCGGGTGTGTTTGTGTGTGTCCTGCGGTGGGTTGGCATCCTGCCTGGGATTGGTTCCTGCCTTGTGCCCTGTGTTGGCTGGGATTGGCTCAAGCAGACCCCTGTGTTCGGATTCAGCGGGTTGGAAAATGGATGGATGGATATTATATTATATTATCCAACCCGCTATATCCTAACTACAGGGACACAGGAGCCTTCTGGAGCCAATCCCAGCCAACACGGGGCACAAGGCAGGAAACAAACCCCGGGCAGAGCGCCAGCCCACCGCAGGTATTATATTATATTATATTATATTATATTATATTATATTATATTATATTATATTATATTATATTATATTATATTATATTATATTATATATAACAGGCCATCATTAGGGGCGGCATGGTGGCGCAGTGGTAGCGCTGCTGCCTCACAGTTAGGAGACCCATCTGGGTTCGCTTCCTGGGTCCTCCCTGTGTGGAGTTTGCATGTTCTCCCCGTGTCTGCGTGGGTTTCCTCCCACAGTCCAAAGACATGCAGGTGAGGTGCATTGGCGATCCGAAATTGTCCCTAGTGTGTGCTTGGTGTGTGTGTGTGTGCCCTGTGGTGGGTTGGCACCCTGCATGGGGTTTGTTTCCTTCCTTGTGCCCTGTGTTGGATGGGATTGGATCCAGCAGATCCCTGTGTTCGGATTCAGCAGGTTGGAAAATGGATGGCCATCATTAGGCTGAGAAGACAAAACAAACCCATCAGAGAGACAGCAGAGACACCAGGAGTGGTCAGCTCAACTGTTTGGTGGATTCTTAAAAAGAAGGAACACACTGGTGGGCTCAGCAACAGTAGAAGGTCTGGACCACCACAGAAGACAACCGTGCTGAATGATCACAGGATTCTGTCCTTGGTGGAGAAGACCCCCTTCACAACGTGTAGCCAAACTGAGACCACTGTCCGGGAGGTGGGCCTGTCACTGCCAAAGCCACTGAGCCACCACAAGTCCCTTTGTGCTCCGTTTTGACCTCCACCACATTGTAAAGTGTCGTTAAAAAGCACAAATTTAGAGTCGTCTACTAACACGTAGAATTGCATTCGATTATCGAGATTACTTTGAAGTACGACTCATTGGCACAAAACTATTTAATTAGCAAAAACGTGATGAGTGACTGTTGGAAGAAGGAAATAAAAAGCGTGAAATGCTCCAACTTTGATTCCGTTCGCTCAGTCACCGACATCGTTGGACTTGTTGGGCACTGAAGATGATTAATGACTGCTGTCGTTTAGGCCTGTGTTGGCATTGTGAGGCAGTGATTCTCAACACATACCCGGTCCCCTGCCCTCTGCCCACTGCCATCGTATATAAGCTGTAGATCCCCGAGTGCCCGGTGACGGAGTTTCTGCAGAAACGATTCCTTAATTCTATGTGTCTTTATTAAAATGTACGTCACAAATGGACACGGAGAGTGTAAGACTACAGCAAGGCGTGGGATGGAGGGGGTGAGCGGCAGGGCTTACAGTCCAATTGTTAGATTTAATGGGCACCCTCATGGGCATCGGATGGTATAAGCTGTCAAACAGCCACACAATAAGACACAAAAGCAATGAAATCATGAGAGCAAGCGGGCAGCCTCAGCGCGGGTCCCGAGGGGTTTTGTCCTTCCCTTTACCTTCGCCTAATTGCTTTGCGTCGTCTGCCCGCTTGTGCTCTCATTCAGCCGCTTTATCTTTTTATTTGTGGTCGTTGATTGATTGGGACAATCGACCGGACTCTTTAATCCCACGCGAAGGAGGCTTGAAGGGCCACCAGGCGTGCAGAGTCGAGGCTTCAGAACAAAATGGCAAATCAAACAGGCGGGCGGCAGCATTCAGGAGTCCTGGTGTGCCCACGAGTTACACGTCAATGTGCCAGGGGAAGCCATCCTGTGAGTGAGGAGACAGGAATTAGAGAAGGAAGAATTAGAGAGGAAAGTGGAGCTGACACGTTGAGGGCCGAGTGTCGGCCACTTCCCCGGATTTGTGATTTCCTGCTTCTGTCCACGAAGTCCTCCATCCTAAAACAACCCAAGGAACAAAGGGGGCCGAGCAGCGCCACGTGGTGCCTCCAGATCTGAAGTAACGCCCGCCCAAGGGGCACCTGTGACTCACCGATCTCTTGGTGACTTATGAGCCAGGCCACATTTCATTTCTACCGTTCCTCCATTTCTGAGACGCTGGTTTGCGTTTCGCCTGAGCCGTCCAATCCCAGTAGCTGGGGCTCAGCCCTGCCAGTCCGCCTGCTTCTGCTGTCCATGGTGCTGAATCGGGTTTATTATCTTATCATTATTACTCTGTGATTGGACTCGGGAGTCGGACTGTATTTTATTTCTACCATTCGTTCTTCGTACAGTAGAGGTCCTAGTCTGTGTTGGGGGGTCCGACCTGATGACCTCGGTGGCCTCCTCTCAGTGCTAATGTTCTTAATGTCGTTTAAAATCCCATCAGCTGGGGCTCAGCCCTGCCAGTCCGCCTACTTCCTCTGTCCGTGGTGCTGAAGTGCTGTGGCCACAAGATGATGATGATGATGATGATGATGTAATTGGACATCTGAGTAGGATCATATTTCATTTCGGCCATTCATTCTAGTTTGTGTTGGGGGTCTGAGCAGACGACTTGATAGTATGGAGGAGCTCACCGGCCTGTTCTCAGTGCTAATGTTCTTAGCCAGTCCTATGTGTGTAACGTCACATGTGACTTTAACATGACCGGTGGCACATCCGGGGGACCAGCATGGGATGTGACGTCAGAGCCCGAGACGCTGCAGACAGACAGACAGAGACGCTGCAATCTAAATCATCATGCACCTTCGCCACGGCTGATTTTCAGTTCGCGTCCTGGCACGGCACACAGGACGTATAGTGCCAGATGTTTGCCAGCCATTGTGTGTCCTCTGTGGTGTCATTAAACTTTCAGAAACACTTTGTCTTTGTAAGTCGAATGACTTGAGTAATAAAGTAAATGTCAGGGTTGGGGGAGATCACCCTGCAGGTTTATCAAGGCCGAGGGGGGGGCACCGGGGGGGGCACCTCAGAAGAACAACCGGAGCGAAGGACGTAGCGCTTTGAACAGTGAAGGTAATGAATTACTTGTTATTATAATTATTATTATTATGTAAGACCCGTGTTGGTTGGTGTGTGGCGTGTAATTAAAGGGTGTTGAGTCTCACGTGTCTCGGTGGCACCCGAATGTGACAATGAGCCCCTATGCAGAGTACTTAAGGGGGGGACTGGCATTAAAAGTGTCACTCGTGTGTGTGTCCTCAGGTGTGATAGCAGACCAACCCAATAACACACGTCTCTCTCTTCTCACTCCTCTCACTCCTCCTAATCACTAATGTGACAATTACAAAGTCTAAAATGGCTCCTCTAAGACTAACAGAGGGTCACCACTGGAAACTGAGGAAGGGCGCTATATAAAGAGCCAGCTGAACGGGCACCACTGCCAGGAATAAGTGAGCTTACAAATCCGGCAGCACCCGGAGTGGAGGGGGCCTCAGCACACCGGACCACTGCGTCTGTGGTTACTCTTGACAACAGTCGCCATGGCAACATGGAGCTCTCCTGGTCTGAATGCTCCCACTATGCACTCACATCGGCTGGACAGCAGGCGCTACATGGGCACAGTGGGTGAGCAGAGGTGAGGGGCACCATGGCCCCCATTAAAAGGAGGAGGAGGAGCTGGGCTGTGATCTGTGCACCGAATGCCCACCGGTCAGACTGCTGGTCTCACATGTAGAGTTGGCTCCTCTCTGAAGAAGACCTCTTCATCTTTTAGAGCGCCAGGCCCGTCTTTCTGTCACAAATGCAGTGTCTTTCCTGTCAATCAATCAATCAATCAATCAATGACTAACCCATTAACGAGTGCCTTTGACTTCCAGCTCTCTAGAGTATAGCGCCTTTCCATCTATTAACGGTGCCTCTGACATTTATCTGTTTTTATCCCTTCTACACTGGGCTTCACATCTGTCTGCCAATCATATCGAGGGACGGTCAAGCAGGTGGCAATTATGGAATAAACTTAAAAGAGATGAGGAAAAGCGGAGCAGAAATCATCCGTCCACCACTGCCCACTCAACCAGAGCAGAGCCACGGGAAAGCCCACAGAAGCTGGCACCGGGCACAAGGCAGGGTGCCAGCCCAGAAATCTCCAGACTTTATAAAGCATCTAGTTCTAAAATCCAGAGCATGTGGCCTTGTGGGTGTCTCTTATGCTACTCACCCGCAATGGTGCCCGCTGTGCCCAGCAGATGCCCCTAAACATGTTGGCAGCGCTGACATTCGTGAGCTTCTTCACGTCTCTCTTCCTAAACCAGGCTCATTGGGGCTTCTGTCACTGTCCTGCGTGACGTCACCTCCCTATCTGGAGTCTCCTGGCCTCTCAAGGAGCTTTTTTATGAAGCCACTTCGTCAAGTTGACCACCAGATTAATGGAATTAAATTATTCATGCAAATTAGGAGTGGTGACAGGAATACAAGGCACTGAAGGCTCACTGTGGGGGTCTGCGTTGGAATGTGTATGGCGCTTTTGGGGAGGGGGGGGGTTTGGCAGCAACCTGTAAAGTTAAAGGAGCCCTTCAGCCAGCCCCTCGTCCCAGCATGTCACCCGTCAGTAGTTGCCCATCTTTGATGGCTTCTCCCAGACTGGGATTTGTTACTCCCACCAGTCCGTGTGGAGTAGAACTGAGCAGTCAGGCGTCCCATGGGAGACAGGAAGGTGGCACCAATGTGACTCAGCAAAGCCACTGAATCCCTGAATGCCCGAGACCCTTAAACTCATTCATCATTCATTCTCAGTCTCTAGAAGCTCCTCATTATGACAGGGTGCTTTTCTGGCTCCTCTCTAAACGAGATCAGCACACCAGGCGGGCCAACGTCTGGTCTTAAATATGGAGGGCTGCTCCTCTGGCACCCCCTATAGAAGATCCGCCTGGTGAAACGCCTTCTGCCCTAATCGAAGCTGAAGCCCCGCCCACTTCTTATTTATGATGTGTCAACAGATACAAAAGAAAAGCAGAGTGATGAAGATGAGGATGAATGTTCGGGAAACAGTTATGGGCATCAGGAACTTCACCCCCAAAAAATAACAAAGCACGGGAGGATCCTAAGAAGCGGGAGGAGTTTAGTTAAATATGCAGGGACCTCAGCACAAATGGCATCAGACATCTAACAGATGGGGCAGGCCAAGGGGCACAGCGTGGTTGGCACTCTTTGGTACGTAGTCACTGTTTTTATTGTGCCTTGCGGTGGCCTGCTCTATATAAAGGGTAAACACTCATAGAAGTATCAGTTAGTTGATGGTATGCAGAGTGGCTCTCCAGGCTGGCACTGCCTTGCTTCTGGACACACAGTGCCCAAGAGCCCATCCTCATTGTGCCAATTTTACTGTTAAGTGAAGTTAAGTGAAACTCCACGTCCACCCAGCAGCAGATAAACATCCAGACTTTGTAGTTTTATTTAAAGCAGTAAGAAGCATTCCGGCTGGCACTTGATGATGCCATAGCAGATGCCAGCCTTTGTGACCATGACTTGGAATAGGTGGGTTTAAGAATGTTACCCCCACTGATCTGCACTGTAATTCTTTTTTTTTTTTTTTTACTTTTGGTGGGCAGTGCAGTGGAGGGGCTGAAGGACTAGAGTCACAGATCTTGCCTTTGCCCCTCTGTGTGTCCCTGAGCAGCTCACTTGGAGGGCACAGCGTCTGGACCTGTGAGACCCCTGCTGCTCCACGCTGAATTTGCCCAAATCCCCTCACAGGCCTGCCATGTTGCTGGCATTTAGGTAAATTACACCCAACAGCGCCATCTATAGGCAGCAACGTGTCACAACTGAGTGGCTTCTCACACCCTTACATGCACGGCCCTCAAGCCCCTCCCACTTGTCACCTGTACCACCTTTGTCCATTGTCACTCCGCTCTCTCCATCTTGTCACTTACACAGGGCTGTGGGTTCAAATCCGGACCGTATGAGCCTGTGCTATAAACTGCTGTACCTCCACACCTCTTATAGAAAGGCGCTATATACAGGAGTCAACAGATGGGAACCCCCCCCCAATATTTTATGGTGCCAAATGGTGCATTAATTTAACAATATAACAGACCAGTGGGTACACCGGTGAGAAAGGTCAGAACAGCCATCTGCCATCTTGAATTCACGTGACTCATTTCAGAGAGAGAGCAGGTCATGTGAGCAGACTTAACAAGACCCCCTTTGAGGTGGCAGGGGGCCAATCATCTCCTGCCCTTTGACTGTAAAGGTGGACCCACGGCCCTTCCAGCACAGGTTTTAGTTCATCTTGTTGTAATGTGGCACCCAGGTGTGGGCACACAAACCCCACTGTTGATCCCACTGACGACTCCAAATGATGAATTGGCACCCGAGCCAAGGGCCGTGTCTGCCATCTGCTCAATGCCAACCTGGAATTAAATAAGTAACCACAGAGGAGGAAGAGCTGGGTGCACTCTGAGGGTGCCAGTGTCTCCTACAGGCTCCTTCAGCCCCCCCAAAGTTAAAAGGCCACCACCAATGCCCCCTACAGACCAGGGGCCGGGCCTTCTGCATCACAACATTTCTGTACCCGTTTAAAAAGATCAAAGCTCCTCAGCGTCGCCCGCTCAGCAAGTCGTGAGCTGGAGCAGAGGGTCACATCGGCCATCAGAGAGCCCATCTCATCAACAGGAAGCACAGGTGCCAATAGGGGGGCTGGAAGGGGGCAGCAGGCCAGCGTAAAGTGTCCCCTAATTCGAGGGGGTCCAGGGGGCAGTGACGGGGTCAGGGGAGAAGTGAGGAATCATGGGAAAAAACAAACAGAGAATGCCTACAGTGAGGGATCATGGGAAAAGTGAAGGGAGAACAGGTGCAGTGAGGGATCATGGGAATGGTGAATGGGTACAGTGAGGGATTGGGAGAAGTAAGGAATCATGGGAGAACAGGTGCAGTGAGGGATCATGGGAGTAGGGAGATGTCAAGGGGCAGTGAGGGGTTATGGGAGAAGTGAAGGGTGAACAAGTACAGTGAGGGGGTCATGGGAGAAGTGAAGGGACATCGGGTGCAATGAGGGATCATGGGAGATGTGAGACATCAAGGGAGCAGTAAGAGTTAATGGGTGCAGCCTGGCACCACACATACAAGGAGACCCCCAACAGCCTCATGAGCTACCGTTTGCTAGTAGAGTGGCGCTGTAACAAAGTCAGCGTGGCGATAATGTATGTCAATGTGTGCCAATGCTCACAAACCTGAAAGCCATTGAGTGCCAGTTTGTGTAAATGACCCTCGTGACGGACGTGCGGCTCAATGAACTTGGCAACTTGCAGCCATCAAAGTGAACCTCAAAAGCAGGCCCTGCCTGTCACTCGTCACCGCTGTGGCATTCATCAGACGTTGTCACGTGGCAGATGCCTGAAGAAGCCCACCTAAGGTAACCAATGTTGAAAACCGAGCCGGCGAGGGTCCGTCGAGAGGTGACTCGAGGGCCCTCCGCCACATCTTCACGAGTGGACCCATCTAAACCTCTTAGAACCAAATGGCACCAAACACAGCATGGGGGGGGTGACCTCAAGGTCCAGAGTGCCAGTTCAGAGGTGAATGAACAATCGAGATCAGGCTGGCACCACCAACACATCCTGGCACCCCAGTGACCGGACTGAAACTGAAACAATATGTGGAGATCACCGAGGTCAGACTTTACGTCACTCCATGGCACAAATGTGAAGTTGTGGTAAGCAGAGAGGGGTCACTCAAAGAGACGGCCCACCCAACTCGAGAAATAAAAAGAAGATGAAGAGGAAGAGGAGGAGCGTTGAGAGACACAAGCGTGCATAGAGGGCTGTAAAGCCCCACAAATTCCTCTTTGCTAAGCGTTTTGAGGACAACGCCAAGGGTCTTCAGAGCACCCCCGGGAGACATTCATCACTGCTGCCATGCAATGCCCTTATAAACCTATAAAGTGTGGGAACTACCAGCACCTCCTGCCACCCTGCTCAGGGCTAAGCGGGCCAAAGGATGGCAGAATGCCAGCCCGCCTCTCACTGGTGGTCCTCCAGCACCCCCTGTGGGCTCAGTCTCATTCATTCATCCAGGTTTCCTTTCTCAACACCTCGTTTCACTGGCACAGGGGCAGCCCAGAGGCATGCCAGGTCACCACCCTATACAGCCCCATCTAGCTGGGTTCTCCTGCCATCCTGACCACCTTTCATGCCCCCCATTTCACTTTTTTCTTCGCCATGCCATCTTTACCCAAATCCCCTCAGAGTTGTGCCACATCACTGGCCCTTCATGTGGGTAACTAAACCAAATGACAGAAAAGAGCGCCATCTATAGGAATCAACATGTCACAATGGTGGAGGGACGTGTCACAGCCACACATGCTGCCCCCCTGGCTGAGCCCCTAAGTCTTGTGATGTGTCACTCGTGGCTTCCTCATGTTACTTTACCAGAGTGACAGCTCTGTCCCCCGACTCTCCATCTTGTCACTTACGAGTGGCGGTGGGTGCCTAACTGCACGACCCTGCGCAGCTCCCTTCTGCCCGCCTGTACTGTTAGCTGATGTACGAAGTGTCTGTAGCCGTGAAGCACCCACAGATGACGCTACACCCAGGGGGCTCAGTAGTCTCGTCTTTCAGATGCCAGGCGTTGGACTGTTATAAGCTGTGCCACTTTTGTATTAGAGCAGGAGACGCATTGGTGAGGTTGGTGTGAATGCCCCCTGCTGCCATCTTGAGTTCCAACTTGGTCATTTCAAGCCCTCCAATCAACTTCAAACTCAACGGTGACGTCTGTTTTTTGGGGGACTCGCCCACTTTCCTGGAGGTCTCAATGTCTGCACCCACACTCTTCTGCCATCAAGTTGATGCACTGGGCACACTGTTCACTGAATTCAGCTTAACTATTTTATGGGGGGAGGTCATGTGACCACCCTAACCAGTTCAACGATCAGGCACTTCTGTAAAATGGCCGCCTTTCTGATTGCCATTTATGCCTGTTGACTTTACAAGTACACCGGCCGCCCTGGAACGATGACATGCGGCACCCAAAACCCCTCTGGCACTGCCACTAGTGCCACCATGAGCTCAGCACCCAGGAACTTCAACGGTGAGATCTGCTTTCTGGTCAGCGTCGTCAGTTGTGAAGTTTTGACCCTTCAAAGTTGCTTGGAATGGAGAAGCAGCTGAAGACACGAAGCTTGGGACCACCCAATGCCCCTGTGGTCACCCTGAAGCTTCTTAAAAGGAGGGAGGGAGGGAGTGAGTGTGCACCCTTTAGCCCTCTTAAATTCAAGGTGGTCCCATTTCAAAAGTGGGTGAAGCCGACTTTTAGATCTCGCTGTTGGCTCTGAAGGTTGACCCCTCAAATGAGGCGTGTGGCCTGAGAGGGTCCTAAGTGACACCTCCATCGTGGAACCCTGACAGGTCAAACATACCTCATTGGTGCTGGGAGGACGGCAGGTGCCCATTAAAGGTCAAAGGGCACCAGGGGTCAAAGTGGCCTCTGCCGACACCTCGGAATTTTGTTGGAAATGGGATGCTGGCCAGAGTGGTCACATGACCCTTTGCCCGGCTTACAACCACCAAGATGGCAGAGGCCTCTTCACACATACTGCACGGACAAACCCATTGGGGTCTCACACAAGAATCAGTGCAGTGTTAGGCCCACTGGGGTGGAAGGGGTCCGGCCCCTTAACATATAGCGAGCGCCACACAACACTGAAACGCCATTTCAGATTCTTAGCCCACCAGCTTAGAGCAAAGGCAGGATAAGCGGGCTGCCCAGGGTCACACAGTGGGGGGCAAAGGCGAGATCTGAACCCCACAGCCACTCACCATGTCCTGTGCAAGTGACATCCCAGACCAGTGGGCTCAGCTCATCTGTATGCCTGCCATTATCAAATTTAGGGTGGCACACGCTGGCATAACTACACTGGCATCATCAAGCACCAGCTAGGAAGTGACTTACTGCTTTGAATAAAACTGTGAAGTCAGCCACTGCTGGGAAGGCCTCAACTAAATGTAAAAGTGACCCTGGGGCAAAGCTGGCATGGGTAGTGCCAGCCTAGGAAGCATTAAATCTAGTTACTCTCTCCTTGAAGAGCTGCTGTGCATTTCATCAATCACTAACACGTACACATGACACTTTACAGAGGCCGGGCCACTGAAAGGCGCTATAAAGAGCCATATGGGGAGAGTCACAATCAGAGTGGGTCTTGTTGGCCGTGGCATTGGTTTGACATCGGAGGCTGGCGAGTGGCATTCACTGCATATTTACTTAGGCTCCTCCTATTCCATAGGCTCCACCCACATTCACTTGTCATGCCCCTTTTGAAGCCCCAATGCCCGTGATGCTTGCCTGGACCCCTTATCCTTGTCTTCATTATTTCCCATCTTTTTTTTCCCCTATGATTTGTGTTGGCATGAAACATGGAGAAGGGGGGCTTCTGCTTCAATTAGGACTGAAGGGGCTGCCCAATGCAGGAGCACCAGAGACGTTCTGACAGCTGCTTGTTGTAAGTCACACAACTGCCCATTGGGTAGTCGCTCTTGTTGAGTTGTCACCCTGCAGGTTCCACTTGATTATATGGTGGCCACTGTGGCTTTGGTGTCCTCACCCAGTGCCACCTCATGTGACAAATGGCTAACTGGGTGAGTGGAGCGACTCATGTGACACAAATGAAATAATGTCCAGGAGAGGGCGCCAGAGCAGAGCACCCCACCCTATTTAAGAGCTGCCAGCCAGCCTGCCCCGCCCACTTCATTCATCCCACAATGCACTGCACAGATTCCATTTGGCCAGCACAGCATCCTGGGACAGGCAGCCAGAGAAAAGACGAGACGACGTCTCTGCAAAAAGGGTCTTTAATGCCATCCAGTCCGCTTTTCACCGAGGTTCTGATTGGAAGTCCAAGACTGACCAAAAAAAAAAAAAAAAAATTCCGAAATGCCAAGGCGTCGTCAGAGCGGCGCTCGTGTGACAAACAAAGCCCATCGGAACATTTTTAAAACAAAATGCAAAACACCCCCACCCACCGCCTCAGCCCCCGATCATGCCTCCACCGCGGCTCGCCCGCCAGCTTGGCAGGGGTGCCTCAAGAGCGATGCCCGACACTGGCACACGGCTACAGCACAAAGGGTCTCTCCAGACGAGCAAGACTGCGAGGAGCGAGGCCCCTTCCTCACAGCGTTAAGACGACACGCGCGCCCCTCGGAGCGGCAAACACTTGTCCACATCCCAGCCAGGGGAGCCGCTCAGCACCAGGGTCCAGTAATCAAGTGTGAGCCCACCGCAGACTGCAGTCCCAGCTTGACTGTGTGCCACCTCATTATCTGTACCCACGGGAGGTGGCACTGGACAACGAGGCTCCACCTGGAAGACAAAAAAAAAAAAAAAAAAAAAAAAAAAAAGACACCTTAGAGAAGAGGCCAAAGGACCACCGGTGGACAGGCGGGCAGCCGAAGCAAAAGCAAAGAGATCAAAAGGATACAGAGCGTCGGGCAAAAGCACACGGCCAGAGGTGGGCAGAGCAAAGGACCCTCAGCTAACAAAACCAAAGCAGAACGTTTATTAATCAAAACGCACCCCTACATGCTTCTAGGTGGGCAGGCAAAGCCCCACATGAACGGGCAAAGCAAAAGGCAACAGGTGGATGGCCAAAAGGCAAAGGACCACCGGCTACAGGTGGGCAAAGACCACAGGTGGACAGGCAAAAGCAAACAGCCACTGGGCACAAGTGGGCAGACTTCATCTCAACTAAAATCTGTGCCGGAGGGCTGTAGGTGCCCCTTTAAAGTCAAAGGGCATGATGTGAATGTCCCTCCAGCATCACAAATAAGGCTACTAGTGGTTTTTTGGGGGGGCTTTGTCATCAAACTTCTCATGAAAGTTTAAAACTGGTAACAGTGGTCACATGACCCCCTTTTCAAGATGGCAGAGGATTGCTCGCACACACTTTATGATGCCCAGACAGACTGGCCAAAAACGAAAGGCCACCAGAAAAAGCTGCAAAGCCACTGGTGGACGGGCCAAAGTGACAGGCCAGTGCTGGACGCTGCGTCAAACGCTCAATGGTCGAGTCTAAAGACTTCTGAGAAGATGCCAGGCCTTCCTCCGTCAAGCCTGTCCACCTGATGGCCAGCTGCGTCCTCCTTCAGCCATGTGTTGCGCGAGTTGTGACTGACCCCCGCGGCCGCGCCCATACTCACTGTACGTCAGCTCCTCGCCGGCCCTCTTCCGCGACTGATCACCCCTGGAAGGACAAAACAAAGGAGACACAGCTGTGAGTCGAGCGGGCACAGGGACAGACCCTCTCTAAATGGGTTCGGCCACAGAAAATACCCAGGGGGGCAGAGGGTGGGGGCCTCTGCTGGGGCAAGAGCTGTCTGGTGCTAACGGAAAAGCCCGAGCCCACCTCAACCAGTCAGCCTAATTTAAGAAAGTCGAGTAAACCGGCGCGGCCATTCAAACTGGGAGCTCTGCTTTACGACCGACCCCGAGCAGGCATCCCTTTAGTGCTGAGTAAGTGACCACCTACGGCCGCCCCTGTGAATTAATCAATCAGTTTGATTAGAGGAAATCGACAGAGGGTCACAAGTCACATGACGTGAATTAACCAATACGAGTTCGACTGTAACAGTTCGTAACGGTCCCTTTTCATTCTTGACAATGGCCAAGGCGAGAGAGAAGGCCATCCGAGACCACCTGCAAAACTCAACGTCACCAACCGGGGCACAGCCTGGCTAGCTGCACAGTTCAGACCCTTAATTAACACGGTGAACGAAGGGGTCTGCTGCTCATGGAGGGGTCAAGAACCTCCAAGGACAGGACCACTCAGCACATGTTGACAAAAAGATAAAAGGCTTCAAGATGGTCTGAGTGACCCGTCCAGATACACGGCACACTAAGCTGAGAAGGGCGTTATGGGCAAATACCCCACAAAAAAGAGAAAAGGCCCAACGGACCCCAACTCCAACCCTCTTAGAGAAACCAAAACCCCCTCCAGGGTAAACGTGCTGATAAAACCAAAATGGAGCTCCTTGGCCATACAGAGCGCCAAGGACATGACGTTGGCAAGGAACAGAGGAGCCACCCATCAGTCAAATGTGGCAGATGGTCCCGTAAAGCGGAGGGGCTGCCTCTGGTCTTGGACATATTAAGGCAATGATCACCAGGGCATTTTAGAGCAGGATGGGCTACCCAGGGTCAGAAAATGAGGTGGGACCCCAAAAACACAAAAGAAAAAATAGATGACCAGCAATGAGTTCTGACCTGATTAATAAAAACTCTGGGAGGAGCAGGAGGAGTCTGGCAGAAGACATGGAGAATTGGGGTGGTAGAACATAAGGAGGGCTCTCTAGAGGTGAGGGCGGAGCTTCCATCAGAAGAAACCGAATTAGGTTTACAGGGTCCTTACTGTCTCGTGAAAAGGGCGCTGACATCGACATAAAACAACTTGCCACTCACTCTCCAGCGTCAGGGTTAGAGGGTACAACTAATAGACGTTGAAAATTCTCTCTTGTACAACCGAAATTGCCAGTGACTAGCAAGATAATCCCTGACGAAATCGCCCTCTAGTGTCTGAACTGTGTTACTGACTGTACCCCTCACTTCATCGCCCTCTAGTGTCTGAACTGTGTTACTGACTGTATCCCTCACTTCATCGCCCTCTAGTGTCCGAACTGTGTTACTGACTGTACCCCTCACTTCATCGCCCTCTAGTGTCCGAACTGTGTTACTAACTGTACCCCTCACTTCATCGCCCTCTAGTGTCCGAACTGTGTTACTGACTGTGCCCCTCACTTCATCGCCCTCTAGTGTCTGAACTGTGTTACTGATTGTACCCGTCACTTCATCGCCCTCTAGTGTCTGAACTGTGTTACTGATTGTACCCCTCACTTCATCGCCCTCTAGTGTCCGAACTGTGTTACTGACTGTACCCCTCACTTCATCGCCCTCTAGTGTCCGAACTGTGTTACTGACTGTACCCCTCACTTCATCGCCCTCTAGTGTCCGAACTGTGTTACTGACTGTACCCCTCACTTCATCGCCCTCTAGTGTCTGAACTGTTACAGATTGTACCCCTCACTTCATCGCCCTCTAGTGTCTGAACTGTGTTACTAACTGTACCCCTCACTTCATCGCCCTCTAGTGTCCGAACTGTGTTACTGACTGTACCCCTCACTTCATCGCCCTCTAGTGTCCGAACTGTGTTACTGATTGTACCCCTGCCTATGTCTCCCCCAGTGTCTGAACACTCCTATGGGTTTATAGGTTCATTACTGCCCTGTTCACAGAGCTCAGTGAATTTCTGCCCTGCATCTGTTAACATGCCACGTTTCACCACTCTCCAGAACGATGATTAGTGAGTGGACAACTCTGACCATGAAATGTCCGTCTTCCTCATCAATTAGGACCTCCAGATAAATTTAACTGAATGCCAGGCAGCAGTGCCAACCTCTATGGAATCCTGCCAAGCATCCTTCAGAGACGGATCTATTTAACTAGAAGTAAACACTTTCACTAAGACTGGTGAGTCTGCTGCCCCACGGGTCTGGCATCCTTGGGTTCAAATCCCATAGGTGCTCGTCGTCTGTGTGGTGCTCACAAGTCGTCTGCCTCATGCCTGAGTGAATCTTCCTTCCACAATCCCAGAGAGGAGTGGGCCCTCTGATGAACTGGCATCTCTGTTCAGAGTTGGCACTCAGCTCTGACCATGCACTCTATGCTGCCAGGAAAGGCCCTGACCCCTGGTAGCCCCAAACTGGACTGTCATGTCCCTCCGCTGTTACTGTTTATGCTACTTTAGCTCCCCCTTGTGGTTCTGGGTGCAACTACAATGTGGCAGATCTGAAGAAAACAAGAGCAAAGTTGATTATTGACACCAGAATGGCCTACTGGGAATGAAAAGGAGCTTTTATTTCTGTTCTTTATTTCTCCTCATACAGTTTCTTGCATTGGGAATTTGTTAGTTTTCGCATACCCCTTGGTGTCACAGCGCAGCGTCAGCCATTTTACAAGTGCAGGTTAAGGGTCCAGCCCTTGTGGCAGTAACCAGGATTCAAACCAGCAACCTTCCTGATGCCAGCCCAGATCCTCACCCTCTAATGGATTGTAATGTAATGGATTTTAAAATACATTAATAATAATAATATTTTTATATAGCACCTTTCCCATTCTCAATGAAGAGAAACACCAATAGGACAAAACAAAAGCTTTCCGTATCTCATTGAAGGAGCAGCTAATAAAATCTTTAAAAACAGAGTGAATGGATTCACAAGAGTAGACTCGTGACAAAGACTGCAAGGTCGTGAGAGGAAACTGAAATCAAATTGTAACGCACGAAGAACAAGAGGGCCAGCGTAACCACTGCAAATCGGGACCCTCGTTTAGAAGATTAAAATAATAGCCTGGCGTCTCAGCGGGACATGCTGTGGCACACTCACCATTGGGCATAGCCTTGACCACCCCCCCTTAACAACCTTGTGGTTTGCCAAGGAGGGCACAGATAAGCTCACCTGGGACGATGGACAAGCACACGACCAGCTCGGATGGTGCAGGGGGGTCCGTGTTCACACCGACCCCTCCACGCCTTGTGTTAGAAGAGGACAGTCTCATATTAAAAGACGTGCCGCGCACACGGCGAAATAAAACATCAGGCCGTCTTTAAAAGCTACCACAAAAACAAAGAGAATAATAAATAAATACAAATGACAAAACGAAGGACCTTGAGTTCAGAACGCAGCGAGACGGGGGCTTCAGTTCAATCCTCGAATGGCTTTACGGGAAAACGAGATTTATTTTTTTTTTTTTTTCTTCCTTCTTTCAGTAAAATGCCGTTTATTTTTAGAAAGCCGTTCTTCCAGATACGACCCCCAGACCAGCGTGGGCACACTGAGCCCACTGCGCCTTGACGACGGCTGGCCATGTACGGGTGCTGCCCACATGCTTAGTGATGGGAAGAAGTGACCGTGACCTCCACACACACACACAGTCCACTGGGAACGCCGATGTTACAATAGGCCCAGACATGCCATCAGCTCCTCGCTTGATGGACCCACACACAGTACTGCCCAAGTCTTCACAGCGTTCACAAAGAGACGCTTATTTGGGGTCTTTTAGAGTTCCAAACACTCCTTGTGACATCTGAACATCCTTAGAGAAAGAAACAAACAAATGAGAGCGAGTGTCTACATGCACACAAAACCGGATTGAGGGGGACCAGCCGGCTAAGGCAGGAATCTGGTTTAGGAGAAATCCACGAGTCCACCAATGAGAAGGTGCCCGCCCTGCGCCACTGCGGTCTCACTCAAGCAGACAGCTGTTTCCAGATGTGCTGTTCAAATAACTGGGCAAGGCAGGGGACCGAAAACGCAGCAAAAGGAGAGACGCATCAGGCTTACACCCCTCTGAACTCAGGAGATGTGCAGCACTGCTATTAGCTCAGACCTGGGACCCCCCATCTACCTCATCCAAAGTGTCGCCACAACCAAAAAGCCATTCTTATGAGGGGGTGAAAAAAGAAAGGCAAACACACAAGGACTTGGGGGCACTGAGGAGTTGCCATGATGAGGCGGCCATGGATGAGTGTCTGCAGGCAACGGTGAAGCACAGCAGCGGGCTTTCCTTGCAGATCTGTGGGAACCTGAGGGTGGGGATTCGATCAAAATCGATGGCCTCCTCCCCTCTGAAAAGTCTAATCAGACTCTTACCCATCATGCATCACAGCCTGGGAGGCATCTGATTGGCGCCAACTGCCCTTTTCAGCATTAAAAACAACCAATCACTGCCAAAGTCATAAAAAGAGGGACGGGGGACCCTGAAAAACATGGCATTGGCTTCCAGAGAGCCCCGATTCTCAGTGCCTGGGATGACAAGCAAGACCACCAAAGTCTGCAGTGAACTTCAGTGGAGCGGAGAGAAGGCCCATTGAGCTCACTGCGGTTGCTTTTCTGTTTATTGCACTTTCTAGAAGATTAATGCAAAAAAAATAAAAATAAATCGCAGTTTTTCAAAAGCATCCCACCCTGCATGTTCGAGTGGGCCACAAACCGATCCAAAGAGTTGACGTTTGTGGTGCCATGTCTCCACCAGGCTGCCTATCTGTGAGGTCTCAGCCTGATTGGGAATCGTTTCAAGGTCACCACATTCTCAACATTTTATTCATATTGTTAATAAATTGTGGACAGGATAAAAAAAAAAAACAAAAACAGAGCATTCTAGAACGAAGGCGGAGTCCCCAGAACATTCTAGAACTAAACACACACACACACACAGTATACGTCTCTTACAGATAAGACTTGTAAGAGAACACCAAGGGGAGACTTTGCGAGTCACACACCGACGTGCCCGTCTGCCACTTCAAGCCCCCCGAAGAGCGGGGACTGAGAGAGGAGTGTAATTTACAGATTAAGGGCGCGTTCGCAGCTTGGCGCTCCTCAAGCACTTGTAAAGTTATCTGCCCCAGTTTTCAGCAGCACCATTCCCATCCAAGCGTTTAAGCAGTGAGGGGTCCGGCGGACTCCCCCACACAGACGTTTTTGAGCGATTTCAGCCATATGCCTCTAACAAAGAGAGCTTCTGAAGGACTGCTACAGGAACTCTTCAGGAGAGGAGAAACTAGAAAAAATGTGCAGAAGTGTGCCAGGGTCGTGCTGCCCGCGCCCACTTCAGTCGTCTAGTGACGACTATCGAGCGGGAGGTTAAGTAGGCACGCAGTGTGCCATCAAGTGACAAGGACTAAAGAGCCATCAGTCGGAGGCGGGTTCAACTTCAATATGCTTCGTCCACATGATTTTATGTACTGCAAAGAACGATCATCCCGGCCTCACTCACGGTGCCAGGGTCTGCCAGGGGGTTGTGGATGGACTGTTCTGCAGTTAAGCCCCCTCACTGATATGATTATCTGTTTTAACACAGAATACTTGAATGGGGGTCAGTGACATCTCTCAAATTACAAAAATCTGTTTAGTCCTCCATGTGCTGTGAACATCCAACCTCTTCTCAGATCACCAGCCTGAGCTCCTGGGTATGAAGCCTGGCTGCTGTGCCACCAGATCACAATGTCTATGGCAAATAACTGCATTCAAATGAAACCGCACCTTTACTTAGCGGTTTCCGTTACCCGATTGCAGGTGGGCCATGTGACTGCGCCCTGTACAGGACTGTGGCCTTCTACCCAGCACTGCTATGACGGTCACCTGCTTCTGGTGACCCTCAACTGGGCAGATTAAGTGTATAAGAACACGACTGCTCGCTTTTCACCTGATCACACGCTGGGCACGAGTTTAACCCCTTCTTCATGAGCGGTCACCACACAACCAGACCTCAAGCTTGCATGGTGTCCCACCTGCAGCGGCAGGCAATTTTATTTTATTTTTAGCAAAATAATGAAATGATTTTTATTTGGAAGTGATGGGGATAACCGCCTGGAATTAGCAGAGACGTCATCCTGTAGACTGCCTTTGCTGCACCCACGGCACTGGCGACACCTCCTCGTCAGTACTGTCATCGCTAGGTGCATTCTGGAGGCACAACAACCACCTTACAACACTAGAAAACGCTTCTTCAGAAAACGCTCAAAAACCGGCTGGAACTTAAAAATGAACAACGCCAAACGCATGCTGGAAACTGACAACGCTCAAGCGTGAAATGGCCCTAAAAGTTAAAGAAAGGCGAGTGAAGACACCATCAGGTGGAGGGCAGGCCTCGTACTCCTGAGTGTCTGAGGGGCTTCCACAAGCAGAAGGTCAACTGACGCTCAGTAACCCGAAGCCCTGCAGCTGACGAGGACCATCAGGGTAGCCCATTGTGTAAACTTGGGGAAGGCAGGCTTTCATAAGAAACGTGCGTCACAGGAAAATTAATGGAAGGAATTATTAAGGAGACGATGGAGCAGCACATGGCAAAGACAGGAGTTATTAGGAGTAGTCAGCGTGGGGTCAGAAGAGGGAGGTCGTGTTTGACTAACAGGCTGGAATTCTATGAGGAGGCAACAAAAGGAGACGACCAGAGTGGAGCAGATGAGATTATTGATGTGGACTTTCAGAAAGCATCTGATGAGGTGCCACATGAGAGGGTGGGCATCAAACTAAAAGATGTGGCAGTTCAGGGTGTGGGTGTAGATGGGTGCAGAATTGGATCAGACACAGGAAGCAAAGGGTGATGGTGTGAGGAACCTCATCAGAACTGGCTGATGTTAAGTGTGGTGACCAGCAGGGGGCAGTGCTAGGACCGCTGCTATTTTTAATATATAGAAATGATTTGGATAGGAATATAAAGAACAAGCTGGTGAAGTTGGCAGATGATAGGTGGATTAGCAGATAATTTGGAATCCGTTATATCGTCACAGAAGGACTTGGACAGCAGACAGGCTTGGGCAGATTTGTGGATGATGAAATTTAATGTCAGCAAATGTAAAGAATTACACATAGGAAGGAGAAATGTGAGGTTTGAATACACAATGGGAGGGTCGGAAAATCGAGAGTCCACCTTATAAGAAGGATTTAGGAGTTGTAGTGGACTCTAAGATATCGACTTCCCAACAGTGTTCAGAAGCCATTAAGAAGGCTAACAGACTGTCAGGTTATATAGTGCCTTGATGTGTGGAGTACAAGTCACAGGAGGTTCTGCTCAAGCTTTATAACACACTGGTGAGGCCTCATCTGGAGTCCTGGGTGCAGTTGTGGTCTCCAGGCTACAAAAAGGACATAACAGCACTGGAGAAGGTCCAGAGAAGAGCGACTAGGCTGCTTCAGGGCTACAGGGGATGAGTTATGAGGAAAGATTAAAAGAGCTGACCCTTTACAGTGATGAAGAGGAGACCTGACTGACGTGTTTAAAATGATGAAGGGCATCAGTCCAGTGGATCAAGACGGTGACTTTAAAATGAGTTCATCAAGAACACAGGGACACAGCTGGAAACTTGCTAAGTGTAAATTTTGCTCAAACATTAGGAAGTTTTTCTTTACACAAAGAACGACAGACACTTGGAATAAGCGACCAAGAAGTGTGGTGGCCAGTAAGACTGTAGAGACAGGAAGAAATAAGTGGACAGGACTGGCAAGCTTTGTTGGGCTGAATGGCCTTGTCAGGTTCAGCGTAGACAATAGAAGTGCGTGAACCAAACGAAATAAAGCGGTAAACACACACTTCGCACCCAAAATAAACCTGCGTGCCTGGCTGAATGGCCTGTCCTCGTCCAGATTGTCCTAATGTTCTAATTACATGAGAAATGTGACGAATGACAGAAGACCATTCAGTCCATTTGTCACCCGTTTGTTTAGCTAATAGTTACGCTGTTCCCACATCTCCTCCAGCTTCTTCTTAAAAGTTTCTTCTTGAGCTCCATGTTTCCATAGTTTGTTCCAGAGTCCCATAACACTTTGTGTAAAGAAGTGCTCCCTGGCTTCAGTCTTATATGCGCTTCCCTTAAAATTCCAACCCTCAATCACTTTGAACGTTATATCATTTCACAGTCACTTGGGATTAAATGACCAGCAGCAGGCTGCCTGGGGGAGGCCGTAAAAGACAAAGGAGAAGGAAGCTTTAACTAGAATTAGAGTAAGGAATGTGCGGCATGTGGTTTAACCAATCAGTGAAGCGTTACACTGTGTCATCAAGGTGCATTATTTCCGTAGCCAATAAGATGAATTCCTCTGTATTATAGCAGAGATATGCAAATCTGTTATGTGAGCTCCGTACTGAACTCCTGCTTTTCCGTTAGCTGCAGGGACTTCTGACAAGCTTCCTCCTGCCCGATTCTTCTGGGTAATTATAATTCAGTTCAACTGAAATCCGACTTCCTTAAACCATCGCTCCCCGTCAAGCCAATTAAAGGGAGTCCATCCATCAGCCCACAGACACAGGGCCCGGGTGCCAGCTTTAAACTGAGGTAAGGGTGTGTGTGTGTGTGTGTGTGAAGCTGTACAGGCTACAAGTGGCTTGGACACACACAGTCTGCCTGTAGGTAATCAGCACACTGGAGGCTACGTAGTGAAGATTCAGCCAATGAAACCGTTCTTATGGACAGGAGCGCACAGCGGGTCTGCTGCCTCACATTTATATAAAAAAAAAAAAAAAAAAAAAAAAGCCAACAAATCCGACTGTAAGGCACTGTGAGGCCCTTGGCATCACACTTTGTGTGTGTGTTTCTGTTCCTAAAAAGCAATTCGGTGGTCAAAGTAATTCCTCCTGGGCTAAGCGAAAGGGTAAAGTGCTACCTCTCAACGAGAAAAATCAATATCTTAGATCGTTTGAAATGCGGCGTATCACTTGCCAAAGCCATTACTCCTTAAGCAATACGGTATAACAACTATTTACATCATATCAGGTATTATAATTAATCTAGAGATGATTTAAAGTATACAGGAGGACGTGCGTAGCTTTATATGCTAATACTGCATCTCTCTCTATATATATATATATATATATATATATATATATTGCTCAAAAAATGAAAGGACCACTTTAGAATCTGAGTATAGCATCAAGTCAGTGACACTCCTGGGCTATCGATCTGTCAGTGAAGTGACAGGGGGGCTTGTTCATCAGTTTGAGCTGCTCTGGTGCAGTGGGGGGGGCAGCAATGAGACGACCCCCTACACAGGAATGAATGGGTTAACAGCTGGAGGGAGGCCACTGACATGTCTCCCTCCTCATCTGTTTTGTCACTCATTTTGCATTTGGCTACGGTCAGTGTCACTACTGGTGGCATGAGGCCATACCTGGACCCTACAGAGCTGGCACAGGTAGTCCAACTACCCCAGGATGGCAGGCACATCAATACCATGTGCCATTGTCAGAAGGTTTGCTGCGTCTCCCAGCAGTCTCAAGGGTATGGAGGAGATTCCAGGAGACAGACAGGCAGTTCCTCTAGGAGGGCTAGACTGGGCCCCTCGTAGAAGGTCCTTAACCCATCAGCAGGACCCACCGGTATCTGCTCCTTTGAGCAAGGAGAAACAAGATGAGCACTGGCAGAGCCTACAAAATGACCTACAGGAGGCAGGCAGGCAGGCCACTGGTGTGAACGTCTCTGACCAAACAATCAGAAACAGACTTCATGAGGGTGGCCTGAGGGCCTGACGTCCTCTAGTGGGCACTGTGGAGCTCGACTGGCATTTTCCACAGAATACCAGGATTGGCAGGTCCACCACTGGCAGGCACCCTGTGCTTTACACAGATGAGAGTAGGTTCACCCTGAGCACATGTGACAGACGTCTGGATAAACCGTGGAGAACGTTATGCTGCCTGTAACATCGTTCAGCATGACTGGTTTGGTGGGGGGTCAGTGATGGTATATCTTGGGGGGGGGGGGGGGACATTAATGGAGGGACACAGAGACCTTTACAGGCTAGACAACGGTGGGCACCGCAGGACTGCCATTAGGTATCAGGATGAAATCCTTGGACCCATTGTCAGACCCTACGCTGGTTCCTCCTGGTGCACAACAATGCCCGGCCTCATGTGGCGAGAGGATGAAGGAATTGAATCCATTGACTGCCCCCCCATGCTCACTCTCCTGACCTCAATCCAATAGAACACCTCTGGGTGGGAGATCATGTTTGGGTCCATCCGACGCCTCTGCCTGTCCAGGAGCTCAGTGATGCCCTGGTCCAGATCTGGGAGGAGATCCACCAGGACACCATCCGTCATCTCTTTAGGACGTTGTCAGACTTTATACAAACTATGGAGTACGATTTGGAGTTGCTGTAATGACATTTCACCCAAATGGACTCGCCTGCCTGCCTGCCTGCCACTGTATCATTTTGTTCCCTTTGATTTTCGGGGTGTCTCTCTGTTCGTTGATCATTTCATTTCCATTCTTTCGTTCCTCACACATCACCATATCAGTCCACAGCAGTAAAGAGAGCCAGCAGGATTTTCTTTCCCATGGAGATCTAATGGGTTTTTAAAGTGTTCCTTGAATTTTTTTTGAGCAGTTTATGTCTGTCTGTCTGCTTTTCACAAGAGAACTACTTAATGGATTTAGACCGGGTTTTTTTCTATAATCTGCTTGAACATTCCGGTTGATTTTGCAATGTTATTTGTGCAAATCCGAGACAGAGGCTGCGGGCCGAGGGGAGGCGGGACCTCAGGAGTGGAGAGCCGAGCCGAGCCGGGCAGGGCACTAACGCCAGCCTCTGTATGAGTTGCTCTACCTCATGCGCACCTCTCCTCCGCTAAGCTAGCAGTACCTGTTTGATCAGCAGACATTATCATCTAGAGATTGTTAAAGAGTAACGTTTGACATTTTTGAGAGAGAGAGATAAGAGCTCGGTGTGTTTTAGAGGGTACCTGCTGACTGGCACAGATATCACAGCCACACAGGGGACGCTCTCCCATCAGAGCTGAACACGTTTAGGTACAGTGCCAGTGTTTGACATTGGCGCGTACTTACCTTCCACTTGGCCAGAGATACCTTGCCAACTTCTTACATTTTTTGCCAAAGAGATCACAGCGACATTCTCACCCGACAGCAAAACCAAACATATCGGATATCAAGAGGCCCTCGGATACGAAAGCTATCAATAGAACGTCTTCTCAATACAAATGACTACATTTTTCAATTGATTTTTAAAGTTTGTCCTGTTTTCCTACGATGCGGGTGGAGCCACAAAGTACAGCTAGTAATTTTATATATGGGACACGCGCATCCGCAGCGGTCCTTGAACCAATCCCCCCCGCAGACACGGAGGGCCGACTGTACTTCGATGTCAAGTCAATTCCGATCAGCGAGTTTCCTCAGGATTGTTCTGTTTCCCTGGCAGGTCCATGATGGCCACACATGGCACGTTCCCTCAAAACCACGTCAATTGGTGGCCATTCATCCATCATGGTCAATGAGATGACTTCTTGGCATTTATTCTCGTAGTTGTCGCTTTAACCACTTTGGGTGTAAACCCCAATTTTTAATTGTCTAAGCAGCCCTGACACCCCCACGCCCTCCTTCCAATCAAAGTCACCAACTTGTTTTAATCAACAGGCGGCACACACTGGCAGCGTTTTCATTTTTTCATTTTAGAAGTGAGATGCCAGTCCTCGTCATTTACATCGAGTGCTCGGCTGATTTTGTTTTTTTTTTTTGTTGTTCCGTTAATAAAGCACACGCTGTTTTCCTTTCAAACGCGGCCTTCATGAAGCTCATTTAACGGCTCACATGTCCCACAAAGACAACGTTAAAAGCACCCAAACGTGGGAGGTGAATGAGCCGGTGCTTTCTTTCACACATTTGTCAAATAAAAGGTGACACGAAAAAGAAAAAAAAGAGACGAGTCCAATTTAAAAAACACTTTCTGTACGAGAGGAAGAAATAATGAAGAAGCAATGAAGTTTGATGCGCTAAAACCGCCTACAAAAATAAAGCCAGCGCCGCAGGGAAACACAACAGAGCAGGCAGGCAGAGGAGAAAACATAAAAGTTCACCAACGTCTCGTTTCACAGAGCGGACCGAGTGGGCGAAAATGGTTTATTTTGGGTGCGACACGTGTGTTCACCGCTTTATTT
Organism: Polypterus bichir lapradei; assembly: GCA_026402145.1. Classification (NCBI taxonomy): domain Eukaryota; kingdom Metazoa; phylum Chordata; class Cladistia; order Polypteriformes; family Polypteridae; genus Polypterus; species Polypterus bichir. The sequence goes on from JANRMT010062852.1 coordinate 16,698,545, forward strand.
CGTTTGGTTCACGCACTTCTATCGTCTACGCTGAACCTGACATGGCCGCTCAACTGCCTGCCATTTCCTCAGAAGACGCGATCAGCCGATAATCCTCCGTCCACCCATTTTTCACTGTTGCTGATGACGTCGCCCACAGTTTTTAACAACGATACGTCTGCTCATCTCGTTGAGGCGCAAGGTCTGTTAACTGGGAAAACCAAACTTGTGTCGTAGGCCTCTCACTCTCACGTTAACTCATCTTGTAGTGTGGCAACGCAAGGAAAGGAGTCCTCGGTTCTCTCTGATGAACCCCGAGAAATAAACCCATGAGACATCTGATTTGGACCCCAAAACTTGAAGACCACCACAGTGAACTTAGGACGAAAATAAGAGACAGACAAGCAGTTGTGGCTGCAAAACTCCCAGTAAGCAATTCCTATAAACAAATTCAAACATCAGACCAGGTGATAACGACAGGCGTACGAGATGGCACCACAACACCAGCGAGACTAAAACTATTGTCACAATGCCACCACTGGGCCTTTGTTCTGTCTGGTCCTCTCCCCCGCAGTGATTCCTTATTCAGTTCTTCATTGTCGCCCCTCACAGTCCAGCAGTGGCTCTCTTTGCTCCTCTGAAGCTTAAATCCTAAGGCTTTCCCACCACCTTTGGTCCTGACTTTTCCAATGCCCTCCACAAATGGCACACGTGCGCTTGGGGAACAACTTACAAGCTTAAGAGGGCACTAAGCAATGACGATATATCTCTTCTTCTTCCACCTCTGCAGAAAGGAAGACTGATGTGCCACCATCTATGACGTCACTTCTGGGGTCAGCCCATCCGTCGGCCATCTTGGGGCAGACTCGACCAGCACAACGGGCCTAGTCTGAACTTTGTGTTAACATGCGCTTTCTTTAGTGCCTTTTGTGCTCTTTATACCATACAGGGTTTGCCTTTGGGTGTTCCAGACACTTCATGAGCTTCTTTGTGTTTTATTACAGGAGACGTTTAATGGCAGGCTCGCACCCAAGGCTGTAACGTCAGAGCAGGGAGAGGGGCGCAGAGACATTGATGGTGCGCTTCAGGGCCAGGACACCAGAGCGGGTTACAGAGACATTTGAGGCGTCCTCCGAGCCCAAAACGTTGGAGCTTTTAATTGGTGACCATCTGGCCTCAAATGGAAGACAACGATTTGATGTAAGTGGCCCTCAGCTCATTACAGTTTTTATTTATAAGGCACAGGCCCTTGGCGTAAACTCCAATAAATCTTCACCTGACTACGGTGCTTCATTACAATCTAAACTCGGAGTTCACATCATTCCTACTGGTGACCCGTCTCAATTCAAAAGAGCACACGCTTACTGTAAAATTGTGTTCTGCAATGACCACCGCCAAGGCCAAGTCACTAGGAAAAGTAGAAAGAAAACGGAAATTGATGAAATGGTGCAAAAAATAAATAAATAAATACGTCTTTGTGCCACGATGATGTCACATCTGGGTTTTTTTTTTTTTTTAAATCTATTTTACGCATGTAATGTACATTTTGTCACCTTTCTGAGCAAAGCTGCATAGAACAGCTGGTTATTAACATAACGGGATTTACCGTGTTTCCATTTTTAAACTATTTGTAACGGCTGACCCCTTACCCAGACCGGCCATACACTACCAAGACGATTCCTTGGATCACCGGAGGTTTCTTCCTCCAATAACAAGCCGTACTTCCTTACAGATTGCCTAATTTTTCCTGACACGATGAAACAAGCAAACAGTGAACCGATATGTAAAATCAAACACGGATATATTGTAAATGATAGATATAAATATACACGAGGACAGACAAATATTCAATAATATATACAGTCAAAGTAAAACCCTACGTGAACCCCTCTATTTGTGTCTAATTCCCATATAACACCTGGTCGTATTGTCATGTCAGTCCCAATAATGAACACACACAGTCTCCTCTAACTACAGACTTTCAGAGAATTGTTGACCGTATTGAGTAAATCATTCAAACTGTGAAACTGAAGGTTGGATAAAAGTAAGTGAACCCTAAGCCGAGGACTTTTTAAAAAGTCCGAATTTCGCACACCCGGAGTCCATTTAATGAGATGAGTTGAGAGATGCGGCCCTGAATGACTTTGATTGATCAAAAACAGGATAAAGTTTGAGTTTTGGACAAGAAGCACATCCAGATGGAAGTCACACCTCGCACTAAAGAGCTGTCTGAAGAGCTACGATGAAGAATTGTTCATCTACATAAGACTGGAAAAGGTTACAAAGTCATCTCAGAGATCTGAGATCTTCATCAGTCTACTGATAGGCAGGTTGTCTATAAATGGAGACCGTTTGGTATTGTGGCTTCCCTGATTAGGTGGGGCTGCAGACATGAAACGCACGATCAGCTCAACTCCCACTTGGCCTGCGTGGGCAGAGGTTAGCCCGCCCCAAGTTGATGTAACCACCGACTTACTAGCCCCATGGTGAACAACTTCAAAATGACCAAGACAGCCTGAGCCGCCTTACCTGCTGAAGCCGTTCTGCACGAGGTCCCTCTGGAACTTCTGGTCTTGTGCCGCATACTCGGACAGCTGGGACTCCATGGCCGGAGGAAGGATGTTGGGGATAAAATTGGAGAAAAGTGCTGGCGCCAGCTGTACCCAGTCTGGAAGAGAAAAGACACACACGATTAAATATGGTCAGGATGTGACAGCAAGCTGGCCAGCGCCACGTGTCAAGCACTGGCTCATGTCTGCCTGCCAAGAGGCGGCCATTTTGTTTTTTCCAACTATCCAAGTAAAAAGCGTGCCGGTTAGCAGAAGCCTGTGTGTCACCTTGTTAGGTGGTTAATGGGGCAGGGGAGTCTTCAAACACTCCACCCCAGCTCCAACTTCATACCATGCCAATGTAATAAATCTTTTTCTCTATCCTATAGTTCTAACAAAGAGCAAACATACATTTAAAATGTAAAAGATGTCTAAGATTTAATGCCAACACAGTACAATAATGTGAACTGCGTATAAACTTTACTAACTCATATTTGAATGCACAGGACATACAATTTACAAAATCCAAAAGGAGAACAAACCCACGTTACGGCAGAGGGTTATGTACAGATCACGTAAGGCCGGTCACACTGCGTAAGCCTTAGTTTACTTGATCATTGGTGACGTGATCCCGTGAAGCCACTCACATGCTGTGACACAACCGATGGCTCAACAACAACAACATTTATTTCTATAACACATTTTCATACAAAAAATGAAGCTCAAAGTGCTTTACATGATGAAGAATAGAAAAATAAAAGACACAGTAAGAAAATAAAATAAGTCAACATTAATTAACATAGAATAAGAGTAAGATCGGATGGCCAGGGAGGACAGAAAAAACAAAAAAAACTCCAGGCGGCTGGAGAAAAAAATAAAATCTGCAGGGGTTCCGAGGCCACAAGACCACCTGACCAGTCCCCTCTGGGCATTCTACCTACCATAAACAAAACAGTCCTCTTTGTATTTAGGGTTCTCACGGAAGGATTTGATGATGATGGTCATGTAGACTTCTGGCTTTTAGTCCATCAGTCCAACTGGGCCACGACTCGCCCCTCAAACAGGTGTGATGTTGTCTTTAGTCGATCGCAGAGGTGGCTGTGTGTGTGTGTGTGTGTGTGCTGGAGGAGGTGTTGGCGAGGCCAGCAGGGGGCTCTGTGTGTCACCCAATGTCACCAGGGCAGTCATAGGGACACTGTGCTGTAAAAAATGGCTGCCGTCTTTCGGATGGGATGTAAAAACTGAGGTCCTGACTCTCTGTGGTCATAAAAGATCCCTGGGCATCCTTCATAAAGAGTTGGGGGTATCATGATGTCCTGGCTAAATCGCCCACCACGGTCTAGTCATTCTGGCCCCCGTCTCTTTCACCCCTTCACCACCTAACAGCTTATGTGTGGCGAGTGTACTGGCACAATAGTGGCCGCCATCACATCACCCAGGTGGATGCCACACGTTAGTGGGGGTTGAAGTGGCCTCCCTCAATCACTAAAGCTCGTTGAGAAGTGAATGTAAAGAATTCATTAGGCGTAATGCACAGAATGAGGATGACGAGGATGTTTTGGAGCCCACAAACAGCTCGTCTGCCTGAGGTCTCGCGTTTTATGTATCATAACAGAATGATAAAAGGGCTGAGATGGCGTACCTTTTAACTCTTAGTAAAGCACTGGCACCGTCAGGCAGCACGCTATTGGCCGTCAAAAAATGGGCAAGCAAATGTTGTACCAGAAGGTCGGCTGCCAGCCAAGTACACACGACATGGGCAGCGACTGTAAATCGACAGGGGTCCGACGATGAGGTTGATAAATCTGACATACCCCACGAGCAGAAGGCGAGTCACATGACATCAGCTTTCCTTAGAAGTTTTGTGGCCTCACAGTGTAACGTTGGCGCCTTCTGCTTCACTGCTGCAATGAAACTCAACTTTAACTCCCAAGAGCCTCCTCAAGTGCTCAACGGTTCAATCAAACTTTAAAACAGCAGCACACTCACAATCCTGAGGGTCTTAACACCACACTTCAGTTTTAACCCTTAACTCCTCGCACCGCTCCGTATCCCATAAGTACTCGTGCCGTGTACTTTACGCACCAGTGTTAAAATGGCTACTTCTATGCACGCTGTGAGGTTGGAATATCAAATATTGCAATAAGTTTAAATGTTTTTAATGGAATTTAATCTCATATTATAATCTGAACATAAACCTGACCCACTTCTGAGGCGCTCATTTGTCACCGGTCGGTCACACCTTCATCCTCTGCAGGATTTGCACGTGTGGCACATTTCACTTCAGTTGTTGAATGTTCTTTGCAGACAAAGTCATCGCCAGAACATTATCTCGTTGTGGTCATTCATACATAAGTAGCCAAAATACACCATATTGAACTGGCGACTGTGCGTCCACTCATAAAACCGACTGGGGGCACACTGGAGGGACACCACTGTGACAATGGACTTGTAGGGAATCAAGCTGAGGAGAGATGGCGGATACTGCTGGTAGGTTCAAGTAAAAGGATGCTGGACAAAAATAACTGAGATTGGGGTACAAAATAACCCTTCACTAGTCACGCTGATGTAAGGTGGCACCTCCCGCCAGAGGGACTTATTCCCACAGTGCGTTTCTCACTCCATGTGTCCCCCTCTCTCCGTCTCTTACTGCATATCTACCAGTTATGCCAACTCCACGCTGTTCACATTTCACCTCCTCCTGATCCCGGGCCAGATCTTTTCTTCTAAACTTTGTTTAAGCCCACCAAATACATTTGGGTACGCGCACACACACAAATTCTCTCTCTGGGTTACACACTTTTGCACGGACAGAAGAGTCGCCACTTCATGCACACTGGGTAGCAGGCTTTGTGCACGTCAGACACGTTTCAATAGTTTCGTTCAGCATGCTGCACTTTCAAGGCTCTTGATTCACTTCAATAACAATAAAAAAAAAAAAAAAAATCATACCGAGTACCCGCTGCCGACTCGGAATTCTCCAACCTGAACGACAAACATTTGCAACATCGAGCCGATCTCGTGTGGCGCACCTGGGAGTTCACTGGAAAAAGCGAGGGCAGGCCGAGCAGCGGTGAGGCCACTTGCAGAGACTGGTAATCTGCACAGAGGGCCTCGTCTCCACGCCTGCAATAAGCAGCGGGCATCAAAGAAATAAACACGTCAATATGGCAGCAGGACCTCAAATCAAGAGCCGTGTCTCGCACGAGATTGTACCAATTGACGGTGTGCCATCAGATAGAAGAGCGGCGGGGCTCAGGTGCACAAAGCCCCAGAGGTGACGTGGTTTAATTAGAGAAGAGCAACACTGCGGCAGGCAGCATGGCAACAACTCCACTCCGAAATGATGCCCACGGGCTGGGCAGGGTATGTCAATGTCAGACTGTGACTGGAACATCAGTCACAAGATGGGCACAAAACTGAGAGAAATCCAAACAAGCGACACCAGCAACCTGATAAAAGAGCCGAACATCAGCAGGCCATTGAAAGGTGCGTTTGGCATGGCATGCCAGCTGCCTTCAAAAACCAGCGGAGTACAGGCTGGAGTGCCACCAGCAGCCACTGTGGCCCCCTAGGATCGGACTTTGACATCCTTGAATTAGAGGAAGAGGGGCTGTGGAGTCGCCTTCACGAAAAGGAGCAGGCGTGAGCAAGAGGTGGGTGCGTAGTAGTGGTGGGACTGTGGAGTGCACAGAGCAGACGGACGCCCGACCAGCAAAATCAGGGACTTCATCTTAAAAGACAGATGGATGAATAGGACAGGGACTGCAAAAAAATAAGTGGGACAGACAGACAGACAGAAATGAAAGGCACTATATAATAGATGGAGGTACATAAAACATATCTACACAGCTAGATAGACAGGACAAGACACCAAACGATTTAAGGACAGACAGACAGAAACCAAAGGCACTGTATATAAAGGGATGGACAGACAGATGTATAAGACAGACAGGCATATTGAAAAGAAAAGGCACTATATAATAGATGGAGATACATAAGACACAGACAGGGAAAGACAGACGGACAGAAATAAGAGACACTATATATAATGGGATGGATAGATAACTATAAAAGACATTACATAAAATATGTTTGGAAATGAAAGGCACCATATAATAGATGAAGGCAAATACAACAAAACTAGATAGATAGGGAAAGACACCATATGACAGGGACAGACAGACATGAAAGGCACTATATAATAGAGGCACACGTAAAATCAGCCAGACCTGAAGTAGAGGTGTGTGGTTGGAGTGGACTGCAAAGGGTTAACAGTGAAAACAGATGTAAGGCGATTCAAGTAGAAAGGGCTGCAGCCCACCCATATCGGGCGCAGGTCCTCCTGTGAACACCTGAAGCTGTAATAACCCAGGGGGCTTTTTAGAATTGCAGCGTCCCACTAGTCCTGCCTTTGGTCCGATTCACTCGAGTATCCCCATCCTGAAACACCCTCGGGTCTAACATGACCATCCATGTTAAATAAAACCCCCACTCACCTTCACTGATTGTCTCTCGTCCTTGCATTCCATTACACGGAGGTCTCAGTCCCCTGCGACCACCGACAAGAGGCTTAACATCACAGGACGCAGCCACAGACGAGGACAACAAGTGGACACAAAGCTGGAAGGCACCCATCGATTGTGTGTGCAGATGGCCAAGGGGCCCCTCCAACATTGCTTAACTAGGGGGTCTACCACAACACACTGTGAGGGTGACAGACCTGTGCAGATGGCATACTGCTCATTTTCCAGCTGTGGTGCCCCCTTCTGGTTATAACATCCTTACTGCACTTTAGCATCCATCACACTTCACTCAGCCCTGCAGGCTTTCCAGTCTGCACTCTGAAATCAAACCCATGGAGGAGGAAAGTTCAGCGGCAAATGCATCTTTACTGCAGCAGGGGGCTTCTCGTCTTATAGTCACAGGGTCTGCTTTTAACGTGACCAGACAGCAAAGTGAAGAAAGTGAAAACGCACATATGCTCCTGACTTCACCTGGACAGATTCACACGGACACCTTCAGTGACGCTGCCCCAGGTGCCCTGTGTGGTCAACTGCGGCCACACTGGAGAACAAACGACCTCACACAGTTGGCCTCTTGCATCTCTCATAAGCCTGGGCTGCACAGTCCCTTCTCTGAAGTGGCCATTGACCTGCTCTACGTGTACACAGACACAGGATCGGCCATCAGCCTGGCACTCGGTTGGGCACCTAAAGGGCCAGGACTGAAGTCACAGAGGGGCTCCAACAGGAACCTGTGTACATTTGGAAGTGAGGACAGTGGAGAGACAGCGATAGTCACAGCTCTGACTGGTCCCTACCTTCTGATACTCATGGCTCCGATTGGTCACTACTGTCCGACATTCATGCCTGTAATTGGTCACTACTATCTGATAGTCATGGGCTCTGATTGGTCACTACCATCTTATAGTCATGGGCTCTGACTGGTCACTACCGTCCGAAAATCATGGCTCCGATTGGTCACTACT
>JANRMT010062852.1:16706573-16724666 GCA_026402145.1 Polypterus bichir lapradei
TCATGGCTCCGATTGGTCACTACTGTCTGATATTCATGCCTGTAATTGGTCACTACTGTCTGATAGTCATGGGCTCTGATTGGTCACTACCATCTTATAGTCATGGGCTCTGATTGGTCACTACCTTCTGATACTCATGGCTCTGATTGGTCACTACCTTCTGATACTCATGGCTCCGATTGGTCACTTGTGTCTCTGGTAAGTCACTAGTAGAAAGCACCCTTTAAATTTCTTCCTTGTTAATGCAAACCCAGCCACATAGGATGCACAAGTCAGTGTGTTTCTTCGTGTCGATCCCAAGCCCAGATAAATGGGGAGGGTTATGTCAGGAAGGGCAACCGGTGTAAAATTTTGCCAAATCAATATGCGGACAGAAGATCTGCTGTGGCGACCCCTAATGGGGGCAGCCGAAAGAAGAACTTGTAAAACGCATGCTTCTTATTGGTCATGCCCCTGTGATCATCATGTCCGTGATTGGTCAGGTGTAGAAAAAAGTGCCACTGATAAGTCACAAGTAAAAAGCACACTTCCGATTGGTTACTCCCCTCAGATAGTCATGTGCCCGACTGGTCACTAGCAAAAATAAAAAAAAAAAAAAAAAAAAAAAAGCATGCCTTTCATTGGCTATTTGATTTGCAGACCTCTGATTGGTCCCTCCACCAGCATGGCCCCATCTAAATGTCGTCTATACTGCCTCACTCCTATTCACGGGGTCCTTGATATTTGTATCACTGACCCAACAACAGCTTGTGACCCACAGACATGGACACCGCTAGGCCCCTGCACTCAGCTTCCTCAGAGACCCCAATGTTTTCGGGGTGCTCTTTTTCTTTTACAAGCATATGAGTATCTGTAGTCTATGTAAGGAGTACAGAATTCAGATCAAGAGCAACGCTGGCCATACCTAAAAAACATCTGAGCTGGCTCTTTAAGGCTGGGTGGGCTACCCTGACATGAGGCATTTGTGTTCTGAACAATAAGAGGGCCAGAAAAGCTAAATGAAGTACCCCCTAGTATTCACATCAGGTCAGTGCTGACCAGCCTTGCCTGTGACACGAGCGGCAATGATCAGCCCACCTTGTATAACAGGCGCTCTCTCTCTCTATCCTAAATCAGATGCCAGTCCTTCTCCCACCCATTTCCAATGACTTTTCTGCATTTCTAGAGCCACCACCTTAAAAGAAGAACAGAAGGCAGAGGTGGGCACAACTCACCAGGTCTAAGCGCATACAGGCCCTTGATGATGCTCGCCATGGTGGACGGCGTTATCTGGAACGGTGTGGAGTGAGCTTGTAAGAGTAAAGCTGCAAAACAAAGATGGCAGGGATGAGACTGGCAGTCGACTCCACAGTCAATGGGCACCCCCAACATGAATGCCAGGTTACAGTCACACCATCCACCTTCACTTTATATGGCACCTTTCACAGGGTGAGGGGCGAGAACACTGAAGAGGAGAGATCACTCACCAGTCTGGGGACCGACAATCTGGGCCCACTCCACCGCCCCACAGCACGGCAGCCATCGCCATTTTATATAGCTCCTTGCAAAAGGCAGTCACCAGCGAGAATTGGTGGCACCGTGCATACCCTCGAACACGGAAGGGCGACTTACGCATGAGAGTGCACACGTGCTTCTCCGCCACACAGTCCGTGAACAGCTTGACGAGGTCCTCCCTCAGGTCTCGGTTCAGCTTCGTTTCGATGTAAAATTTATTCTGCAACAAAGAGATGTGAGAAAGTCGTGAGAATGGGACGAGGAGGAGGAGAAGAAGGAGCACGAGATTAAAGTGGAGAGGAGAACAGCAAAGTTCTGAATGTGACAAACGAGTCATTAGGACAAGAGCCAAGTCATGAAAATGAAGAGGACAAGGGCTGGAGAAGGACAACACGTGACGAGATGATGTGCCAGGCACACCAGGATTCCAGGAAGAACACCCAAGAAGGTTCCAGAAGGTTCCACAGAATTCTCAGGGTTCCTCCATCCACTTTAATGGTATGATCTAATTCAATTAAAAATCTGATCACCTAGGACCCCCGGTCCAAACTTGAGGGATTATAGGGACCCTAATTATGGTTCATCTTTGAGGGTCTATTGGCCACGGAGGTTACAAGAATTTGAACACAAATAACTCGTAGCCATCAGAGGAAAAAACACAAAAAGCACCTGGCAACTATTTCAGGTGACTGGCAGGGTCATTGAGGGGCTCTAAGGAGTGAAGGGTCTGTGTGGAGTCAGAGGTCCACCCAGGACCCCACATCCTGCCTTTCAACACTATGGTGGTCAGCGGCTGAGCCTTCCTTCATTACCAAGTACAAGGACGGCAAGATGAACAGGCGGATCTCATCACGTGAGACGCGGACAAAACGCCATGTGACTGGCATACTGTAGTGCCGCCTTCTCTCAGGTCCTTATGCCAACTCACACTGACGGATGACGTCTGCACGATACAAACGTGAGCCCTCTTGGCCAGTAAAGCCACCATTAAATTATACTGGGAAATAGGAAGACATAAAACGCTATAAAGACCCTCGACGCTCGGGTGGGAGTCAAACTCCTGGCACCTCATCAGTCGAACGAAGGCTGGCTTCAAACGTGGACTCCACTGGGAGGCCAACAGAAGGCAGGACGCTCACTGGGCCTCTACTGATGGTGAGATGTGGTGGTCTTGGTTATCAAACGTGGCGTGTATTAACTCTTTAGTGCCCAAAGAGCAGCGGCCAAAATGTACAACGGTGGCCGGTCGAGAGGACAGAGAAGGCAGAAGGACGGAAACGGAGAGGGTGGTCAGGCACCTTGAAACTTCACGTGCAGACAAGTCAAAGTACCCCAAGCTCAGAGCATTAACACACACAAACCAATCAGCCCCGCCGAACTGGCTCAGTGCCCACCGGAGTCGCTTGCTTTGAGGAGGAAGGAAGAGAAGGAAGTGGCAGAAGTTCAAACAAGCAGAATGCCCACCTAAGAAGTGTGGAGGTGGAGGGGCAGCACTACTGCTGTCTTTAGATGGCGCCAACATCAGCCCACAGCCTTCAGGAAGAACATTTAAGAGGAAAAAAAAAAAAAAGCACCCTCAACAAGTGTGGCATAGCGGGGTAAGGCTTTGGAGGTTGTGGGTTCAAATTCTGCTGCCGATACCACTCTGAGACCCTGAGCGAGTCACGTCACCTGACTGTACTCCAATTTGAAGGACAAAAGAAATCTGACCAACTGCATCTCAAATGGTGCAAGTCGCCTTGGATAAAGTCATCCGTCAAATAAATAAATGAATGAATAAATGTTCGATAATCCAAAATGCTGCTGCAAGAATTATTACAAGAACAAGAAAATACAAACACATAACGCCAGTTCTTAAATCCTTACACTCGCTCCCGGTTAAGTTTAGGGCAGATTTCAAAATCCTCCTTTTAACATATAAAGCATTAAATGGCCGAGGTCCAGCTTACTTGTATGAACTTATCATGTGAGCGCACATTAAGATCTCAAGATGCCGGTCTGCTTATGATTCCAAGGACTGATAAAATAACAGTGGGAGGTTGAGCTTTTAGTTACAGGACCCCTAAACTGTGGAGTGGTCTGCCTGCCACTATAAGAGATGCCCCTTCAGTCTCAGCTTTCAAATCCCAGCTGAAGACTCACCACTTCAGTTTAGGTCACCCTGACTAGAGCTGCTGATTAACTGAACAGACTGCATCTCTGCTGTCAGTCATTAGCGCTAAAACATAAGTAACATGACAGTTAGAATTTGTTGCTAACCCTCACCTATTCGGTTTCTGTTCTCGGTACTCAAATGTGGCACTTGGTGCCCACGGCCCACCTGCCAAGTTGTTCTGCCTGCCTAAGGTAAAGTCATCCCTGATGGAGAATCACAGGAATCGTGGGAAAGAGGGGTCCTTTCATCAGACTAGCTGGCCCAGCGCTGTTTCAGCTGTGGAACAGCCAATTAGAGGAGGCAGCTTAATGGCCGAGGTCTCCAGGACTCTCTGAACAAATCCAAATCATATTATGGGATATCATCTACTGCTAAATTCTGCTCCGTATTTGTAAAATCTGTATTTTTATACTGTATGGAGGATTTGTTCTGTGTATTGTATTGTCCCCCTCTATTTTTTTTGACACCCACTGCACGCCCACCCTACCTGGAAAGGGCTCTCTCTTTGAACTGCCTTTCCTGAGGTTTCTTCCATTTTTTCCCTACAAGGGTTTTCTTGTCTTCTTAAGAGAGTCGAGGCTGGGGGGCTATCAAGTGGCAGGGCCTGTTGAAGCCCATTGCAACACGTCTTGTGTGATTTTGGGCTACACAAGAATAAATTGTATTGTACTGTATTCTTAACTTGATCATAGCACGTGAAGAGACAGGACATGGCCAAGGAACAAAAATGCCCCTCCACGCACCGCTGCAGGGACAGGGGGGCTACTCACCATGTAAATGAAGAGTGGCACGATGCTCTGCAGAGCCCCCATATACTGCGTGAGGGCCGCGTTAAACTTCTCGATGTAGTGCTCTGGAGGGCTGCTCTGTAAGACAGAAAGAAGAAACGGTCACCTCCGTCCATGCGGACCACCACATACATAGACAACCTCAGAGAGGTTGCGTCTCCAGGCACTAAACCCCCCATCTTTGTTCCATCCTTCTCTGCACAGGCTGCTGTGATCCTTGACCCTACCCTCTCCTTTGATCCTCATTACCAACGGTGCCTTTCTCCACTAAGGCTGCGTCCTCTGCTGTCTGACACTCCAACAGAGACGCTTCTTCCTGCTTTTGTCACCTCGCGACCCGACTACTGCCATGCAGTGCTGTTTGGAATCCCTGCTCGGGGTCTAAATAAATGACAATATGTGCTAGAGTGGTGACCCACTTGGAACCTTGGGAGGGCATCAACCTCACGTTTCTGAAACTGCACTGCCTACCTGTGCCCTTCTGTATTCTCCCTTGAGTTCTGAAGGCTCTCCATGGCCTGGACAACCTTAATCACGTGCCATCAGCCATTCCATTATGCAGACTGCGCACTATGGGCACCATGGCTGTGGAGTGCCCTGCCTTTGGCGTGTGCTTCCGTTTCTCTTTTTAATATTGGCCTTGTGTTGTTCTGAATGTGGATTGTTTGATTTTATGTGTATCGTTGTACAGTGGCCTTGGGCACCTTGAAAGGAGCTTTTAAATAAAATTTCTTCTTCTTCTTCTTCTTATTATTATTATCACTACATGACAGGGGTCTCAGTTGGCACACTGGTTTCTCAAACACTGTAGAAGTCTCTTCTGTAAATATCCAATAATGTGAAATAATAAATAATAAAGCACTTCACTTTGATAGTGCCCTTGCCAAGACTAAAGTGACCGGCACTATAGAAAGAATCGCTTGTGATCGTCCGAATTCTGCCCACTTTCAGTTTTACAGACTTCTGCCCTGATGCCACGTGACCACATACAGAAGCATCTCAATATATCAGAATGGCATCGAAAAGTGCATTTATTTTAATAATTCAGTAATAGGCTCCCACCTGGTGGCACTGGTGGATCGTGGACTCTCTTACAGACAGACCTCAGTATGTGCGTCTCGGGAACTGCAGGTCTGACATTGTGGTCAGCAGCACAGGAGCGCCGCAGGGGACTGGACTTTCTCCGGTCCTGTTCAGCCAACATACATCAGACTTCCAATCCAACTCGGAGTCCTGCCACGTGCAAAAGTTCACTGACGACACTGCTATGGTGGGCTGCATCAGGAGTGGGCAGAAGGAGGAGTAGAGGAACCTAATCAAGGACTTTATTAAATGGTGCGACTCAAACCACTTACACCTGAACACCAGCAAAACCAAGGAGCTGGTGGTGGATTTTAGGAGGACCAGGCCCCTCATGGACCCCGTGATCATCAGAGGTGACTGTGCAGAGGGTACAGACCTATAAATACCTGGGAGTGCAGCTGGATGATAAATTGGACTGGACTGCCAATACTGATGATCTGTGTAAGAGAGGACAGAGCTGACTATACTTCATTAGAAGGCTGGCGTCTTTCAACATCTGCAATAAGATGCTGCAGATGTTCTATCAGACAGTTGTGGTGAGCACCCTCTTCTACACGGTGGTGCGCTGGGGAAGCAGCATAAAGAAGAGGGACACCTCACGCCTGGACAAACTGGTGAGGAAGGCAGGCTCTATTGTAGGCACCGAGCTGGACAGTTTGACATCCATGGCAGAGCGACGGGCGCTGAGCAGACTCCTGTCAATCATGGAGAATCCACTGAACAGGATCATCTCCAGACAGAGGAGCAGCTTCAGCGACAGACTGCTGTCACCGTCCTGCTCCACTGACAGACTGAGGAGACCCCACACTATGTGACTCGGGGGGTAAACGTTAACATTATATAAAGTTACTGTCTGTTTTTACCTGCATTTTTATTACTCTTTAATTTAATATTGTTTTTTGTGTCAGTATACTGCTGCTGCAGTATGTGAATTTCCCCTTCGGATTAATAAAGTATCTATCTAGTAATTAAATTCAAAAAGTGAAACTCCTATATTATAAAGATTCATTACTCACATGATATAGTGATATATTTCAAGTGTTTATTTCTTTTCATTTTGCTGACTATTGCTTACAGGTAATAAAAACTCAAAATTCAGTATCTCAGAAAATTAGAATATTACAGAAGACCAATAAAAATAAAAAGGATTTTTAACACAGAAATGTTGGCCAAGTGAAGAGTCTGTATTTTGGCCCAAAGTGCCATATTCAGCATTTCTCAATGTGTCCTCAAAAACGCCTTGAAGTCTGAAGATCAGCCTGGTATACACAGACACTACAAAATCCAAAACCGGGTATATTCCCCCACACAGTATTTCTAGGAACTATTTGCAAAGGAAACTCAGACCCCAAATGTAACAATTTCGTGAAGAGCTGTGCCTCAAAGATACAAATCTGCCCAAGCCTGCCTGCTGTCCAAGTTCCTCTTGGATGATTCAGTGGATTCTCGATTATCTGCCAGCCCTCCTATCCTGGTATCGTCTGCAAACTTCACCAGCTTGTTTCTTATATTCCTGTCCAAATCATTTCTATATGTTAACGATAGCACTGCCCCCTGCTGGTCACCACTCTTTAACAAGGTCCCTCTGCTTCCTGTGCCCAACCCAATTCTGTACCCACCTACACATCACACCCTGAAGGTGCAACAGGCTATTACAGGAGAACGTCTGTGCCTCAAAGGCGGCTTCCACCTCTGGACCCGACATCACGCTGCCTTTGGCTGGTAAATAACTGGGGTGAGTGGGCTAGAGGTGGTGTCTCCAGTGCCAGCCTTTTCACCTCAGCCTGTCACAATTCCCCTTTCCTACTGTAAAGCAGAGGCCTCCTGCAGCCTCATACTGCCATCTGGTGGGTGGTTACTGCAATCCTCATAATCCAAGTTTTCACCCTGAAGATTTTAACGTTTTATAACAATAATACATAACTTTTTACATTTACTGTATATAGCGCTTTTCTCATTACTCAAAGCACTTTTCATAGTGAGTGGGGAGCCACTTCAACCAGCACTAATGTGTGGCATCCACTTGGGTGATGAGACGGCAGCCATTTTTGCACCAGTATGCTCACCACACATTAGCTCTTAGGTGGGCAAGGGGTGAGAGAAAGAGAGAGAGAGAGACAGAGCGCCAATCAGAGAGAGGGGAGGATTAGGGGCCAGAGTGACAAGGCCCATGATGGACATTTTAGCCAGGACATCGGGATACACTCTGCACTTTATGAAGGATGCTCAGGGATCTTTTATGACCACAGAGAGTAAAGGGCCTCAGTTTTAACATCTCATCTGAAGGATGGCTTTATTTTTACAGCACGGTGCCCCCCCCATCACTGCACTGGTGGCACTGGGATACACACAGTGCCCCCTGCTGGCCTCACCAACACCTCGGCTAAAGACAACATCAATCCTGTTTGAGGGGCGAGTTGTGGCCCAGTTGGACTGAGCGGAGCCACTGGGTGTGTCACAGCATGCGAGTGGCTTCATGGGATCGCGTCACCGATGATCAAGTAAACTAAGGCTTATGACTGAAAAAGTCGCACTGAGATCCACATTCAGACCACAGGCTAGATGCCCCCCTGCTGTCCTCCAGCAGCCAGCCAAGCTTTTCCCAGGTGGACTCCCACCCAAGTCCAGGCCGGGCCTGAATGCGCTTAGCTTCTGGTGGATGACCTCTTCTGAAGTCAGCTGAGTGCGTATTCCATCGAGGTGTTGACACGGTGCTTCCTAAAATTGTTTTTTCCTCACAACCTAATTTTGCCTTTTTATTTTCTGTGTCTTAGAGACCCCAGAAACGCCACCAGCAGTCATCCTGACCCCCTTGGAGCTTCACCGACAGTGACATTCCCATGACCATGTCAGATCAAGTCTGAAGTTTTATAAATGCTCGTCTACATTGAAGCAAAGGCCCCGCTGACTATAATGTGGCTCTAAAAGTTCTCAAAGGTGAAATGCTGAACTGAAAAGCTTGGAAAATCAAGAAACCCTGGAAAAACTACAAACAGCCGGCCGGCCTCTTCAGTGAGGTACGTCTGTCTGTCTGTCGATGGCCAGCCCCCGAAATAACTGACTTGAGGTGTTCAACCAGTGCATCAAATCAGCACATAGCTACGTGGTCTCCATTGGCATTAGAATGGAGGTCAGGGACTGGCACTGGCAGAGGATGCCACCTTTACCACCAGTCAGTAAGTGCAATTAGTATTCGGCTCAATCTGCAAGTGACATTACTGTGAAGTGGAAAGGCTGAGAAGCACAAAGTGGCAGCCCCCATACCAACTCAGAGAGCGGGCCTGCCGAGTGCCCAACTGTCAAGGCCCGTTATGCTCAGACTGTAGGTGGCACTGGTGAGACCACATCTGGAGTGCTGTGTGCGCAGTTCTGGTCACCACAGTACAAGAGGGACAGAGCAGCACATGAAGCTGTGCAACCAGGTGCATCATGGGACTGAATGACATGTCCTGCTCTGACAGACTCGGAGAGTTAAACCTGGAGCAGAGGAGACCGCCTGGGAACTCATCAGGTCTTCAAAATCCTCAAAGGCCATTGATAAAGGAGATCCAGCAGACTTCCTTCTGCTTAATGCTGAACCACATACTTGAGGACACCTAGAGGAGATTAAGGGGAACTGCAATTACGACTGAAGTGAGGAAACACTTCTTTATACAAAGAGGTATGGGAATCTAGAACAAAACCCAGAGAATGGAGCTGACGCAGAAACCTCGACAACCTGCTAGAAAAATCTGGAAGAGCTACTGGGCCAGCTGAGTTATTAGCTAAATAAACGGGCGACAAATGGACTGAATGGTCTCCTCTGGTTTGTCAAATGTCTTGTGTATTCTTATATGGAAGTGCGTAAGATGGCTTCTCCTCTGTGACATTCAATCACAACAGGAAGCCAATCTGCCCCTGGAAGCAACATCAGCACAGGAACTGCGCACCAGGAGCTTCATGAAATGACTTCAGATGACCGAGGTCAAGATCATCACATGCAAGGCCAAGTGTGGCGTGAAGTTCATCACGCTCGGACTCTGGGGCAGTGGAGACGTGATCTCTGAGGCATCACTATCTGGATCTGGCGGGTGTCAGGAGAACACAACCTCCCGGTCTGCACTGTGCCTACCGTAAAGTTTGGTGAAGGAGGGGTGGCGGGCAGCGTGTGGTCTCGGCCCCCCAGGTTCCAGCTAAAACGTATGAAGACATTTTTGAAAACTGTGCACTTCCTGTTTGGGGAAGACTCTTCTTCTGTGCCAGCATGTCTGCACCCCGGGCGCAAAGTGAAGTCCATAAAGACAGGAAGAAAACCCGAGTGGCCTGACCTCAACCCTACTGAGCACCAATCTTCTCGTACCCGACCTTTCAAAGGCTCTTTCGGCTGACTGGGCACAAATTCCTGCAGTCACATTCCAAGATCTCTTGGACGGCCATCCCAGAAGAGAGGCAGCCGTTAGGGTTGAACAAGGGGCGCAAATCCACATTAGTGCCATTAGCCTTGGAATGGGCCGTAGAATAACGTCATACTGGTATGCTGGTCAGGTGGGGGACATAATAAGCATCTGATCCCCTGCTGAATTTGTAAGTTTGCTCGCTAACAAAGAAATGAAGAGTCTCTCATTTGTATGGTCATTTCATTTTAATAGAGAGAGACAGAATATCAACCAAAAATCCAGAAAAAGCACCTGACATAAAAGTTAAACATTTGATTTGCATGTCATTGAGTGAAATAAGAATTTAATCAACAACAACCAGCTAGAATTCTGACTGCCACAGATTACAATCAATCACAGACACTCGAGATGTGTGTGAAGCCCACCTGTCCACAGAATCAATTTCTTCCATTCCAACCTCTCCACCACTGTGGGCTACAACACCAAAGAGCTGTCAGAGGACGTCAAGGACAAGGCTGGAGTGGGCAACAAGACCATCAGCAAGAAGCTTGGTGACAAGGTGACAACTGTTGGTGTGATTATTAGAAAATGGAAGAAATATAAAAAGACAATCAAATTGATGCATGCAAGATCTCGCCTCATGGGGTGAGGATGATGATGATGATGAGGAGGAGCAGAAAAGTAAGGGATCAGCCCAACACTACACGCCTGTTAATGATTTGAAGGCAGTTGGGACCACCACAGTCACCAAGAACACCAATGGTAACGCACTATGCCATCATGGCGTCCGCAAGGTCCCCCTGCTCAAGAAGGCACATGTACTGTACAAGTTTGCCAAAAATTGCGTTTATCAAAAATTCTATTATTTCTCTTCTTTAAAATGAATGGACTTGAGTAATGGTGGTAATGGCCATAAGGAAACTAAAGTGTGACCCTCACCTAATTATCTCATTAATTACTGCCATTGCCAAAGACAAAACGGTTCATTAATTAGCCGACTGACTAACGTCAATCAATCGAGTCTTTGATTCCCACAGCACATAGAGAGATGAACCACTGCTGGGAAAACTGAAACCATTCTAACACTTAAAATATATATTGTTAGGAATCCGAGTCCTAAAAGGCATTTCATAAATTAGTCACATGACCTGAAGGCCTCTCTCGCGAAGTGTAAGAAGTGTACATGTTTAATATGTCACTGTGCTCTGTACAAATGTAATTTTAGAAATCTACTTTTCTTTCTACTCACATGCACAGTTGACACAAAGCCAGATTTAGCACAGGGGCTCATCATTTAGAACTGCTAGGCAAGCATTAGAAGACAAGACAGTTAGGGACAACTGCGAAATGGGCATTGTGTACTATTTCTGTGTCTCAGAGTCAGCATGAAACTCAATCTATCCTCAGTGCCTGGTGTTGGAATGGCGTGATTCACCGAAGTGGGGGCCTGCATGTGAAGAAAGAGTATAAAGCATTGGCACATTGCCCGGCACACCTTTGAAGCTGATGGACAGATGGGAGATAACGTCATCCGATCCTGAAAATCCTTCTAACGCAGTGACGAAAATGGCAAACTCTTTACATCGGGCCCCCACTCCCAAACTGGGTTCTTATCATGGCTTCCTTCATCTGTTATGTCGCGTAAACCGTCATTAAAGAAAGCTAAGTTATTTCTCCTATGTGATTTCTTACTGCCGTATCACTAAGGGAGGGGTATCGCCTTTTTATATTATATCTATATAGTTTCGGGTTATTCCAACAAGGGAGCTAGTGCCCCCTGCTGGATACACTAAGGAGCCGACACACAAAGCGGATAGGTCGGTGATTGGTTACGATGTACTCGTGCTATTTAGATCCCTTTGAACTACACAAACTAATACAGTGGAGGAGTACGTGGAAAGTAGTAAATCACTACTTCTGAATCAGGCACAGCCAAGATTGCGATTTATAGACAATTGTGCCAACCTTACTATGCTGTACTGACTTTTAAAAACCACAAACAGCAAACAGCAGGGTATGGACACTCAACGTCCCCCTCAATGATATTCAGTATCTGTAATGTCTAAGGATCCATGGCTGTTACAAGCACAGGCTCACCTTCAGTTCAGCTGTTGGCGAAATGTCCCTGCCACCAGGCTCACTTACTATTACGCTGGCCCCCGTTTCTGTACTTTACTGCCCCACACAAGCAGCCATGTCGGCCATGTCCCCGGGTGAGAGTTAAGTCAGGTCTGAGTCAATGACCTTCTGTAGTGAGCCGTTACTCCCGTTAACGTGTGTCTCACATGGGACACCATCATAGGGTGCACCACCGGCCAGAGAAATGAAGTGAAGATGACACAATAAGGTGGGCATCACATACCTTGAGCTCTTCGGACACGTGCTGCAAGTGCCGGGTGATCTTTCCCATCAGGTCCGTGTACATCTGTTCGGAATGCTGCTGGCAGACACATTTGTATACACAGCTGTGGGAACAAGAGAGGGGAGAACATGAAAGCCATCATCAAGGAGACAAGTCACATAATGTTGCCGGAGTGTCCCACAGCCAAGTTCTAGGACGCACATCCAGGACAGGCTGGTAGGCCAACTCTATCACCGCGTGTCTTTTATTGCAGTGAGGCAGGCGCCTGATATTTACCTGTACCAAAGCTGAAGGATCAAATCCCTCACTAGGTGGCACTGTAGCCCAGCTGGCACAGTTTTCACCAGGCTTAGCCACAGATGTTAATTTAGTCACACTTGTGTGAAACTTGTTTGACATAACGGGCAGCAGTGGAAGAGCTGTCATCACCAACTCCCTAGTGAGCCAGCACAGTCACATAAGTGAGGAAAGGACGGCCGCCAGCCCACTCGTCCACAGCCAAGATGGCAGAGTTAGGACTCCACGTGACATGCAGCAACAACTTATAGAACTGCACTTCTCTGTGACATTTTGTGGCACATCTACTTCAAGTCCAAGCAAGGGGTGCACCACTGACCTCTTCACACAAACGGGTCCAAGACAAGTGGCGGTGTTGTGCAGACGTCTCACACACCACACGTGAACAATCACAATGGCGTAGCCGTGGTCTCACACGTTATGTGCACTCGGCGAGGGCATCTGGGAGGTGGCAGCACATCAGTCTGTCCATAGAGCCAATCACAGGCTAGAAATCCCTCAATTTGCTGCCCTTCAGCCACACGTGTCAAAACTACAGAAAGGCCTCATCTGCTGGACTGAACAGGACAGAGGTCAAGATGAAAGGCACTATATAAAGCGGCTTTGATTGCCATACATCATATCCTTCACTGAACTGAAAATCTCCACCCATGCCAAGTTCTGCAGTGGCTCAGCCTGTGCACCAACACTCAGCTTTCAAATCCTGGCTGAAGACTCACTACTTCAGTTTAGCACACCCTGACTAGAGCTGCTGATTAACTGTGCAGACTGCATCTCTGTTGTTAGCCATTAGCACTAAAACAGAAGTCATATGATTGTTATAAATTGTCACTAAGGCCGGGGTTATACTTCACGCGACGCATGCTGCAGCCAACACTCCTGCTTCACAAGCGTTGTACTGTTTATACTTGCGCGCTTCCTTTACGCAAATCTGATGGATCCGGGTGCGAGAAAGGGTTAACGACAGCTGCAGTCAATCCAGGGACCAAATCAATTCTGGACCACAAACCATAGGGACAATGTTCTCAGAAAATGTGATCAAGATTTGTCTGTGAAGAATAAAGGCACAAACAAGAAAGATGACTGAACAGCAAGTTTCAATATCTGCTTGGCCAGGGCTTCTCTTTACAAGACCACCTGAAGCTACTGGGCCCTGAGGATGGCGAGTGTCCGGTCTGGAGGAGACCCTATGCTGTTTCAGCATGTCAATGTGAGGGCCACCACAGTCCTGGGCTCCAACCTACCAGGGTCCTCAGCCTTAACATGCTCCATTTGTCCAAAATGAACGGCAAGGTTTGAGAGTTGCTGAAGTTCTACTGTCTGCCACACTACTTGGTAATTTATTCCACCAATCACATCAAGGGGGGGGGGGGGTGCACCCTATAAAGTCCCAATCGCGTTGAAGCAGGTGTAGTCTTCAAATCGAGCGTTTATCCACAAACACAATAGGAGATTTCGAGGCTGGGGTCTGAGAGGTAAGCGGATGTTTACTTGCGGTACCATAAATACTGAAATGCTGGTACCATACGGTTCAAATTTCGGGTTTTCCAGTACCAACATATCGCACAACCCTCCCCCTCACTGACTTGATACGTAATAATTGCTTTCATCAGTTTACCTGTGATGCATAACAAACGTTACAAGTCCTACAACGGCGACGTGGGCTCCGTGCATTAAGTCACTGCGCAGTTTCAGGTCTCAGTTCAGTATGGCCAGAGTTGAAATACGACAGATAACTGGTTGACATGAACGCTGGAAACGGAACACATGATGAGCTGTCTTCATCTTCTTCTTCCTCTTTATCTTTTCCCACTTCTATGTGGGGTTGATGTGCCTGACCAGTAGGGCTGGGTATTGAATTGGTTTTGATTTAATCTTGACATTGATAGATGTGAAGTGGTGCATAGAGAACATTAAAATAATGTGACAAATTTCAGTAACACTTGCCTTGAAGGACGTCTACACAGTGACTTCAAAACACGTGCATAAGAATGGAAAAACGTGATTAGAAATGAACCATTAATATGAGTATCTGGAAGATGTGGAACAAAATATCATTGTTTTGGTTAAAAAAAAAAAAAACAGCACTCCTTCAAAATGCACCACAATTTAACTAACATATTATGGGAGGCTCCTTGTTTCAATACAACGCCATGGCTTCTACTTTATAAAACACCTGCATCATCTGGTGAATGGTATTATTATTAAACTGGGGAATCCACCTCCTGCTCACTTTGCTCACCAACCCCAAGGGGTCTCAAAGGGCATCAGGGTGCCCCTCCGTTAGAGAACGCAATTCTATTTAACACTAGAATTACCAGAGCCATGAAAAAACTCGTAGATCCGTCCCACCTTAAATCGCTTCTTAAAACCGCTCTCACCTCTCCGCCAGCCTCCTTTGTCCTGTAAATGTGCCGATAAAAACAAACTGCAAGCAGCCGGCTATTCCATCCCCCCACCGACTCAGAACGTGCACGAACTTCTCCGAGCTCATGCCTTGATTATCTGGGAGTGGAGTTTTAGAGTGGAAATAATAGATTGTTATTTGGAACACACGCATTTCATGTGTGTTCCGTTTCTACAGTAATCTGTGTAAACACAATGTTAAAACAGAAACTTTTTCATATTTTAGTAATAAATGTCACAAAATGTAGACATAAACTATAAAATGTGTGAAGCCTGACAGCCAAAGAGCAAATACACTTTCATAAAAGGTTCAGGACTTTTACAACAGCTTCCGTGGCGTACTGGTAAGATTTCGTCACTTAGCGCACAGCAGACTTCTTTTACCTCAAGAGATCCGAGTTCGAATCTCCGCTAGGGAGAAACTTTATTTATTTTTAACCTTCGCCGTTCTGCCTGCCTGAACTCCCTGTCTATCTATATAGTAATAACAGTAATTTTATTATTATATAGGAGCTTCCCTGTCTGCCTATCATATAGTGCCTTTCCTTCCTACCTATCTATATATCTATCTCCTTAGCTGTTTTTTATATATCTATTATATAGTGCCTTCCCTGTTTATTTATATATCTAGTGCCTTCTCTGCCTGTCTGTCTGTCTGATTGCATATATAGCGCTGAACTTACTGCTCTGTACTATTCTGTCTTCTGCATGTCCTGGAGTACAAAAGAAACACCACCATACAGCAACATGTGCGAACTGGCAAGATCGGGGAAAAAACACGCGGTCACTGATAACAAACCGCAAGATGAATGAAAGAGACAATATATGTAAAAACATCATCGCACTAATGCAATATTATTTGAAAACAAACAGCGTCAGATCGGGTTTGAATATGCGCCCGATCTGACGCTGTTCGTTTTCAAATAATATTGCATGTACTGTGCGTTGAAACTGCGGCACTGAATAAGCAGACTCCTTCTGTAACAGTGTCAGCGTGTATTCAAACCCGATCTGACGCTCTTCTTTTTCAAATAATATTACATGTATTGAACTATTTTAGAATAAAAACATACATTTGATTTCAGTCAGTCTGTAAGAGCCAGTGTAAATGCATGATAATTATAAAGGTTAGCTTTTTTTTTAATTCAGTTCCATTCTCTCAGTCGCGTCCACGATGCCCCCCCCCCCAATCTGACACTGCTTTTTTTCACATAAAGACGCGCTATAACTCAAATGCGATTTATTTGGAGACGCGCTATACTCGAATGTGATTTATTTGGAGACGCGCTATACTCGAATGTTATTTGTATAGGGAAGAAAGTACAATGTCAGGTGCTCATTCAGTGTAATAGGAACCATAGCACAGAGGTGTGTAAACTGCAACAAGTACACATGTTGTGAATGTAGGAAGGGTGTGTGGGAATTGTTAATATTTGAATGGGATGATTTTATATAGCACAGATCGGAAATCAGCAGTTCTTAGCATTGCACCACGCAAGCTGTCGTATCAACCGCCTACTGTAACTTGCTTTATTTTTTCTTCACGTATAGTCTAGAATAAAAGTGCACTTGTTTTGTTATTCTTGTACACCAACATATGTTCCTGTGTTTGAGCGACATGGGCAAGCTCAAAAAAATAGACGTGTAATGCCACGAAAAGTGCACGCAGGCTCTTCAGTTCGGAAGCATTGGTACGAGAATGCAGTCACAAATACGCTGCAGAGCTACAGCGCATCTTTATGTGAAAATAGCATTCCCATTTTGGGGGGGGGTGGGGGTGTAGGGAAGGATCCTGAACACGACTGAGAGAATGAAAAGTGAACCTTTTGTAAATGTGTTTGATATTTGGACTTCAGGCTTCATACATTATATAGTTTATGCTTACATTTTCTCATTTACTACTACAATATGAAAAACGTTTCTGTTTTAAAAATGTGTTTACACGGATTACTGTAGAAACAGAACACACGTGAAATGCGTGTATTCCAAATAATGATCTATTATTTCCACTCTAAAACTCCACTTCACTCCCAGATAATCAAGGCATGAGCTGGGAGAAGTTTGTGCACGTTCTAAGTCGTTGGGGGGATGGAATAGCCGGCTACTTGCAGCTTTTCTTTTATCAGCACATTTAGATTAACAAAAGACGCTGGCGGAGAGGTGAGAACGGTTTTAAGAAGCGATTTAAGGTGGGACAGACCTACGAGTTTTTTCGTAGGCTCTGGTAATTCTAGTGTTAAAGAGATGGCATACAGAAGAGTATGCCGCTTTGGTCTTTAGTTATTATAGAGAGAAAATCAGTTACTTGAGTATTTCACGAAAACTGTCTATTTTAAATACCAATGAATTATAAAACGTAATAAAAAACTAAAACATAAAAAGTAAATTAAAAATTTTACATTAACGCCTCGTCGAAAACAATATTATGAATTACTTAACCCTCGAACTTCCATTCTATATATATTACTTTGCTGCATTTCTGTTTTATTGTTCGGAACATTTTTCTCTTTCTCGTTTACTGGACAATTCTCTTTGTTCTCGGTTTTGATTTTGTGCAGCTCTTCTTTACTCATTTTCATTTTCATTTTCAGCTGCGACACTTATTTTCAGCTCCCGACACTTTTTTCCCTATCTCAATCTAAAATTCGAGATTCTTGAATAGATAGTTTGCTTTTCTGCCTTGCCATTATAACCGACTGCGTTAAAGGGCGAGTTAGCGGCACAGAGAGTGTCACGGGGTGGGATGGAGGGAGGATGTGTGCAGAAGGAGCGATGATTGGGCGAGTGGTGTGGGGGAGGGCGTGGTCAAGGCTAGAATAATGTAAACACGACAGAAAACTCTTTTAATATAACAGAGATAATCTGATATCCTCTTTAATAAAAAGCCCTGTGTGCATCCAGTGTCCGTGTGTGTCTTCTGGTGAAGTGCGCATGCGCGGGGTCACACGGCACGTGTTCAGTCTCTTCCTGTGCAGACACACACATAGGCGCATGAGAGACAGACACGCACACACAGGCGCGCGCGGGACGCACACACACACAGGCGCGCGCGGGACGCACACACACACAGGCTTGCCCGGGACGCGGACACACACACACAGGCGCGCGCGGGACACACACACACAGGCGCGC
>JANRMT010062852.1:16740345-16825642 GCA_026402145.1 Polypterus bichir lapradei
TTTTTTTGTTAAGTACATAACTCCACATGTGTTCATTCATAGTTTTGATGCCTTCAGTCATGAAAATAAAGAAAGCACATTGAATGAGGAGGTGTCTCCAAACTTCTGGCCTGTACTGTATAAAAAAAACCTTTGCAACAAAGAGTAATATTTTTAACAGATGAGTCAAATGGATTCAGTTTTCAAATGTCACACAATCCTGGTGCTTTATGGGTTATTTTTCTATGTACTCAAAGTTGATGAGCGTTTTTTAAACTCGTGCAGCCCACCCTTTGTTCTGCTCGTTTGTTTCAGATCTTGTTCTTGGTGCAGCAATCCAGAGTCAGGACATTCACCAAAGCGTCACATGCCTGAGGTGATGCACCACTGGGCGTTAGTTTGCCTTCAAAAACCAAAGAAATGACACCAGTCGAGTGTTTGCGTAGTCACAGTCACCAGTGATGGAAGCCGTGCGGCTCACTGGTGTAATGGCAGAGCCGATTTTATTTTGGTACTCACAAACTGAGAAGCTCATTTCTTCACCAAAGAGCCCCCTCATCTGAAAGGTGCGTCCATTTTTACTGCTACAACAATTGTTAGCACTGCCATGGCACACAGTTCTCCACGACCGTGAACTCGATAAACGGATTAGAAACAGGATCAGCGGACATCTGATGGACGTATTTGATGTAATCGGAACAAATGCAAAGACGGACGGACACAGCGACTCACCTCTTCACCATTTAGACTAGAAGGACTAGCAGGGATGCTGCTATATGTCCAGTTCTGCCTTATTATATTTTGTCTGCTTTTCCTCTTTGTATTGATGCTGAGTGTGTGTTTATGCAGTACCACTCCTTTGTCAAATGATGCATCTTTATTTATCTATTGTTGCTCTGTAACAATGTCTTTTGTTTTTCTACGTTCTTACTGCAAACAGATTTGTCTTTGTGGAAGGCGTGACAGAAGTCACTTCTCTCATTAAAGGAGCTCAGTCTCCCAAGGATGAAGAGTCCGCTCTGCCCCATCTCATCAAGTTCCTCAGTGTTCTGAGACCACCCCAGCCTGTCAGTGATGTGGACCACCCCCCCCCCCCCCCCCCGAATGGTGACCTGACATGGAGGCGTTGCGGTGACACTCAATAAGCTGTTACTCGGTTTTGCTGATGTTGCAGACAAGTCTCAAAGTTCTCCCACCCCGTCTCAGTACTAATGAAGTCGATCGGACTGGCGAGCTTCGGTGGGCTGAACGGCCAGCTCTCGTCCAGATTGTTCGAATAAATAAGAACACCACAATAAAAGGTTTGTTTTGAGCGATCCGATTGCTCAGTGGGTGGTGACTTCGGTGACAAGTGTGAGATGCACAAGGACTAAAAACGGTACAGGAACTTCAAAGACGAGAAATATAAAAGCGGACAGACAGCAGGCGAGACAGGCGCCTCCATAATGATGTCGGAGTCTGATATGCCAGGCGCTCCCGACGTTCAGGGGGCCATCGACATGAAGGGACACACACACGGCACGAGGCAGCCAGTCTTTTTATGGCACTGCTGTAACGGACTTGGGCAGCTAGCCTGGCTACTCTATTATATGATGAAATGCCGAGGGCTCCACCACCGGGAGATCACGATCAGCCCGAGCCGGGTGTCTAGCTTGCGGACGTGCAGAAGCCCCCGGGGGAAGACCGCGGAGCACAACTTTAGGTCGTGTCACTTGAGCGACGGGGCTTCAAACTGTCACTTCAAGTCCCCGACATGAAGGGCGGTCCAGCCCACCAAACCGCGAGTCCACCAGCGGCAGCTTTCCCGACACGCAGGGCGGCCGTCTTTTCACGATTTTGTTTTTGTTTATTTTGTTTTTCTGTGCACTCCTTGAACTAAAAACACACACACACACACACACACACACACACACACCCCGGCCACGGACACTTACAGAACTTGGACGCGGAGCTGTTGATGTTGAGGGCGGCTCTGCCAGCGGCCGCCCCTGCGCTCTCCGACTCCGGCACTCCGCTCGAACGGCCGACGGCGTTGGGCTCCCCGGGCGGAGGCGCTTGGCCGCCGTACGCATCCGCCTTGGCCTCCCAGTTGTTATGGTTGTGGTCATCCATCATGTCGAAACTGCCGTCTTCCTCCATCACATCGTCCATCCTGGCTGCGCCTCAGTGCTCACCGCGGGCGGCCGCCCCGCATCCAGCTGCTCGCGCGTCTTCTCTCCTTCTCACTCGCACGCGCTCCCGGTGTGTCCGGCGGCCGGACCCTCACATCTTCTCAAACCCTCAGACTCGCCACTCGCCACTCGCGGCTCCGACGCCTGTTGCTGCTTGATGACGTCGTAAATCGTTCTCGTCGCTCTTACGACGGCGTTTTGCGGCAGCTTGGCCCAGAGGCATCCTGGGAAGTGTAGTCTTGACGGCGCTTGCCCCGCCCTCTGCCAAATGGCCAGGCGAAGCGCGACTCGACTCCACGTGCGCACTTCAGAAGCTTTAAGGACGGGCTTTACGATGATATCAGCTGGACGTGTGGACATGGACAGACTGGACTTATATTTAATGTCCTTGTTTAAATTATTAAAGGACACACAACAGCTGTAAGTATATTAAGAGACTGTAGGGTGCGCTGTAAGAAGTGATTGTTAGTTTTGGATGGGTGGGTTCTGCCCATGCTGAAGAGAAATCCTGCTGTGCCCCTCTCCATAAGCCCACCTTGGCTTGCGTCTTCAGGAAGTCTTCCTTCCCTTTTGTCACATTTTGTTTTGTTGCAGCTTTGTGCTTCACCACCTGAGGCCACAGGTCCATCACACCCTCAACCCTCTGCAGTTCGCATACCAAGAGAAGGTGGGAGCGGAGGATGCCATCATCTACATGCTACACCGATCCCTCTCCCACTTGGACAGAGGCAGTGGTGCTGTAAGAATTATGTTTCTGGACTTCTCTAGCGCCTTCAACACACTCCAACCTCTGCTCCTCAGGGACAAGCTGACAGAGATGGGAGTAGATTCATACCTGGTGGCATCGGAGGATCATGGACTATCTTACAGACAGACCTCAGTATGTGCGTCTCGGGAACTGCAGGTCTGACATTGTGGTCAGCAGCACAGGAGCACCGCAGGGGACTGGACTTTCTCCGGTCCTGTTCAGCCAACATACATCGGACTTCCAATACGACTCGGAGTCCTGCCACGTGCAAAAGTTCACTGACGACACTGCTGTCATGGGCTGCATCAGGAGTGGGCAGGAGGAGGAGTATAGGAACCTAATCAAGGACTTTGTTAAATGGTGCGACTCAAACCACTTACACCTGAACACCAGCAAAACCAAGGAGCTGGTGGTGGATTTTAGGAGGCCCAGGCCCCTCATGGACCCCGTGATCATCAGAGGTGACTGTGCTGAGGGTGCAGACCTATAAATACCTGGGAGTGCAGCTGGATGATAAACTGGACTGGACTGCCAATACTGATGCTCTGTGTAAGAGAGGACAGAGCCGACTATACTTCCTTAGAACGCTGGCGTCCTTCAACATCTGTAATAAGATGCTGCAGATGTTCTACCAGACGGTTGTGGCGAGTGCCCTCTTCTACGCGGTGGTGTGCTGGGGAGGCAGCATAAAGATGAGGGACACCTCACATCTGGACAAAGTGGTGAGGAAGGCAGGCTCTATTGTGGGCACGGAGTTGGACAGTTTGACATCCGTGGCAGAGCGACGGGCGCTGAGCAGGCTGCTGTCAATCATGGAGAATCCACTGCATCCACTGAACAGGATCATCTCCAGACAGAGGAGCAGCTTCAGAGACAGACTGCTGTCACCGTCCTGCTCTACTGACAGACTGAGGAGACCCCACACTATGAGACTCGGGGGGGGTAAACGTTAACATTATACAAAGTTATTGTCTGTTATACCTGCATTGTTATCACTCTTTAATTTAATATTGTTCTTTATCAGTATGCTGCTGCTGGAGTATGTGAGTAAAGTATAAAGTATCTATCTACCTAAAATTATTACACTTCAGTTTTTTATCCTCAAGCAGCGCACAGAATGACGAAGCACAAGCACAAAGTTAGTTTTGTAAATTTATTAAAAACAACAAACTGAAAGATCACGTGGACACAGGAATTCTGACACTTCCATCCATACTTAGTTGAAGCCTGGAGTGTCCGTGGTGTGATGAGACGAGCTTGACACACCTGGACTTGGGGACTCTCTGCCACTCTTCTCTGTGAGGCTGGATGGAGACCATCGGTGGACGACCGTCTTCAGATTTCTGCCGAGATGGTCAGTCAATTGGACCCACTCAAGGACATTCCCAGAGTTGTCCCTCAGCCCCTCCTGCGTTGACTTTGCTTTGTGATTCCTGGCGTAGGCCTGTGCCACTGGAGATGTGACAGTGTTAAATGGGGAACTGCAGTGTCCTCAAAAAAAAACAGAAATGGCAAAACACATATTTGTGTCCAAATCTATTGGTTTCGTCAAAAGTTGTAGAGTGTCACACATTAGGATGGGGTGCTGTCAGCTAGAGGGACCAAAAGAGGACAATTCCACGCCAGGCCAGGGGGTGGCAGGGTGCAGTAAACCTTCCTCTTGTATCTCAGCAGACCAGACATGGGAAATTCTGCCTTCTTCATTTGCACTTGGCGCCGTCAGCGAGGGCCCTGGTGTCACCGAGATGTCACCAACACAGGGGAGTGGAGTCCGTCTGTGCGGGGTGACGATTGCTGGACAGCGATACACAAAGCACCTGGCAGCAACTACAAACAAAAATCTGTGGCCAAACATTTCCAGTTTCCTCTCTTGTTGCTTACAGTGCAGTTCCGTGGCGTAGGCCTGAGCCGCAGGAGATGTGACGGTTTTAAAAGCGTAACTGCAGTGTCCTCGAAAAACCCTACGTGATACAGAAATGACAAACATGTATTTGTGTCCAAATCTACTGGTTTCATCAAGCATTGTAGAGTGTTACACATTGGTCAGCTAGGAGGACCAAAAGAGGGCAATACCACGCCAGGCCAGGGGGTGGCAGGGTGCAGTAAACCTTCCTCTTCTATCTTAGCAGACCAGACACAGGAAATTCTGCCCGATTCTGAGGATGTCACATCCTGTTACCTGTCATCCTCCATTTGTTACTCGGCCCGTACACTTCTGTCTTGCTTAACATCACGACGCTCTCTCGAGACTTGGGGGTTGTGGGGGGTGATACTGCAGAGCTCAGCGCCGAACGTTCAGCTCATCGACATCAATTCAGCGATTTCAATTCTTGTAAAACAAATCACTTCAGCCAGCAGGAATTCCACAATCGCCTCTGGAAATGCGTGTGACGCAGGCTGACCGACTACAGGATCCGTGATGGTAACGTGGCCGAGGGTTTACGGGATGACAGAAGCCCATTTTTCGCTGGGAGACCTGCCTCCGTTTTTTTTTTATTTTCTTGTTTGGTCACTCAGTTGTGTTGTCACCGACGTGCCTCCGTCTGTAAGGCCCAGGATGGCCGCATTGGGGATACGTTGTAGCAGTGCTACCGCTCCTGAACGGGTACTGAGCCATGACCACCCAAAGCGAATGCACCCGTTCCTAAACATCTCCAGTCTTCACAACGCATTTGTCAAAGGCTGAAGGAGAGGAGGACGGTGTCTCCCGTCCGGACAGCTCAATCGTACAACCAGAGACGTAGGCCTGTGCAATCCTGGGTTGGGGGGGGAAGTCTGGATCACGACTCGCCGTCTCTCCAACGCCACAGAAAAGCTCACTGCTGAACTGGCACCGGAGTGGTGCGGCCTGGTGACAATGGTCCAACAGAAGGGTCCGGTGGGGGTTGTCAGAGACCAAGATAGTTGACACCATTAACATCGCCAACCTCAAGCCTTGGCTCGGCCTGGGGGGTGGCGAAGGTAGCAGTGCTACCGCTGGGAAGACCCCATTTCCCAGCAGCCCCAAAGGGCTGATACAGGTGTTGGGGGACAAGAAGGGCCAGTAGGAAACTTGAAAAAGGGGTCCGGCGAAGCAGCAGGAGAGGGAGGTCTGTGTTTCTGTGTACCCCCTGTGAAGTCATCTGTACCCTCAATGGTCGCTTCACGTAAGGATGAGTGAACCGTCTGGTGTATCAATAGCGGTACGTCTGCGGGGGGAGCGCTCCCCCAAATCTCACCCCTCAGGACCACCGGTAGGACTTATTATGGCATCTTCACTCCATAACATTTCATCCGTGACAAGGACAATGGCGTGAGAGTCGATTGCTTTGTCTGGTTTTTGTCGTTTCTATTTCATTTTCCATTTCATTTATTCATTTGTTTGATTTGTGTCTCCGTCTGTGAGTGAGTGAGGGTCGGGCCACGGCTGGGTGGGTTCCTGGAGTCCCCACTGAAAAAATAAAAAAAAATCACCGTCCTATCGATGGCGTGAATCTGAGCGACGCCGGACCACCACAACGTCACTAGGGAGGACCTTTGTGAGGTGTCGGTCTGCTGTAGAGATGGACACGGACGTAGATATACTGTTAAAAAGAGTCAGGAAAAGAAGAGTAATAAACAGAGCCGAGCTTCATGGTGGCAGTGACAGACGTGAGCTGCTCAAAGCCAGAAAACAGAACACCAAAGTCCTACACGGTCTGCAGGCGGCCGCCGCCGAAAGAAAAGGACGGGACGCTGCAGAGGATCGAGGCTGACTGAGCAGATCTGAAGACATGGTGGGATACTCTGCTGTATGACGAGACAAACCCGAGTGGACACCGTGGGACATTTTGGTTTCACGAATTTACATGAAAGGGGATGCACGGTTACAGAATCTCGGTGTGATTTGTGTACAGTTCGTTTATTCCATGTTGTTTCTTTTGTGTAATCTGTTGGCACAGCAGGAAGGGGTCCGAGAGGCAGTGTGGAGTCGGTCTCTCGCACATCGCTAAACGCGTGGTGGACCGTAGCGGAATCGACCGCCACGAGTTAATCAGGTGTCTCAGAGGCCAATAACCCGGGAGAAATCCGAGTTGTTGAAGCGCATGGAAACACGTTAAGTGACTCGTAGGATAATCACACGGGCTGAGATTTATGCAAATAAATTGAAGACTCACGGGAGATATGCAAATGTCAAAGCAAATCATAGTAGAGGGCACACGTTTATGGGGCGCAGCTAAACTAAGCCATGTGAACGAGCGCCTGTAGTCACTCAACACGTCTCTCAGATTTGACTAAAAGGAGCTTCACTGACCAGTAACAAGAACACCGGGAATTCTGTGGCGTTTGATTTCCAGGAAGGCCCGAGCTCCAGGCTGCCAAACCACAACTGCAGAGTTTGGACATGGGGGTGGTCCGTGGTGGTCCCACGTGAGTCATACGCGGGATTGGGGGGGGGGGGGTCCTCTGTTAGTGACCTGAGCGCATGAACACTTGAGCATGGCATGGCGGTTGAAAAGTGAACTCTCAGCCAACGGAGACATGTGCCAAGGGGAAAAAGGCTGTGGTGGGCACTTTAGAAGAGCCCCTCAGGTGACCCTCGCTGCACACAGACATCTCTCTTGGTGGCAATGATGTCTAGCTTCACATGTGGATGTCGTTTATGGACCATCCAGGGGGAGCAGGCGTGTTGTTGGGGGCCGCTGCTCCCCAGTAGCCTCAATCATAGCAAACCGAGAGCAGGCCGTGCTACTCAGCCATCACTGGTTTAGTGCTGAATTCGCCCTCATCGAGCTTCTTAGCGTTCACCCTGGAATAACGACAGCAAAAAATGTGATGACCAGTGACAGAAATGTGCAAATATCAAGACACCAACCCAATTCAGCAGGACCGGCCCGTCGAGTGTCCAGTGCTGCACATTTAGCACATGTCCTTTGGGTGACACGTTCCGAGACCTCCTCCAGTGACCACTTGGAAGTCACAATCGGGACAGTAGAGACGCGTCTCTTTGTGCACTTCTCCTTTATCTTTTCTGTTGTTCAGACATGAGGGTAGAATGGCAGTGCCTGATCAGCACCATCAACATGTCAATGTGGGCTACCATGGTGCAAGGTATAGTGACGTCCACATTGATGGTTACCACATTGTGGACAGGGCTTGGGGGGCCAACGTCTTTGCTTGTCCTTGTTCTTAACTGCAGTCATTATTGACACTCACATACTGCGCCATGCTGAAGCTTCACATAATGAAATTCAAACGGCATATCGCAGTGGTTCAGTTGTACTGCGGCGTACACATCACTGGCCATCTCAACAACAAGTCAGGGTGGGGAGCTACAAATCAGCTCGGGATCCAGGTAGACATGCAGTCCAGTCCCACCCTCTATATCTGCCACAGCCAGGTGTTACGAGGGCGCCCCCTTGGCCTGGTCCAGCCACTCAACGACGAGGACCGTGCTGGCCGGATCACCCTCGGGTAATGGCGCCAAATGGCTGTAGTGCTGTAACTGACGCCCCCGCACAATGCAGGTCATGAGCCTCATTCGGGACTCTGGGACAAAACACAGTCACATCAGCGGAACACAAGGACCCTCTAAAGAGACCCACATGAAGGAGTCCAGTCTTGGTCTCAGGTCACTGGACAGCATCCATGTGTCACAAACAGGGCGCACCAGGACTCTAAAGACTTGGACCTTCATCCATTTACAGAGATATCGGGACCACCACACAAGTGACCTCATGACCAGCCCCCATGCTCTCCCAATCCGTCGACTGACTTCATAGGAAGAGTCACATGAATGTCACTGCCGAATCAGTAAACCTCTCGATGACGAGGTCGACACTCTCTCCACAGACAGACACACTGCTGATGGCCGTGCCCAAGAGGTCATTAAAGGCCTGGCTCTTTGGTTTTTATCAGGACCCTTCACTCAGCCTCTCGAGACCCCCTGATCAGAGCCTCCATTGAAGATCAAAGCATCATCAGCATACATGAACAGAGCAGGAGCAGAGGAGACCCCTGACAGACCCCCAGGATGACCTAACAGCTGATGTTGAGCCTGTGGGTTTTGCGTGTGTCAGATGTGCAGCTCACCAGTCGATTTACCCAACGGACTCTGAACAACAAGATGTATGAAGAGTGGGAGGGCGAGACCAGGATAAACAGAACAGAAGTTTAGAAATGTTCGACGAAGACGTGTCTCCCATCTAACCTACCAAACTGTCACTTCACCGCCTGTACAAATCTGGCTTGTAAAGGTGGACTTTTGTTTATTCTCTTCTCTGTTTGAGGGGGGCTGTCATGGACAGCACGGGGGGGGCAAACCCCATAAATCTCATGGGCAGACTACTGGCAAGTAGACAGGTGCCAATGTTTGTGACCAGGCCATGCCATCCAGAGCTACCCTGAGACTCGTGCCATGCCAACTGGTGTGAAATCGAGGCAGACCCACTTACACCAAAGTGACTGCCAATTTAAACAATTTGTATTTTTACATCAGCACGAAAACACAAAAATATCCCAAGCGCATCAAGCATTTACCACATTGCTTTATTCATTCTTTTAAATTAAACACCTAGAAGCCATGCAGCCTGGTCAGTTTTTCATTTTTATTATTTTATTAATGCCAACACAAGTACTACTAGCCACATGTGAAGCTGAAGAACTTACGGTTAAAACACAGGAGCCTTGGAATACGATGTGTGACCTTCACACTTTATATAAAATATTATTTTACCAATATCCTTAGGCAAGTAAATAACTTGATGAAAAATGATTTGAATAATCTGAAAGCCAGAGAGGAAGTCTGGGAATGCAAGCGCCACACGCTTTGCATAACAACAAGTGTATCTACCAACCATATCAAAAAGTGAGAAACGCCTCACAAGTGCCCCCCGGACCAAACACTGCATTCGGCTCCTGCATCCAATCAATCAGCAGAGAGCAATCCGTCTCCCACACGTGAAGGGTTTGCACCAGGAGCCTGCACTCCCCAATCAAGCAGCAGAAATCTTTAAATGAAGGCCATTGATGTGTGCGAGGGCTTTGATGGTAAGAGCTTTTCACTTATCAATAAAAAGGCAACGTCTACACAAAGCAAACCATTTGTGCCAACCTCACCCATTGCCAGTGGCTAAACGGCACATGATTATAAGAGCTCCCTCTGCTTTCCAATGGCACACAATCTGAAAATATGAAGCTGAGGGACTTAAGAGACTAAGGTTCTGGCATAGACATCAAAAGGGAGAAAGAAGAGCATTTCAGGGGGAGAGTTTTCTTAACGGCGGACAGTAGTCCAGCCATCATCATCGATTTCATTCTTGCTGCGCCGCGGAGGTTCTTTGTCTTTCTCCGGTCTCCAGGCGTTTCGCTCTCCATCTCGCTCTTGTTCCTTTTCCCGTGTGGGTGGAGGCCCTCGACGGGGGGTTTCTCGCTCTTCCTGATGTTCCTCTTTTCGCTCCTCTCCGGAACGTCTCCAGGTACTCCCTAAGAAACAATTAGCAAAGTATCATTCAGTGAAAGGAGCTTCAGACGTTTGCTTTTTTGAATGGTCTGAACTCTGCATTTCCCCTTGAGACTGATAAAATTGACCTAAATCTTTATGTCATTAGAATTCGAGTTTAGTCCAAAAAAATGTTAAATTAACTTTTATAGGAAGAAAAGAACTCCTTGGTGGCAATTCAGAAGCAACAAATGCTACTTCTTATTTAGTCAAACTTTACAGGAGAATGTCCGAGGTTCAACGGTTTGTAGCTCTCAGAAAGTCACAGCCAGAGGTGGTGGCAACTGTCACTGTGCTCTGGGGCAGACATATCTAGAAAACAGTCAGGTACATCATAAAAACAGGAGCTAGTATGGAAAATAAAAAGTCAATTTACACTTGTATTAGCATACATAGATATGAAAACCTATAAGCATTTAACTTAGTGTGTGTGTGTGTGTGTGTGTGTGTGTGTGTGTAAGTGTTAACACAATTCAGGTATGCCAAGCAAACAGTTAAATAAAGGCATATGCCACATTTCTTTTTCAATTAAAGCTTAGCTGAAACCACCAATATCTTATCAACCTGAAGGACAGAGAAGGGGGAGAATGATAGATAGAGACCGCCCGAGATCGGAGAGGGGGGAACACCTGCAAGTTGAAGGCTGGCCAGAAAATGAGCGGAGCAAAAGGTGAAGATGAATAGCAAAACACGAGAAATCTTGGTGGCTTCCATGAGAACTTGACAGGGGCCAGCAAAATAAGCAGCAAATGAGCGGTGTTGAGCGAGGTCAGGATAAGAAATGATTATATAAACTGGGATTTTTAGCTTGTTCGGGGCTCAACTCTGTTCAGTTTAATTGGGTTGAGTCCGCGTTATTGATTATTGCAAAAATAGCTAATTACTCTGTTTGCCTATCCTCCGACTCCTAGTGCCTTCTTTCAAGGTGTGAACCTCTGGTGTGTTTTCTGCCCCGACACTAGTAAGGTAGTTTTGGAAAAAAAATAATTCAGTAACTTTACATTAAGTGTCCACAATTACCCTGTAACTACTATGTAATTACCTGTACAAGTACAGTGTAACTATGAGTTATTACTCCATGTGTAATACAAAGTAACATTATAGTTAATTACTCAGTTGTCATTGTTATTCCACATTAAAATACTTACAATGTAACAATTTATCACTGATCCAAACACAAGTGTACTTACATAGTTACATCATAGCTGTACTTTCAAAATGATTACATTTCAAGACCTTTTTTTAAATGGTGAAAACACCTTTGCAAAATGGTTACTGCTTTTTCACAAAATCTAGAGGGGCACCTCCTTGACATGTTTTGTTTAAACAGACATTTGCCACATTCTTTTAGTTGTGTTACACTATTTATTGTTGAATTTTTTGGGCTATTATTACACCCATCCCTAACATAATACTGACAAACTCGCATCATTCAATCAAGGTACACACCATTTAAAACACATCTTGAAATATCATCGAAAACCAGCAACTCTCCATTAAAATTACCCAGACCATGAAACATCTGTTACACAGTTGTAGTTACATACCCTGATGTTTTTATTACATTTTGAAAGTACAGATAGGATATAACTATGTAAGTACGCTTGTTTTTTGGATCAGTGATAAATTGTTACATTGTAATTATATAAACATAGAACACTCTGGACGAGGACATGCCATTCAGCCCCAGAAAGCTCGCCAGTCCTCTCTACTTATTTCTTCCAAGAAAACAAAGTCGAGTTTTGAAAGTCACTCACGTCTTACTGTCTACCACACCACTTGGTCGCTTATTCCAAGTGTCTTTGTGTAAAGAAAAACTTCCTGATGTTTGTGTGCCATTTCCCCTTCACAAGTTTCCAACTGTGTCCCCGTGTTCTTGATGAACTCATTTTAAAGTCATCGTCTCGATCCACTGGACTAATTCACTTCGTCATTTTAAACACTTCAGTCAGGTCTCCTCTTCATCTCCTTAAGGCTCAGCTCTT
Source organism: Polypterus bichir lapradei (assembly GCA_026402145.1). NCBI lineage: Eukaryota > Metazoa > Chordata > Cladistia > Polypteriformes > Polypteridae > Polypterus > Polypterus bichir. Next base: position 16,752,688 of record JANRMT010062852.1, read on the forward strand.
TTAATCTTTTCTCATCACTCATCCCCTGTAGCCCTGAATCAGCCGAGTCGCTCTCCTCTGGACCTTCTCCAGTGCTGTTATGTCCTTTTTGTAGCCTGGAGACCCAAACTGCCCACAGGACTCCAGATGAGGCCTCACCAGTGTGTTATAAAGCTTGAGCAGAACCTCCTGTGACTTGTACTGTGCACATCAAGGCGCTATATAACCTGACACTCTGTTAGCCTTCTTAATGGCTTCTAAACACTGTCTGAAAGATGATGGCTTAGAGTCCACTACGACTCCTCAATCCTTCTCATAAGGTGGACTCTCGATTTTCTGACCGCCCTTTGTGTATTTAAACCTCACATTTTTCCTTCCTATGTGTAATTCTTTACATTTACAGCCTTTGAATAAGACTGTGACATAAAATGAGGAAAAGTGATACGCTGTGAATACTTTCCAGATGCACTGTATAATACACACCCCCACAAATATAAGGCAGTAATACTGGGAAACGTATGACGGCACTAAGACAGAACATCTACCAGGGATATTTATAGTTTCTACTGCACTGAGCTACTGAAACAGAGGGGCAGAAAAGAAAACCCCTCTTACTGTACTCAAGGTAGGCCGGCAATCGGCACACATCAGTCTCTCTGGAAAGCCTCAAATAGGCTTCACAAGCAGCAGCCATTTTCTTTCCAGAACTTACCCTCTTCCCGACTGTCTCTTGGCGGAGCTCTTCTTTCACGGTCATCTCGTCTGTCTCTTGTCTCGCGTCGGTCACGATCGTCACGTCTTTCACGGTCACCACGGTCCCAGTCATCCTTCCGAGGAGCATCTCGCCAGCTGCTGGTTTCCCCGGTTCCACCTCGTCGCCAGGCACTGCCAACTTCCTCCCTATAGAGTTAAGGGCAAAATTAAAGTGGATTGTTCATATTAAGGATAAGTTTAATCATTTGAATTAAATGGAATGGAGAACTGAAAAGATCGATAAGGTTACTCAAACCACTCAACTAGTGGGGAAGAAAAAAAGACCTGAAATGTATCCAAGTGTCTACAAAGGACATTTTCAGTAACACTTAAAAAGCACACATCTTGCTGATCTAATAGAACATTCCGGCAATAAGAGCAACAAAAACTGGAGTGAAGTACGCAGTTCTGGCAAAAGCGCCTGAAGGAATAACGTCAAGTGGCCATATCACTTTGCACTGGGGCACCAAGATTAGTTACAAAATACAACATAATGTTCAATTCTAGTCTGCACTTTTAACTGTAATCACAAAGGTGACATTGTGGTCTCAGGACGGACCCAGGAGGAGAGCATTCATCAGGTAAGATGGTGACCCCTAAAAGTGCCCCTGTGGCGTTAAACCAGCTTTACACTAAAGCCCCTCACTCAAGCGAATACCATTTGTTTAGGGACACAGTCCGAGTTTGGGCCGGCGTGATACACTATTGTAGCTCAACAGTTCGATGACAGAACTGTGACAATCTCTGCCAGCACACACACCGCACCTTTGACAGTCACTTTAACCAAATCACTCCTCTCAATCTCCTTAAATCAGTTCACTCCTGGAGGTTACACATTTTTACTCCAACATATTTTACAACCAGCATGCTGTTCTTAACTTTAACTGAACTCTGCGTTTATTTACCCGGTATACAAATTGCATATTTATTTCAAAGAAATTTTGAATTGTTTATCACCCATAGCTTTTAATGCTTATTTTTTATTTGCCACATTCTTCATCATTGTCCCTTTTCCAAAGGGTTTGCTCCCAATATTGTGTCCAAATGCTGTTGAGTTGCAATGGGCTGTGCAGACCACAGTGAAAGCTTAAGGGGAGCGACAACAACTTCAGCTCCATTATCAATTATCTGCTTATTAAGAAACACTCCTTGAAAATGGGCAGATTAGAATTTGCCACTCAAGTAACGGCTCCCATTGAACATTCAGTGTTGCCAACAGTTAGATATAAATAAGAGAGCCAACTGCACAGAAAGGAGCAAATTTAAAAGAAAATGGCAAAGGAAACGGAAGCATTTTAGAGTTCTAGGAAAACTACAACTATCAGCATTTCTCACAACTGTAGAATGGCAACAGGACAACTCAAACAATGAGATCAAGAAAAGTGAAGAATGATGAAAGGATTGTGAAATCTCACAGCCACAAAGGACACCCAGGTGGGAAGTCGGTGAAAAGCCAAACAGAGGGGCGTTCAACCTCCATCCCGGCGGGAGTCTGTATTTAAAACATCACGGGCCATTCAGACCAACATGCTTATCCATCCAATGGACAGAGACGGTCTAAAATAACACCAAGTGGACATTTCAGGGTCCCTAAACTCTCCATGGTCCCCATCACACCACTTGATTATTTTATTCTGTGTGTCTGTGAGGCTCTCTCTTGTAACATTGCTCTTCCCACAGTGTCCCTATGCATTTTAAAGTAACAGTGTGAATTCACTGTACTAACTCATTTTATAATGTTGAAGACTTTCAATCGAGTCACCTCTCAATCTCCACTTGCTTTAACAGTTCAACTTCTTCAGTCTTAGCACCGGAATCACCCCAAGTTGCTCTTCTCTGGACCTCCTCTAGCAATGCTATGTCTTTTTTTTTGGTGATACGGACACCAGAACTCCAGGTGAGGCCTCTCGGCATAACCTCCATTGACTTGTACTCCACACATCGTAACATGTAACTGAAGATGCTGTTAGCCTTCTTGATCCCCTTCAGTGCTCTCACTACCTTGATGAAGACGCTACTCAGACCACCACTACTCCCAGGTCCTTTCCATGAAGTGTGCTTACAAATCTCAGACCTCCCATTTCTACTTCCTACATGTATTAGTTTCCATTAAACTCCACCTGGCACAAGCCACCCCAAGCCTGTATTACAGCTGGCCAAGTCTTTCACTCACAGCTTATTCTCCAGCCTGTGCTTTTCCATTTAGTTTAGCAAAAGTAACCAGCTGATTGATTCCATTCTTGTCAGGTCGTTTGTGTATATTCAAAGAGCAGTGGTCACTGCACAGTCTCCTGAAGGACTAGGACTTGGTTTCCTCTAACTGATCCTATTGTTTTTTTTTTTTTTTATTTATACAATTCCTTATTCCCGGGGCGGCATGGTGGCGCAGTGGTAACGCTGCAGTAAGGAGATGTATGTGGGTTCACTTTCCGGGTCTTTCCTGCGTGGAGATTGCATGTTCTCCCCGCGTCTGCATGGGTTTCCTCCCACAGTCCAAAGACATGCAGGTTAGGTGCATTGGCGATCCGAAATTGTCCCTAATGTGTGATGGGTGTGTGTCCTGCGGTGGGCCGGCGCCCTGCCTGGGATTTGATCCTGCCTTGCGCCCTGTATTGGCTGGGATTGGCTCCAGCAGATTCACATGACCCTGTGTTAGGATATGGTGGGTTGGATAATGGATTTGGTAATCCCTGATGAGAAACTTTCAAAAATGTGGGGATCAGATTGCAGGCTCAGCCATTGTATAGCACTCCTGGAGCAATTTTTCAGGCTAAGGGCCTTGCTCAAGGGACAACAGGGACAAACTCCAACCAATTTCACTCCAGTCACTTTCTGGCAGTAACAGGATTTGAATCTGCAACCTTCCCAGATACCAGCACAATGTCCTTAGTTAGAGATTTACTATATTATAAAAAAAAAAAAAAAAAAATATATATATATATATACAGTACACTGTCAGAAAAGTCCTTTGCCAGGTTAAATGGCGACCTCTAATGGCAGAACATTAGAAAGCACTTGTGGAACTTTTTTTCTTACATAGTTCCAAGTGGTACTAGGGTGTTGTACCGTGTTAGCCATTATGAATGTAGAGAAGAGCCAAACAAAATGACACCTTTTATTGGCTAACTAAAAAGATTACAATATGCAACTTATGACATCTTGCCTGAAGAAGGGGCCTGAGTTGCCTCGAAAGCTTGCATATTGTAATCTTTTTAGTTAGCCAATTAAAGGTGTCATTTTGCTTGGCTCTTCTCTATAGTTCCAAGTGAAAATTCATGATCTGTTATTTTTCCATTTTGCTTACTGCACGTTGTAAGAAGTGTTTGTCCTTTTCCATTACAACCTGGGCCATTAATGCTGTGCTTCCTGGTGGAAAAGTAAGTTTATTCTAGATCAGGGGTGGCAAACTCCAGGCCTGGAGGGCTGCAGTGGCTACAGGTTTTCATTCTAACCCTTTTACTAATCAGTGACCAGTTTTTCCCATCACTTTAATAGCCCCGTTAGAAAAGTTCAGCCCTCTGAATTGATTCCTTTCTTCATTAAATGACAGCCAAGCAGAAATGAGATGTGAAACAATGTGAATTTCCCCTTGGGATTAAGTATCTATCTATCTAACTGATGACCAGCTAAACTGGGGCTTCAAATTCCAACCAATTTCACTCCAGTCACTTTCTTAATGAGAAGCCAATTCTTGCTGTCAATTAAACCCGTTATTTAATTCCATGGCTTGTTGCTGCTCTTATTCTGCCACTGTTGTTGTTTTTCTGTTCTTTCTAAGAGTACCATCAAAATGTTTTGGTGACCTTAGAGATCAACCTGACCAAGATCATCACCTCTCTTTAATTTCAGATATTGTGTGACGGGCACAGGGGAGCTGGTCATGTGGTGGCTTGTTTTGTGTCTCATCATTGTTTGGCTGCTAATTAAAGAAAAAGAAACAACTATGGGGCCCGAGTCAAGTTAATTAAAAGAAGTAATCAGCAGCAAAAACTGGTCACTGATTAAGAAGATGGTAAGAATGAAAACCTGCAGCCACTGTGGCACTCGAGGCCCGGAGTTCGCCACTCCTGTTCTAGATAATTTAATATAAAGAGGCTGAAGCAGAGTAGTTAAAATGTGTACTTGCATGTAACATTGTGACTTAGCGTATGTATTTCACTTTGTTTGCAGACCACAGCAATAGGAACTGAAGTCCTTTCTAAGTTCAGGCTACGTTTGGAATGATTTCCTACTTCTCTATCACCTGGAAGGGGGAGTTTAAAACGGCACCTCCCGTGGCCAGACAGACATCTCATGGCGTCTACTGCCTTTTAGACTTTTATCTCACCCACCTTTCCTGCACCAGCCTACCGTACCGTGGCCAGCCCTCACTTACATACATATTTATATTATATACACCTTGTCTTTTATAACTTGATAGAAAACAATGAGAGTTTTTAGAATTTTAAAATATGGCAAAAATACAAATAGTTGTAAAATTTCTTATGAATGAAAACCTGTTTTTTTTTTAAATGCAGGTTAAGAGTAGGAGATGAAGAAAAAAAAAAGTCCAGCCACTTAAGCAAAGAGCTGAAGGTATAAAGGACTCAAAAACCGGTGGCCTCAGGCGCCGACACAACCACCACCCAAAGTGGGACTGGAAAACAAAGCCACAATAACTGAATTGGTAGAATTACAACGTAAAACACCACAGTAAATTAAACTTAAATCTGAAGAACTCCACTGGGCTCTCACCTTGGTGCCCGCCGCTCTCTGAAACGATCAAGGTCTTCTTCCTCTTCTCCTCTGTGACTGCGGTCCACATCTTCTGAGCCACCCACGTCACGTGGGGGACCCCAGCTTTCTTCACGAGCCTTTTCTCGCTCTCGCCAGCCACCTGCATGAAAGAAAACAAAAAGCACAATGCAATGTTTAGCCAGCTTTAAAATCCCTGGCAATCGTCGTATGCTTTTATCACGATCTACTCTGTAGCGGTAAGGAGCCCGGCTAAAAGAGACAACTATGTGGACTCGACACAGAAGACCTGCGGGGATAACAAGCACAGACTACGCTTTGCCACCCGAGGCAGAACTCTGGTCTCAGCCAAAATGAAAAGCAAGCATGACTCTACAGCATGTTACAGAACCTGAACAAAACACGTAAATGTTAACGCAAGTCACTTTGTCTCTAAATAAATGATCAGTCTGTTACTATCTCATATGGTGGTCTTCAGGCAATAACCAAGCACATTTACCTCCCGCACACCACCCAGTGTTAAAGCACACAGGAAGGACTACTGGCAGGTTTCTGAAAATTCATTCCACAGAAAAAGCACTTCACTACCTCGCCCAAAATGGTGTGTGCTTCTCAACTGGAATCGGCACCTTCGACACTTAAATCAGATGTGTGCACTTACTACGGATTTAAACAATGTAAAGAACCACAAGTTGATAAAAGTAAAGGTAATCTGTGCAGCTAAGAAGTGTTTGTGTTATAACAGTACTTAAATCTGAGAAACAATTCATCCTCGAAGGTCACCCAGAAAAGTAACCTCAGTTGACATCCAAACAAGGAGAGCCTAAACAATCTGCACAGGAGAGAGCGGGTACTTCCAAGCTTCCATTTAATTTGTCACACATCCAAACAAATATCAGAATCGATAGCAGTTTTTATCTGTGAAGACATGAAAACCTTACACCATTGTTGAAAATGAGGGCTTTCGGCAAATGGTTGTGAAACTGCGGTATGCGATACCAACCAGAAAGCAAATGGGTGAAGTTACTGTACCCAGGCATTAGATCATCTCAAGGCATAACTTGATCCACCTCAGCTATGCTAAGACACACAACTGTATTCATCAACAGCGCCTGATGACCCCGACTCTCTTGTCTCACTGACACCAACGTCTTTGTGTTTCTCAATGGATGAGTAGGAATTTTTTCAAATAAGGAGAAAATAGAAATGTTAGTGATTGGCAAAAATCTTTTTCTATGTTCTGTTTCTTTCATTTGGGAAATTCACCAGTTATAGATTCCCGGGCAACGCCGGGTACTCCTGCTAGTATATATATATATAAAAGCCAAATCCCACTAACTCACTCATCATGAAATCTTCCGAACCAGGAGGACTTATGACTTGAAATTTGGAATGTAGGTTAGCGAGCACCTATGGGCCGAGGGCAAGAAACGGATTTAAAAATTTTGTGGTCCAAGCGCGTTCTGTCTGTATGTCTGTCTGCTTTTCACAAGAGAATTACTTAATGGATTTAGATCTGGTTGTTTTCTAAAATTTGCTTCAACTTTCCGGTTGATTTTGCGACTTCTCTCACTGCGCTAAGAACCAGAGTTTAATAGCTATACCGATGTATTTATGCAAATCCAAGAGAGTGGCTTTGGGCTGAGAGCAGGGGGGCGGGGCCTTCCTCATTCACTCGTCAGCCTCTGTTCGAGTTGGTCTACGTCTCGCCACGTGTTGGAGTGCACCTCGCCTCCACTTGGCTAGTGGTACCTGTTTGTTCAGCAGACATCATCATCTAGAGATTGTTAAGGAGTAACGGTTGACATTTTTGAGAGAGAGATCAGAGCTATGTGTGTTTTAGAGGGGAGCTGCTGATTGCCAGAGATATCACAGCCATGTGCTTTTCTACCCATGCAGGTGACACTCTCCTGTCAGAGCTGAACATGATCAGATGCAGTGCTAACGTTTACTGATTTGTAAAGTCTGCCCACTGGGTACAGCTAGTACACAAAGTCGTTGCCCTCTCCCAACACAAAGACTGTCACAAATTGGCCAATCAGAGCATGTTACATACAAAGGTACAGACAGAAGAACTAAGGGATATGCCACAATTCTTCCAAGAGAAATTCCAGAATTTCAAGTTTTGATGTGCTGATTAAGTATTTGAGGATACAATTTGACAAGTCATGCCCTGTGAAAGGGAGGACTGCCATCTAGGTAGACTCCACTACCAGGAGTACAAACAGGCTAAATGTAAATGAATTTCATCAAGACCCCTCACATGCACATTTTATGTTAATTTCACATAGCAATTTATCCCCTTCAGAGAAACAAGAAGGTTTCTCAAGTAAAGCAAAGATCAGCCCTGAAGTTAACCTTCTCTTGATTTATGTCACGTTGATAATCACTTCATTAATAAGATCACCAAAGTTACAAAAAGATAGAATACAACAGGCTGATGAGCAGACTAAATTACAGTTAAGAGTGGTATATTAGTCTGAACTCGGTGTCAAATTTCAAGAAAATAAAACAAATGAGATGTCATTAGATAAAAAAAATTAGAATATGGGGAAAAAGTTGCTTATTTTTAACATACCTGGTTTACCAAGTGGTTTCCAAGGACTTGCTCTGGAATCTTCCCCACGTCTAGATCCTTTCTCATCCTCTTCACCCCTTCTTGTGCTGGAGTCTTCGTCGAAGCCTCTCCTGGGGCCGCGGTCTTCGTCGAAGCCTCTCCTGGGGCCGCGGTCTTCGTCGAAGCCCCGCCTCGGCGTACGATCTTCGTCAAAGCCTCTCCTGGGGCCGCGGTCATCATCGAAGCCCCGTCTCGGCCCGCGATCGTCGTCGAAGCCTCTCCTGGGGCCACGGTCGTCGTCGAAGCCTCTCCTGGGGCCACGGTCGTCGTCGAAGCCTCTCCTGGGGCCACGATCATCGTCGAAGCCTCTCCTGGGGCCACGGTCGTCGTCGAAGCCTCTCCTGGGACCACGGTCGTCATCGAAGCCTCTCCTAGGGCCACGGTCGTCGTCGAAGGCCCTCCTCGGCCCACGGTCGTCGTCGAAGGCTCTCCTTGGACCGCGGTCATCATCGAAGCCCCGCCTCGGTGTACGGTCTTCGTCAAAGCCTCTCCTGGGGCCGCGGTCATCATCGAAGCCCCGCCTTGGCCCACGGTCTTCATCAAAGCCTCTCCTAGGGCCGCGGTCTTCGTCGAAGCCCCGCCTTGGCGCACGGTCCTCATCAAAGCCCCGCTTTGGCGCACGGTCCTCATCAAAGCCCCGCTTTGGCGCACGGTCCTCATCAAAGCCCCGCCTTGGCGCACGGTCCTCATCAAAGCCTCGTCTGGGGCCACGGTCCTCATCAAAGCCTCGTTTAGGTAGTGTTTCATCACCAATATGCTTAAGACCTGCATCCCGGTCTTCATCTTGGTTTGGCTTTTCTTCTTCACCACCATCTTGCCGCCATTCTTTACTAAGCAAACACAAGTAAAAATGCTAATTAGGCAGGGTTTTTTAATGTGAAACAAAAACAAAAACACAAAGAAATAAATTGAATAAATATTCAAACTAAAATTATACAGCCTTCACAAAATCATGTTGAATTCTTTCAAAGTACTATAGGAAAAGAAAAAATATATACAGAACTCCAGGGGTGAACATTTCCGTAAATGTAATCACAAACTAACACGTAAATGCAAACATTTCAGTAAGTTCCATGTTAAAACATATAGCAGAAAGTGTTTGAGGACTTAACTACAACCTGTCATGGGTGTCTGCACCTACCTCACAAGCTATGAGGGAAAACAGCGCGTGGGCTGGCCAGCCAGCCAGTACCCCTGAACACTGGGGTGAGTAAAGGCACTGAGGGACCCACCATCTTGACACTAATTACCATATTTTTGGTATTTTTCTTATGGAGCAAATATTGCGTCACAGACCGTGTGATGTGTATTACCTGACAAAAGTCAACATCCAGGGGTAGAGGGTGACAATTGGCTGTTAATCGCGGCAAAACTCACCGTTATGTTACAGGCATTCCCTTTCTGCTTGGAAGAATGTTAGACTCATTGACTCGCCATCTAATCCTTACGTGTGCGTGAGTTACGAAATGTAAATAAATGTAAATGAAGGCAAGACAGCATCGACATTTTTACGAGGGAGCGAAGCGAGTGCAGAAAAGAAAATACTCAGCAGACGATGTTTTGCGCATTACCGCTGAGTCGAACTCTGATTTTTTAGAATCTGATTTTGGTGAGAGTGATCAGGAGATCGAGCAAGAGAGTGAGGAACTGGAATCAGCGGATCGGACACCAGCCAATGCCGGGCCAGCTGAGTGCATTCGCACATCTGATGCACCTACGGTAAGGTTCAAATACCCAGACATTGATCCCGTGGGAGCACGATGGCTTGTGGCACGATGTTATGTCGAATGAATAAGAATAATGTTGCATCCGTACCACAATTTTTTCCGAAATGTACTATGCAGGTCATAAAATGAATAATTCCAAATATCATATAAACTATGTTTCTGTTTTTTTCTTTTTGACATCATAGACCCTAAGATGCATACTAATTCAGCATGAGCAGGAACACTCAGTAAAACTGAATAGAAAAAAATCAAATGACGATGAGATACGAAGAAGGCAGATTCACCAGAGTCTGTGTGTCAGCTTTTATCCCTGCAGATCAGAGAATGTCCAGTTCCACTGCCTCAAAACACCACTCACATCCACAGTTATTCCCAGTTTGAAATAAAAACTAACAGCGTCAGATCCCGGGAGTGGGGTTAGGGGTTGTGGTATGTATCGTGAGTGACAGAAAAAAAGTGAAAAGAAAAAAGGTAACTTTTACAATTCCTGTAAATGTACACCATCTGTTACAAACACAAACCAAGTGTATGTGTGTACTGTATAATATGAACAATAAGAGCAGCCAACTACTGAAAACGGCAAATACAGGAGACAGTCAGGATCGAACCAGGGACTCTTGATCACAAGTCAGCAAATCTTACGCTACGCCATGGAAGCTGTTGTATCGTCCTTGAACTGTGAAAGTGTTTATTTAATCTTTGGACTTCAGGCTTCACATATTATATAGTTTATGCCTACATTTTGTCATTTACTACTAAAATATGAAAAACGTTTCCGTTTTCACAATGTGTTTACACAGACTATTGTAGAAACGGCACAAACATTAAATATATGTGTTCCAAATAACGATCTATTATTTCCACTCTAAAACTCCAGCACTTCACTCCAAGATAATCAAAGCCTGAGCTGGGAGAACTTTGTGCATATTTTGTGGCAGTGGGGGGAATGGAATAGCAGGCTGCTTGTCTTTATCGGCACATTTACAGGACAAAAAACACTGGCGGAGAGGTGCGAATGGATTTAAGGTGGGCCGGATCTATGAGTTTTTTCGTAGGCTCTGGTAATTCTAGTGTTAACAAAAAATATCTAAAACACTATCCCAAATCATTTCAAAAGTACGGATTTTCAGGGCACCCTGTGTATCAACAGGACTGTATAAAAACAAATTCATTTTTTTTTTTAGAGATGGAATCAATATAAGGAGACATGGTGGTGCAAATGAAGAATCAGGTGCAGCTGTGACTATTGCCCATAAATACAGCAGAAGCATTTGGAGTTTTTCCTCTAAAATACCACAAATGCATATGCACTACAGCAACATACTGTTCAGGGAAAAAACAAAGACTGCCTGGCTGTGTGTAATAACTTTAATTACAAGATTTACTTACTTTGAGGGTGCAACAGAAACGTGGATGCTAAACCATAGACCATAGACCAAGCAGGTGATATAAACCAAAAACCCTTATTAAGTAAGTAAAAGAGCTCCTTCATTTTGACTTAAAAGTGTCAGCTGTCTCAAGGTGTAAACCAAGAGGCACTTTAAACATAAATTAAAAATGCATTCCTCTTCAGTGTAAAAACAATGAAAATTGCCTAAAACTCTGCTCATGCCTTACCTTTCCGTGCCAGGCCGACGCCAGTCAGAGTCCCCACCTTCAGTTTTCTTTCTCCAGCCACCATCATCTCTGTCAGTCCACCGCTGAGTGGTCTCCTAGCCAATAGCAGAAAGGCTCATTAAATATAAAGATACGCTTCCAGTCACAAAACAGAACAGGTAACCAAACAGAAGTGCTCAGTGCCATACGGTACATGGCACCCTCTACCTTGCTGCAGTTCTCTCAGGTCAATGTCTTGTCATTAATTATTAATATTTTTCTCTGTAAAGGTAAGTACACATAAGCAGGAGAAGTACTGGCATGCCAAGACTTAGAGGCAGGTGTACAGAATGAAGCCCAGTTTGTTGGTATACACAACACTGCACATAAATAATAGCTTTTAACAAAAGCAAACACTTTTGACAGCACTGCTCAGTTTAATGCATACTCTTTTGATATTTAAATAAAACAGTCTAAAGCTAAGATAACATGATAATTCTGCCAAGTTTCTAATCCCTGCGGCTCTGGGTCACTGTCACCAAATACAGGCACATGGGTTACAGCTCAACGGTACCTACTGTTTACCAGGAGCTCAAGAAAACCTCCAATGTGGAACCGGCGGTGACAAATGGCATTAATAAACACGGGGCAGAGTAAGCTGCTGGTGTCCTCATGAATTCGTTCCCAGCCTTAATGATAAACCTTTTACTTAGCAGTCCTAAAACATTAACCAAATCAGTGAATCCTTTCCAAGGCTAATAAGCAGCCTACAGTGTCACAAAGACAATAAATGGCTGATGCAAACAACTGTTGTAAAGAATCAGCAACTTATTTTAAGTGGGCATCTGTGGGACATTAGACTTGTCTATAAACCGTTTACTACAACTGAACCTTTGACTTTGAAGAGTGCGTCATTCACCTTCTTAAAGGTTTGATGAGCCAGCAGCTTCAGCTCCGTCACAAAAATCAAAGAACATCCATTTGTATTTACATTTGAATGTCACCCACAAGCTCTTAATTACACCATAATGTCTGCATTGGCAGGTTTGCATTTCCAACTTCCTTCAGTTGTTCACTTTGACGTGCTGTGAGCTGGTGGCTGCTGTGCAGTGTCATCTGTGTATCTGCTGCTGTCGTTAGGCAGATTGACTACTGGAATCTATTTCATGTGGCTGCTCTCTTACTTGCAGTCCTTTTCATCTCCTTTGGATGGGGCATCAAACATCGTTTACTTTGGATGCCCATTTTGCAATTCATATTTTTACAAACATAGCAGTTTATCGTAACCAGAAGTTCAAATTAATGAGAGCACCACAGGTCTTTGCAGTTCAAAATCGCTACCCCTACTTTGAGCACTGCCTTCATGTGGCATTGGATTGGTTTAGAAATGTGACACGCCGTGAGCCGTCTACTTGTTCGTGCCAACTGTCCTAAACATTAACGTGCCTGAAAATGGGGGAAGGGTTACCATGAAGAGAAAGTGCTGTGTGACCACAATGTGTGCAAATCCCCTTAAATGAACGTCTGCAGTGCGCACTTTAATCCCAGGGGTGAATTGTTGGATTTGTAACTTTAAACTGCAGAACAGAGGGCTAAATCAAGGAGAAATGAGTTTCTGTCCCAAACGTCATAGAGGGCACTGTCCCTACACGACCAACTATTTCACATCAAAAGTGAGTCATCCACGCATCTGTCCATGTCACACTGTCTCCACTCCATACTGAGAACGCTATAAAGTATTTTACGTACTTTTGCTTGAATTAAGAGTACATTAGGGGGTCAGCTCAAGTTGGACGGTTTGGAGACAAACTTAGAAAGACAAGACTATGTTGGTTTGGCAAGATGCCGAGTATAATGGGAGAAGGGTGCTAAGGATAGAGCTGTGAGATAAGAGGAGGAGAGGAAGGCCTAAGAGGAGGTTTATGGATGTGGTGAGGGAGAAGACGTGCAGGTGATGGGTGTGACAGAGCAAGATGATGCGGGCAAAAAGATATGGAGCAAGATGACCGGCTGTGGTGACCCCTAACGGGAGCAGCCGAAAGAAGAAGAAGATTGAACATTTGAATATCAGGCGTGTAACTGAATGAAGTCAAAACCACTGCTGGTAATAAACTGATATCGAAGTGAATTTATCACAGTTTTTAGAGATGGTGCAGCAAAAACTGTCATTTGCCCACAGGACACTGTAGCAGTTGTAAGGTCATAAAGCACACAAGTTGTAAGTCAAAGACCATCTGTAAATGTAGTGCTGCAGCATTTCCAATACCCGGTGGGACGCAGGACAAACATGGTAACCAGCTGCAGAGTCCAGTAAGATTCCCGAGACTTTAATGAGGGTACATCACGCTTATCCTGCACCAGCGCGAATTTCTCAGTAACGCACCACCGTCTCTCTCTTTCACATGCATTACACAAGGCAAAAAAGGAGCAAAGCTACCCAAACCAGACTGGCAGCTCAGCTTAGCTTTCAGATTCGACCTTTAAAAGTCATCGCCTCTCTCAAAAGTTCTGAGTTTCCAGTTCTAACTGGAAACTGGTGCCAATCCTGTGCCATTGTACTGCTAGGATCACCTTGAATTTTCTAACCTTGTAACGCTGGGGTGTTGAAGGTGGCAGCGGGTTTTCATTCTAGCCATCTTCTTAATTAGTGACCAGCTTTTTCTATTAATTAACTTCTTTTGCCTTAGTTTTAATTAACTTGACTCAGACCCCTTAGTTGTCTCTTTTTCCTTAATTAGCAGCCACACAATGAGACCCGAAACGAGCCGCCACACGATCAGCTCACCTGTGGCCATCACACCGTATCTGAAAATAAAGAAAGGTGAAGGTCTCAGCAAGGCTGATGTCTGAGGTCACCAAAACGTTTTGAAGGTGTTCTTAGAAAAAAACAGAAAATCAACAGCTTTGGAAATGTCTGCTGTTGCAGAATGAGAGCAGCAACAAGCTGCTGGTTTAATTAACAGCAGGAATTGGCTTCTCCTTAAGAAACTGGCCGGAGCTTGAAATCCCAGTTTAGCAGGTCATCCGTTGGCTTGTTTCAAATCTCATTTCTGTTTGGCTCTCACTTAATGAAGAAACGATTCAACTCGGAGGACTGAATCCTTAAAAACTGGGGGCTATTAAAATGAAGGGAAAGGAGTTAATTAGAAGTGAAAACTGATTAGGAAAAGAGTCAGAATGAAAACCTGCAGCCACTGTGGCCCTCCCGGCCTGGAGATTGACACCCGTGGTGTTCTAACGCTACATGCTGGACAGTATCTGTGAAATCAGTGACCATGGCGGACTATCAATACCTGAAAAACAGAGTGTGAGAAAATCTACTTCTATTTTGGGTGTCTACTCTAAACAGTCTCATCTTTTTATATCCACAGCCAGACTTGCTTAATTTCACTGTCAACTGACAGTCCTTTCACACCACTGATCAGAACTGGCACCTGTGCCACTGTGTGGAAGGCTGGGCTGGCGGGCCAAGCTGGGATAGTCGTGTTCCTCGGCCATTCGACAAGGTAAGAGAGCTGGGTGAAATGGCATGGTCTACCATCAAGGGTACATAATAGTTTAAGGGTAGTATCCAAACTCAGGTGCCATTCTAGGCATTCACCTTGCTCACTTAACATCAGCAGCTGGCACCTGATCTGGGCAATGGGAATAATAACTGGCACTCAGTTTCAGGTTTAAGTTCTATCCTTTGAAACAAAATAAACTAAAATCCCTCAGTGCTACAATTCAAGTGTAATTTGCAGGACAAAACACTGAACCTTAATTTACAGTTCAATATGGCATTAAAGTAAAAACAAAAACAAAATGATCTGTCATTTTCTTAAATGAAATATGCCCAGCAAACACAATGAGAAAGAGAGCTGAAATAGTGGAGGATATTAATCAGCAATCGAGTGACGAGCATTAGAAAAGCGGGCTATTCACCTTTGAAAAGGGTTTATCATCTGGTACTCTCCTCTCTTCCTCTTTGCGGCGCTCTCGTTCCTCAATCTCAAGCTGGCGGGCACGCTGTTTCCTCTCCTGCTCCTCCAGCTTTCGCAGGCGTTCCTGATAAATTCGCTCTTCCTCTTCGCGCTGCTCACGCTCAACACGCTCCTTCTCTTCCCTCTCTATATAAAAGCAAACACATCAACCAGATGAGTTCTGCAAAGACGTGACGGCACGGTTATGACACACACACACACACACACACACACACACACATCTCCTGGGGTTACCTCTTTTTAGCTGCTCTTCGTGCAGACGCTGGGCTTCTTCCTCCTTTTCTCTATAATATGCATTGCGTCTGTCCTCCTTTCTTTGTTTTTTACGTTCTTCCAAACGCCTCTTTCTCTCTTCAATCAGCCTTTCTTGGAACTGTTTGAGTTTTTCCTAAAAACATAAAAGCACTCATGAATGACCATGAAATTAGAAAAACAGCCCTTTACTCTCCACCTACACCTGAACACCAGCAAAACCAAGGAGCTGGTGGTGGATTTTAGGAGGACCAGACCCCTCATGGACCCCGTGATCATCAGAGGTGACTGTGCAGACCTATAAATACCTGGGAGTGCAGCTGGATGATAAATTGGACTTGACTGCCAACACTGATGCTCTGTGCAAGAGAGGACAGAGCCGACTATACTTCATTAGAAGGTTGGCGTCCTTCAATATCTACAATAAAATGCTGCAGATGTTCAATCAGACGGTTGTGGCGAGTGCCCTCTTCTACGTGGTGGTGTGCTGGGGAGGCAGCATAAAGAAGAGGGATGCCTCACGCCTGGACACACTGGTGAGGAAGGCAGGCTCTATTGTAGGCACGGAGCTGGACAGTTTGACATCCGTGGCAGAGTGACGGGCGCTGAGCAGGCTCCTGTCAATCATGGAGAATCTACTGAATCCACTGAACAGGATCATCTCCAGACAGAGGAGCAGCTTCAGCGACAGACTGCTGTCACCGTCCTGCTCCATTGACGGACTGAGGAGACCCCACACTATCCAACTCTTCAATTCCACCCGGTGGGTAAACGTTAACATTATACAAAGTTATTGTCTGTTATACCTGCCTGGCACTTGCCACCTTGCATTTTTTAACCTGCACTGCATTGTAATTGCTCCTTAATTAATATTGTTTTCATCAGTATGCTGCTGCTGGAGTATGTGAATTTCCCCTTGGGATTAATAAACTCTCTCTCTATCTAAAGGTGACACACGTCACAATTCCTCCTTACACTTTTATGCTGTACAGCTCTAATCACCAACACCTTGCCATGTTGTAATAAGATGGTTCAAAAATCCCTAGTTTAATCACGGAGACAAAATATCCAGAAAGGGGGCTCAGAACTATAAAGTTCAACGTCACGGCCAACGCATTAATATAAAATGTGAAATTTAGCACACAAAAAGCTGAAATTTTCTATTATCTTTAAGAACAAACTCACAATATCATCAAATGTCTAATCACTCCAATACTTGTAACATGGGCACTATTTTATTTTTTTTCATAAACTCTGATAATTTCTAATTCATTATGTAAAATGAAAATTACTACACAGGTATATCGACTGTATTTGTGCCCCTCAGTTTGGGCTTTCTGAACTAAATTTATGTGTGGAGTTTATTTTACCCACAAGTTATTACCAACAACAGTAACCAAAAGGCCTACTGCAGACTACATTAGGAGTTTTTTTCGAAATGGAGTTTTATTAAAACAGCTCATACTTGGCTTAAAGCTTTGCATGCATTGTGAAGCCCCAGAATTGGACACTTGAGTAAGGCCCTGTCATACACGTGTGAATAGGAGGGAGCGGTATGGACCAAGTGAAGTTAATTCCACACCAAGCCAGGGGGTGGCGGGGTGTGCTAAACCTTCTTGTCTTGTCTGTACAGACCAAAAATGGAAAAACCTGCCTGAATCAACCCTGGAGACGTCACTTCTGGGGCCCAGAAACCCATCACTTCCGGCTCCCCTATGTCACTTCCTGAAAAGGAAATTTAAAACTGCCATCCTCTTCAACTAGCCTCAGTTCTTGTTTGGACTCCATCAGACACACTTCAGTCTCAATTTCAAAACCCACTGCAGCCAGGGATAATACACAGGTGCCTGCCCCAGACATTTTTAAGTGTGTTTAAGCATGAAAATTGCTCCAGGAGCACTGTACAATGGCCGACTCTCTGTTCTGAACCCCCAAAGGACACGCAAAAAGACAATTTCCCCTCAAAGATTAACAAAGTGTATCCAAAAGTGCTGCTGCCTGCACAAACCTGTGTGTGGCTCATATAAAATACAGGCGGATGTGGAATGCAAAACACAGATACTGAAAACGTCACTACGCTTAGCAGACAGCAACTGTGTTCGTCTTTTCCACATTTACAACACAGCCTTGGCAATGACTCGATTCAGCATCACCATACAGCCTGGGATACACCAGCGTTCCAAGTCTGGAATCACCCAGAAATGCCAATGTGTTTGATACAATAGATATTTTGTTTTAACGAAGGTACCACTGAACTGATAGAAAAATAAAACTAGTGTTACAAATGGCTTTTACTGCTTGAAATGTCCAGTTTTTTAATTTATTATTCACATAATAATAAAAATAATTCTTTGCATTTATATAGCGCTTTTCTCACTACTCAAAGCACTCAGCAATTGCAGGTTAAAGGCCTTGCTCAAGGGCCCAAAAGAGTGGAGTCCCTATTGGCATTTATGGGATTCGAACCGGCAACCTTCCGATTGGCAGTGCAGATCCTTCACCTCAGAGCCACCACTCCACCTGCTGTGACTGTAAAGTCCCATTTTCGGTAGCCATCACTTCAATTTTAAACTCTCTTAGCTCTTTAAGTTTAAATGCTAATTGACATTTAAAAAAAATGTATGTAGTTATGTCAGATGTTCTTTTCAATAATGCAAGTAAACTGCCCTGCAAACTATATTGGACTTCTCAGCCCGCCCCCCCCCAAATCCACTGGAACTGAGGGCATAACTGGGGTGCGTCGGGTAAGCGGACTTGTAATTTTAAACCTTCTTATTTATTTATCACAGACTGGTGAGTGAAGATGTGTTTGAATTTCACTGTGTCCTGCACACGACACTATGACTCAACATGTCAACAGTATTCTAGAGCACGACTCATCATATGAGAGGAGACTTCTGGTGGACCTGTTTGACACTTCTGAAAGTCATCTTTAAATATAAGAAAGCAGACCTTCACTAGATTACTGTACAGTCCTTTATATATCAGACCATACACCCAATTGTACGCACCTCATAAACAGAGCGGCGAGCAGCTTTAATTTTTGACAAGAAGTATTCCTTATCTTCCAGCATTCTTGAGAGTCTCTGTTTGTGCTCCAAAGCTTTTTCTCGCTCCACTTTCATGATGTTGATCTACATGGACAAAAATCAGAATGAATGAAAATGGCTCTTTTTGATCAAAATTACTGTAGCAATCAATTCAAAGTTTGTTTAATGATTACGTTTAATTAAAACTGCAAATTAAGAAATAAAGTAAAAATGTAAACCTGAACCTGCAGGAAAATCAATCAATCAATCAATGAAAACAATTATATAGAGAACTAAGAAAACAAAGGCTTCTGTTTAGGAACTGAAGAGAATGATCTAGAGAGTTTTAGAAAACTGAACAGCTGCCATTAGTTTTAACACTACAGGAGTGTCCACGTAAACCTAGCAAGCACTGGGTGCTTTCAAAGAGAACTTTTTTGTCAGGAACCAGGGACTTTTTGAAACCTTTGGAGTAATCCCACCACAGGAACTCAGGCCATTTGTAGCTCCTGCTCCAGGGTAAGTACTTTTTACTCAACCAAGAATTATCATGGGTGAGACTCGGGTGATGAATTGTGCCGACTGTTTGACAACAAGCACTGATGCCTTCTTACAAATCTGTTAGTAGTTTGGGCTTTGTAGAGGCATTGGTGGAGATGGAGCGCTAAGCTTCACACCGCTTCAATCTTCTTAGCCTCCTCCCCGACGCACTGTGCCATGCGCAGCATCAAAGCAATGATCCCCTACATGAGGCCACAAACGTTTAGAAGCAATGACTGTGAACACCAGATTGCACTGCACTTTGCACAGCATCAGTTTTTCATAGTCACCACCCTGGTGCACTGTGCCATGCATCATATCAAAGCAATAATTTCTTGTTTCTTTCCAGTGAACTTCTGAACACGGCTCACTTTGCACCACACCACTCTTCTTTGCATGTCACTTATTTTGCATTCAGGTTACAGACCGTGTTGTGTGGTGAGAACACAACATACACAAGTTGCCAGGGCCCGACAGTATCCCAGGACTTACATTGTACATGAACTCATTGGTGCCTGAAAAACAAATTTCTACAGCAGGAAAACATCTGATTATGTCAGGCTACAGGTTCCTGGGCTGCAGCACCTGCCTAAGCAGCTAATTTATTTTTTGCAATGAATTATGTAAAGATTCAAAATAGGATAAGCAAAAAATAACACAGATCAGCCGAAAGGAGAAGATGGTAATTAAAAAAAAAAATAATAATAAGCCACCAACAGCACAAAAATTACCATCCAAACTCTCACCATACCCCATAATAAGCAGCAGAAGCACATAAAAACAAACAGTAAACAGTTTGTGATGCTTGCATCTTATACTAAAGTGGTCTAAGTGATGTCTGGCCACCATGTCTTAGGAACGGGGAGAGGACTAATAAAGTAAAAACTAAAAAATGGGACAGAAAGAGAGAGAGAGAGTCCGAGAAAGGCTTAAGGGACAGAAAAAATTCTTAACGTTTGTGCAAAGTTCACCCTTAATAAACCATGTCCCCATGTTCTTGATGAACTCATTTTAAAATAACAGTGTCGATCCACTGGACTAATTCCATTCATCAGTTTAAACGCTTCAGTCAGGTCTCCTCTTCATCTCTCTAAAGGCTCAGCTCTTTTAATCTTTCCTCATCACTCATCCCCTGTAGCCCTGAAGCAGCCGAGTCACTCTTCTCTGGACCTTCTCTAAGTGCTGTTATGTCTTTATGGAGACCAAAACTGCACCCAGGACTCCAGATGAGGCCTCACCAGTGTGTTATAAAGCTGAGCAGAACCTCCTGTGACTTGTACTGCACACATCAAGGCGCTATATAACTTGACATTCTGTTAGCCTTCTTAATGCCATCTGAACACTGTCGGGCAGTTGATAGCTTAGAGTCCACTACGACTCCTAAATCCTTCTCCATAAGGTGGACTCTCAATTTTCAGACCTTCATTGTGTATTCAGACCTCACATTTTTACTTCTTATGTATAATTCTTTATATTTACTGATTAAATTTCATCGTCCACAAATCTGCCCAAACCTGTCTGCTGTCCAAGTCCTTCTGTGATGATTTGATGGGTTCTCGATTATCTTCTAATACACATATCTTTGTATCACCTGCAAACTTTTTTTTTGTATATTCCTTTGCATTTGCATATTACAAATATATATTTATTAAAAAACAGCAGCAGACCCAGCACTGCCCCCTGCTGGTCACCACTCTGAACATCAGCCAATTCTGATGAGTTTCTTCACACCAACAGGAGGGTCTGAGCCAATTCTGCACCCATCTACAAACTCCCACTTCTTTTAATTTCATGCCCACCCTCTCACGTGGCACCTCATCAAATGCTTTCTGAAAGTCCACATCAATAATCTCATCTCCTCCACTTTGATCGTATCCTTTTGTTGTCTCCTCATAGAATTCCAGCCTGTTAGTAAAACACGACCTCCCTCTTCTGACTCCACGCTGATTGTTCCTAATAACTCCTGTCCTTGCCATGTGCTGCTCAATCTTCTCCTTAATAATTCCTTCTATTAATTTTCCTGTGACGCACGTTAAGCTTACTGTCCTATAGTTGCTTGTATCTGCCCTGTCACTCTTTTTATATGAAGGGATGATATTTGCCATTTTCCAGTCCTTCAGAATTTCCCCAGTTCTCTTTTGTTTGTTTTTCCATCAACTCTAAAGAGCTGCACAATCCTTTTTTCACAGTTTTATTCCCCTTTAGGTGAAAACTACACGTCAAAACATTATTGTGTGTGTGGGTGTGTGTGTGTGTGTGTTCAACCATGAAGTGTGTGTAGTGATGAATTTCACAAGGCAATGATACAATGATTGGTCTTGTTCTTTTGAGAGAGATCTTACTGAAGAAGGCCCACACACAACATTGAACATATAAATAAATTCTTCACACAATATGCCCTTTGTTTTTTTGGGAAGTTATTTTTGTCAACTGTTCCAAAGTAAACAAGCATGAAACAATTTTACTGTGTTATGCATACGTGACAAAACTGACTCGACTTTTTAATAGTCTCTATAAAAGAAATCATTTGTAACCCACTTCAGCTTTCTGTACCAGATATCTGCAGGAGTGCTGCTTCCTTCACAGCAGCATTTATTCAGATATGTCTGTATGTGCTAGCTAGGGAAAGTTATCCTAAAATATGTCAAGAAAGTTTAGACATCTATTTAAAGTTACAAGCAAAAGTTCAAAAGTGTGTACTTCTTCAGAATTAACACAACACTCCAAAATATACTGAAGACCCCTTGCTGGTAATATTCTGGAAATCACACATATTGACATTCTCACAAATACCAAAAATTATTATAAAACACTACAAAAGCCTGCATGTAAGTAAAGAAAATGGCCTTACCCGTTCCTCCTCCTGCAGCTCCCACAACTCCATGTCTTTCACTCTTTGCTCTTCGTAAGCCTTTTTAATCAGAGGTATCTCTTCCAGTCTCTTAGCTCTTTCGAAATAGTCAATCTATGTGGACCAATTAGTTTGAGAAGAAACAGGAAGCAGCATGAATTAGAGAGAAGAACCAATCAACAAACCGAAAATGATACCCACAGTGGCTGCATACTGTTAATGCCACAGTACTTCATGGTTAACAATCAATCAAGAGAGGCCCACCGACTCAACAAGCTAATTAAAAGGGCAGGCTCAGTTATGGGGCACACTCCGGACCCCTGGAGGTCATAAAGGAGAGAATTAAAACAAAACGGAGTGCCACTATGAACAACGCTGCCCACGCTCTCGGTGACACGCCAACACTAAGGACTTTCAGCCAACAAATTATTCAGCAGAAGTGTGTCAAGAAACACAACTGGGGGGTCCTTTATACAAATGACAATACAGCTGTTTAGCGCATCACTGGGATGGCCAAGTCAGAACATTTTTTTCTATTAAATTTTCTTCTTTGTTCAGACCAGAGTGTTTATTTATTTACCTGTCTACTTAAAGTACTTAAAGAACTTCTGTAAAAAGCCAAATTTCCCCTTGGGTACAAATAAAGTCCCATTTATCTATCTATCAATCAACAACTTAAAATGATAACTGGAGTGGCTACTGACTATTAACGCTACAGTATTTGCATTGTCACCTGTCGGAAGACGTTTTGATTCTTTAAAACTTAACAGGTGCAAAGCAAAGCACTAAATGACAAGATACCTTGCACTTCCTTCCTAATCATTTGGCAAGATGAAGCAAGAGGACAAGGTAACAAACGTGTTTCAGTTTAACTCCTACAATTTCAGAAAATATTAAATGTTTCTCTGTGACGACACCTTCTGCACCTACTTACATTTTCAATAAAAAGCTACTAAGAACTTAACATCCGCTGCTAAAAGGATCAAGTGCAGTGTAGACTGCATGTTGCGATTGTCACCCTTGTGTCTTTTATTTAAAAAGATACTTTTAGGGCCTAGAAATTATAACTGCTAGTATGTTTGTCAAGCCCAGAAGGTGACAGACACTGTGCTGCGAGAAGAGCAACATGCTAAATTAGACTGAGTAGCTCATTTGATTGCATTGTGGGAAAGTGGTGTAACTTCTTAAAATATGAACTGTATGAAGGAGACTGGCAGTAAACGCACCACACAGCTTTCACTGCTAATTAACCTCCAAGGATTATGTGGCACATCAGAAATATCTACACTCTCACAAACAGAGAATGAGACAATGCAATGTGCAGACAGCAGTGCTGCTGCAGATCAGATCTCCCTTTTCAGACGGGGTTTTTGTATTTCTCACCTTCTTTTCCTGGTTCTTCAGTCGCTCCTGTAGTTCCTTCTTTTCTTTCTCCAGCTGCTCCACTTGTTTAGCCATAATGAAGTCAGGATCCAGCTCTTCAAGATCCTAAGACAGTGAGCGTAAGGAGCACATCTTGAGACACTTCAGTCAGTAACCATTACACTTTAACACTTGTACTGGCACATGGACTGCTAGACAGGTAAGAGAGTCCAGTTGGACTGTCGGACTTTACACTCGGCTCATTTATTTTCAGTAAATTGAGTGCTCCATTAATTCCCGTCTGCAGTCTGATTTGTTGTCCCTCACATTTTAATGCAAGAACCAACTTTTTTTCGCCATCAAGGTCTCCGTTAGTAGATGTGATTTAAAAACACAAACGTTCACCGATAGTGCTTAACAATTAAACCAAATTATACTTTGTAAGTAACGGTTTTTTGACACAGAACAGTGGATGAGTGTTGCTGATCTGCCCTGAATTTTAAAAAAAAAACAATTTGGTAAATGATAAAACACAAAGAAAAGGGGCAATACTCTTAAAAACACATTAAACTTAGTTTAAGCCAGTCCAAAACCAATGTCTAAAATTGGAAGAGACTGAAAAGCAGGTCCATTTATTCCACAAAAAGTGACTACAGTATGTACTAAAAAGATATGAGGTGTAATTTTAACATCTGATTGTGTACAAGAGGTAATCACTGTATGTTACTTGACATCTTATCATCTGAAACGGTGTGCTGAAAAGCATACGAATCTACACTGCGTTACTATTGTTAAGTTAATAAATACAAGTAGCATAAAATATGCTGCCAAACAGGACTCCTTTGTCATCCACACACCACCTACTGGCGGCTGTGGAAATCACAAATGTAAATAACTCGACTGCAAAGCAAGGTCAGCGCCCGGACAAAGTTAGCAAGGAGGTGCTGGACTTTCACAAAGCTTGGTCCGCTGCGTGATTACAATGCCACTAAAGCCCATGGCATTCTCTGATCACAATACATACAGCTGAGGGTGCACAGGCAACAGAATACAGCAGGCAGAGAGCCTAAGCCTGCACAACGCGGAGCACAGGATCGCACAATGAAAAGTCAAACGTGGGGCGTATCAAACAAACGAGTGTGGGGGGGGCACACACGTATATTTTTTGTTTAACTATTTTGGCTTATAATTTGATTTTTCAATATTTGTTGCCGTTTCTTTTTTAATTTTATTCACTTATTCAATAGACTTCCTAATGCTTAGCCCAGAGGCCTCATGAAGATCTTAATGTTTCCACTCGGAAGTGTACACTGCGATCTCATAATGCAGGCCTGCTTAAAATGATGTAATGTATTAGTGAAGAAGGCAGACCCTTTAGTTACAGGACCACCACATTTTGAAATGATCCACCTGGGTAATTCTATGTCAAATCATCATACTTTTGGACCTCATCGTCACCGCTGCTGATTTGGTCATATGAGTAACCCATGGAATTGAAATTGCACGCGTCTTAGATCAATTCAAAGGGAGACTTAAGCTAACAAAGTTTGAATTTAATGGGGCAGGGGATTATTATGACGTTGACTGGCTAGATTTCCCTAAATTTAAGATGCATAGAAATGGTCCTCATATCGTTTTAAAATGCCTTTCCAGCTCTGTATTTTGTGTAAATATTAGGTTATCTATCCCCAGAATGAAAAATCATCATGTTATGAGCAATTATAACATTAAAAATTGAACAGTGAAAAAACTACATTTTAAAACTGGTTTATTTTTTACTAAAGCTAGCCGATGTCATGAACATCTGGTCACTGCCGAGAAGATATCATTACTTATAGGTTGCATCACATGGTTTTATACCACTAATGGGCCTTTTTCATAGCAGCCATTTTGACAGGAACTTGAGTTATTTGTACAGAATGTTATTTGATTTGAATAAAATAAAAAAAAAAAAATAGCCGAAGATTTTAGCACAGGGTTGACTAGTTCAGGTCACTACTGCGACTATCTGGATTTTAGTCTCCCTCCTTCACCTCAAACCCCTTCCTTAGTGTCCAAAGACGGATCCATCATCGGAACTTCATGGGTTTCCCCTTTAATGGTAGATGACCTGAAGTAGGATTCGTTGTTGAGTGTGAACTTCAGAGGACTGTGGAATCGGAGACTAAAGCCCCTTTGGAGCTTAAACAATGGACCTACATTGAAAACTGTGCACAAAGCAAATGTCAGCTACACAACGCCTCCAAAAAGGAAACATAGCAATGTCCGTACCTCAATGTCAATATCCTTGAAGGCCTTGGCTCCCAGTTCTGTCTTTTTAATTTGCTCAAGGCGCTCTCGCACGGTCTTCTTCTTGATTTGCTCGTGCTCCTGCATAATGCGTTCCTTCTCCCGCTCTTTCGCCTCAAGACGCAGTCGCTCCTCCTCGGCCTTGCGTACTTTCTGCAGCTCTGCCTCTCTCTGTTCCAATTCCTCTTTCTCTCTCTGGATATTGAGGCTTTCAAGGCGTTCCTTACGCTCCTCGATGGTTTGTCTGCGAGCAAGGATTCGAAGGTGTTCCTTTCTGGAGTTTTTTAAATAGGCTGTGATTGCCTGTTGATGGCGCTCGTCTCGCTCTTGCTGCAAAAGGAAGAAGTCATACTATGAGAAAATGACAGTATCACAACAATAATCTGGGGAAAAATGTGAATTTAATGAAAACTGAGGAACCCATTTACCTGAGTATTTGCATGAAGCACTCATATGCAAATGGAAAACAGACACCACTTCAAAAATAATAACGAAACAAATCAAAAATTGTATTTCCTGAAGCAATCACCACTTGAAAGAAATAAATTACAATGTACGAAGGAGACTGGCAGCAAAGGCATTAAAGTGCACCAGAACTGCTAATTAACCTTCACTGTTGCTCTAGCACACAAGAAATGTCTCCATCCTCATAGGCAGAGAAGGAGACAATGATAATGTGCGTATTTATGCTGGCCTTCAGTTCCAGAATCTCCCAAACATGGTTTTTATGACAGTTTTGCACTTTGACCCTTTTTGTGTTTCTGAGGCATACTGGGTGAAACTCCATCCCCTCACTCTGTATCTTTACATGAAGTTAGTCTATGGACTACAGCCCACATTGCTGAGATGCACTTCTACCTTCAGGAGTTTGCATTTTGCCTCAGTCTTCACAAAGCAACCCAGATAAAGTCTCTTCTCTTCAGTAAAAACAGAACTTAGAAGCATGCAATGACTTAAGAAAGTGGTGCGAGTCACAATGGACGAGTCTCAGATTGAAATGAACTCTAAACGTGCTTTTTGGTTAGGACGGCTTTTGTCCCGAGCATATGCTGTCAGCAATGGTTTAATCCTTTGTTTAAGTGCAGATGAGGAGAGTGCCAACACTCTCACGACTGGAGTGCCCTAATGTCAGTATTGTCCACATGCAAAACATCCCAGTGTGTCCCTACCCTACACCTGTTGTAAAGTCATTTTTACCGACTTAAACTCCAAACTACTTTCACCTTATGAGAAGGACTTAGGAGTCATAGTGGACTCTAAGCTCTCCACTTCCAGGCAGTGTTCAGAAGCCATTAAGAAGGCTAACAGTGTCAGGTTATATAGCGCCTTGATGTGTGGAGTACAAGTCACAGGAGGTTCTGCTCAGGCTTTATAACACACTGGTGAGGCCTCATCTGGAGTTGTGTGTGCAGTTTGGGTCTCCAGGCTACAAAAAGGACATAACAGCACAAGAAAAGGTCTAGAAAAGAGCAACTAGGCTGATTCAGGGCTACAGGGGATGAGTTATGAGGAAAGATGAAAAGAGCTGAGCCTTAAGAAGAAGAAGAGGAGACCTGACTGAAGTGTTTAAAATGATGAAGGGAATCAGTCCAGTGGATCGAGACGGTGACTTTAAAATGAGTTCATCGAGAACACGGGGACACAGTTGGAAACTTGTGAAGGGCAAATTTCACACAAACATTAGGAAGTTTTTCTTTACACAAAGAACCACAGACACTTGGAATAAGCGACCAAGTAGTGTGGCAGACAGTAAGACATTAGGGACTTTCAAAACTCGACTTGATGTTTTTTTTGGAAGAAATAAGTGGAGAGGAATGGCCTGTTCTCATCTAGAGTGTTCTAATGTTCTACTGCTGACAGCACATGAAGACAAATTAAATTTGGAAACCAAGTTATTCCATTTCAAATTTCATTAAACTATAAAGCACATCCAATAGTATAGAGATCAATTAGCAGGGTACAAGATATGGCCAAGGCGCCTGACGCCATCTAAAACAAAAGAGCATGAAGGCTCTGACAAAGACCACCACTGACTCAAATCCCACCGCACACACATTTTCTAGAAGTCTGGACATTAAACATGAAGAATTCCTATTTTGCAGAACTACAAACAGAAATTTGTCACCCTTCTCCAAAGAAAGTAATGTAGGGAAATTTCTGTATATTAGCATAGCACACCATCTGCCTAATGTACAAAGTGTACTGCATGTAAGAAAGCTGGGAATGACTACCGGAATAAGACTTTGGCTTGCAATGTATGGAATGTAACGTCAACCTTACCAGTATACTTGTTGGTTTGATAATGTCAATGGCTTTAGACAGGGCCGAAGATATAGCAGTTAGCTGGTTTCTTATCTGCTCAGAAGGCATGTTCTGAAGGAAGGGGCCAACAGGAGAATCCTCCTTGGTGGAATAGTTCAGATCAGACCCAAAACTCAGTGTTCGAGATGTGTGATCGATACGCACCTAAAAGTGCAAAATACAGATAAGCGAGTTTAAAAAAAAAAAAAAAAATACAAGAACACTCTACACGAATTAACATATTTATACAGCATTCATTCATTCATTGATTTATTTTCCACTTCATATCCGAGAGCAGGCCGCGCCCTTTTTCCCATTTTAATGCACATGTTAGACGCTGGTTTAGAACAGAAACAATTTAAAGAACAATTCAGTCTTAGAAACCAAGCTTAAAATTTTCTTACCTGAAGATCACAGTGTCTTGCTGCATCAACAATTGACCGCTCTAACTGGAAAGCATCCACAAAAGGGACAAGGGAAGCCAAACGGCTAAACTCTATACTCTGGTATATCTGAGCCACCTGGGTACCAAGTAACAAGAAAAACACACATAAATACAAAATCAGAGGGGCAAACACTTCAAGCACCACATGTTGTTTGTAGGGTAACTCACATAATGCTTCACAGAAACAACCCACCGTCTTTTAAAGGAACACCTACAGCACCCGTCTTCCTTGATTTAATAAACCCAAAAGAAATGAGGACCGGCAGGGAGTATACCGATTTCTTTAACGTAGGAGTTCTGCACAATTTTAAGAGGTACTGCGTGTTCTGGAGTCAGTAAGCTTCTTTTCAGCCGCTTTATTCAAGATGTCACCGCAGGCAAATGAATTAATTACATACTAAAGAACAACTTGCAGGTAATCAACAGACAGTGAGAGAATACAGATGGGAGTAAACAATAAGATCAAGGTGCCAAGGTATTAAGCATTTCATGGATTAACAAAAACAGTGGGAGGTCCAGCTTTTAGCTTCAGGGACCCAAAGCCATGGAACAATCTGCCTGTTTATATAAGGGATGCCCCTTCGGTCTCCAGGCTGGAAACTCGCCACTTCAGTTGAGCATAACCTAATTAGAACTACAGATTAGCTATGCACATTACATTTCTGGTAATGATTTGCATAAAAATACAAGCATGTCAATGTTTATTAACCATTTCTAACTTTCCTCTATTCCGTTTCTTATCTTGCCAAATAAAGTGCTACTATCTCTTCATACGTATACCCATCCTGCTTGGGCACTCGGTATCACTGCACTACTTCCTAGTTGTTATCCTTGGGTGAAGACCCCTGAGATACTAGGAACCTTGAAATAAAAGGATAAAACATTCTGTTGTCTTTTTAAGACAGCCCAGCACAGCCTTACACTGCAGAATGCCCCAGGAGGGGTGGGCGACCATTTGGCCATGGTCTTCAGGACTTTGCCAGTGTCTGATTTTGTCTGTTTTAACTAACAGTGAACCCCCCAGATACAGTATGCATTTTCACCAGTGAGGCTGATGACTGGGGTTTATGTTTTCCTCTCCTCCTTTGTCAGATGGCCAGACTTCAACTATTAATAATGTGAATGGACACACTTTTGTTTGGTCCCATTTACATTAATCAGTTTAGAACTGCTTTGTTTTACTGTGTTCTTATTCTACACCTTTGCGTACGCATTATCTAATTAGTAAAGTTTGTAGTAGTAGGGTGTTATACTGCGTCAGCCATTATGGATACAATGAGAAGTCAAGCAAAATGACACCTTTTAGTGGCTAACTGAACAGATTACAATATGCACGCTTTCAAGGCACCTAAGGTCCAGCCTGAAGAACGGTTAAGGCCTGCACCGCCTCGAAAGCTTACATATTGTAATCTGTTCAGTTAGCCACTAAAAGGAGTCATTTTGCTCGACTTCTCATTAGTGAAGTCTGTAATGGCATTTTTTTTCCTATAAAATTGCTACAGCACACTGAGCCTGTATTTGGTGAAAGGGCCTTTACACAAAAATAAGTGGAACTGAATTTGAGATTTAAGGCAGCAGAGACATTCCTCTTCTAAAGAAGCTGTCCAAATCTGTGTGACCAGGCCCACCACAAATAATCCTCATCTTAACAAATCTTTCTTTTCAGTTATCACAAAGGTTTAGTGAGTTTGGGGAGTAGGCCCTTAAATTCCCTTCAGAACCATCCTCGGGTGTTAAGAACCATTCTTGTATTGTATTGGAATATGCCACCATTTCTATCCATGTCATCTTCACTCTGCACCGCCTACCCAAACTGTGAGGTTTTATTATGAAAACCAGTCTGAAGATGTCTTACAATTGAGCGAGGGGCCGGTCTCATACACAATTTTAGCCTGGCGTTTATGTTTCATGTCAATAATGCCAGTGAAGTCTTTCAGTGTGGGTTAAAGAGGTGACTTTTCACTTAAATGTGCGTTTACACACCTGTGCAACTTAAGGCACCTGATAATAGCTATCAATGACTACTGCATTACATTTGTTTGCAAAGACTAGAAGGGAGACGTCAAGCAAAATGACCCCTTTTATTGGCCAACTGAAAAGATTACAATATGCAAGCAGTCAAGGCAACTCAGGGCCCTTCTTACATCTCGCATGAAGAAGGAGCCTAAACTGCCTCAGACTTGCATACTGTAATCTTTTTAGTTAGCCAATAAAAGGGGTCATTTTGCTTAACGTCTCACCACATCCATAATGGCAAATACGGTACAACACCCTAGTACTAAAGACTAAAAGAAGAAAGACAGATTTTTACATCAACGGCAATATGTCAATTAATCCACAAATGCTGCTTATTGGTACTTAAACTAAAAAGGTAACTTTACAGACATTTAGAAGCACTTTAAAGTACAATTCTGCCCAAACCAAGTCAGTAACTATGATCCTTGGGGTTAAGAGACATTGACATATTAACAAATATGAAACAAAATACAAATGACAAGCAAACAGTTTTTTTAGCACTTGAATCTTAATCCTCGATATTTCAAGAACTTGCCTGCTGGAGTAAACGGAGGATGGTGTTGTTCTGTAAATGAGGCACATACTGCTGCAGCTCAGGTTCCTTTTCAGTCTGGTCCTTCACCCAGTTCAAAACCTATTTTAAAACAAAAAGAACAGTTTCACTTCAAAAACCCTGCATTCCTAATATTCACAATAACATTCACAAGAATTTTATTTTAATATTTTCAATTTTCTGTGTAGTCAAAGATAAAAATGCCATTTCCATTATTGCCACACCTCCATTAAAATGTTGCACGTGTTTTCTGTGCAAGCAGCAATAATGGCCCTTTAAACCCTACCACGATTGAGACATGAATCATCTTTCTATTCTTTACTCAGAAGGGCATCAAGGACACAAACTTCATGGACTGGTTTTTATCCTGGCCTGAAGTGTGAATTGTGGGACCTTCTATACACAGGTACATGTGTGCCATTCTAAATAATGTTCAGTTAATTCAACTGGCCACAGGTGGACTCCAATCAAGTTCTAGAAGCATCAAGAAGAACTAAAGCAAAGAGGATGCACCTAACCACATTGTCACCATTTAGACAGCTTCTAAGAGTGCTGGGTTTATGGAAACCACTAGCTAATGATGAGGTCCTGTAAGCTGACACTTGCAATGAGAAACATCATTAAGAGACCCTGTCCGACTGCTTTCTTGTGGGTCATTGGATCTGGAGTGGTGCAAGCTCATCCAAAAAAAAAAAAAAGGCTGAGCGATATGGGAAAAAAAAAATCTTATCACGATCATTTTTTTTCATATCAGTCGAAATTGATACGCATCACGATATAAATCAAATCACTATTTCTGTCACATTTAAAGGTTTCTTTTTACTCCCAAGTGTGAAGACATCATAAGATTTATTTTGTTTTAAATATTACTTAACTGTGAGAAGTTGAACATGACAAATGTACTGTATTATACACATACATACATACATACATCCATCTTCTGACCAGTCAAAACCTTCAAGTCTTACACAACTGCACAACTACATTCTTTGGTCAATTCCAAATGACTACAAAAGATAATACAAAATAAAGACACTCATTTCTGACCAGTAAAAAGATTTCAAAGTAAATTCTTTGGTCAGTTCCAAATAAATAACATGGGCATTCATACAAAATAAAATCTCAAAAAACAACCTCTTCACTGTATCCTTTAATATTTACAGATTCAAACGGTTTAAAATGGTTGAGAAAAAACCCTCAGATAAATAGACAAAAGCACATTCTGTATATACCCTCACTACAAATTCAAGCAGCTTTCAAATGTTAACAAAGGACTGGTTTTCAGTACAGCAGGCAGGAGCGGGCAGTCAACACCCATGCTGGGAAAGGAGCTAGAGTCTGGGAAATAAAATTAAAACTTAATGTAAATTAGTTATATAAATATATATATAGAATTCTTTTTATTTTTCTAAGCATTTAAGACGCATTCATATACTGCCTCGCATGCAGCCTTCTCAAAATTGCATTAAGCAAGGAGAGTACAAGACTGTGTCAACCTAACCTGACGTGGCTGTAACTCTATTTCAGCCATATGATTGGTTCGGCGCGGCACTATTCTCATTATCATTGGCTTTTCATGCTGTCCATCAAAACATGGATGAGTGCGTGCTATCGAGTTTCTATAGACTGTCTCATATTTCTATTGAGTAAAGGTCTTCACAATAATTAATATAAGGTCACAATAATTCTCTTTATCATTCTAACGCCCAGCCCTGGTTTCCTCCCATTTAGTTCAAGTTCCATTAAGACCAGTCCTTACAGCAGAAGTGAGTACTATTTCTTTGTCTTTGCCCGGATAATTGTAGTATTAAGAGGGTTTGCCAATTATCTTTTGCTATTTTCAGAACATATAGCTGTGCCCTGGAATGTCCTGTGAGAAGTCCTGTAAGATTACGGCAGTGCAGAGCAGACCTGCTCCATTCATCTATTCAGGTCCAGAGTGAGAAATCTGCTGGTTTTGTTGAAACTAAGCAAAAAGAATTTAGGGTGGGTAATAAACTCCACCAAAGAACACTGTCTGTACTTAACATAGTCAAACACAGCTAATGATTACTCAAAGTGGGCTATGTCAGGGTGGTAACACCTTTCCTTTCTGCCAGTCTGAAGGACGACCAAAAAAAAAAAAAAAAAAGTGTACCTTTTTATAAAAGCAACTTCTTAATTGTTAGTTCCAATTAACGCCCCAGTAATCTATACCTATCTTCCACTTAGACTACAATTTTATTTTACCTTTGTTACTCTGCCACACAGCTTCAGAGGGTGAAATTCCACTTCCAGCCAATTATACAACTCCTTCACCTCCGGGACAGTGTACTGCAGCAAATTATAGCGAACCTAAATTGGAAGACGACAAAGCCCAATTGTTAAAAGGCACACAACATTCCTTAATATTTTCAAAAAACAGTACTAATTCAAGATCTTGTTCTTAACTTGGCAAACATTATGTGATTGCCAAAATCTGCTTAATAGAACTGAAACAACACATCTGTAAAATGATTACAAGAAAAGCGAGCCAAACTGGCAACAGCAGGACAGATACAAATTCAATCAATAATGAGAAATTCAAGTACACTAGATAATCTGTTTTATGACGACGACTTCTGGAGAGGTGGAGATCAGTAAGACCACCAAGACAGAATACATGTGTGTGAATGAGAGGGAGGTCAGAGAAGTGGTGACGATGCAAGGAGTAGAACTGGCGAAGGTGGAGGAGTTTAAATACTTGGAATCATCAGTACAGAGTAACGGGGAGTGTGGAAGAGAGTGCAGGCAGGGTGGAGAGGAGTGTCAGGAGTGATTTGTGACAGACGGGTATCAGCGAGAGTGACAGTGAAGGTCTACAGGACGGTAGTGAGACCAGCTATGTTATATGGGCTGGAGACGGTGACACAGGAGACAGAGCTGGAGGTGGCAGAGTTAAAGATGTTAAGATTTGCATTGGGGGTGACGAGGATGGACAGGATTAGAAATGAGGACATTAGAGGGTCAGCTCAGGTGGGATGGGTGGGAGACAAAGTCAGAGAGGCAAGATTTTTTTATTTATATATATATATATATATATATTTACTTATTTATTTTAGTTTTAACTTGAGTGATTGTGTTTTTATTTTATTTTTGCATTGGAAAATTGCACCTAAACTTCATTGTACAATGTCTCATTGCTACAATGACAATAAAGATTTTGATTTGATGCCGTTGATTTAGACATGTGCAGAGGAGAGAAGCTGGGTATATTGGGAGAAGGATGTGAAGGATAGAGCTTCCAGTCAAATGGAATAGAGGAAGGCCTAAGAGGAGATTTATGGATGTGGTGATAGAATACATGAAGGTGGCGGGTGTGACAGATAAGATATAGAAGAACACGATCCACTGTGGCGACCCCTGACAGAAGCAGCGGAAAGAAGATGATAGCCATCTGTCTAATAAAATAAGTTAGAAGTTAACATTACAGTTCTCTTACCATATCATTAATAAGAGACTGACGGGTAGGAGGGGACTGCAAACCCAAAAGGGTAGCTAAACGCCTGTGCTTTTCAACAATGATGCCATCCATATCCAGAAGACGAGCAATATCAGTACGCTCAGGAGTGATGGGAATGGACAGTGTAGCCAGAAGCACACGAGTAGACATTCTTAAAAAAAGGAGAAAAAAAAAAAAAGACAGATAAATGCAAAGTGGATCAATACATACTCACATAAATTCTTCTAGATCATAAGTTTAAACAAGTTATTTGAATACTATAAAAATAAAAAATGGTAAATTAAGAAAGCTTACAACTGTAAAACTACAATAATCTTACATTTAACACTGAAAACTTTTTTTTAACCTAGTTTTCAAGATGCACTCTCTCTTTATGCCAACACAACTCCCTTCATCATGTTCAGTTCTCACCGTACCTCTGCATTTCTTCCTGAGTCAGATTCTTTCTCATGTCCCTGGACAGGTGGTAGAGACGATGCAAGGTACAGGAATGAAAAAGAGCATTGCCCGACTTCCAAAACACGGTGGACACTTTGTTATAATAGTTTGCCATAAGCTGAGGCTTGGGAGGCTTCTTAGAAAGAGCAAACAATCCATGGATATCCTCAACTGCCTTAAAGGCTTCCTATAGCAGAGTGTAAAAAAACTCAATAGAAAACAGTCGCTTTATTTTGAAACACATTAGACAGATTCAAGTGTAACAAGTAAAATCTTAATAGTATCCATTTCTAAACAGGGACATTTAGACACAATTTTGCACACTTCCTGAGAAAACATAAGAAGCAAAGTGGATATAAAGCAGCGTGTGTGTACAGTTTAATAGTTAAAAAGGTTAAAGAGGTTCTAAGAGAGATTAGGCAGGATGACATTGTAGCTCGAGACAAATGTGACCAAAAGAAATGGCTACCCTCAGATTATACACAGCAGCGTCCCCTGTTGACTGTGTTCAAAACAGGAAAAGATCATCTGTTACAGAAATACACACATCACTTGTACAAAGGACAGCTCGTTTCATTTTGTAAATTCTATGTGGAATGGAAGCAAGAATTGCAAACATCAAGAAGAGCTCTGAGAACCTTTACAGCAAATGAAGTTTAGTTGGGGAACACCACTGGTTGGAGGCACAGCAGTTAAATAACTCAATACAGCTGACACTCCTGTTTTCTTGTAATTTTGTTGGGTGCTGAATCACCAGGAGGCTCGACTACAATGTGCCTACTGTGATGGAACAGAAAAATCACAGTGTGAAAAATAAAAGCTCTGTACACAAACATTGCTTGGATTGTTAGTCAGTCAAACTTTTCATAAACAGAAAGTGAACCACAAACTGGAATTACAGGTACACAGTGACAGACGCATCCACTAATATCAGTATCTCTTTTCCTTACTTATTTACACCACAACATTTAAACTACTATAATGTGGGTCATAACCCCCAACCCGTCAAAACATGGACAAGGCATCATGTGGTATCTGCTACCCAGACTTGAGAAGCAGATACTTGAACCCCTGCAAGTTGTGCGGTGGGGCCTCCACCATCCCACAGATGGTTGGTCAGACTGAATTACATGAATACAGTGGTAACATTGGTACTTTACATTCTGGCACTGCGGGAGACATAGCAGTACAGTATACAGGTTTATTTATTTATTTCGCCTTATACAATTTCTTGTATTAGGAATTTGTTAGTTTTCGCATACCCCTTGGGGTCAGAGCGCAGGGTCAGCCATTGTACAGCACTCCGGAGCAATTACAGGTTAAGGGTCTTGCTCAAGGGCCCAGCAGAGTAGGTTCTCTTTTGGCAGTGACGGGGATTCAAACTGGCAACCTTCTGGATACCAGCGCAGATCCATAGCCTCAGAGCCACCACTCCGCCCCACTTTTACATTCTTTTTTTTAGGTAATGTATTAAGCTGAGTTTGAAATTAAATTAGTGGTTTCGGAGCATATTTAGGGTTTAAACTATAAAAATAGGCATTTTTTTAACCACATCCAAAATTTGCGGTTTTTCACAATTCGCGGGTGCTCTATGAATGTAACCCCCGAGAATTTTGGGGGTGTACCATACACACATACATACACATATACATACACACAAAAATCTAAATCGTGCAACGTTTTCATGCAACGCTCATGTTTTTTCAAAACCATACATCATACAGTATACATCCATGTATCATTTTTTTCCATCATCAGGAGAATACAAAAATGATACTCTTGTGTGAATACAATTGATTTAGCAGACATACATCCACTCTGCTAAGAACAGTAGTAGTTGTGTGTTAGCAGCTGACAAACGGTGGCGCAGTGGTAGCACTGCTGCCTTGCACTGCAATAAGGACATCACGGGCCCTCATCCCAGGTGGTCCCTGCATGGAAAGCACTATGAGTAGTGAGGAAAGTGCTATATGGATGTAGAGAATTATTATTATTATTATTATTATTAAATAAAGCCTATGTAATGGCACATGTATAAAAAACGTAAAACTGCATAAACATTCAACTGCTGGCAAAATCATGAGTGGTGATCATGCAGGAGATGCGGTACTCCGTCCGCACATTAAGTTAAATACTGGCAATACTCCAGCGAGTAGATCTCCATTCATCTTGTATAGAAGACAATCTCCAATAGTTTTGGCATTTATTAGAACTATACATAAATCTAAGGGCCAGAGTTTTGACCGCGTGAGAATATACCTGTGGACCGAATGCAAGCAAAAAGAGCTAACGAGGGGGAACTGGGTCACCACAGGTGGCAAGGGGGGCACACCGCTCTAGTGTGCTATGTAAGTAAATGATGTTGACATGTACAGGTAGTGACCATAAAAGAGATTTCTTCACATCATGCATGTTATTGATGCATTTGGAAATTTTCCATTTTGGTACCCACGTCAGTCATCTGTGAATTTACTGACCTGCCAAAGCTCCATGCTAATAGCACTGTCCAACTGAACCAGCCTGGTCTCCAAATGCATGGACTGGCTCTCTGGATTATTCAAGTTAATAGCAGTGCTCTGGTTGTGGTGACGCTGAATCTGGCCCAAATGCATCCTTAGGTTGTCACAGAGTTTTCGAAATTCTGCCTTTCGTGTGTACTGTAAGCAGAATCTAAAGGCTTTACAAAGATTAAAAAAAAGTGATCAAAAACTGAAAAATGCCAGAACACAACAAAGAGTTTTTACTGTTGTAGGGACTTAAAAAGCAACCAAAGAGAACTCTTTTTTTTTTTTTTTAAATGCACCACATTTGCCTTTTACCTTGCTGTGCAATATCATGATAGAGACGCTCCACTTTCGAGTTGTTGCGGAGCAAATCCAAGCACTGCCTGTAAGATTCCCACAGAAATTTGACCCAAGGAGTCAGCAGCAGCCGATCTGTTCGATCTTGGGTATCTTCTCCACTGACGGCACTTAGGAGGACACTGGAAATAGAAAAAGGTTGCATACACGTTACGGTCAGTAGCCTTAGCTAGGACACTTTGTTAAAACTATGCACTTTGACTTATGACAATGTAGCCAGTAACTGGCATTTATATTTAAAAAAGAATGGCAATAAAATTCAACAAATTAGTAAGACAGAGATAGGACTATCAAATTAGTTATATTAATCTTAGCATATGCATATACTCAGTTTGTTCATTTAGCTTTATTTTCAGTAACTGAAAAACAGACGAGCACTAACAAAATCAATATCAGCACCACTCAAACCAGTCGACGATGATGATACGTCACAGCTATTCTTTCAATGTTGATTTTTAACAAACACTTTAAATAAAGTTTGCCCACGAATCCTTTTATCAGGCAGTTAACACTTGCAGCTGTGACACCATATTTGTGCATTCAGCAAACATTAGTTGATGAGAAGCAACTAAAAATGGTCTCGAACTTTCCATTTGTTATTTCAAAATCCCAAGAAAGCAAATCAGCCCAAGTCGGTGCCGGTCCAAGGGTAGTCTTGGCTAAAGAAGTAAAAGAAGATTTGAAGGTAAAGGGTTTGACAGGGGAGGACGTGTACGACCAAACTGTATGGAGAAGGTGGATAACGGACATTGACAGAACTCAGAAATGTAAAAAGATGAAGAGGATGATAAGAATTTTAAAATCCCTGTAACAGCACTTAATATCTTGTTTACAAGGTATCTCACATAAGATATCAGGCGTTTGTTGTTACTTGTGTCAGTGGACTGAACCAGAACATGCCTGGCCTAAACTTCAGCAACTAAGTCATCCATCAACATAGCTGTAATTGCAGTTTCATCAAACACAATTCATAACAGCAAACAGTCACACAATTTCATACCAAAACTATAACTGGATACAATACAGTCCTCAAAGGTCTGGAATATTACAGAAAGAAAAACATTACATTTCTGGGCTCAGCCTTAGCGGCAGGATGAGGAGCTCAAAGTAGAGCCACTGCCCCTCCGCATCAAAAGGAGTCAATCACAGCGGTTTAAGCATCTGATTAGGATGCCAGGGAGCTGTTTCTTGCATATCCAACCGAGAGGAGACCCCGAGGAAGACAACCCACAACACACTAGAGTGATTATTTCTCTAGGACGACCTGGAAATGCCTCCGTATCCTCCCCCCCCCCCCCCCCGAGGAGTTTGAGGAAGTGATGGGGAAAGGGGGCACCTGAGCATCTCAGCTCAGACTGCTGCCTCTGCAACCTGGAGAAGTGACAGAAAATGGATGGATATGCATTAACTGGTTTGTGTTTCTTTGCTGAGGTGTTTTTAACTGGTGATGTAATTCCTCATAAGTCACTTTCTACTTTCAACGCCCGTCTATAATATTCAAATTTTACTCACATGTGCCGTGCTGTCAAGTCTTGTTTAGAAAGGGCACAGTGCAAAGTTGCACAAGGCCACTTATGAAGTGATGTCAGTTGGCATGCATTCAATTCATAAAATTAAACTAGTTATTGTTAAACAAAAGATTTAACAGCTTAAGCAGTGTGCATCAGTGTCATGAGGTTCTTATGAGGTTAATTAACATTATAAACACCAAGAACGGAGGTGCACAAGTGTAGCCCAAACATCAGTCTCTTAATGAAGTAACAGGTTATGTAAATGAAATGTCCAAAAGCAGGAGAAGACCCTACGATCTAACAGGACTCCCTTCAATTCAAAGACGACTTAAGCCTGTCCTTTAGTTTAGTTAGGCACATGATATTCTATGTGGTGTCCACTAGGCTCTATCCTAGGTCCACTGCTCTTTTCGATCTACAGTACATGCTAGCGTGAGCTACCACAGCTATGCTGATGACACGCAGCTGTATTTATCAATAGCGCCTGATGACCCCAACTCTGTTGATTCACTAACACAATGTCTTACTTGTGTTTCTGAATGGATGAATAGTAATTTTCTCAAGCTAAATAAAGAGAAAAATGAAATTTTAGTGATTGGCAACAATGGATTTAATGAGGCTGCGGTGGGCTGGCGCCCTGCCTGGGGTTTGTTTTCTGCCTTGTGCCCTGTGTTGG
The DNA here is from genome assembly GCA_026402145.1 of Polypterus bichir lapradei. Classification (NCBI taxonomy): domain Eukaryota; kingdom Metazoa; phylum Chordata; class Cladistia; order Polypteriformes; family Polypteridae; genus Polypterus; species Polypterus bichir. The sequence continues at coordinate 16,792,682 of JANRMT010062852.1, forward strand.
CTGGGATTAGCTCCAGCAGACCCCCATGACCCAGTAGTTAGGATATAGCGGGTTGGAGGATGGATGGATTTAATGAGGTTATTAGAAATAAACTTGACGCATTAGGATTAAATGTCAAGACGGAGGTAAAGAATTTAGGGGTAACTATTGACTCTGACTTGAATTTTAAATCGCATATTAATCAGATTACTAGGACAGTATTTTTTCACTTAAGAAATATAACAAAAGTTAGACCTCTTATATCACTGAAAGATGCTGAGAAATTAGTTCACGGTTTTGTTTTCAGTCGACTAGATTACTGTAACGCACTCCTCTCAGGACTACCAAAAAAAGACATAAATCGTTTGAAACGAGTGCAGAATGGAGCTGCTAGAATCCTAACTAGGAAAAGAAAATCTGAGCACATCACCCCAGTTCTGATGTCACTACACTGGTTACCAGTGTCTTTCAGAACTGACTTTAAAATACTGCTTATGGTTTATAAAGCCTTAAATAATCGGCTCCATCTTATATATGGGAATGTCTGACACCTTATATTCCAAATCGTAACCTCAGATCCTCAAATGAGTGTCTGCTTAGAATTCCAAGAGCTAAACTTAAAAGAAATGGTGTGGTGTCCTTCTGCTGTTATGCACCTAAAATCTGGAATAGCCTGCCAATAGGAATTCACCAGGCTAATACGGTGGAGCACTTTAAAAAAACTGCTAAAAACACATTACTTTAACATGGCTTTCTCATAACTTCATTTTAATGTAATCCTGATGCTCTGTATATTCAATTAATTATCATTACTATTCATGGTGGCTCCAAAATCCATACTGACCCCTACTCTCTTCTGTTCTTTTTCCGGTTTTCTGTGGTGGCGACCTGCACCACCACCACCTAATCAAAGCACCGTGATGTCCCTACATTGATGGATTAAAGGTCAGAAGTCCACGTGACCATCATCATCAAGTCTTTCCATGAGAACCCTAAATACAATGAGGATTGTTTCATTTATGTTAGGTAGAATGCCTAGAGGGGGCTGGGTGGTCTCGTGGCCTCTGAACCCCTGCAGATTTTATTTTTCCTCCAGCCGTCTGAAGTTTTTTTTTTTTTGTTTATTCTGTTCTATGTTAGTGTTCTCTTATTTTAATTCTTACTTTGTCCTTTTTCTCTTTCTTCATCATGTAAAGCACTTTGAGCTACATTATTTATATGAAAATGTGCTATAGAAATAAATGTTGTTTAGTTCTGGAGAAAAATGTGATATTAATCCTATAACTTAACTGATTCATACAGTAAAAAAATTAAAAAAACCTACTATTTCACTTGGAACCTGTGGCTTTGCTCTTCATGTGACTGAATAAATATAAAATGTATGCTTCACAAGAAAGGGTTTTTATTGACTGTACAAACCAATGTATAAAACAGTCAGATTAACCCCTACTCTCACAAAATAAATGTCACAGTTCAACAACTGAAATAATGGACAAATACTGTTAGGTTTCATTTACGTGCAATCAGTTTTGAATTGCATTGCTTTCCTGTCTGTTAATGCAAATCTGTGTCTTTAGGTGTGTTCATTATGAAGTCAGTAAGTTGTAAAATTTCTATTTTATGTTACGTATAAACCTGTTACAGCACTCTGAGCCAGCAATCCAATCCAATTTATTTTTGTATAGGCCAAAAATCACACAAGGGCTTTATCAGGCCTTACCTTTTGATAGCCACCCAGCCTTGACTCTCTAAAAGGGAAAGGAAATTCAAAGAGAGACCCCAACCCAGGTAGGTTAGGCATGCAGTGGGTCAATATAATATTACAAGTACAGCCAGCGCCCTGTAAACAGCGCTGTACAAAATTAAACTGAATTGAATTGGACTGAGTATTTTTTTTTAAAAGAACTCAGATCTTAGATAAAGACACATTTGCAAACAAAATGTAGTTTGGCGCAGACGTAATCACCATAAACCTACCTCTCTGGTGTCTGAATGTTATCCAGATCCTCGATGTCCAGCACCATCTGCTGAGACTCCTCTTTTGCCATTTCTGTCTTCTCCTCAGCCAACTTCAGGTAGGCCCTGACCACATCCTCCAGGGATTTGATGTTCACCTATTGTACAAATAAGTACAGTGAAGCACACTTTCAAACAAAATAAATGAAGGCACGTCTACACTGTGTACAAACCACGGAACAGTACATACAAATACTTGGGTCTGAATAAAGTCTGCAGTTACAAGTCCAAGGTTTTAGCAAACATATGCAGGCCTGGAAGTGACACAGGCTTAACTACACACTGTTTGCTTCATTCATTGACGCCGCCACTCTCCCAAATGTACTTCACAGAGGCCATTGTGGGGTCACAGGTGCAATAATAACGTCATTAATTTGAATGCATAAAATAAAAAGCTGAAATCAAAGCATCACTCAGAGCACGGACGTGTCAATACTCACTAGTCTGATGCGGTTGTTTCACAATAAAATATCATGCAGATGGATTACAGAATCTATTTATTGATGTGAGAGTTTTACTGGGCCAATGAGGAAGTCTGGTACCTGCGTATCAATCATTACATACGTTCTACATCCTAGCTTACTACTGCTTGGTGTGCATTATTAACGTTGCATTTTGGTCCTGCCTCGATGTATCTATTCACGTGGAGCAAACTCTGTACAAACAAATGCACTGAATGTGTGCACACCTTAAAAGTGCACATCAGCTCTGAAACGTTCATTTGCATTGTCAGTCTGGCTGCTGCCGGTGGTTAACACAGATGACGATAGTCGGTCAATAGCCTCACACCAAAACAAATTCTGGAAGAACTGACAGTCATTTTCATTTTCTATGTTCATGTATTTAATGTGATGCATACAGCACAGTACATTCAGTAGCTTGCTTTGTACGCCAGTCATTTTTCATTTCAATATTATCACTTTCATAATTTCATTTACTGCACTCAGGCAGCAGTACACAGTGGGATTTTCTGTTGCTGGTTTCGCATAAAGTTTATGTAATTTCCATTCATTCAGACTCCACTGCAAGGGAAATTATCAGAAACACACAAAGTTGCCACTCATAATGTAGATTATCAGAAAGTATTTGGTTAAACCCGAAACTAAAAATTCAGATGAGTGTACAGCCAGTACCTTCAAATTAGGAGGGCCAGGGAGCAACTAGGGGTGTGTGATATTTGCAAGAAATGATATCTCGTTATTTTCTGGGACTTTGATGATAACGATGATTAGATGACATTTTGCACCCTTTAATAACGTGTTTGTAAAAGTCTTATTGATATAGCTTGGTCTTGTTAATAGGATATTAATTGGCACTCACCAATGAGATTAATGGAAGCAACAGTTAAGTAAAACGGGTTTTATTGAGTAAAAACAAAAGTAAAATAACACAGTCAAAGTATTACTGAGCTCAAACAGTGCAAGTGGCCTACAGGATTTACACAAGACCAACAAAACTACTCTGATGGGGGCATTTTAAAGAGACACTTAACCTTAACGTAAACTAGGGGGCTTCGCTCGCCAACCCCTGTGTTTGGTTTTCTGGATACACACTTTTAAGATTTTTGTTTTCTTTGAATTGTTGCTATTTCATTCGTTTCACTTTTATTTCAGAACTTCAGTAAAAACAATATTTGGAAGTCTTTTGAGTCCCAACGTGCTGAATCTTTTTAATGAGCTCAGTGAGACACGTGTGTTTAATGACTTTGTATCCTAACTCAGGACAGGTTTCTCAGTTTGGAATTTCAGCCCAGACAACACGATCATCATCATCAGCAGTTAATCATTTGTTTTGTAAAGTAACCGATAAATACATGTGAGGTAAACTCCATTTTTGAAATTCTCTTGACTTAAACTTCAAAGCTTTACAATATTTACATAATCTGACATATCACCTGTGTCCATATATTCGATCTCTAGTCGCCTTTTCGTTATTTCTCTTTCTTTGTACTAATGCGATCTTTAGTGTCTTTGACACTGTCATTTTTTTCTACTTTCATATTCTGTCTCTTGCTCTGCATGTGTTTCACGTGTACATTTTTTTTTTGAGTCTTTTGAATTCCGGTTTCATTTTCTCTAACCTGCTCTGCATGTGTTTGGCCCCCTTTGTTTTTTAACCTCTTTATGATGTTTGACTTTGTTTTCTACTCTTTGCCTTTTATTTCTGACCTCACTTTATCCTGTTTTTTTTTAATGACACCTGGGCCGTGGTGATTTTCCCTTTTTTTGAGTAATAATTTCCGTTTTTTTGCACTCCTGCGATCTTTACTTTCTTTTTTATACTTTCTAATTTTCCTACTTTCATATTCTTTAGCTTTCTCCACATGTGTATCATGCCCACTATTTTTTTTTTTTTTGAGCCTTTTGAATTCCACTGCATTCGCAATCTCTAACCTGCTCTGCATGTGTTTAGCGCCAACGTTTGTGAATGTCTTTCTGAAGTTCTACTTTGTCTTTTAATTCTGAGCCTGCTTTTTTTATCAATTCCACTTGTTCCGGGCTCATAATTACTTTCCTTATTTTCTGAATTTGCACCTCGATTATTCTTTATTTTTTTTCTCTCCAACGCTTTTGAGTCTCTTTACTTCGCGCTTTCTTCTTCGCTTAGTCGTCGACGTTTCATTTATAACGTATTGTCCTTCTACGCTTTATATGCGCTGAGAGCCCTGATCTGTGTCTGCTCAAAGCCTCCTTTACACGACTGAGTGTGTTGCTACCCATGCTCTTATTTAAGTTGGGCGTGTCTTGTAAGAATCTCATGTTCTACGTCATGGCGAGGCGGTCCTGGGTCAGTCTCCTGGCACAAAGTCTCATGTTTAAGGTCCCCGCGAGACGCTCCGTGGCCAATCTCTCTAGTCTCGCGGGCCTTTTAAGTGTCTTCCGTGATCTTAAGGTGAAGATCACGTCTCGTCGCCCTACTGTTTCTCTCTGGTGTCTGTTTGTTTATAATAGAGAGACAAGATTGGAATCCAAAGGGAATAACAAAAATCCTAACTGAAATACAGGGCCTGAACATTACAGTCCGGATAAACAAACTGCTCTGCTGTAAGGTGAACCGTGTAACATACGAGCAAGAACGAAAATCTAGCAGACTGCCCTGTAATGTAAAAATCCAAAGTTCTGTCAAATACTGCGCAGCAAAAATAATACAGTATAGCATTTGTAACCAAGCTCTGTCATACTGCACAAAGATACAGAAAACCCAAACCTATAACATTTTTAAACAAAATACTAACTTCAAGTTCAATCCAATACTGAGTAAAAAATATCAGAAAAGATAAAACAATTGTAAAATTTTACTGAGGAAACTTCAAGTTGTGTGACAGAAAGGCCAGTCCGTCCATAGCATGTGGCTTCAGAGCAGCACGGCTACCTGTTGCTACATTTCCTCCAGTGCTGAAGGCCCACTCAGAAGGACTGTTTAAGTTGGGGATACACACGCACTTTTTTGCACGTTTCACCAACTTTGGGAAATGTTTGGGACTTGTTGCGTTTCCCACCACTCAAAAGCATTTACATCACTGTCTACCTCAGCTCTCGTCTTCATCTCTTTCTCAATGGCTCTGTGCACTGCAGAGACTCGCCTTCTCGGAATTCCTGTGTGTGTTTTTTTTCCAGTAGCTACCAAAAGACTTTTCCTTTTTTCCTCCCTCCCTTGTGTCTTCCCCTCATCCAACTTCTACAGCCATAGGGACAGGATGGAGCGAGACAAGGGAGGCAGGGATACGTGCGAGTGTTTTAAATAATGAAAGAAAATTGAGGACGCCTAACCAAGATGACTTGCAAAATAAAAATGCACCCGATAGACGTATACTTCTTATGGAAATAAAAATAATCCATTCTAACAAATTCTGTAATTTGTTTGAACAGATTAATAATTTGTCCAAACAGATTTTTTGGGGGGTACCTGACACCTACAGGGCTCTGTGTTAGGTCAATTTCACTTAAATGGCATTTTTTAGAGGAACCAAACTACTGAAGCCAAGGTCCAAAACATGGAAGCCTTTTCCAGTTGTTAATCCATAGTGCACGGACGTCAGCTCAGCTCTCTGTTGTAATGTAAACCATGCGTTCTTCTCACAGCCATGTCATGCCATCCACTGTTTTTCTCATCGTACAGCACTTTTCTGCAGAGTGATTTGGCTCAAGTTTCCCAAGTGTGTTTTTGTGCTCGTACCTTGGGTGATTTAGACCTGTCGTGGAGAGCCGACTCCTCAAGCTTTTCGTATTCTTCATAACCTGTACAGAAGTTAAGTTTGCAGATGGTAAAAAAGTTAGTTGTCAAGCTGTCTTTAACAGCAACCAATTTTTCGATAAAGTTTACAGATTGCTGCCTTTTAAGCAACATCAGTCTTTTCAAAGTCAAACCACCCAAAACGTGAGTGAGGATGAGCTGCGTCTTGAAATTAAATCTAACCGTCAACTGAGAGGCTGTTTCATTCCCTGCTGTTTGCTTATTCATTGTTAGGCAGCTGCGCACTTTGAGCAGGAGTTTAGTCCGTTAGGTTACATGAGACAGTGAATGTGGGGAATCTCGAGGTGTGTTTTTCATTGTTTTTGGCAAAGTGATGGACATAAATCGATAGTTTCACCTTGCACATCGTTAAAATAACAATTAACACATTATCGTAGGCGATAAATACTGTATCACACACTCCTAGGGGAACACACAGAGGCAATTCCATATCCCCTACCCTGGGTGCATCTTGGGAATTAGCTGATGCCGCTGCAATATACAACTCTAGAATATCCTAACGCATTATGTGTGCTACAAGCTTAACTTTTAACATAGTAAAGAAGTGACGCAGGTCTTAGGGCTGAGCTGAAGGTCAGCGACATCGCCAACTGGCTCTTGCCACTGGCAGCAATTTCCTCAAAGTGCCAAACTGCAGCCTTTTTTTTTTTTTGGTTAGGCTTGTGTACCTCACAAAAAAGCTGTCAGGCACTCATATTTCCCGAGTTTTTTTTTTTGTTTTGTTTTTTCTGTCCACCCTGGCCATCGGACCTTACTTATTCTATGTTAATTAATGTTGACTTATGTTTATTTTTTATTGTGTCTTTTATTTTTCTGTTCTTCATTTTGTAAAGCACTTTGAGCTACATTTTTTTGTATGAAAATGTGCTATATAAATAAATGTTGTTGTTGTTGAGTTTAGCACCAGGGCACACAGACTGAACAGGAAGAGCGCAGATAATGTGCTGCTGCGGTGCTCATAGACTCCGAGTGCCCACGGTTTGTCGCTCTTCACATTGCTCTTTTACGTAGTTCGCTTTTCTTAAAATGACCACACAAGTTGGAATTCTTTGGAGCCTTAGTCTGGTTTGCCCATTTTAAAAGGTCCCCCATGGCAGCTCATAAAGTGGGTGACTGATCCACAGGCTAATGCAGCTTATCATCCATCAATCCATTCATTATCTAACCCGCTATATCCAAACTACAGGATCACGGGGGTCTGCTGGGAGCCAATCCCAGCCAACACAGCAATGTCAAAAATATTTTTCATTCACCACCCGTTTTGCTAACCCGTGCATCCAGGGCTGTATTGTGGCACAACTGAAGTCTATATAGTTTACCAAACCTATGCAGCGAGATTAGGACAAGTGGTGGCATGGTGGTGCTTCATTGGTCTTGCGGGCAGTGCCTGAAGTGGCCTGGCACCAGCAGCGCTCAATACTTCATGGGGATCCCCTTCCCTTTGACATCATCTACTAATATACACGCACTTTGACCTCCAAGGGTAATAAATTAGGAGAAGGAACAAGACGCTGACTAAACAGAGTACTGTGAGTAATCTGGCTCCATTTCAAGCACTGCTTGTGGGCAAAATGGAATGTAATAAATCTGAAAATAAACCACTTACACTGTTCAAGGATATTAAAGCAGGGTCTTTTATGTTTTTAAAGCCTGTGACATCTATACCATTGTCCTCCAGCATGCACACGATACACTGCAAGCTCACAATACCAATCAACACTCAGCATTAGGTGCTTTTTGAGGCATGTTGTCTGCACGCACGATGAGGAAAAAGCAAAATGTGTGCTCGAGACAAACCACGATGAAACAAAGTACGTTTTTTTTTCCCTATGTTGCATGCAGAGTCACTTTTTTTGTTCTAAAGATGGAAGTGAACAACTTAGGATGCAGCGTTTGAATTAGTAAAAGTAATTACAGTAATCCCTCACTATATCGCGCTTCGACTATTGCGGCTTTTATATGTAAGCATACCTAAATATATATTGTGGATTTTTCGGATCTTCGCGGATATCTGCGGACAATGGGTCTTTTTACTTCTGGTACATGCTTCCTCAGTTGGTTTGATACAAGGGATGCTATTGGCAGATGGCCGAGAAGCTACCCAATCAGAGCACGCGGTTAAGTTCCTGGGTGCTGATTGGCTAAGCGATGGAGAGCAGCATTCAATTCTGCATTGCGTTAGCCAGCATCTCCTCTCGCTCATTCAGCATCAACGTGTTTCACTGTGTAAAGAGTTAACTTTTGTGCTCTTTTGTGTTTATCTTTGTGCGTAGTCAAGCCCTTTGTTATGGCTCCAAAACGATCTGCTCCTGCCCAAGCGCCAATGGAAGATGCTAATGATTGCCAACAAGGTAAAAGATTTGGATACGTTGAAGGAAGGGAACAGCTACACTGCGGTGCTACACAGTCGCCTGAAGAGGCTCTTTTAAGAAGAACTGTAACGCTCTCCTTTGTTGTGCAGTAACATTTATGTCATCGTTATCGGACAAGTCCTCGTGTCATTGTTGGCGAGTACCCAGAACTAATTTTCTATGTACTTAGTACATGTAGGTACGTTTAGTGTAACTGTACATACAATTTTTCTTGCACTGCACATATTTATTGCTGGTGGCCTGTCTATCGTAATGGCTGTAACATATGTGATATCAAGTTTTATTTATAAATACAGTGGAACCTCGGGTCACGGCCGTAATTCGTTCCAAAACTCTGGTCGCAACCCGATATGGTCGCCAGCCGAAGTAATTTCCCCCTATAGGATTGTAAGTAAATACAATTAATCCGTTCTGGACCAAACGAGGTGTATGTAAATATATTTTTTTAAAGATTTTTAAGCACAAAAATAGTTAATTGTACCATAGAATGCAGAGTGTAATAGTAAACTAAGTGTAAAACATTGAATAACACTGAGAAAACCTTGAACAGACAATGCTCGAATCAGTCTCTTTAAAAACGAGCCCGTTAACTGCCTTCTTGGCCTTACGCGGCCAGCCCTCTCTCTCTCGTTCACTCCCTCTCTCACGCTCGCTGCACAGGGAGAGACTGAACACGTGCGGAAATCATCGGCACATACAAACCAGAAGAGAAACTGGCTTGTTCGTCACCCGAGTGTGTGGGTGTGAACAGATGAAAACGTTTTTGCCCATAACCCGATTTGTACGTGTTCAGAGATGTTCATGAACCGAGGTTCCACTGTATATAAAAATAACCACATAAACATATGGTTTTTACTTCGCCGATTTTCACCTTTCGTGAGGGGTTCTGGAACGCAACCCCCAGCGATCGAGGAGGGATCACTGTATAGTAAAATCCATTTTATAATAGGGCAGATCTAATTTAAGAGTTTCATGCCAATACCGCACTGTGATTTGTAGCAAATCTGACCAACAATGATAACTAGGAAAAGAATCTCACCACCTCACAAGACAACTTCTATCAAAAAACTAATACTTAATATCAAATCCAATGAGGCCTGTTACTGACAGCTTCAACGTACCTCACTAAAACCTGACACTTAGGCTTGGCGTACACTGTGACTTTTAGTAATCGTAGACGAGCCGTTACTCTCACTGCATGATACGAGTCTCCAGACGATTATGTCCTGAAGCCACACGAGCACTTCAGTCTAATGGACATGCCACAGCATTGGCGCTCTGACTACGTGTTCACATGGTCCTGATGGACAGTTTTACCCATTAACATATTACATTTAAGCTTTACCCGTACAAAAACAAAAACACTATGGGTAAAACGGCGTAACCGAACAGACGCAGAGTTTGGAAGGTGCTGACAATACAATCTGTGTATTCTACAGAGAGAACTGGAAGGACTGTCCGTAATCCATGTCATTTATCGTGTATGTGTTTATTTCAGGTTCTTCCAGTAAACGTTTCCTACGATACAACTACAAAGTAAGGATGTTGCGATATGACCGGTATTTGAAATCAAAAACGAGCATGATAATGGCAATAGCTGAAATACAATACCAATAACTTCTCAATGCTGTTATTTTTCTCTTCAAAGTCAAACCCAGCGACTCATCTGGCTGACCTGTCATTTTTAATCACCCGATGTTCGTTTCTTTTCATGGTGTAATATACACTCATCAGCCACAACATTAAATCCACCGGCCCCTTGCCTCAGCTCATTAGAGCTCTTCTGGCAGCACATGAACTCCACAAGGCCTCTGGCCGAGTCCTGTGGTATCTGGCACAAAGACGGTAGCAGCAGGTACTTTAAGTCTTCTAAGTTGTGAGGTGGGGCCTCCATGGATAAGACTCGTTTCTCCAGTACATACCACAGATGCTCAATCGCATTGAGGTGTGAGGAATTTGGAGGCCAAGTTAACACCTTGGTCGTGATTCTCAAACTATTCTTGAACAATGTTTACAATGTGCCAGGACGTGTTTTCCTTCTAAAAGAGGTCACCGCCATCAGAGAATATCGTTGCCATGAACAACTGTAACTAGTTTAAAACAATCTTTAGGTAGATGGTACTAAGAAACTGAGATTTCCCAGCAAACCTATGCCCAGAACATCACTTGTCTTCTTCCCTTAGTACACCCTGCTGCCATCTCTTCCCCAGGTAAAAGACACACACCCACCCAGACGACCACACGATCCGATGGAAAACGTGATTCATCACATCAGGCCACCTTCTTCCAATGCTCCATGGATCAGTTCCAACGCTCAGGTGACCAATGTAGTAGCTTTTGGCAATGGACGGGGGCCAGCAAGGGCACGCAGGCCCACATACAGCAAGCTACAATGAGCTGTGTTCGGACACCTCACTCTCATGGCCAGCATTACATTTTTTCTGCAATTTGTGCTAAAGTAGCTCTTCTGTGGGATCAGTCCAGACAGGATTGCCTTCACTCCCCCAGATGCATCAAAGAGCATTCATGACCCCATCACCAGTTCACCGGTTGTTCTTCCTCGGCCCACTGTTAGTAATTATTAACCACCGCTCAAGATCTGCCATTTTGGAGACGCTTTGACCAAGTCATCTAGCCATCACAATTTGGCACTTGTCAAAGTCACCCAGATCCTTACAACTGTCCCATTTTTCCAGCTTCCAACACCTCGTCTTCAAGAACTGACTGTTCACTTACTGCCTCACATACCCCACATCTTGACAGGTGCCACTGAAAGGAGATAACCGATGTTTTTCACTTTACCTGTCAGTGCTTTAAATGTTGTGGCTGACTGGTGTAGACAGGCGATATGAACGAGTTGTGTGACCTTCTGGCCAAGTCTGCCGTTATTGGTGCAATGTTCACACTCACTGCAGTCAGGAAATGCGACGGTGACATTCATCCAGTCGTATGAGAGCACAATCACAAGATGCCACTGGGCATCACAATCCCTCTCATACCACACATAAGGATGACTGATGAAGATGAAACTTAGGCTGACTTAGAAAATCAGTTTGCAATTTTAAAAAGTGCCCCAAACTGCACAGTATATGCCCGGTGACATCAAGACTCTGCTTGCTGCCTGATATTTCTGACATGAAAGAAGTTCCATGAATTGCACAACAGCCCAATAATCAGAAGCAATCGGGCATCACAAGCCCTCTCATGTTTGTTGCCTTATGCGCTGAACGCTTTAATGAGGCGGGCCTTCTTCCTATTTTCATTACATTCACTGTTTTCAAGTTGTGTTTTAGCGTGTATCTCTATTAACTCTCATCAATTGGTTTCTTTAGTCTTAGTTTCAGACGTTGGTATCCATTAATTCCTTCTGATACAAGCCGTAGTCACAGTATTTAATACATTTTCCTATTACTTTGCCTATAAATGAATGTTAGTTATATGGTCTTGGTTACTGAAATCTGTAAACGTGATTTACCTAATTGTACACACCTAGCGGCTTGGCTTGGCTCTGAATTCGGAAAGATTTCTCGAAACGCGTCAAGAAGAATGCTCAGGCAGGTATCCATCTACTTGCCAGCCACTACACCCCAATGCTGGGATTTTCCTTTAAGACTTAAGACATATGGATGCGTCCTCGTTTATTGCATTACATATGTTTGTATATTCTCACATTTGTGCTAATATTGGTTTTGTTAAAATCTGTGTTAAATAGTCAAAAGTGTTTATTTCCCACAATTTGATTGTTTGTTTGAAACAATAACCTGCTCCATGACTCAGTGCTTCAAAGTCGCCCTGCCGCTTATACATTATATTAACGGGTGGTTGTTCTTGATTTGCTTCTTATAGGCTGTCAGGATATCTGCTTCAACTCCATGGCTTGGTAGTTTGTTCCAGATTCACACATTTGTGTGTGTAAAATAATGTTTCCTGGCTTCAGTCTTAAATGCACTTCTTGTACCTCGACTATTCATATCAGACGTTGTGATGTGGTTAGGCAGACGTGAAAGGTCGTTTTCATATCTATATATCTACATACAGTACAATCCCTCTTAACTGGCCACCTCGGGACTGGACCCATGGCCGGTTAATCCGACGCATACCTACTTTCATGTAGAAAAATATTTCTAAGGTACGTACTGTACCTCTTTGACGTTCCTGAAGAAACCATATCCACAAGGCTTCATCCACAATTTTGCACACGGGTTTTTTTTCCCTCGTACAACAACTGGACAGTGTGGTGTGGCGGGTCCAAAGCTCAAGTCAAAAAGGCCACTTTTTAAATAAATAATCGCCACACTCGCGGCTTAGCGGGGGGGCATGGTATGTGTGGCCGATCATTCGTGATGCCGAAGAAAGCAGTCGCTCCAGCTGAGCAATCACGGAGCCGGTGTGACCGGTACTGAAGACGACTGGCCGTCGAAAGGCAGCGGCAGTCGTGGAAGCTTTGGGCTGGTTTAGCCCCACATCGTGAGCACCCTGGCCAGTGGGGAAAGAACCCAAGTCTCGGTCCGGATGGAGCCCGACGTAGCCAGGGATCAGAGGGCTACCGGACCAGTGTGGAAGGCAGCTGCACCTGCAGGTAGGGCGAGTCCCCCCTTGAAAAGCCCTTTGGCAGAAGAAGGGGTGCCACCAGGTAGAAAGAAGGCGGCACCATGCTTTGGATTTTATGAGACGGCTTCCAGCCATTGTTTTAACCTCGTTTACGTTGTTTTTAAAGGACTTGTTTTTTCACTAATGGATTTTAAACTCCACTTATTAACTCGTTTTAATGGATTATTTATTTAAAGAAGACTTTTGATACACTGCACTTTATTTAATTTGAACACCTTCCAGGAAAGAAGGAAGTGCATACATATAAAGAAGAACTCAGGATTAAAAAAAATATATATATATTTTATTTAACAGGCCGGTTTACCCGTCGGCCGGTTAATGCGAGGCCAGTTATGAGGGATTGTACTGTATATCTATATACAGGGCGAGTCAAAATTATGTTAACACTAATGGTTCTGCTATATTATATATATATACACACACACACACACTTATATACAATTTTTATGGACAATTAATGTGCCACATATGATCCATCCGTAGAACGTGAAAAAACACGTGTCGCGTACTCTTTGCATTATTTGACAGTAAAACTATTTCAACTATATCTATCTCTATATCTATATCTCTATATATCTATATATATATAGATATATATAGACGTATCTATAGATCTATATATATATCTCACAAACACACATACACACACACACACATTATAAAGTTTTAGTTTTCTCTTGGCAGAGAACAAGGTATTGTCTCTCTCTCTCTCTCTATTGATTATAACTATAAAGAGTAAACTGGGCATATGCTACTAAATGGAGCAATTCGTCATCTCTAAAATGGAGGACAAAACACGTTAGGAACTGGCAGGAATTCCCACATTGGGGTTCATTTCTGGGATTGACATCTGGTCAGCATTTCATGAGATCCTGCATAGGAGTCAACTGCAGAAAACGTTACATTTTAATTGACAGTGGGCAGCAAAGTGGGCAGCACTTTGCCCAAGGCGAACAACTCTTCATTTCGTTTAGTTTTTTTTTTTTTTTTCCCCCCATTCAAACTGACCTGCTGGCAGATGTTCTTGTACTGGTAGAGGCCCTCTTTGGCCAGGTGGCTCTTGCGAAGATCCACACAGAGCTCCAGATACTTCAGCATAATCGGTTCGTGGATCTTCTGCCATGTTCGATGTTTTTTACTCTTTATCACGTCATAAAGAACATCAAGGGCAGGCTGCTTCTTGCCCACCTCAAGAAACTCTGCAAGAAAGGAAAATGAAGCGTTAAAAAGAAAATTTGTCACGCCGAGAAAAAAGCTGAGCGTCTCAGGAAAGTCAAGCACAAACTGCAAAGAAATGGCTTGACAATGTGGCCGATTAAGGGACTGGGGACGATAAGGAAAGGTTACAGGTGTTTAAAAAGAAAATGTCCGTTTATAACTGGCATATGGCTACAACATATAACCGTGCTGATGATTTAATCTGATAACACGTTATAAAGGAAGAGATGCGTACCACTCTATGTTCGAAAATACAACGACACAATGCAAAAAAAGTCACATCAGTGACAACCGCAGTGTCAGTCTGTCGCCCCGCCGGACTTGCGATTCGTCCATATTGTGAAGCGTGTCAACCACAAAAGCAGCACGACACCGCGGCTTGGGGCCGCACGCTTTTTCCGTGCCGTGCACATGTCCTCCAAAGTCGATATCACTTTAACAGAGGCTCGTCCGAGCGAAGTGGACACTCGATCGAGGGTACAAAGGCCCCGCGTCTGTTCGCGCTTCGTCATGAGGCGCCCTCCTCGAGCCCGCCGACTTCCCGGCTTCGACAAGCATGGCTTCCGCAGGCCCCTCGCGAGCGCGCGCGCACACACACACACAGACACCGTCCTCTACACTCACCGTTCGCCCGCTTGAGAGCGTTCTCGGGGCGCTGGAAATACGCAGGCATCGCGGCGATGGAGTTTACTACTCAGCTTTGGAAAAAGAAAAAATCTTCAAGAGGACGGCAATGCGATTTAGTGAAGCATCACCAACACGCGACGGCCACAGGCAACCCGCTTGGCCGAGATCCGGGCTAAAGGACCGGAGCACGTGATACCCGCGCGGGGTCACGCAGCCTGTGCGTCACGACGCACGCACAGCACGGGCGGGCTCTTTGGTCGTAGTCGGTTGAGGTTGCTCAAACAGAGTGAGCATCGTTTAGGTCTTTTTATTCCCGTAAATGTATGCGTCTGAAAGTTATATCTTATTTAACAAATATTCTAAATGGCTTGAGTAATAAGTCATCTGCATTATAGATTAAAAAAAGGAACTGCTAAAATATTATTACACTCATTCGTGGAATACCGTTTAATGGATATATTTACAATTCCGTTAGCCCGATGTCATTTATTTGTATTCTATGACTTTAACTATTTTATTTTATTTTTTTAAATGCCAGTGTTTTTAGTGTTGCTAATATTGTTAATTTTGTTGCGAGATCTGTTTTTTGGTTGAATGTCAGTAAAATGTAATAATAATAATAATAATAAAAAAAAATTGGTCCGTCTGGTTTGAAATTAATCGGAACAAAGTACATGAAAGGTGATGCACAATGGAAAAGGGAAACTGCTACATAAAGGGGTGGACAAAGTGTAAATGCACATGGTAGGCGCTGGCCTACGAGCTCTGCAGACCTGCTAGCCCAGGTACGCTTTCTGGTAGCCCAGCTTTGTGTACGGGGTGGAGGGTGACCTGCAACTTTTTACTGCGATGTTGATTTGTAACATTTTGCTGTATATTAGTGCATAGCACTTTACCATAATGTAATCACAGTCGACATCCCCGAAGAGCCGCTTACACCACTAAGTTCAGCGCGGCCCTGTTTGGCTCCACGGACTGGTCAGGAGGACTCAGGTGGCATCCTTGGGTTCAGCTGTCACTTCCGAGACTTCCAGTATCTCCAAATAACAATCCTATCACTCAAACAGTTAACACGTGGAGACAATAAAAGCCAAGGAACTGAAGAGGGTTCAAATGAGTCCCAGTCATCTGTAGTATTTTTCACAGGCCACAGAACAAAAGGCTCTAAGTTTTATTTTTTATTGAATTTATTAAAAACCTATAATATTCCATACATTCAAGTCAAAACTTAACAAAACTAAATTCAAATCATGAGAAAGAGAGGAAGAGTAGTGAACAGAGAAAGGAGTCTTTGCCCCCAGTATAAATACTTATTCTAAAAAGTTATTGATCAGATCCTGCCAGGTTTTTAAAAAGTTTTGCACAGATCCTCCAAGTGAGAATTTGATTTTTTTTACCAGTTTTAGATAATATATAACATCAGAGGGTGGCACAGTGGGTAGCCGTGCTGCCTCGCAGTAAGGAGACCCGTCTGGGTTCGCTTCCCGGGTCCTCCCTGCGTGGAGTTTGCATGTTCTCCCCATGTCTGCGTGGTTTTCCTCCGACAGTCCAAAGACATGCAGGTGAGGTGCATTGGCCATCCTAAATTGTCCCCGGTGTGTGCCCTGCAGTGGGCTGGCGCCCTGCCCAGGGTTTGTTTCCTGCCTTGTGCCCTGCGTTGGCTGGGATTGGCTCCAGCAGACCCCCATGACCCTGTTGTTAGGACATAGCAGGTTGGATAATCAATGGATGGATGTAACATCAGTTACCTACTGACTTAACAGAGGTGCGTTAGGATTTTCCCAGTTGAGCGAGACACGTCTATGTGCCAATAGTGAAGTAAAGGCCATGACAGTTTGTTTGTCCTTCTGCACTTTAAGCCCACCAAACACAGCTGTTAGTGAATTAGGTGGGATTGTGACACCAAGGCCGTCTGCTATGTCTTTTAATAAGCAACTAGCCATGGCACCTGTCAATGACAGGGCATAGAGAAATGAAAAAATGCACAGCTCATAAAAATGAGGGGAACACTTCATCAGGACAGTCAAACACCAAGTCAGTGAAGCTTCAGTGATATCATCAGTCAGTCAGTCCAGACAGGAAGCACAAGCGATTGTGAATCAGCGTCACCTGCTCTGGTGCAAATGAAAGTGACAACAGGTGACCTGGAGGGGCAACGGCAAAGACAACCCCCAAAAAGGGCATGGTGACCCCAGACAGTTGCTCTCTCTCTCCTTATCCTTCCTGACTGATTCTCTTCTAGTTCTGCTGGTGTCCTTGTCACTCCTGGTAGCACGAGGCGATACCCGCGGCCGATTCGGTTTGCACGTCTCTCAGTGTGCGCCTTTACTCCTCCTCGTGCGTCTCAACACTCGCACTTCCTCTTTCTTTATGTCACCAAAGCCAAACTGACCGACCAGATGGCCCTGAGGGACTGGGCACACTTACTGATTTAGGGTTTTATTACACAGTAGATTAGTTTAAGGGCAGCACGCTGAACTACACACAAGCCATTTTACAAGAAGATCCTACTTAAAGTCGACGTCACATTACGTAACCTCCAGCCGTGGGGTGTGTCAGGCTTGCTGAATTATCGAGTTACTGAGGTCACATTTACACAACGGAAAATCGCTGGCCAAGTCCGACCTACTGACTGAGTGCCAGCCTTCCAGCACATTCCCCTTTTTAGGAGAGCCAATAGCGCCTGATGGAGCTGGTGCTGCACGAAGGACTAACAGCTGTGGCGCGTTTAGACGCAGTCTCTGCTCTTTTTGTTATCCATTCTGTCGTGGAACATAAAACACGAGACATGAGAAGGACGAGCATCTCTTCTGTTTGTGAGCTCCACACCTCCTGTGTTCCTAATTCCCCACTGCTTCATTTTTTACATTGTACTTCCTGATGAGCACTGATTGGTCGTCAGCTCTCATGCACGCAGAGCCCACCCGTTACTACTCAAAACAAAATCAATCGTGGGCAAGGTGGGCTGGAAACTGGATTGGAACGCACCACTGACCGCTCTGACTTGCAAAGATTACAAAAATGAAGATCACTGGAAAAGTCGTCTAAGGTGACATGGCCGTCACATACAGTAGTTCGACTGGAGGAAGGAGGAAAAAATCAGTTCTTGATTGGCCCGCTCAGTGTTAGCAGGTATGCCGTTTTCTTCCCCAACTGGACTATTTTTGATTGTCGTCCATGAGAACAAACATTGACTATCATGAGTACCACTTCTGGTTAGTGGAAATAGCCCAAGAGTCAATAGAAATCTACATTTTGTACCTAATACTTGTATGCAAAATTTGGTTGACCAAAGTGAAACCATTCTCAAGTTATCGTGTTTACGCCCAGACACACCCCGACATAATTCCAATAATGGCATTTTTGGACTCAGGGAGGTCTAAAACGTCGAGATTGATCAAAGTCTCGAAATCAAATTTTTGGACGATTACAATACTTTCCCTATACTTTGTATACGAGGAAGTAAAAATGATAGGTTGAATTATAAAAATTATTGAATAAGAGTCAAGAGACGTGATGCTCAGACTACTGTGTATAAAGCACTAGTGGCACCACATCTGGAGTGTTGTGTGCAGTTCTGGTCACCACAGTACAAGAAATACATAGTACCATTTGAAGCGGTGCAAAGGAGAGCAACCAAGTGCATCCTGGGACTTGGGGACATGTCCTTCTGTGACAAAAGTCGTCTAAGGTGACATGGCCTTTACATACAGTAGTTCAACAATCATTTCTTGATTGGCTCGCTCAGTGTTGGCAGGTATGCGGTTTTCTTCCCCAACTGGACTATTTTTGATTGTCGTCCATAAGAACAAATATTGGCTGTTCTGAGTTCCTTTTTTTGGGGCTACCTTAACAAAAAAACAATCAGATGTGCTCTCCCCTCGACTTTCTCGTTTCCTCAGATATGGGGATGGATATTTGAGGAGTAAACCGCAAAACAATGATTGTATTTTAATATTACGTACATTAAAGAACCATCAACAATAAATCAAATCAAATGAATAATATATCGAACGATTATTATAAAAGTAAAGTCGAATAAATCGGACTCTGCAGATGTGTGAATAAAAGGTAAAGTACCACTTCTGGTTAACGGAAAGAGGCCAAAAGTTGATAGGAATCTACGTTTTGTACCTCAAACTCGTATGACCCGAGTGAAAGTGTACTTAAGTTATCGTGTTTACTCACACAGATGGACGTAATTCCAAAGAAACAAACATCGAGATTCATCGAAATCTCAAAATGGAATTTTTGGACGATTCCAATACTTTCCCTATACTTCGTAAACGAGAAAGTCAGGGAGATCTAAAACATCGAGATTCATCAAAATCTTGACATCGAACTTTTGGACGATTACAATTCTTTCCCTGTACTTCGTATACGAGAAAGTCTCAACATAAAACAAGTTTTTTATCCACCTGGCACTCTTTCCCCTGCTATCTGCATTTGTATCCATTCTTGACCGTTGTAAACTCTGCCACACCGGTGCCCCCCACATTGTGTGGCGGTGTATACCCTTTCTATGACTCTCAAATATCTCCAAAGGGACCAAACTCAGGTTTCAATGGTACGTACCTCACCCCCTCGCTCCGACACAGTCTCCCACTTTCCGGGGTGTTAGTTTGACTACCTCAGGCATTGTGCTGTACTTTTTTGGGCAAACTTGTGGCACTGCCACATAAACGCTGATATGCTTTTGTCTATTTGGTGTCCACAATTTAAACTCGGTTGCTGCCCAGGCACCCTTAATATTGAGGAGGCAAGGGAATAAAATCAGGCATATTGGATTGACGGTCGTAAGGAGGACCTTTGGTGTTAGGCATGATCTGTTGCTGTAGTTTCCAGGGGGTTTTATGGAGAAAGGGCACCAGGATACAGTTGAGAGGCCACGAAAGGAAAGAAAAAAAGAAAGAAAACGCCACCAACTGCTAAATCGGGACAATAAGAGCAAATGTTGACTATCCACAGCCACAGACAGGATCGCCTTACCCGCCTACGGAGGTGGCCGCCTCGAAGATTTTACCGGCCAACCCACTGTGAAGTAGAAACGTCAGGAGAAACTACCGTGAGAGAGCTAAGAGCGATCCTTGCTTACCTGGGGCAGCGTGTTTGAGGACTCTGGAGAAAAGAGAACAAGGAAAATGGAGAGATATTATCATACGTGTCTGAAAACTGCCTGGACTTTGGGGTTTGTCAGTGTCGAGGGGTTTTCTTTCTTTTAAGTTATTCACATACTGTACTTGTTGGGGTGTGTGGGATGGGAGGTGCGTTCACAAATTTGGTTGCTGCCATTTACGTTTGTAAAGTTTTTTCTGAGATTGATTTCATAGTTATTTCACCGTGTCTGTTTCTCACCGTCGTTTTGCTGATATTGTGTAAGTTATATTAATTAACCTATCGGTATCGCAGGAAGGGGTCCGAGGGCGATTTGAGGTTGACCTGCTATCTGACTCACAGCAACATCGTCTGGGAAAGGCCAACGCGTTAGAAACTCCCTACAGTATATTTAAGGTGTCATTGGGCTCTACCTGCCCTGGGAACGCTTGTGTCCTCGTTTTTGTTCATCACTTGTTACTCTTGCTCTGCGGCGCTTTACCACTTCATTACAAGTTGGAGGTGCCAGCCCTGAAATTTAAAGAGCGTCATTGTTCAGATTTGTTTATCTTGTACTAGCAAAATACCTGCACTTCGCAGCGGAGACGTGGTGTGTTAAAGAAGTTATGAAAAGAAAAGGAAACATTGGAAAAATAACGTAACACGATCCATCCATCCATCCATTTTCCAACCCGCTGAATCCGAACACAGGGTCACGGGGGTCTGCTGGAGCCAATCCCAGCCGATTGTCAATGTAATTGTCGTAGGCTTATTTTAGTATTGAGAGTGAATCTGATGATTGTAAAGAGTTTCATTTAGGGTTGTAAATGTTGTGTATGAGAAATGCCCATTTTTAGGATGCAAGAAACTCTTTCTGCCCTCAGGCTGTAAAATGACCAGGCTGCTGGTCTGCTGAGCTCACTCTTGAGCGTGTAACGTACAGTCGGCCGTGTGAGAAGCCATCTTGTGTCAAGTCATCCTAACCCTAACCCTAACCTTTTTTTAGAGTCTGGCCCTCTGATGTATTTATTTTCACAGTGAAGAAGACCCTTACTGGAAATTGGAGGCGTTTGAATTGGAATGGGAGCTCAGAGGGTATGAGAGGGTCTCCCCCTGAGCCAGTGCCAGTGAAGACAGTCACCTCAATGAGGTTCTTGTACAGAGATTTGACCCGAAGCCTGGTACCGTTACAGTTTTCATAGTAACATACAGTAATTGGTGCGTCGACCTTTAAAAGTAGAGTATGCGGAGGCTGGCCCAGGGGATTACGAGTGTGAAGAAACTAAACGAAAAGGCAGGAGTCACCAGCAGGAAGATGTGAAGCAAGGCCAACAATAACAGGCTTGAAGCGGTGGAGTGAAGAAGAAGGGAGCAGCGAGCACGACGAAGAGCTGAGGAAAGTAAGGAAGAGAGTGAGGAGGCACCTGAGCGCAGGATGGCATTAATGTACTGTATATAGGCAGGGAGCCAACCACGGGGTAGGTGCGCAGAAAAAGGAAGGGGGACCGGGGGCAGCCCTTGTGCGTCTCTGCCGTGACATAAATTGTCTGTTAACAGAAATATGGAATGAAATCGCTAAAAGGAGAGGTCAGTTCTGAAAGTTCCTTACAGCATAATGGTGAGAACCGCCAAAAAGAAGACGTTATTTTGGAAAGTTTGTTCTGGAGCACGGCGAGAAATGAAACTTAACATTTGTAAGTGCAGTGTAAGGGATGATGGGAAATTTGGGCTTCCTACGTATATTGGAAGTCTCAGAAATAGTGAGTAGGGGTTTCCCCTATCTATATATACAGTTTAGGGGGTACACCCGTTCCCCCCTGGACATGAAACATACCTAACTTTTGTAAGTACACTGCAAGGAATGAGCAGGTGAAATTTCAGCTTCCCACCAACATGGAAAGTGGGAGAATTAGTGACGAGTCAGTGGGGGCTTTACCTTTCATATGTAGAGATACCCCAAAATGATATTCTGTAATATGTTACTTACACCATGTAGTTTGTCATGATGGCCGAGAAAAACGTGTAGTTGCAGGGTTACATGCGGAATGTTGTCGGAATCTGAAGAGATTTAACTTTGGTTAATTCATTATCGGCCTTGCCCTTGGCAACACTGGTTACTGATTAAATAATTCAAGGGAATTACTTACCTTATCTCTCTGTGCTATGGGGTCTCCAGGCTATAGATTTATATCACGCTAACTGACGCCCACTCATTTTAAGAAACAGAATAATAGAGTTTATTGATAAACACAAAGGATTATAGAAATACGACAACTGAATATACAGTACAGTGGCGCTTCAAAGTTTGTGACCCCTTCAGAATTTTCCATATTCCTGCATAAATTTGACTTAAACCATCATCAGAGTCCTAAAAGTAGATATGGAGAATTAGCTAAAAAAAAAAAAAAAAAAAAATGAGACTAAAATGTCATGTTTAGTCATTTCTTTATTGAGGAAAATCCCTCACTATGTCATATTTGTAAGCCTAGCAGGAGATCTGAAGGTGAGATTCAAGTCCGGTGCTGTAAACCAGTGGGATGGCAATCAGGTGTGAATGGGCCCCCCGTTTGGGGTCCTATCGAGGCCTTCACCTTCAGACACGTTTGTGCAGTGTCAGTGTATCACGCCACGAACACTTCAGAGGACCTCAGGTAAAGAGCTCGTCGTGCTGGGACAGGCCACAAGACCATCTCTACCTACACCGATCCACAGTCAGACAGCTAGTGAACAAATGGAGGAAGTTTAAGACTAATGTGACTCTCCCCCAGGAGTGGGCGACCACCAAAGGTCATTCCAAAGGCAAAGCGTCCACCAAGGGTACCTTCTAAGCATCTCAAAGCCTCCCTCACGGTGGTTAATGTTCATGTTCAGGAGAACACTCAACAACAGTGGTGTGCGTGACAGGGATGCAAATAGGAAGCCACCACTTACATTGCTTCCCGTCTAGCGTTTGCTGAAGAGCGTGTGCACAAGCCTGAAAGCTGTTAGAGTTAATGATTTATGGACAGTTGAGACCCCAGTAGAACTTTTTGGTTCAAATGAAAAGCGTTACGTTTGGAGAAAGAAAAACACAGCATTCCAGCACAAAGTGAGAAGTTAAGCAAAATGACCCCTTTTATTGGCGAACTAGAAAGATTTCCCTTTAGAATTCGCTGATGTAATTCACAATCCACTTTCCCGTCCACAATGACAAGCCGCCCTGGCCCAGACGCAGCAAAACAGGCCTGAGGCCCGATACTAGTGCCACCATCTTTCACAGGGGGGATACATTTCTCATGCTGGAATGCACTACTAGGTTGTTGTACCGTGTTAGCCATTATGGAGGATGTCGTGAGAAGTTAAACTAAATGACCCCTTTTATTGGCCAACTAGAAAGATTACAATGTGCAGTGCAAGCTTTTGAGGAAACTCAGGCCCCTTCTTCAGGCGAGATGGAATACAGAGACCGGAGTTCCCTGCGTTTATATGGATACAGCATTGGAAAACCTGTAAGTGAGACATCTTAGATGTAAAAAATTAATCAATACCTGCGGTGTGCCCTGAGGTGGGCTGGCACCCTGCCCAGGGTTTGTTTCCTGCCTTGTGCCCTGTGTTGGCTGGGATTGGCTCCAGCAGACCCCCGTGATCCTGTGTTAGGATATAGCGGGTTGGATAATGACTGACTGACTGACTGACTGATAATAATAGATGTACCACAATGCCGACTAGAACATCACATAAATCAGTCATTTCCTGCAGACCATCTAATGTGGTCTCCCTAATTCTCTGTATGAAATGATCGACAGTGCACTCTATGTGGGAGAAACTGGACAAACACTCCGTCAAAGAATGAACTTCCACAGGTATGGCAACAGAGATGTTCCTGTAGCAGCTCACTTCAACAGCCATGGACACTGTTTGCACCTACCCTTTGTCTGGATGCACGTGTCCTCATTTGCCAGGCTCAATTCGGTTACGACCATCGGCCATCCAGGTTCAAGAGGCTCCCCCCAGACCGTCACAGTCCGACACAAGAGTTTACATGCTGAAGTCCCCTTCTCGAAGTAATGGCTGCTCCTCCGTCTTCTAGGCCCACTGGCACATTTACCTAGCTCGGCAGACTGGATCTCAGCTTTGTGTTCCACTAAGAGAAGAGCTGGTCATTTTGCAGCTTCCTTGGGGGGGCAGCTCATCAGTTTCTTAGTTTCAGAGGGTGCAACTTGTCACTTTGGAGTTGTAAGAGCTTCCTCAGAGTGTCCAGACAGATGAGTACAGCTAGTTGTTGAATTAATGAATGAATACTCTCTCGTGATTGGACTACAAAATCCACTCCTTTTCATTGGTGCACTATTTTGTCCATCAGAATTGTCATTGGTTGAATTATAGCCCTCTGTTCTGCACTGGCACCCTATACTAGCACTACCAGCACCTCCACGACCCTGTGTAGGAATAAGTGGGTTAGAAAATGACCGACTGCCTGTTCTTGGCTGTTTATTTCATGCTTCTAGCCTGAGTCTCCGCAAAGATGTTGGTTCAACTCTAATGTATTGATAATCACAATGGCTCATCTTCATGGACTTTTCCAGTGTTTTTAACACCATTCTGCCTGATTGACTGGGGGAAAAAAGCTGAAGCCTTTGAATCTTGAAGCCCCCACAGTCTTCTGGCTCATGGACTGCTAGATCAGCAGGCAGCAGTTTGTGAGGCTGAGGGACTGTGAGTCAGTAATGGTGGAGTGTAATACAGGAGCACCTCAGAGAGCCATCCTGCCTCCTTTCGTCTTCACTCTCCACACGACAGACTGCCAACACAATACCAGCGCTTGCCACCCGTAGAACTTTTCAGATGAACCCTCCATCAAACCCTGCATTAATAATGGAGATGAGTCAGTGTACAGGAAGGTTGTGGTGCAGGGACAACAACCTGCAGCTCGGCATCAGCAAGCCAAAAGAGCTGGTGGTGGGCTTCTGGCATGCCAAGAGGCCACTGAGACCAGTCACCAGTCCGAGGAGGACGTGGAAGTGGTGCAGAGCTACAAGGACCAGCAAACTGGACTGGATAGAAGGGTCAGAGTAGACTGGACTTGCTGAGAAGACTCGGGTCTTCTGATGTGTGCAGCACGCTGCTGGAAATGTTCTACCACTCCATAGTAGCCTGTGTGGTGTTCTGCGCTGCAACCTCCTAAGGAAGCAGCCTGAACAAAGTTATCAGGAAAGTCTGCTCCATCACAGGGTGAGCCCAGGACACAATGGAAGCTGCTATGGAAAAGAGGATGGTGGCAAAATCGGGTGCCCTCCATGCTGCACATTTCCAAACGAATACACACCCGCATACATGCACGTTGCTGCTTTTCTCCACGCCAAAGCACACAACACGGGGAGCCTGTCCCTTGCTGTTACCTAGCAACCACCACTTCCTGTTTCTTGATTCGGTTCTAGCTGAGCCAAACACAGGAGATAAACAGAGGACTGAGACCAGGAAATGAAAACGGGGATCAAAGCAAAAGACGTAACCGTGAAGGGAGAAGCCGAAAATCACTTGGCAACCTTGTAGTCGAAAAGGACGAGCAAGAAAATCCGAACAAAGTAGCCGACATCTTGAAAAGAGTTTGTTTTAATCCAAAACACAGATAAGGACGTACACGCTGCTCCGGTATTTGACGTGTTGCAATGATGATGTTACACGTTGCATCAAAAAAAAAAACACCCCTGGCAACATGGACCAACATCTTGATGGCCTATTCACAGAACTGCGCCACACATTGAAAAACAAAACATCAATGTAATCAATGAGGTGCATAATGGAAGGTAAATCTGTTCTTAAGGATCGAAAGTAATCAAGAGAACTAAGGCACTTCATAGAGAAGAGTACGATTACCAAAAGAACAACATGTGACAAGGACCCAGGGAAGGCAGGAACAGCATAACAGTGACATTCACAACAGATTAGCGCAGATGAGGCTGAGCACGTGAACACTCCGAGCGTTGTGGAGGAACGGACCAACGGTCAGGCGTATCTTTATGATTGTGATCAGCATGCGGGCATCGCACTACCAAAACAACTACAACACACGGCCGACGGCTCAGTCTACACGTGACAGGAGGGAACTTTATTCAATAATACTAAATGACTGAAGGACGCACGGGAAATTAGCTCCAGACTGTCAATGAGGAGCTCTCTTTCTGTGTCAATGGCATGAATTACACAAATGGTGTTTTGTTACATTTTTTTATACAAACCGGAACTCTCATTTTGACCAGAAATTCTACAAAGAGGAGTCAAGCCAAAGTTCGAAAATGGAGCAAAGCTTCACAAAACTGATCAGGTCATTTCTCAATGGAGTCTCCAGCTTTCTCAATGCACTGGAAGTGCCAGCAGAATAAAAGGTTTTGTCTAGTCCTCGCCACCCCTCGTGCACCCGAGTTATTGTCAAACCCCGAGGCGGTGCTCCAGTCACTAGCGCAAGTTACTGTGACTTGCTGGAGGCCACTGTGAAGCCTGCTATTCAATCTGCTGTCTCAAGGAATCCTTTTGCTGTAAGACGATGCCCACCCTCCTGTCACACTCAGGCTTGTCTTTACAAACTGAAGTTTGAGGTATTGCCACATCCTCCTTATTCACCAGATTTGGCACCGTGTGATTTCCACCTTTTTGGACCGCTAAAAAAAAAACATCTGGGTGGTCATCAATTCAAGACGGATGACAATGTGAAGAAAGTGGTGCACGAGTGGAGGCGAGGACCAGACGAAAGCTTTTATTCTGCTGGCACTTCCAGTGCATTGAGAAGGGTGAAGACTCCATTATGACCTGATCAGTTGTGAAGGTTCGTTCCATTTTCTAACTTTAGCTTGACCCCTCCATCCCTCGTATTCTGTGTGAATTGTTGGGTCCACACTGCTTGTTTGTAACCTTTAAAGGCTCCTGTGCTTCATCAGCCCAGCCAGACAAACACGGCCATTTTGTTTCTTTCATCGTTCTTTTGACATTTCAGTTCATGTCAGGTTTGCTCTGGAAACAGATGGTGCTCTTGGCTTACAACCCGCAAACGCACAAAAGGAAAGACTGTCACGATTTGGGCATTTGAGAGTGGGTAACAAAGTTTTACGTGAGCGTGGCTAAGACATTTCTGAAGGGACAACGGCATTTTCAAATGTATTTGTGTTAGTTTGGACTGAGGCTTAGTCAGACTCAGTTAGTGAGCGCGCTCACGATTCAGGCATTCGTGGAACGACTTCACAAGTCATCAAAACAAATCCGTGTGCGTAAGGCCCGGGCAAAGCATCGCACTACAATGTGAGCCAGGGGTTCTTAACCTGAGGTCTGTGGAGGGGGTCCATGAGGGTCAGATTAAAATGAACATTTATATTCACTAATCGCGTGACCCCGCGGCTCTGCCCACACAGTAGTGAAACAGGACAGCGAAGAGGGCCCTGCCCACTCCTGACGTCACACTTCCACCTCCCCTCGGCCCGCAGCCTCTGTCTCGGATTAGCGCAAATATATCACTCCTGCAAGCAAACTAGGAGTCTTAGTGTGATGAGGGAAGTCGAAAAATCAACCGGAATATTCAAGCAAATTCTAGAATAGAAAAAAAAAAAAGTTCTAAATCTGTGAAGTAGTTCTCTCGTTCGCTAACTAAGCAGAATTAAGGTTATGTCCCGAGGCTGGCATGTAAGTGAGGAGGGTCCCACCGCCCTGCACGCTGCGTCTCTCTCGGATTTGCGCAAATAAATCGGTACCACAAGTGAACTATGATACTTGGCATGATGAGAGAAGTCGCAAAATCAACCGGAATGTTCAGGCAAATTCCAGAAAAAAACCTGATCTAAAACCGTTAAGTAGTTTTCTTGTTCACTAACTAAGCGGATGTAATATACCCAGAGGCTGACGCGTGAGTGAGGAGGGTCTCACCTGGCTCCTTACTCCTGACATCATGCGTCCCCCTCCCTTCGGCCCGCAGCCTCTGTCTTGAATTGGCATGAATATATCACTCCTGCAAGCGAACTATAATTCTTAGCGCAATGAGAGACTTCACATAATCAGCCGGAATGTTCAAGCAAATTCTAGAAGAAAAAAAAAAAGATCTAAAACCGTTAAGTAGTTTCTCGTTCACTAAGTAAGCGGATGTAAGATACTCCGAGACTAGTGCGTGAGTGAGGAGGGTCCCGCCTGGCTCCGTACTCCTGAGGTCTCACCGCCACAGCCTCCTCCTCCCCTCAGCCCGCAGCCTGCCTCTCGGATTAGCGTGAATATATCACTCCTGCAAGCAAACTATGATACTTAGCGCGATGAGAGAAGTCACAAAATCAACCGGAATGTTCAAGCAAATTCTAGAAAACAGCCCAATCTAAATCTGTGAAGTAGTTCTCTCGTGAAAGCAGACAGACAGACATTGGATTTTTATATATATATATATATATATGGAAGAGAAGGTCTGTGGTACGGTTTGTATATTTGTAGCTGGAGATCCACAAAGGGAGAAAATGAATCACGTATCATAAAGTAGTTTTTTATTCCTGAGGTTTCAGCCCCTGCCAGGGGCCTTCATCAGAAGATAAGGCTGAGACTTACAAGAATCAAAGGCAATATATAGCAAAAATTACATGGAGGTGGGTTTAGCTAAGTCAGTGTGATCAGGAGGAGGGGGTATTGGTTGTAAAGTTTTATTTATCATGAACATGTTTATTCTTAAGTTTGCATATGCTGGGTTTATGTCCAAATGTCTGTTGATGGCGTTCTCATTCGGCCAGCTCTCTGGCACCTTTAGTACTGGCCTTAAATCTTACTTGTACATTGTCCCAGTTAAATGTATGTCCTGTTGATTTAGTATGCGTATAGATCAGTGATCGGGAGTCCTTTCTTCTGACGGCGTTGCGATGTTCATGTATACGTGTCGCGATTCTTTTTGATGTTTGTCCTATGTATACCGTTGAACAAGAACTGCATGGAATGCTGTAAAATGCTATCAACCCCAAAATTTGGATACGCTACGTAGACGACACATTCGTCATACTAAAAAATGACCAGCTGAATGAGTTCTACAACCACATCAACACAGTATTCCCTGCAATCCAATTCACCATGGAAAAAGAAATGAACCGACACATCAGCTTCCTGGACATCTACATTGAAAGAAATAACGACGCCACACTGACCACAAGTGTTTACCGTAAGGAATGCTATGCAGACAAGATATTACACTTCACCAGCAACCACCTGGTATCTCATAAACGGAGCTGTGTTAAAACTCTATTCAGAAGAGTCCACACCCATTGTAATACGAAGGAGACAAAAACGAACGGAAGACGCTATCTCTTCAGTCTTTTCACTTCAAACGGATACTCAAAAACATTCATCAATCGAAGCATACACACAGGACGCCAAAAAACTCAGCAAACAATCGACTTGAGCCAGAACCCCGCATCCCACCTGGTACTCACTTCCTTATCACTACAAGGTGTCTGAAGGTGCAGCACACATCCTGGCCAAGTCCGGCGTCAGAATAGCACACAAACCCAGGAACAATCTGCGCACGGTCCTCTTCAATGCTAAAAACAAGAAATCGACAGCAGAAACACGAAAACGCAGTTTATAGCATTCCATGCAGTTCTTGTCCAGCGGTATACATGGGACAAACATCAAAAAGAATCGCGACACGTATACATGAACATCGCAACACCGTCAGAAGAAAGGACTCACGATCACTTATCTATATGCATACTAAATCAACAGGACAAACATTCAACTGGGACAATGTGCAAGTAAGATTTAAGGCCATTATGAAAAGTGCCAGAGAGCTGGCTGAATCTTGGCCATCAAACGAGAACATCATCAACAGACATTTGGA
Source organism: Polypterus bichir lapradei (assembly GCA_026402145.1). Taxonomy (NCBI): domain Eukaryota; kingdom Metazoa; phylum Chordata; class Cladistia; order Polypteriformes; family Polypteridae; genus Polypterus; species Polypterus bichir. Next base: position 16,822,679 of record JANRMT010062852.1, read on the forward strand.
CATAAACCCAGCATATGCAAACTTAAGAAGAACATATTCATAATAAATAAAACTTTACACCCCCCAACCACACTGACTTAGCCCCCCCACCTCCATGTAATTTTTGCTATATATTGCCTTTGATTCTTGTAAGTCTAATCATTATCCTCTGATGAAGGCCCCTGGCAGGGGCTGAAACCTCAGGAATAAAAACTACTTGATGATATGTGATTTATTTTCTCCCTTTGTGGATCTCCAGCTGCAAATATTATATATATATATTCTCAGCATCTTTCAATGATATAAGAGGTCTAACTTTTGCTATGTTTCTTAAGTGAATAAATGCTGTCCTAGTGATCTGATGAATATGCGATTTAAAATTCAGGTTACAGTCAACAGTTACCCCTAAGTTTTTTACCTCCGTCTTAACTTTTAATCCTAATGCATCAAGTTTATTTCTGATAACCTCATTGAATCCATTATTGCCAATCACTAAAATTTCAGTTTTCTCTTAATTTAGCTTGAGAAAATTACTATTCATCCATTTAGAAACACAAGTAAGACATTGTGTTAGTGAATCGAGAGAGTCGGGGTCATCAGGTGCTATTGATAAGTACAGCTGTTTGTCATCAGCATAGCTGTGGTAGCTCACGTTGTGCCCTGAGATAATCTGACCTAACGGAAGCATGTAAATTGAGAAGAGCAGCGGACCCAGGATAGAGCCTTGTGGACCACCATATCGGATATCATGTGTCTTTGAGTTGTAATTACCACAACTAACAAAGAATTTTCTCCCTGCCAGGTAGGATTCAAACCAATTTAAGACCCTGCCAGAGAGGCCCACCCATTGACTAAGGCGATTTCTAAGAATATTGTGATCAATGGTGTCAAATGCAGCACTCAGATCTAAGAGGATGAGAACAGATAAACGGCCTCTGTCTGCATTTACCCGCAGGTCATTTACTACTTTAACGAGTGCAGTTTCTGTGCTGTGATTTGTTCTAAAACCCGACTAAAATTTATCAAGAATAGCAGGTTTATTGAGGTGATCATTTAACTGCATAATGACTGCCTTCTCTAGAAGTTTACTTAAGAAGGGAAGGTTAGAGATGGGTCTGAAATTTTCAAAAGCAGAGGGGTCAAGATTATTTTTCTTGAGTAGGGGTTTAACTACAGCAGTCTTAAGACAGTCTGGGAAGACCCCCGTATCTAATGACGAATGTAGTAGAGTAGTAGATCTGCTTTCATTTGCACAATAGGATTGTTATTTCATAATTACAATGAGTGGCCATTATTACTTTTTTTTTTAAGATTGTCTACTTTAAAGTTTAATAATACTCTGTGTATGTCATATAAGTACGAGACAATCAACTCTCGATCAATAAAGTCCATGATATTCATTGCATGCAAAGTTGTGTTCATGTGAATATTTCTGGGGAAGGGGGGCCCATAGCTTTCATATGATTCTTAAAGGGGTCCGTGATTCAAATAAGGTTAGGAATCACTGATCTAAACGCTGATTTCACGTCTCGGTGGGGGCGGCCGTTCTCCCTTTGACTGAACACGGCAGTGAAACGGTTCAGCGCAGGCCCAGGAGTGTGTGCTTCATCGGATCGGCTGTCTGCACACAGATTCTTACGATTCTGGTTCAGCGTTTTTTTTGGCTTTGCTATTTGGATAACTTTTTGACTTCCTGGTTTTTCCTCCCAGGCCTACCCCACTATCTTCTGGTCCCAAAACTCTCCTGACCCTGCCCTCTGGTCACTCGAGGGTGTACGGCTGAGGCACGTAGGACTGGTGAGCTTTGTTGAGCTGAATGGTCTGTTTTCATCAAAACTGTGATAATCTTCTAAAAAAAATCTTAACAGCCAGCTGTCCAGCACAAGATTAGTAACCTTAAGATAAAAATTGTTCATTATACATTATTTTTAAGAATAAGCATAACTTTTGTAAAAGTACATTCAATGTATGAAATCTGCCATGTAAATATATTTATTATTATTATACAAACCTCTGTGGTTTATTGGGCTTGAATAAGCGCATCACCAGGCCTGGATGGCAGATCTCAAACCAGACATCCTTGACTTAAAGCCAGGACAGGGACAACGGTGGGCAAACCAGCCACTGTGCTGTGCAGGTCAATACATTGAGCCTTTCTGGTGCCACACAGTCTGAACCATGGACACTGGTTAGTATTGTAAGTACAAAAAAAAAAAAAAAAGATATGGGTGTCCAGGCAGGAGGAGGCCAAACGATTACACGTGAGTTGCTTAACCTGGGCCACCACAAGGCCAATCAGCAGTCAGATCTCCAGCATTTGCTCCGCAGCCGCTAAGTGGTAAAGGAAAGTCTCAGTCGCAGGTGGAAATCGCCGCTGCCGCAAATGCTCGAGGGTGATTTTTGATCCAGCACATTCAGCCAGCGACGTCAGGGTGCTCAGGATTTCTCTCGTTTTCGCTGCGAGATCCTAAAGAAGGAAAGAAGAAACGCACAAACTTTATCACAAAGTCCCTACTGTTGAAGGAGTGCTGCAGGCCATGCCAGGCCTCCAGCTGGGAATGTGCCCTGCTTTGTCCATCAGCAGCACATCATCAGACTGAAATGAAAGGAGTGAAAATGAACTCTTTGAATAGAATTAGACGGCACAGCAGTAACTTGTCCTTATCTGCAGCCTACAAGGTGGAGTTCTAATCATCAGCTGTAGCCATCTGGGAAGCTTGTAGGCCAAAGGCCAGATAATCCTTTGTCAAACTTGGGGTGGACACCCTGAGATGAAAAACGCTGCACCACTCCCTCTTGTCTTTTATCCAACTAGCTGGCCCTTCAGATGGACTTTACAGGACATGTGCTATGAGTCAGGCCCACAATTCACAAGAAATGAGCCAAAGGCCTTAAAAGTAAAAAAAAAATAAAAATGGCCAGAAGCCTGACAAGTCAAAACAGCAAAAGGCCTAACAACTCTTAAAAGGCCCAAGAAGATAAAAC
>JANRMT010062852.1:16846108-16859433 GCA_026402145.1 Polypterus bichir lapradei
AGTGAAAGGCACTATATAATAGATAGATAGATAGATAGATAGATAGATAGATAGATAGATAGATAGATAGATAGATAGATAGATAGATAGGATACTTTATTAATCCCAAGGGGGAATTCACAAGTAGTAAAAAATGTCCAGGGATTACGAGTCCACATAAAAGAAAGTGGTAGGAGTGATCAGTAAAATAAAGAAAAAAGGTAGAAAAATAAAGTCGTACACAGAGCTGCTGGAAAGGCTGCCACTCACAGCGGCACCCGAGTCATATATGCTGTGTCTCCCAGTACAGTCTCAAGGGCATGGAGGAGATTCCAGAAGACAGGCAGGCAGTTCCTCTAGGAGAGCTGGACAGGGTCATAGAATAGAATACCCATAGAATACCCAGAATTGGCAGGTCCACCATCGGCACCCTGTGCTTTTCACAGATGAGAGCAGGTTCACCCTGAGCACATGTGACAGACGTCTGGAGAAGTCGTGGAGAACGTTACGCTGCCTGTAACATCATTCACCATGACTGGTTTGGTGGTGGGTCAGTGATGGTATATCTGGGGAGGCATATCCATGGAGGGACGCACAGACCTCTACTGGCTAGACAACGGCACCTTGGCTGCCATTAGGTATCGGGATGAAATCCTTGGCTCCATTGTCAGACCCTATGCTGGTTCCTCCTGGTGTATAACAATGCCAGGCTTCATGTGGCGAGAGGATGATCCCATTGACTGCTAAGCCCCAAGCTCACTCGCCTAACACCAATGGGTGAGACATTATGTTTGGGTCCATCTGACGCCTCAGCCTGACCAGGAGCTCAGTGATGCCCTGGTCCAGATCTGGCAGGAGATCCCCCAGGACACCATCTGTTGTCTCATTAGGACATTGGGGGCCATACAAATTACTGAGTATGATTTGGAGTTGCTGCAATGAAATTTCGCCCAAATGGACTCGCCTGGCTGCCTGCCGCTGTATCATTTTGTTCCCTTTGATTTTCGGGGTGTCCTTCTGTCGGTTGATCCTTTTCATTTCCATCCTTTTGTTCCTCACACATCACCATATCAGTCCACAGCAGTAGAGAGAGCCAGCAGGAGTTGTTTTCCCCATTGAGATCTGATGTGTTCCTTTCATTTTTATGAGCAGTTTATATATTTGGTTTTGTTTGATTGTTCTATTTTACAAAGTGTGTTTGATCACATGACGGGGGGTCAATACTCGACAACTGTTTTAGCATTAAAAATGGACGTATTCGGTTAAGAGTTAAGGCTTTTGTTTTGTGCCCCCTTAATTCCAAATGTAAAATGCCAGTGCAGGCAAGAATTTGTTTTAAAATTTATAGAAAATGCTGGCGTTTGGAACACAGTTTTGTGTGGCTAATGCTCATACACCATGTTTGTGAAGAAATAACTTGGACTTGAACAATACCAAACTTATCCTTTAAGCAAACAGAGACAGAGAGGTGACATGAGTGAAGTGAATAAAATTATGAAAGGATTTAGTCCAGTGGATCCCAGCTGTTACTCCACATCAACAAGAATATCACGATACAAGTGGAAAGTCGTTACGGGAACATTTCACACAAACGTTACAAAGTTTGTCGTCAGGCAAAGAACCACAGACACGTGGAATAAATGACCAAGTAGTGTGGTGGACAGCAGGACTTTATGGACCTGCAGCTCTCAAGTTGACATTACTTTGGAGAAATTAGGTGGACAGGATTGGTGAGCTTTGTTGGGCTGACTGGCCTGCTCCCGTTCAAATGTTTGTAAACATCATGCCGAGACCGAGATGAAAGAACAGACACTGGAGAGCATGGAGCTGAGCTTACCGTCCTGTCTTTTCAATTACCTTGACAACTTGGCTGTCAGATCTGTCAGGATCCGCTGCGGCCTGAATGATCAGCTGTCCCACATCCTTATGTAGTTTGCCCATTGCCATCGCATCTGAGGAGAAAGAGGACACACAATGTGAAAGGTGCCCAGGAGGCTGAGGCTGGCAAAGCAAAGCCAAGGCGTCACCATCAGCATACCTTTTGCAAACTGGGAGATGACGATTTCACTTTCCGGCAGATTCACATACACATCGTACAGCTCTGACCTGTTCCCGATCTCAGGGTCTGTGAATCCTGCAATATATCCTGGGTAAAAACAAACTTCTATCATATGAAGAAAATGAAGTAAACATCCAAAGACACGCAAAATAAAGGATAAGCACAAGGAACAAAGGAAAATGGCAGCAGCTTTAAAAGTCAGCAGTCCACAAAATGTCTGTCCCAACGGAGAGCCACATGAGCAGCTGTTCAAGTTCATGAATTCTCGGGTCAGCCACAATCTTTTAAATAATTTACAGGTGAAACCCCTAATATTTTAGGTTATGGTGGCCATGTATATCACATGTTCAACACCTCAGGACAGCTAGAGCAGCTACAGGCCTGTCTGGACTCCAAGGTTAACAGGCATGGAGGTGAAAGATATGCTGACTTTAGGGCCCTTAAAGTTCGCCCTGCGGTACTCAACCTCTGGGCACACACCCGTGGATGAGGCCTTAAAAGGAATACTCCACCTAAAAATGACCACATTATCCCTCATTGAGTCTCACGTTTTCATGGAGAACGAAGATAAGAAAATTCCTGATATAATGGACTTTGTTAGGGACCTGGCTTACACCATAAACATCAATATGAGAACTTGGAAAAAAGAAATCCCCTAATCCAAATTTCAGGTATCCAGCTTTGTGCACAATGTCCCAAACACACGTAATATGACAAACAAACATGTTGTTAAATAAAACACAGTAGCAGAGTGCCTTCAAATAAAATTGAGCTTTTAAACTGAAGACCCGCCTCCCCTCATTCATTGGTCAGTCCTGCCCAGTCATAGCTCGTTCATTGGCTACAGCGACTCTTCACACAATCTGAGAGTGATGCACAGGTACAAATTAAAGGTCCTGACCAATCTGGACGTAGGCCTCTTATTTGTGCATATTGGAGATGCTCAATGATAATGATGGGCATTTCAATTCATTGTATGGATTTGATTTTTTGAACCACCCGTTTAAGTGAATCAATTCGTTTGATTCATAAACAGGACTTGAGGACAGCTCATATGGCAAGTCCAATGATGGAGATGTTCCCCCTCTGATTGCATCACAAGTATATAATTTAATAATTCATACATTATTTTGTATATATACAATTCATTATATATATAACATGATGAGAATTCATAAATCATTACCCTGTTTCAGTACACAAAGCATGATAACGTATTTCATTTTATGTCATTTTCTAACCCACTTAATCCAGACCAGGGTCATGGGGGCGGGGGGGACAAGCACACTCATGTTGCACATGTGCTATCAGACGGTTGTGGCGAGTGCCCTCTTCTACGCGGTGGTGTGCTGGGGAGGCAGCATAAAGAAGAGGGACGCCTCACACCTGGACAAACTGGTGAGGAAGGCAGGCTCTATTGTAGGTACGGAGCTGGACAGTTTGACATCTGTGGCAGACCGACGGGCGCTGAGCAGGCTCCTGTCAATCATGGAGAATCCACTGAACAGGATCATCTGAAGACAGAGGAGCAGCTTCAGCGACAGACTGCTGTCACCGTCCTGCTCCACTGACAGACTGAGGAGACCCCACACTATGCGACTCTTCAATTCCACCCGGGGGGGTAAACGTTAACACTACACGAGATTATAGACTGTTATACCTGCCTGGCACTCTCCACCCTGCATTTTTTAACTTGCACCACATTGTTATCACTCTTTAATTTAATATTGTTCTTTATCAGTATACTGCGGCTGGAGTATGGGAATTTCCCCTTGGGATTAATAAAGTATCTATCTATCTATGTATGCAGCATGCACCAAACACACACCAGGGGCCAACTTAGCATCGCCAATTCACCTAACCTGCATGTCTTTGAGCTGTGGAAGGAAACCCACAGAGACACTTGGAGGACATGCTAACACCATGCAGGGAGGACATGGGATGCAAACCCTGGTGTCCTTACTGCAAGGCAACAGTGTGTGATAAATAACGTTGCAAGACAACTTTAGAGAGTTGGGGAATTGCCCCGTATATTGCCTTGTTGCGATATCACTGGTCAAAATAAATGAAAAATAATCAAACATTCGACAGAAAATGATGGGTAATGGTGGCTTTATATATACGAGACAAAATGGCTGCAGGGAATGATTAAATGGGAAGTGACGTCCTCAAAGGAGGACCGGAAGTGACGTCATCGCCAGGAGCCAGAAGTGACGTCATCGAGGGAGGGCCGGAAGTGGCGTCATCACCAGCAGCCGGAAGAGTTATCACGCATGAGGAAGTGGTTGCTGTCTTAGTCTCGATAGTATTGTTTATTGCAGGTATGATTGTATTATTTTTCTTTTTTAATTCTACAAGGTCAGAGAGAGAGGCATTAGTACCCTGATACAAACCCTCACCTGTTAGTAGATCGCTCACCTTAGGGCTTGTTGACTGCCTCCGAAGCGCACGTGTGTGACAAGTGCTACCACTGCAACGCATGAGAACACGCTTAAGATACCCAATTATAATAAGACTAGCCGACGCCCGCCGTATCATACGGCGGTGTAAGAATAGGAACGGAAAATGGTGAGAAAGGAATTCAGAAATCAAGAAGAAAGAAATACTTCTTGAAAGACGCAGTTGTGAATAGGTGTTTTGCTGGAGACGACAGATGATGAGTCGAAAGATCTAGCCCTAGAAAATGCCACGTACAACAATAGTTTTGTTGCATGTATCTTGGACTTCCTGGAAATGTGGATGGTAATATGAACATGTACGTTGTTATTTTCAGCCTTTGCTTGCAGTGCGTCTGTATTCAAATATTGTATTGTTCCACATGCAGATCTTGTTGATGTAATCTGAGACAGTTGAGACACGCGCCCTCTGTTTTAACATACACATCTATGACGTACAGTAGGAATAGTTTGCCGCTGGAGTTCAAAATACTAAATGTATTCCTCATTGATAATCTGTACGCGTAAAATTGGCATTGAGTAAGCCTGATTCGGTTGGCAGTTCTTTTATCGGGAACATGTTGTAAATCTTTGTGCCAACCAATGTCTCCGTAAGGGAATAAAAGTGGGTAAACCATAGGATCGCAATTCATATTGAGCGTGGAAATCTGTTTTCAGGAGTTGCCTCTGGGATAGATGCAAATATCCCTTTCGGCACGGGGTACGCCATCTTCACCGATGAAAATCGCTGCAACATCGGTGTGACATGTTGGGGTATTGTATCAATGTAAATCCTGCCTAGGGTTTTCCTTGAAAAGCATTCGTACAGATGCTGTTGAATTGGACTGAGCGATTTCATGCATGTGTTTGTATGATTTAGCGAAGGGGTTGATGGTTCTGAGCATGGAATCTAGCTGGAGAAGTACATTTTCGCCGAATGCTGAGTTTGCTTTATTTTGTAAGCGTACTTCAGCGGCTTGCACTGTGTCAAAAACATATCCTGGAGAGGTAGAAGTGTTAGCGTATAGTGGAGAGATTTGGTGAGACGAAACTGTAGTGTTTTGTGGAAGAGAAGAATGACTGAGGACTGATGTGTTGGTGTTATCAGACATTATATGCTGCTGTGGAGACATGATTGGAATCGGTAGGAGGGCTTCTTAGTGGCCATTGTCCAGTTGTCCCGAGTACAGAAGGTAAATGAACAGAGTACTGTATTTCCAGAATTGTAAATGCAAGGTGGGATGTTGGGTCGTGTTTGAAGTAAATGACAATGGTAGCATGGAGAATCTCTGAAAGAGCTTGAATGTCAGCTTCACCACCATAAACTCCAGATGTTGCCATGTATTGATAGTACTCATGACTTGTGATAACTCGATTTGCGTTGGAAAGAACAACAGGAAGAACGTCTCCAAATCTGTCCCAATGTGATGCAACGAAATCTCCTGTCCTATGTCGTAGTGAGAGTGCATTGCCTTCGTCAACCATTTGTGTCAAGAAATGACCCACTGATAGGAACAGGCAGTTGCCGGATCGCGGAATAGAGATGACGACGTTCAAAAACCCGTCGACAGAGAAGATACTGTCGTTCATTTTATAACAAAGGCTTAGGAAACAACCGTCACAGTATAACGAAAATAGCAAGGTGTATGGGAGGCTGCAATCAGTGTGGGGAAGGGTTTGGAAGAGGACGAATAGGAATCGAGAAACGCCGTGTCGGCTGCGTGTGGGTGGGACCGGTTTTGAGGTGGAAGCAGGACGAACCAGAAGAGAAATATATATAAGAGATGATGTGTTAGAGCAGCATTTCCCAATCTGTGGGCCATGGCAGTATTACAGGTGGGCCACAGCCAACCCCATACAAAAAGGCCCTGCCCAAACCGCCCCCCCCACCCTCCAAACACTGACAATCATGCTTGATTTACAGCAGCAGTATCGCAGGTGGATCGCGACCATCCCCGAACAAAACCCCATCTACCAGTTTAACGAATGCACTCGACTCACATCGGCAACATCACAGGTGGATTGTGGTTGATTGAATTTACCAAGGTGGAAAAGCACCGAAGATCACGCTTGACTTATCTAATGCTCTGATGCTCTGCTGATAGCCCAGGGGTTGACGAACGCGCACGATTCACCAAAGGGGACCTCCCCACTCCACCAGAACACATTGACACGCTACATTCACAGAAAGGGTACACGGTGGGTCGCAAACACACTGGCATGTGAAAAACTAGGTTTGGAAACACTGTGTTAGAGAATCACAAGGAAATGAGAATTGTGCATCTTGTCCACGTGTGATGATTCATTCGCAAATCAAATTATAAGAGAATCGTAAGACTCGTTCTCAGGTAATGATTCAGTTCAAGCTCAAAATAATCATTAAACGATACATGCCCACTTCAGTCAATGAGTTGTGAAAAGGTGTGTATTAAAGTTGAAAGGAAGTCATTGTTAGAAATTACAATCAAATTTTGATAAATTTCAGTGGGAATAACTTGTTGAGTGTACAAAAGGATGAAAACATATTGGTTTTAACTCTTTCAAGGCTGATTATGACTTTTGTGAAAAGGAGGAGTTGACGATGGTAATCGACTGTAAACTGTGACAAAACCAGCCGTTATGTTTTAGTTGGACTCTCGTTGCTAGAAGGAAAGTTAGTATCATTGGTGTGACCAAGATTTCCTGTGCTCGTCTGAGTAGCAAGGTGCAAACAACAGCAAACCTGGTGAGAGACCAAAGCGGAGGCGTAAAGCAAAATACTCAGTGGACGACGTTTTGCCTATTGTCTCTGAACTGGACTATGACTTGTCGAACTCTGATTTTGATACAAGTGATCGAAAACGAATGTGAGGTTCCAGCTTCAGCTGATTGGTCCCTGGCTAACAGTGGTACTGACAATGTTTGCTAAGGAGGACTGCCACTTAACAACGATAAGAGGTAGAAACCAGATTGCAATGCACTGCGACCGTGACCGCCACAACGAAGACAACCTGGCAGCAAGCCTGCCACACATTCTTGGCAAACTGGCAGCCACAGCATACAGCAACAGGTGTTTTATGTTGATTTCTGTGTGAAGCCATTGCTTTTCAGAAAACTGTTTTTTGGAAAAAATATTCAGCCCTCAAAGAGTTAATATTGTTTAGACATTCGGTTTCAAACAATTCCAAAAACAAATCATACAATACATGTGTTGTTAATCTATTGTACTTTTACGATGAATGAGAGAATCATCAGTGACAAGAGTTCTCGAACATCGACACCGATATTTTTGAAATCAAAAGAATCTTAAGAGAAGTAAGTCAAGACGCACAAAGGCAAGTTCTTTCTTACCCATGTGCTGTAAACATCTACCAGCAACAGCAAAATCAAAAATGCTGATGGCATCACTAGGGCTGAGCTGGTATTAGAAAAGTACGCAAAAACCCAAATTTGTACCAGCAATTCCTTACAACCCTCCCCTTGACTATCGCTATTGCCGCTGTGTAAAAACGGCCATTTGGTAGACTTCACAAAACTAAAGTACACTCTTTGGCACAAGGGGACATGCCAGTGTGTTGGATGATGGGACAATAGTGACTCTCTAAGCCTGTAAACCCATCTGTATCTCCTCTTTCACGTGCCGAGCGCTTTCTCCCCACAGTCAAACATCGTCAGTTTGGGTGTTTGTGTGGAGGCTGCCAATCCCAAGCTTTGTTTAAGGGTATGATGCTAGTGGTGATGGGTTGTGCGATTTCTGTTGGTACTGTAGGCGTGTTTACATGAGCTTCAATAACCTGAATCCTGGTTTCTGAAATGCCATGTAAATCCAAATGTCAATTACAGACATCGGGTTATTGGCCTTGGAATAACCCTCACCTGACGCCTGCTATTGGACTTGTGGAAAAAATGTTCATTAAGTAGACTTTATAAAGCAAAACAACACGATCTGAACTTCACCGAGACTCTCCCCTACTTAATTCTTCAAAGTGATCGAGACTTTAACAGCTACCAAGAGGGAGGTGGCGAGTGGTGTGGTGCGATAGCGCGGCTAGAGTAAGACGGGGGGTTTCAGACTTATCTGTTATTTGCTTCAGAACTGTCCTGGTATCGGTACTGAGGACTAAAAGTTGGCATTGATACCAAAGTCAAACTTTTAGTATTGATGCATCACGCAGATACACATTCAGTTCAGTACTCCCATTGTGCTCCACTGAATCGATTTGTTCGGCCTTGCAAACTGATTTGTATGATTTCCTAAAAAGGGCCACTCAAAAAAGAATGAATCATTCAGAAATGGACCTTCACTATGAAGAAGCAGTCGACTCACAGACGCAGTTTCACAAACTCACTTTCGATAACCCCAAATACTGCGATTACGGCGGACCAAACCTTAAGGGCTCCTTATGAGCGCAGTGAACAGTTTTGAAATCAATACAATTGAAATCTACAGCTGTATCAGTCGTCCTATGGCGAAGTGACATCAGTGCCTGTGAAATGCTAAGTGACTGACTGAGTTGTGGCGTGTGGTTTGGCCTCATCATTTATGCCCATAACAGTTACCACAACTTCATAGTCACAACAGTACGGCTTCAGGGTTATTTAACAAAAGTCTGAGTAAAAGACTTTGAAGGTGGAGGCTAACCCTAAGATTTCATGACCTGAGGGGTTGCAGGCCTGTCACGGCTACTTTGTGAGACAGACATGAACTGAAGCCATCAAGGGTGCCGTGTAGGACCGAGTGAGCTCGTTCAGGATAGCCAGCAGCCATACCACCTGCACTTCAGATCAGGTCATCCACCTGAAGCTAAGCCGGCCAGTACTTGGATGGGAGACCATCTTGGAACAGCTTGGCTTGCTGCTGGAAGAGGTGTTGGTGAGGCCAGCAGGGGGTTCTAACCCTGCGGTCTGAATGTGGAGCCAAATGCCCCAGTGCAGTGATGGGCACACTGTGCTGTTGAAATGGCGCCGTCCTTCAGATAAGATATAAAACCCAGGCCAAGACTGTCTGTGGTGAGAAAAGATCCCTGGGCAACCTTCATAGTTACACAGTAGGTTGTATCCTGATGTCCAGGCTAAATCGCCCACCACAGCCTAGTCATTCTGGCCCCCTAATCATCCCCTGTCTCTGATTGGCGCTCTCTCAATAACCACCTCACCAGCTAACAGCTACTGTGTGGTAAGCGTACTGGAGCAATAATGGCTGCCGTCACATCATCCAGGTGGATGTTACACATTAGTGGTGGTTGAAGTGGCTCCCCACTCACTGAAACACTGATGAGAAAAGTACAGTACTATAGAAATGTATAGAATAATAAGAATTATCATTATAATATTACCTGTGCAAACCTTCAAGGCGTCCAGTTCACAGTCATTGAGATGTACATATGGATGAAGAATCGACCAGTCTTTCCGATGCCATACTAGAGTGGGAAGGGACCTGCAGAGCAAATCAGGGTGCAACGTAAGAAATGAGAATGGTGGAAAAGTTACCAAAAATGATAGATAGATAGATAGATAGATAGATAGATAGATAGATAGATAGATAGATAGATAGATAGATACTTAGTAGTAAAAATTGTCCAGGGAGCGAGTCCACATAAGAGAAAGTGATAGGAGTGATCAGTAAGATAGGAGTGGCTCAGCGAGAGCTCCGACTTGAACCAAACAGAACATTTCTGGAGAGACCTGACAACAGCTGCCCACCGATGGTCTCCATCTAACCTGACAGAGAATAACAGCATCTGAAGAGAAGAACGGCAGAAATGTGCAAAGCTTTGTCACGTCAGACCCTGCAAGACTCCAGGTCGTGATCGCTGCCAGAGGGGCTTCAACAATTACTGATTCTTGTGCCAATGTGAAATTTCAGTTTTGTTATTTATAATAAATTTCTAAAATCTTGTTTTTCGCTTTGTCATTCTGGGAATTAAGTGTTGCTTGATGAAGGGAAAACTGACAAGACTAATACATAACAAAATGTGAAAGGGGTCTGAGGACTCTCTGTAGTTATAAAACTTCACCTTATGAAGGGGTTTATAGAAATTAGCTTAGTAAAGTGAGGGAAGCCTACAGCTGCTATGTTACAGCCAGGGTGGTATCTAGACTCGGGCCTGGAGGGATACCCAGGTTATTGTAATCAGAATATTAGTTTAATATGGCATTGTTCTCTGTGCAAATATTTTATGTAAAGCTAACACAAAGCCAGATTGAGTACAGGGGCTCATCATTTAGAACTGCTAGGCATGCTAAGACAAGACAAGATAAGGACAACTGCGAAATGGGCATTGTACTATCGCTGTGTGTCAGAGTCAGCATGACATTGGATCTTCTTTTCCTTGTTTGGAATGGCATGAGTTACCTAAGTGGGGGCCTACACATGGAGAAAGAGTATAAAGCCTTGGCACATTGCCTGGCACACCTTCGAAGCTGACAGACAGATGGGAGATAGCGTCATCCGATCCTGAAACTCCTTCCAACACAGAAACGAAAATGGCAGACTGTATACATTGAGCACCCACTTCGGTGATAGTCTTTTCATGGCTTCCTCATCTGTTATGCTGCATAAACCGTCATTAAAGAAAGCAAAGTTATTTCTCCTATGTGATTTCTTACCGCCGTATCAGTAAGGGAGGGGTATCAGCTTTTTATATTATAGCCGACGCCTGCCACAGCATACAGTGGTGTGTAAGAATAGGAACGGAAAACGGTGAGAAAGGAATTCAGAAATCAAGAAGAAAGAAACACTTCTTGAAAGACACAGTTGTAAATAGGTGTTTTGCTGGAGACAATTTGTGTCAAGAAATAACCCACTGATAGGAAAAGGCAGCTGCCGGATCCCGGGATAGAGATGACGTTGCACAAAAACACGTCAACAGAGAAGATACTGTCGTTCATTTTATAACAAAGGCTTAGGAAACAACCGTTGCAGTATAACGAAAATAGCAAGGAGCGAAACCAATGCCAATGGTCGAGAGAGTACCTTTGTGTAGCAGGCTACGGAAAAGACTCCCAGGCGCACACATGGCCGAGGTGAAAGGTCATGCGGTCAGGCTAGATACAGGGCGGTGACGTGACACCAATGGAGTCATGAGAGGGGAGTGGGGAACGCGGTAGTCTGAAGGAGAAAAGCAGCGTGGGGAAGGGTTTGGAAGAAGAGGAATAGGAATCGAGAAATGCCGTGTGGGCTGCGTGTGGGGGGGACTGGGTTTGAAGAGGAAAAAGGATGAACCAGAAGAGAAATATATATAAAGGATAGGGTTTGTAATAAAGCCAGCAGAAACTGGTTAATAGCTCTACCAATGCAGTAACTGTAAAAGGCCACTAGAGAGCACTGCTGCGTAAAGTGTATGGGTGCTGACTTGAAAATGAACTCAATCTGTGAAACTGCAGGGACTCTCCAGTAGAGGGCGATGTTACTTAATGTAGGAGGAAGCAGGACGAACCAGAAGAGAAATACTGTATATACAAGAGATAGTTTCAGGTTATAATTACAAAAGAACTCATTCCAACCAGCTGGATAGAGTTATCTGGCTCTCTTTCTCGGGTGAAGGGGTGAGAGATATGGAGGCAATGGTCCCCTCAGGGTCCTTTAAGGTTCACCCTGCAGTTCCATATCTCTGGTGCCAGTGCCTGCTGGGTTTTGAGACTTTAACAAGTTTGGTTGGTTACTTTAGTAGGCCGTTGTCTCACAGCCATGTACTTAACATCCCTAACTTAACCCTTCAATGAAACCCCTAGGGTGACACCTGCACACACACCTGAACCTATGAGTCCAGAAAGATATAAGAATCTAGACTAGATGTATTTATTAAATGCAGCAAAATAAAATGCAAAATTAAAAAGATGAAATGCAGAAGGTTAAGCGATAGAAAAATAATATTCTGACAGCTGTCAAGCAGTGATGACACAGATTCAGAGCTTCCTCTCTGTCCTCAAGGTCCAACTGCCATATTACAAATCCCACTGTGTTTATATAAGAATTATTTTGTGCCCCAGTGCCCACGCTGGACTTCCCCTTCTGTGATGGTGTACCACTTCCTTTCGGTTAGTTACTCCAGAATGTTCTAAAGATCAGCTTCCTGTTCTACATTTGTCAGAGGCCCAAAGATAAAAATGACAGTTCAGAAGTTCCGCTCCCTCTGCCGTGGTCTGACATGGACATGCTCACAGAACGACTCTTTAAATTTCCCAAATTGGCAGTTATACCATCACAAGTTCATTTTAGGATTTTGTCATACAAGTCCGTCTCTGGCCCGATCTGTTTTTTTAGGCCAAGCTTTCACTAGTGGGCCAGGGTTGTCAGGGTTCACATCAGTGGCTTATGTTTAGTTTCCATTTTAGTTCCTTCTTTGCTTATTTGTAATTATTTTTCAGAACTTTATTGTAATTATGCATTTTTTTGTAAACATTGCTCTGTTTAGTTATTACTTGCAATCTACGTGTTGTGGTTCCGTGTTCTCTTGTGCCTGCAACCCCTAACAAGCAGGACCACCCCTGACGTCACTGCTAAAGTCTGAAGTCGAGAGTGGAGCCTTCAGTGGTCCATTGACATCTGCAGTGTCTGCTTTTTCTTGTGACTTTTGATTTTTCTGTGTTCTCGGATTTTGACTTGTTTGCTTTAGACGGCCTTCTTGGGCAAATCCTTTTCCCTTATTTTGCCTTTTAGCCATTTTTTTGTTGTTCTTTTGTTTATATAAATAAACTCATTTACAAAGATTATTGTATGCCTGTGCATATCAAGCCAGAGGTTTATGACCATTTTCTCCCTTTAGATGTGCTTTATATAATTTGGGAATCTATACTAATAAACGGCAAAGCCCTCACTCACTCACTGACTGACTGACTGACTGACTGACTGACTGACTGACTGACTGACT
>JANRMT010062852.1:16859533-16876220 GCA_026402145.1 Polypterus bichir lapradei
TTCTTTTAACGTTTACTTTATTTCTAACTTGTATAATTTAGACAGGATATATTTTTATGGAGAGCAAAATATTATAAGTTGTTTAAGGTTTGAGTTGATTTATTCAGGAATAATATTCCTGTCTGTTTTTACCATTCCTACCAAAGATATTTCTGTCGACTAAATAAAAATTCCTTCTATTTAAAATTTAAATAGAACTTGAACAAATACGATAGTTCATAATATCCACGCAGACTTGCACGTAAGAGCGGGAGTTATCCATTTTAACAAGCAGCGTCTTGCACTGATACGAAATAGCTGTGTGTGTATATATGTGGATATGTATGTATATGTATATATATGTTTATATATGTGTGTGTGTATGTATATATATATGTATTTGTGTGTATATATGTGTGTGTATGTATGTATGTGTGTATGTATATGTATGTGTATATACTGTATGTAGATATATATATATGTATGTATATATGTGTGTGTGTATATATATGTGTATATGTATAGATATGTATATATATATATGTTTATGTGTGTGTGTGTAAATATATATATATATTTATATATATATATGTATATATATATGTTTATGTGTGTGTGTGTAAATATATATATTTATATATATATATATATATATATATATATACATATATATGACAGCAACACTCATCACTCACAACAGTGACAAAACAATTACATTGACAATCATGTTACGTTATTTTCAAAATGTTTCCTTTTCTTTTTCATTGCTTCTTTAACACACTACTTCTCCGCTGCGAAGCGCGGGTATTTTGCTAGTTAAAGTATATTTTGAACTTTTGAAGACAAACCCCTTTTTAGGCCAGATGAGGCTAAAATCGGCCAGTAAAGTTTGGGGTCAGGCTGCCTTGGGCAAGGGAAGGTCCTGGTCCGTTTTAGAAGTCTGAGAGAGGCCTCAATACCTTTTCGCAATTTGGCGTCCACTCAGATTACAACAAACCAAGTTTCACCATTAATTATCAAACCAGGTGCTGTTGCGTCAACTTATTTTTGTCTTAAGCTCTCGCCAGAGGAGGTTACGGTAGGTCTCTGACTGGAGCCCCATCACTTTGAGGAGTTGCTTCCATTCTTGTTTTCACAAGGGTTACATAGAGAATTACTGGTGGGGATAAAACCAAAAGCACAGTGGTTTACAGTCGCACACCCAATCCACTAGACCACACTGCCTAAATCTGATGAGCAAATCAAAACACCCTTATGCTACTGTGTGGCGAAATCCCCTTACCGTGTGAACTCCAGTAGGGCTTCAAGCCTGGGATGGTGGACGACGATCCTCCTCTTCAGCATCAGAGCAGTGTACAGGATGACAGTTTCCATTCCAAACTGATTGACGACATCTGGAACAAGAGACGTAGGTGAGTAATGCCCACTGGCACCAGTCACTCTAGCACTTACTGCTTGGTTTACCTGCTAGGGGCAGGAGTCAAGACATGACAGAAACATCAGACAGTGAAGAAATGATAAACGGAGGACAGAAAGTGCCAATAGTAGTGGGGGTCCAAAAAATGGGTGGCGTTATGAAGCTCCAGTGAGCCAAAGTCTAAAACTCTCACAAAAGGAATAAGAGCCAGAGGCCTAAAAATGACAAAGCCCAAAAAGGGAGAGGTGAACCGCCAAAACTCAAAGAGCAAAGCAATTAAGTGTTTAATCGTCACATTAAATAAAGAGAAGCAACAATCTGAAATCTTAAAATGTCAATTTAATAAATCTAAACACCAACTACTAAAATAACAAATTAAAAGGTAAGCCTAACTCACTAGAGGAGCCCACAAAACCAAAACAATAAACCAAGAGCAATTTTAAAAAAATCTGAGTGACAATCAAAACAAAAGTCAGAAGGCGAAAAGGGGGAACCACGAAAAAGGGAACCAAACAGCAAAAGTCGTGTGGGCAGCTGATGGCTCAGCAAAGGGAGAGGTTGACGGAGCTGAACTTTCAAATAAAGGGAGATTTAGAAGAGGAGACCTGACTGAAGTGTTTAAAATAATGAAGGGAATCGGAATCAGTCCAGTGGATCAAGACGATGAGTTCATCGAGAACACCGTTGAAGTGTAAATTTCACACAAACATGAGGAAGTTTCTCTTCACACAGAGAACCACAGACACCAAGTGGACTAAGTGGCCAAGTAGTGTGGTAGGCAGTAAGGACATTAGGGACTTTCCAAACTCAACTTGATGTTATTTTGGAAGAATTAATGGGACAGGACTGGCGAGCTTTGTTGGGCTGAATGGCCTGTTCCTGTCCAAATTTTCTAATATTCAAATCTCAAATCAAATATTAATAAAAAAAAGTATATTGAAAAAAAATGCAAAGTCAAGTAGCCAAAGGGCTAATGGGAAATGGAGTTTTCTATTTCTCTGTGTGTTTGAGGTACACTTCTGGCTGCTGACATCATTAAGACCATCTGGTCAGTCCATCCGTCAAACTTTCTGCACCCCCAAAGAATTTTCTCTTTTGAGTGGACAGTCTGTTATAACTGGTTTGACTTTGGTTGGCTCCTTCATTCCTCACACATCCAGGGAACAGCCAGACTTACCTCTGATTGAACCTGCTAAATAAGCCTTCCTGGCATCGTAGTCCTTAACCAGGAAGGAGCCGTTCTCTTCACTTTGGCAGATGCCCTTGGTGAGCACGGTGATGTAGCCCTCCAGCATCTTCACGGGACTGCCATGTTTCAGATACATCCTGCAAGACAAAAGAATCAGAGGCATTCAACATATCCTGCGAGAATAATTCTGTTCCATACGGGGCAAGTGGCGGACATGACAGAGGGTGATAAATACCGCAAAGAATTCCCTGGGGGGAGATAAGTGACTGAAATATAAATCAGAACAACCAATCATCTACCTGAAGTCGTTAACATGTTGACTGCTAAATACAAGTTAACTTGGAGTAGGCAATCTATAGATACCCACAAACGACCTCATACACCTTCTTCAGGGTTATAGTGCCTTTAACTCTTTGAGGGCTGAATATTTTTTCCAAAAATCAGTTTCTGAAAAGCAACGGTTTCACACAGAAATCAACATAAAACATCTGTTTCTGCATGCTGTGGCTGCCAGTTTGCCCAAGAATGTGCAGCAGGTTTGCTGCCAGGCTGTCTTTGTGTGGCTGGGGAGGCGGCAGCAGCAGCAGTGGTGGTCATGGTCACAATGCATTGCAATGTGGTTTCTACCTCTTGTCATTGTTAAGTGGCAGTTCTACCTGGTGAACATTGTCAGTACCACGATTAGCTGGGGACCAATCAGCTAAAGCTGGAACCTCACATTCGTTTTCAATCACTTGTATCAAAATCAGAGTCCAACAAGTCATAGTCCAGTTCAGTGATAACAGGAAAAATGTCATCTGCAGAGCATTTCGTTTTCCACATTCGCTTTGATCTCTCGCCAGATGTCACTCCCATTTTTGCCGTTGTTTGCGCCTTGCTACTCACAAAAGCGCAGGAACTCTCGGTCAGACCAATGAATCTAATGTTCCTTCAGACAACGAGAGTCCAACTAAAACATAACAGTTGGTTTTGTCACAGTTTACAGTTGATTAGCATTCTTCTTTTTGACAAAAGTCGACAACAGCCCTGAAAGAGTTCATTAGCACACACCACAAATGCCTTGGAATGGACAAGTCGAGAATGATGCCATTCATTGAGTGAGCGAGTGTGTCACAGGGGATGATGTAGATATTGCAGACTGCAGTTCCACTCTACTGAATTTGTTTCAATTAGTTGACACTTCCGCTCTTAGACTTAAGTGCCAGGCCACTTGTGGACTGGGCCAAGTGTTGCAAATTTATTTTAAATAATTGTAATCATCCTCTCATTCTCTGGCGCTGCCATGAGTGGCAGCCTTTCCAGCAGCTCTGTGTACGACTTTATTTTTCTACCTTTTTCTCTATTTTAGTGATCACTCCTATCACTTTCTTTTATGTGGACTCATTCCCTGGACACTTTTTACTTCTTGGACATGGATGTGAATTTCCCCTTGGGATTAATAAACTATCTATCTATCTACTGAAATCATTCTGCAAAGGCAACCCCAGGCCTAATAAACAGGCTCGTTGTCATTCTTTGAAAAGAGTGCAGTGAAATTCGTATGGACACGGTGTCGCGTGTTGATGAACATTTCACTGCAATCTCTACACATTCCCCCAGTGCCAACATAAGTAAGCTGACTCCCTGACCTCAAATCGTCGGTCTTCCTTACCTAAGAACATATTTATAATAAATGCATGCAACTTAGATTAGAGATACATTTTAAAGAAGAGCTGTTCACGATGCAGGTTTACACGCATGAGTAGCAGTTGGTGGAGTAAGTAAGACATTTGAGTGGCAGCATGATGTGCTCAGTCTTGTGGCACAACATTGGCACAAACAGACAAAGTCACGAAAGCGCACATGGGGTGAATGTGAGTGAAGGAGACACCAAGATCAGAATTCATCAATCAGACTGCTGCAAACTCAGGCTGTGGGCAAGGCCTGGCAGAAACTACCACCCAGATTGGCAAATCTATGTCATCATGGACGTGGCGCCTTCTGCAGTTCCAACCCCAAGGTACTGTATAAAACATGTCATTGGTTAAGTAACGAGAAGCATGAGCAGTAGCCCAAAAGAGAAAGATTGAGAGACGGTACCTGCACAAGACGTGGCCAAAGGCAGCATACTTCTCAGGATTGAAATCTTTAGCAGTAAGGACGATGGAAAAATGAGTGACCTGTTTAGAGAGGAGGAGAACAACAATTAGGCAATTTCATGACACAAGAGCATCAGCAACCAGAACTCTTTGTCAGCCCCTCATCTTTCCACGGCCATGTTCTTACAGATGTGGCCAACATCATTGGCCCCTTTTCATTTTAAGCCTATCATGAACAACATCTTCAGAAGTATTTGGAAACCTTGTAACTTCTGACCCCCAGAGTATCTGAATAGGAGGTCCAGTGCTATACCACCAAAAAGAATCCAGAACTGAACTTTAGGAATGCCAGTACCTCGTAACCCAAGGTGATAAAGAATACCAGAAGACATGATAAAGGTGTGGGGCAGCCACCCATATAATGTATCCTGGCTGCTAAAGTTGAAATTGTTGAACAGAGATGTTCACAAGACTGAGTCCAAAACAGAACTGATCAATGACAAGAAAGATGGCGGCTTTAAAGGCCCATTCAGGAAGTGACGTCATCATTAGGGCTGGAACCGGTAGCGACATCACCTTTGGGGCCGGACCCAGAAGTGACGTCGACGGGACTGGAAGTGACATCTTCGAGGGAGCCAGAACCTGTCGGGATTTCCCAGGAATGGTCTGCAAGTTACTGAGAAAGACAGTCAGCACACTCTGCCACCCCCTGGTTGGTGGTGGTATTACAATTACAGTGGTGCCTTGGTTTGTGAGAATTCATTCTGGTAACGTGCTTGTAATCCAAAGCACTCGTATATCAAAGCGAATGTCCCCATAAGAAATAAGGGAAGCTCAGATGATCCGTTCCACAACCCAAAAATATTCATATAAAAATGACTAACACAAAATATAAAGTAAAAATACATCAAACTAATTAATGGACACTTTAGCTTTGAAAAGAATTGTGGCTGGAGTGAGGGAGAAGAGGAGGAGGAGGAGGAGGAGGGTTATTGTGCAGGACGACTTTCACCCTAACTAACGGAATTCCTGCTGTCTGTTGGCTCACTGACAGTTGCTTTTGCCTCCTTTTGAGGATTTCGCGGAAATGTGACATTGCATTGTCGTTAAACAGATTCATCGCTCGCACACAAAATAAAAAAATGCTTTACGCACACACACATGTGCGTAAACAGTATCCACTTGTACGGATGTTGACTATATGAGTGAGACACGCCGACCGAGACCGAGCATGAGAGATGATTACCCACAATCCCACGGAGAGAGAAGAACCGTCGGCTCAGTTGTGATCACGTGACCCTCAGCAGGCAAAGCATATACGGACTACTCGTATTGCAAGACCTCGCTCGTTTATCAAGTTCAAATTCTTTAAAAATGTTTGCTTGTCTTGCAAAACACTCGCAGACCAAGTTACTCGCAATCCAAGGTTTTACTGTACTCCTGCCTCCTAGTCGCGCGTGTGTGACAATATACATTTTTATGGATTTTTAAATATGCTTCTGTCATCACTGACCTGAGCTTCGGCTCATCTTAATTGCCTAGCAGACAAGCTGTGCACACATGGTAGGCACTAAAGATCCGAAGGCTACCTTATGTGCACAACATTTCAGAATAAGAGAGACTTTGAGGAACGTAAAGTGGGACATATTAAACACTAGCAAAATACCCGCGCTTCGCAGCGGCGAAGTACTGCCTTAAAATTTTTATTAAGAAGAAAATTAAACCTTTTTAAACTGAGGGAAAATATACCAATAATTATTTGTTAAAGATCTCTTTGTATGCCACGTTGTCAGTTCGGCCCTCCGGTTGTAACATGACCAAGCTGTGCGCTGAGCTTACTCTTGAGCATGTAACTTACAGTTGGCCATGTGAACAGTAATCTTGTCTGAAATCTCACAGCTTGGATTGCTGCTGTCATAATCGGTTTGAGTTTCATGGTTTGTTTCAATTACGATAGTATTTGCAGGACTTGTGTTGAAGTGACATTCGGCATCTGTCAAGCGTTGTAAGCACACAACCGGTTTCATCGATAACTTCACATCCAGCTTTTGAAAGTTTAAACATTTCTAAACATTAAAGTGTCCACCACTGAAATCGTCTCCTGTGAATCTAAGATGTTTAAGAGGCATTGGCGGTTGTCAAAAGGTGTAAAATATTTGGCCATTTCGGTACACTTGAAAGCGACAACCGAACAATTCAGTGGCAGCCATCAACTCACATGCAGAACCATAGGTGAGGGGCTTAAGCATTTCACTCTTCTAGTGCTCCTGTGTAGTATAATTATCTCCTGTACCGTCTTCAGTCCACACCTTGAACCTGTCCCAGTCATTCAATACATAAGACACAATGTTCCTCCGGATATCAAGAGTGAGCCTGATATGGCCGTGCAATATGTAACACAGAGAATGGAAAAGGCAGGCACCATCTCTGGGCATGGGAACCACTCGGTAAGTGACAGTTCTTTGATTGATGGTGAGCACCTCGATAGACATGTTAATGGGGGTACGGTTGGAATGATAAAGGAAATGGGTACCTGAACAATGTAAAGTAAGTCTAAAATACCTACACAATAACTATAATCGTAATAAATGAACAATAAAACAGCGGAGAAGCCGTGGATTAAATAAAAAGGCTGTAGTTATCAGCAGGGAGACGTGAATCCCGTGGCGAAGCAAGGAAGGGAATGTAGAGACTGGAGCGACGGACGGCCTTATATAGGCAGGCAGCCAACAACGTGGGAGACGTTGGGATGGGGGACCCAACGCCGCCTCACACGGTGACCGAGCTGCAGGCTATGGACGTATATATGTACGTAAGTAGGATTCAGTTAGCGTTGGGAACCCGCGTACCAAATTTCTTGAAGGTGGGCCCCTAAGTAACAAAGACCGTTGGAAAGTTCAATATGGCAGCCGACAGTGGTGTCATATCACCGAAATAAGTATGTACATTGGTTTCGGTTAGCGCAGGGAAGCCGCCTACCAAATTTCGTGAAGATGGGGCCATAAATAAGAAAGTTCAACATGGCGGACATTGTTGACCGTTATGATCATTACGCGCAGAATTTCGAAATGAAACCTGCTTAACTTTTGTAAGTAAGCTGTAAGGAATGGGCCTGCCAAATTTCAGCCTTCTACCTACACGGGAAGTTGGAGAATTAGTGATGAGTGAGTCAGTCAGTCAGTCAGTCAGTCAGTCAGTGAGGGCTTTGCCTTTTATTAATATAGATTCCTGTACTCAGCTGGTGGCACTGCAATCACTACCGTCAAAGAAGCGATCTCACACCGTATCGGAGGAACAGCACACCCAAGGATGACAGTGGCAAAGATCTACAGTCAGGAAAACGTATGATGGAAATGAACTGGCCAGCCTCCATCACCTTTTAAGTTAAAAGAACTATCACCTCTCGTGGCGAGCTATGGTGTGCTTGGGTACTGCAGAGAACTGGATCACACCTGCCATTTCAAAATATTCAATGCTGGACGTAGTACATCAGATACGACCGGACAGAGTGGAAAAAGCAGCAGGTGGTCTGGACTTATGTGAATATGATATACTAAATAAGTGAGCACAACAATAATCCAAAAGAAAATGCTAAGCTGTCCGCTTGGGGACTACCAGGGGCCTCATGTATGAACAAAAATGTTGCGTCCACCCGTTTCCAGGCTCACTTTGAGAAGTACAGTTGTGCTTGAAAGTTTATGAACCCTTTAGAATTTTCTATATTACTTCATAAATATGACCTAAAACATCTTCAGATTTTCACTCAAGTCCTAAAAGTAGATAAAGAGAAATCAGTTAAACAAACGAGACAAAAATATTATACTTTGTCATTTATTTATTAAGGAAAATGATTGAACATTACATATTTGTGAGTGGCAGACGTATGTGAACCTCACGGATGATCAGTTAGTTTGAAGGTGAAATTCAAGTCAATGGGATGCCAATCAGCTGTGAGTGGGCACCCTGTGCTATTTAAAGAACAGGATCTATCAAAGTCTGCTCTTCACAACACATGTTTGTGGAAGTGTATCATGGCACGAACAAAGGAGATTTCTGAGGACCTCACAAAAAGAGTTGTTGATGCTCATCAGGCTGGAAAAGGTTACAAAACCATCTGTAAAGAGTTTGGACTCCACCAATCCACAGTCAGACAGATTGTGTACAAATGGAGGAAATTCAAGACCATTGTTACCCTCCCCAGGAGTGGTCAACCAACAAGGATCACTCCAAGAGCAAGGCACACGTGTAATAGTCGGCGAGGTCACAGAGGACCTCAGGGTCACTTCTAAGTAACTGAAGGCCTCTCTCACATTGGCTAATGTTCATGTTCATGAGTCCACCATCAGGAGAACACTCAACAACAATGGTGTGCATGGCAGGGTGGCAAGGAGAAAGCCACTGCTCTCCAAAAAAAACATTGCTGCTCGTCTGCAGTTTGCTAAAGATCACGTGGACAAACCAGAAGGCTATTGGAAGAATGTTTTGTGGACGGATGAGACCAAAATAGGACTTTTTGGTTTAAATGAAAAGCGTTATGTTTGGAGAAAGGAAAACACTGCATTCCAGCATAAGAACCTTATCACATCTGTAAAACATGCTGGTGGTAGTATCACGGTTTGGGCCTGTTTTGCTGCATCTGGGCCAGGACGGCTTGCCTTCATTGATGGAACAATGAATTCTGAATTATATCAGAGAATTCTACAGGAAAATGTCAGGACATCTGTCCACGAACTGAATCTCAAGAGAAGGTGGGTCATGCAGCAAGACAACGACCCTAAGCACACAAGTCATTCTACCAAAGAATAGTTAAAGAAAAACAAAGTGAATGTTCTGGAAGGGCCAAGTCAAAGTCCTGACCTTAATCCAATTGAAATGATGTGGAAGGACCTGAAGTGAGCAGTTCATGTGAGGAAACCCACCAACATCCCAGAGTAGAAACTGTTCTGTACGGAGGAATGGGCAAAAATTCCTCCAAGCCGGTGTGCAGGAACGAGCAAAAGTTACCGGAAACGTTTAGTTGTAGTTATTGGGGGGTCACAGCAGATTATGAAAGCAAAGGTTCACATACTTTTGCCACTCACAAATATGTAATATTCAATCATTTTCCTGAATAAATAAATGACCAAGTACAATATTTGTGTCTCATTTGTTTAACTGGTTTCTCTTTATCTACTTTTAGGACTTGAATGAAAATCTGATGATGTTTTAGGTCATATTTATACAGAAATATAGAAAATTCTAAAGGGTTCAGAAACTTTCAAGCACAACTGTAAGGTTGGTGGTGGATTTTAGGAGGCCCAGGCCCCTCATGGACCCCCTGATCATCAGAGGTGACTGTGCAGAGGGTGCAGACCTATAAATACCTGGGAGTGCAGCTGGATGATAAACTGGACTGGACTGCCAATACTGATGATCTGTGTAAGAGAGGACAGAGCCGACTATACTTCTTAGAAGTCTGGCATCCTTCAACATCTGCAATAAGATGCTGCAGATGTTCTATCAGACGGTTGTGGCGAGCGCTCTCTTCTACACGGTGGTGTGCTGGGGAGGCAGCATAAAGAAGAGGGACGCCTCACGCCTGGACAAACTGGTGAGGAAGGCAGGCTCTATTATAGGCACGGAGCTGGACAGTTTGACATCCGTGGCAAAGCAACGGGCGCTGAGCAGGCTCCTGTCAATCATGGAGAATCCACTGCATCCACTGAACAGGATCATCTCCAGACAGAGGAGCAGCTTCAGCGACAGACTGAGGAGACCCCACACTATGCGACTCGGGGGGGTAAACGTTAACATTATATAAAGTTATTGTCTGTTATGCCTGCATTGTTATCACTCTTTAATTTAATATTGTTCTTTATCAGTATGCTGCTGCTGGAGTACTGTATGTGAATTTCCCCTTGGGATTAATAAAGTATCTATCTATCTATTTATGTATTTTGACCAGCTTTAAGTTTTACTGTTGGCCATGCTCTCTTTCTCAGGGGTGGGGGTTGGGTTTTTTGTTTTCAATCCTATTTTTTGTAAAAATCTGTATGGAATGATGACAATAAAATAAATAAAAATAAAAAAAAAAATGAAAGAGAAGTACACAAGTACAGAAAAAAAAAATAAAAAAAAAGTTCAAGGTGTTCCCCTGGCCTCCTAGTTCCCCAGATGTCGATCCAGTCAAAGATCTGTGAGATGTGTTGGAACAACAAGTCTGAAATGAAGCCAAGTCACCACACAAGTTACAGGAGCTCAGAGGACCTGCTGCTAATGTCGTGGTGCCAGGCACCACAGGACACTTTCAGTGGTCTTGTAGAGTCCATGCCTACGTGGACTGGCACATGAAGGACCAACAGCGTACCAGGCAAGTTATCATGCTTTGGCTCTTTAGTGTATCTGGCATGCTGTGGTGGTCTTTTTCTTGGTATTGTTTTATTGTCAACCCGTTCCAAGAGGTCATGCAAAGAAAGAGCAGACACAATAGAACTGAACTCGACTGTTCAATAATTGAAATTATAATGCAGACTAACCCACAGTGCTCAGAATGTCCTACTTGCAGGAACAATTAAGATACCGGGATTAAATTGAAACCGTTTATGTCATTTTTGTGAGGGTGTCTTTTATAAATGTTATTTGTATGTATGCCTTTTTTTGGTGTTTAAAGACATACTTTGCATTATTTAGGTATTTATTACCAGTGTTGTTCAATTATTTATTGACCCCACATCTCTAAGAGGTCAAACCCCCAGCCCACGTCACCATCAGAAACCAATGCTACCTGGGGGGACACTAACACGCACACCCGCCGTCTCCCTGGCATCGCTCACCTTTTTCAAAGTGGCCTGGTCCTGCGCCTCGGCCGTAGTGATGTAGTACCAGAGCCTTCGGAACTGGCCAAACACAAAGGTGTGCAGCGCCCCCTTCTCGTCTGTCAGGCAGCACTTGCGTAGCAGCAGCTCTCGCAGCTCGGCACTTACGGAGGGGTAACACCAGACCCACAGGGAGTCGCCATTGGTGTCTTTCTCTAAGGCAGAAAAGAGATCAGTGTGAGACTGGAGCCATGACGTGACATAAACGGTGCACGAGGACATGAAGATCATCACATAACGCACCCTGCCATCCACCCCAATACCAACTTCCGTGGGTAGCAGCAGTACATTGGAGGCCACAAGTTTCCATCCACCTTAGCTAAAGACCCTTAAACTTGCACATTTCACAGCACCACACACATCATGTTCCCATGCATTCCCCGTGTTAAGTCAATTAGGCCATCATAAGTGGCGAGGTCAGAGTTACACCTGAGAAGCCGATTGATTTCAGCCTTCATTGACTAAGTCAGTTTTTAGTGGTTCATACGTTTCCATACACCAAGTTGAACAGCCTGGAAGATTCTGGAAATTGATTTGAACATTAGAACATCTCTGGACGAGAACAGGCCATTCATCCCTACAAAGCTCGCCAGTCCTGTCCACTCAACTCCTCCAAGATAACATCAAGTCGAGTTTTGAAAGCCCCTAACGTCTTCCTGTCTGCCACATTATTTGGTCGCTTATTCCAAGTGTCTGTCATTCTCTGTGTAAAGAAAAACATCCTAATGTTTGTGTGAAATTTCCCTTCACAAGTTTCCAGCTGTGTCCCCGTGTTCCTGATGAACTCATTTTCAAGTCAGCGTCTCGATCCACTGCACTAATTCACTTCATCATTTTAAACACTTCAGTCAGGTCTCCTCTTCATAACCTTAAGGCTCAGCTCTTTTAATCTTTCCTCATAACTCATCCCTTGTAGCCCTGAATCAGCCTAGTTGCTCTTCTCTGGACCTTCTCTTGTGCTGTTATGTCCTTTTTGTAGCCTGGAGACCCAAACTGCACACAGGACTCAAGATGAGGCCTCACCAGTGTGTTATAAAGCTGAGCAGACCCTCCTGTGACTTGTACTCCACACATCAAGGCGCTATATAACCTGACACTCTGTTAGCCTTCTTAATGGCTTCTCAACACTGTCTGGAAGTCGATAGCTTAGAGTCCACTACAATTCCTAAATCCGTCTCAAAAGGTGGACTCTCGATTTTCAGACCCCCATTGTGTATTCAAACCTCACATTTTTACTTCCTATGTGTAATTCTTTACATTTATTGACAATAAATTTCATCTGCCACAAATCTGCCCAAGCCTGTCTGCTGTCCAAGTCCTTCTGTGATGATATAACGGATTCCAAATTATCTGCTGATCCACCTATCTTGGTATCATCTGCCAACTTAACCAGCTTGTTACTTATATTCCTATCCAAATCATTTATAGATATTAAAAATAGCAGCGGCCCCCGCACTGCCCCCTACTGGTCACAACTCTTAACATCGGCCAGTTCTGATAAGGTTCCTCACACCATCACCCTCTGCTTCCTGTGTCTGAGCCAATTCTGAACCCATCTGCACACCACATTCTGAACTCCCACATCTTTTGTTTTGATACCCAACCTCTCATGTGGCACCTCATCAAATGCTTTCTGAAAGTCCACATCAATAACATCATCTGCTCCACTCTGGTCGTATCCTTTTATTTCCTCCTCATAGAATTCCAACATGTTAGTAAAGCATGACCTCCCTCTTCTGAACCCATGCTGACTGGTCAGAATAACTCCTGTCCTTGCCATGTGTTGCTCAATCTTATCCTTAATAATTCCTTCCATTAATTTTCCTGTGATGCACGTTAAGCTTACTGGCCTATAGTTGCACTGATCTGCCCTGTCACCCTTTTTATATGACGTGATGATATTTGCCATAAATGTCACAGACGTCTCTTGACTGTCTTAATTGAGTTCACTGGGAATGCACCAGTATCTGTATTTGAGGGTCCACACTTAACAGCCAGTGCCTTGTTGCCTCTGAAAAAATTGAAGCAACTCAGCCAAGAACTCAAAAAAAAAGAAATACACAAATGGTGGACCTCCTTAGGAGCAATCTCGAAACAACTGAAGACTTCTGACCAAAAAACTGCACATAAATACAAATAGCGAGGGACCACACAGACACTGCGTTGTTTAGAAAGAAGGCACAAATGAACTCCTAGGGATGAGCAAACTTTGTTGCAAAAAGTTCACCTGAACCCCAAGGAGGGTTGCACGGTAAAAATGGTATTGGAAAAGTACCAAGAAACCCAAATTGTACAATAGAACAGCATCAGCATTTGGGGATTTTTGGTAACATATGCAGATGTCAACTTTGACATGATTATGACTTCATTGGGCAATTACTTCTTTGACACAAACGGGACATCCTGGCTATCAAGAGCGATGCAGAATGTGTGCTGTGCAATGGCACTGCTCATCACGAAAGCTGGAGTAAGATGGCAGGTTTTGGAGTTAACTGTTATTTGCTTTGGAACCATTTTGGTAATGATACGGAGGTCTGAATTGAGCCTTATTTAACAGGTAGAAAATTCTTTTTTAGTTGTGGTAATTTTACTTCAAACACCCCTGATATTCTATATGGTGGTCCACAAGGGTCTCTTCTGGGTCCGCTGCTCTTTTCAATGTCCATGCTACCATGAGGTCAGATCATCTCGGGGCATAACGTGATCTACCACAGCCCTGCTGACGACACACAACTGTATTTATCAATAGCACCTGATGACCCCGACTCTCTTGGTTCACTGACACAATGTCTTACTTGTGTTTCTGAGTGGATGAGTAGGAATTTTCTCAAAATAAATAAGGAGAAAACAGAAATTTTAGTGATTGGCAAAAACGGATATAATGAAGGAGGGTATTAAAAATAAACTTGATCCATTAGGATTAAAAGTCATGACAGAGGTAAAGAATTTAGGGCTAACTATTGACTCGGACCTGAATTTTAAATCACAGATTAATCAGATTACTAGGACAGCATTTGTTCACAAAAGTTAGACCTCATATAACACTGCAAGATGCTGAGAAATGAGTTCACGCTTTTGTTTTCAGTCAACTAGATTACTGTAAAGCACTCCTCTCAGGACCACCCAAAAAAAACATCAATCGGCTTCAATGAGTGCAGAATGGAGCTGCTAGAATCTTAACTAGGAAAAGAAAATCTGACCACATCACGCCAGTCTGAGCGTCAC
Organism: Polypterus bichir lapradei; assembly: GCA_026402145.1. Classification (NCBI taxonomy): domain Eukaryota; kingdom Metazoa; phylum Chordata; class Cladistia; order Polypteriformes; family Polypteridae; genus Polypterus; species Polypterus bichir. The sequence goes on from JANRMT010062852.1 coordinate 16,874,276, forward strand.
TACACTGGTTACCTGTGTTATTTAGAATTGACTTGTATTATAAACACTGCTGATGGTTCACAAAGCCTTCAATAATCTGCTCCATCCTATATCTCTGAATGCCTCTCACCTTACACTCCAAATCGTAACCTTAGATCTTCAAATGAGGGTCTGCTTAGAATTCTAACAGCCAAATTTTAAAGAAGTGGTAAGGCAGGCGGCCTTCTGCTGTTGTGCACCTAAAATATGGAATACAAGTTTACTGAAAGAAATTCACCAGGCTGATACGGTGGAGCTCTTTAAAAAACTGCTAAACACCCATTACTTGAACATGGCTTTCTCTCATAGCTCCATTTTAGTGTAACCCTGATATTCTGTATATTCATTTAATTATAATTTTTTCCATGGCTCCACAATCCGTACTAACCCCTATTTTCTCTGCTGTCTTCTTTCTGTTTTTTTTGTGGTGTGATCTGCGCCACCACCATCTGATCAAAGCACCATGATATCTTTACATTGATGGACTGAAGGCCAGAGGTCCACATGACCAGCATCATATAATTCTTCCACATGAAGCCTGAAAACCAGGAGGACTGATTGAGATCATTTATTTTAGGGGGGCCGGGTGGCCTTGGAACCCCTGCAGATTTTGTTTTATTTTTTCAGCCCTCTGGAGTTTTTTTTCTGTCCTCCCAGCCATTGGACCTTACGTTATTCTTTGTTATCTAGTATTGCCTAATTTTTATACATTTTTCTTTCTTCATCATGTAACGCACTTTGAGCAACGGCATTTGTATGAAAATGTGCTCTAGAAAAATATGTTGATTTTGCTGTTGTTGAATGCTAGTATAAACACCAAACTCCGAATTTGAATACCAGTCCAACACTTAACCTTAAGACAACTACAAAGGAACTGGCAGACGAGCTGGGGGCATCCAGTACCAAAGTATCAACATTCACCATGTAGACCTTAGTCCTTCATTGCCATGGCCTGAATGGCTGCTGCACCAGGAAGAAGCTCCTACTTCAAGATGGCCATGAAATACGGAAGGCCACCAGGACAAAGACCAGGGGCTTCATGTATAACGCCGTGCATAGAACTCACACTATAACACGGCGTACGGATGAAAGTGGAAATGTGCTTACACACAAAAAAATCCAGATGCATAAATCTGTGCGTACGCCAACTTCCACGTTCTTCCGCTCCATAAATCCCGGTCAGTGTGAAAAGTAATGCATGTGCACGCGCCTGCTATTCTGCACCAACACCTCCCAGAATTACACCTTTTTGAATATGCAAATCAATATAAATAGCCCTTAAGCTCAGTGTTCTGTGAAAAGACAAAGACAAAAGCACGAGGAAAAATAGAAGAATTTCAGCGAATACCAAGTGGAGGCAAAGAAAAACGTAAACAGTGATATACAAAACAAAAGCAAGTTGATCGAGTGACATAGCGTGTCGGAGAAACTCGAAAGCTCAAGTTCACAAAGTTGCACAGTGCCCGAAATAAAAAAGAAGTTGTCAGATATCAAAGTCGCCGTGAAAAGGCGAGTCGTAGCCCACCATCTGAGTGTCATATGAAAGCTTATTAGGGTACAGAGAAAAAAAAATAGGCACACAGTGTGAAAAAAGCATGAAATGTCAACTTTAATCTCGAAATTTCCACTTTAATCACGTAGTTTATTTTGTCATTAAAGCAGAACGTCATAAACTAAATCTTAAAATCGTTTAATTCACTAGTTTCTCAAATCCCATTAGCCAAGCAAAATGACACCTTTTATTGGCTGACTAAAAAGATTACAATATGCAAGCTTTCGAGGCAACTCAGGCCCCTTCTTCAGGCCAGATCATCGCTAGCGCTACAACACTGTGTCCTCACATGTTTAATTATTAACAATACAGATAGATAGATAGATAGATAGATAGATAGATAGATAGATAGATAGATAGATAGATAGATAGATA
>JANRMT010062852.1:16884309-16908256 GCA_026402145.1 Polypterus bichir lapradei
ATTTTAAAAATAACGTAACACGATTGTCAATGTAACCTTTTGTAAGTAGTGCCTGGAGGATTCAGTGTGGAGAAAGTCTAGAGACAGAGTGTGTATTAACTTGTGGATTTTTCTGTGAATATATGGTGGCAGTGTGACGAAGTTACTTCGGAAGACGGCGTTAGCCGCGGAGCTCAGCTCAGAGCGAAATGAGGTAAATGGGAGGGGAGATGATGACGTGACTCCCCCACCCGCCTTAACTGTCAATCCCCCACAAACACAGTCTCTCGGAATTTGCATAAGCACACCCCTTCACCTGCAATTTTAACTTCGTTACAAAGTGATCAAAACTCTCGTTTATATCCTGCGTCCTCCCATTAAACTTGTATCCCGCATTACCCGTGGGCACGAAAAGCACCAGCGGCAGCCTGTCTATTAAGTTAATTTAAAGTTTAGGTTTATACCTCGCTTTGTTTCCGAAGTAGCTGTACTGATGAATATGGTAGTATGTCACTCGCTCGCTTCTTAATGTTTCGCTGCCTTCTCAATTATATAATGCATGTTTTGTTCAGCGTATTTTGGAGCTCTTCCTGGTTTTCTACATAGTGCATTGACAGTCAGTTCACGTGATTACGTGGGCGGCGTAATGATGTCACACGAAACTTCGCCCCCACGGCAGTCAAGCTCAACTCCATTACAGTAAATGGAGAAAAACAGCTTCCAGTTATGACCATCACGCGTAGAATTTCGAAATGAAACCTGCCCAACTTTTGTAAGGAAGCTGTAAGGAATAAGCCTGCCAAATTTCAGCCTTCTACCTACACGGGAAGTTGGAGAATTAGTGATGAGTCAGTCAGTCAGTCAGTCAGTCAGTCAGTCAGTGAGTGAGGGCTTTGCCTTTTATTAGTATAGATTCGGATTTTTGCCTGTAGTGTTTGTGGATTTTACTTTCACCAAATAACAAATCTTTTAATTCTCGTGGATATGCCTCTTCATTGGATGGCAACACTACTTTTCCCTGATGGCAACACAAATTAGACGATCTGCAAGTCTCTGACTTAAACTTTAAAGCCAAACAATATCTACATACTTCTGTCATATCACCAAAATGTCCATATATTCGACCTCTTTTCACCGTTCCGTTATTTCACCGAGTGATAATTTCCGTTTGTTTGCGCTAATGCGATCTTTACTATCAGTTTTTTTAAACTTTCAAATTTTACTACTTTCATAATCTCTAACTTCTGCTCCATGGGTATCGCGCCAAAGTTTTTGACCCTCTTTACGCCGTTCTACTTTCTCTTCTACTCTTTGTCTTTTATTTCCGCCCCCGTTTGCACCTGTCTGGTTTCCAATTCCACTTAGTCCAGGCTGATTATTACTTTCCTTATTTTCCGAATTTGCACTTTGATTATTATTGTTCTTTTTTGAATTCTTCTCTCTCCAACGTTTTTGGGTCTCTTTTCGATGCGCTGCCCTCTCTTATTCACTTAGTCGTTGACGTTTCATCTAGAACATATAAAATTATTGTCCAGAAAAGGACTACATCGAAGGAAACAAATAGATTGTATGTCTTGTATTAAAATGAGGAAAACAAAAAAAAGTATAAGAGCTGAGAGCACAGGAACTGTGTCCGACGATAGCATTCACACAAATGAGAGGCGAGTGGTTAAATCTCCAGGCACAGAGTCTCCTCTAGTGGGATTTGAAATTCTCTCTCTGAAAAAGTCTTGTCTCGGCTCGTCCCAGGATGTTTTTATATAATAGAGAGATGTCAATGTTTGCAAGAAAAGTTCCATACGCACAACTCAGGCCTCTGTTTGTATGTATGGCAATTTTATAGATCTGACCCCCTGGTGTGGCCGAGTCCAGCTCTCAGTCCAGTGGAGGACGGTGGCCGGACTTGACCAAAGCTGGTCACCAGACAGAGCTTAAGAGTGGAGAAGATGGCAGAGCTGAGCTGATGATTGGGGGGGGCCTGAGCACACAAGGCTGTCATGGCTGACAACTACTAAACACCCACGTCAAGCTAATGCCATCAATTATTTTGTGTTGATTTAGGTCACTTGTCACATGGACATTACAGTGTCTTTGTCTGTTGATGAATGTCCAAGATGACATATTAAATCCATTGTTTTGAGAGGGTTAATTTGTTTCAAAACTAGTTTTGTAAAACTTGACTTGCTTGTATGGAATGTTACTTGATTTTAATAAATTCCATAAATAAATAAATCCATTGATTCAACATTGTAGAACGATAAAACATGACAATGGCCAGAGAGGTGAACCCTTTTTATAAGTCCTGTGTTTTGCTGCTAAATATTTTGGCAAAATTTGATGTATGCCTTGTATTCTCTCAAACTCATGTCATGCAAGTCAGGTTGGCAGGATGCTGGAGCTTGTCCAAGTCACATTGGCATGGCAGTCCACTATGACGTGTGGGGGCTCCTAGGGGCTTGTCTGCAAGTGGAATGGGGTGCACGGACAGCAGCAACTGGGGTGCCCGAGCGGAGTCCTCTTAAGGTCAACGCAAGTCACTTGCCTTTCAAAGAGACGGAGCCAGTCCTGTCCTCGCACACATGAATTAGTCTTCCACTTGGTGATCTTCAATCCCAGAGTGCTCTGCTGTCCACACTCAGACCTGCTCACTCCTATTGGGCTTTTCATTGTCTTCCAGTGCCTCACTCCTGCTCCTTTATTCTTTCAGACCCCTCACCTACACCTGATGCACCTCAACGCATGACAATTTAGGTCAATCAGTGTTTCCCATCAGCCTGTGTAACATAAACTGGGCTCCATTCAACAAGTTTAATAAAGCCTGTGGTAACAAACTCTCAGGGGCGGATCTGGGTGTGTTCCCAGGGGTCCGTGACAGCAAGGGGCCAACCCGGTGAAATGAACGAGTGTCCACACACAGAAATCATCAAAGGGTGAGGACTTTCTGTCACCCAGACCGCAGCTTGGGACACTTGAGGACTGTGTGAACACAGGGCCGTCTTAACGCATTGGGCACGCTGCGCGGTTACCTGGGGGACCCACGCTAATCTATGGATGTCGTGACTTGCCGAGTGGTCCCAGTGCACTGCTTGGTCCGGGTAGGGGCCTATAATGCTGTTAAGATGGCCGTGTGTGAGCACCACATGAATAGGCCTGTGTGCTTCACTCTGTACACCTCTGACTAGAAACAGAAGAGCAGGTCAGGTCACTTACAGAAAGTCTCAGATGGTTGTGCACTTATGGGGGGCTATTGAGATAAATTAGAGGAGTCAGGGGGAGAACTTTGAGAATTGCCTTCAACTTAACACCCGCAAAAAAAAAAAAACTGCTGATGGACTTTCACCACACCAAAGAGCCTCTGTGTCCGGTCACAATTCAGGGAGTCGGTGTGGAGGTGCTGAATCTCACAGGTACTTAGGGGTCCACATCAATGACAGAGTGGACTGGCCTCATAACACGGTGGGATTATGTAAGAAAGGGCAGAGCAGGCGCCTTTCTCTTAGGAGACTGCGCTCCTTTCATTTGGGAAGTGACATCCTTCACATCTTCTACAACTCTGTGATGGCCGGTGGGGTGTGCTGGGCTGGGGACCTCACTTCAAGAGAGGACCACCAAATTAACAAGCCAATTAAAACAGCAGGATCAGTTATGGGATGTGCTCTGGACCCCCTGGAGGTGATAGCAAAGAAGAGAATGAAAGCAAAGTGGACAGTCATGATGAACAATGCTTCACATCTTCTACAACTCTGTGATGGCCAGTGCAATTTTTGATGCTGTGGTTATGTTTACGGATGACATTGTGATCTGTAGTGAGAGTAGGGAGCAGGTTGAGGAGACCCTGGAGAGGTGGAGATATGAGAGGAGAGGAATGAAGGTCAGTAGGACCACCAAGACAGAAGACATGTGTGTGAATGAGAGGGAGGTCAGTGGAATGGTGAGGATGAGGGGAGTAGAGTTGGTGAAGGTGGAGGAGTTTAAATACTTGGGATCATCAGTACAGAGTAACAGGGATTGTGGAAGAGAAGTGAAGAAGAGAGTGCAGGCAGGGTGGAGAAGAGTGTCAGGAGTGACTAGTGACAGCAAGAGTGACAGGGAAGGTCTGCAGGACGGTAGATAGACCAGCTGTGTTATATGGGCTTGAGACGGTGGCACAGGAGACAGAGCTGGAGGTGACAGAGTTAAAGATGGGTGTGACAGGATTAGAAATGAGGACATTAGAGGATCAGCTCAGGTGGGACGGTTTGGAGACAAAGTCAGAGGGGCGAGACTGCGTTGGTTTAGAGAGATGAGGGGTATATTGGGAGAAGGATGTTAAGGATGGAGCTGCCAGGTAAGAGGAGAGGAAGGCCTAAGAGAAGGTCTATGGATGTGCTGAGAAGCAGGTGGTGGGTGTGACAGAGCAAGATGACAAGGACAAGAAGATATGGAAACAGATGATCTGCTGTGGTGACCACTAACAGGAGGAAAGAAGAAGAAAATGGTGTGCTGGTCCACTAACATCACTTCAAGGGAAGCCCACCAAATAAACTAATTAAAATGGCAATCTTAGCTATGGGACACAATTTTTGATCCCCTGGAGTTAGTAATGGAGGAGATCATGAAGACAAAACTGAAAACCGAGTGCCATTATGAACAATGCTGCACATCCTCTCGATGACACACCAACACTGAGGACTTTCAATCATTCAGTAGATAAATACAATACAATACTAAATACAAAGAGGACTGTTTCATTTATGTTAGGTAGAATGCCCAGAGGGGACACGGCGGTCCTGCAGATTTTATTTTTTCTCTCCAGCCGTCTGGAGTTTTTTTGTTTTTTCTGTCCTGCCTGGCCATCGGACCTTACTCTTATTCTATGTTATTTAGTGTTGTCTTTTTTTCTCTTTTTCATCATCATGTAAAGCACTTTGAGCTACATTATTTGTATGAAAATGTACTATAGAAATAAATGTTGTTGTAGAAGTGTGTCAAGAAACACGACTTGGGCTCCTTCATATCAACAGTAATACGCCTGTAAAGCACCTCACTGGGACTGCCAAGGCAGGAGTTTTCTTTCTTTTTAATTTTCTGCTGTGTGTGTTCAGACAAAAGTGTTTATCTATCAATTTATTTATTTATTTAAAGAGCTCCTGTAAAAAGGCAGCTTACTTCCTGGTGACAAAGTTCATTCCTACAAATTTTTCATTTTAAACTTTTTTTTTTTAATATTTCAGAGTTCCTGGAGAACAGAGGTATCAGATCTGACAAATTAAGCACAGGCTGGGACTCTTTACTCACACGCGATCATAAAAGGTTAAATTAGAGTGACCAGGTGACCAAACCTGACTGTCTTTGGTGACATGGAATGAAAAATGGAGCACCCGGGAGAAAACCCACACAGTTATTGGGACAACAAGCAGACTTCACATGAATGCCACACTGGATCTGTGCAACAGCATCACTAATCACTGTGCCACCATGCCACACTTTGAGAAAAAATAGAGGGGTTAAAAAAGACAGCAATTTGTGATTAAAAACCAAGATACGACAAAAGGAGCAAACTCCACAAAAAAGGTGAATTAAGAGCAAAATAAAAAGAGAGAGTTAAGAACTTTAAACTTTCCCGGTGCTAGAAACTTTTCTAAACGTCTTATAAATCTGACACTACTGCTGGTCCAGTAACACCACAACTACTGGACCAGCACTTTTCAAAATGTAGAATCAGACAGAAAAAGACCACCTAATTAAACAAGGACTTCAAAAGATTAAACCGGCAACTAACGGCGGGACGCCCCTAGGACTGAACTTGAGACCCTCCAGTCTTTGCGGCACTTCCCGGTCAAAGGGCCATCTCTCCACCCACACGGCCAACGTCCTCACCGCACTCGTTTAATTGCCCTTTATGAAACATACAAAATGAGTTTCCATCACTGAAACCTTCAATCCCCCATTACTGTCCCCTGTTGCGATTCGCTCCCTCAAACGGAGGCCACCGGTCAACCAGAAAGAAGGTTTACTTGGTGGCAAGGAGGCGCGTACGAAAGGCCAGTCCGACAGCTCAGAGCTCAAGTTGCTCGAACCCTCACAAAACGAGTAAGAACGACAACAAAATGAAAGTAACGGCGGAGGACTTCCTGCTCGTCTTCTCACCGATCAGCCCGACGCTCATCATCAGCTGAACCTCAGTCTCCGCAGCCATGTTGCGGCCCCGCCCACTTAATGCCAGGCGGGTTTCACACAGGCGCGCCGCCGCGGAACACCATCGACATCTAGAAAACTAGATCTGCGCTTTATCCGCCTCCATCTTAGGTGAGGAGACAGGGAGGCTGCACATGCAAGAGGCATCCAGAAGCACCGCGCTACTTGATAGGGAGCTGCTTTGCCAGGTTTGGATTGATTTCCCCAGGGACATGGCAGCGGTCTCTGATAAACGTGGGAAGAGGGAGCATCACTCAAATGGAGAGCGTTATAGTGGTAAGTGGAGTGAGTTGATGTGAGCAGACACTTAGAAACGCCTTCAGAGAATTAGACGGGGACAAAGCCACCAAGTAATAATGACATTGAAAACAGTTATATCTGTAGTTTAAAGTTTCTTCCAGTGTAAATAATTAATTTAAAAGTGTTGTTTTTTCATTTTAAGTCTTCCTTTCTTAAACTCTGGATGTGTTAGAACGATTCTCTTGCCAGGTTTGGATTCAGCACCCTTCAAATCGATTAAAAAAAACCAAACGATTTTGACAGTGCTGAAAAAAATGCTCCTCCCTGTGTGGAGTTTGCATGTTCTCCCCGTGTCTGCGTGGGTTTCCTCCAACAGTCCAAAGACATGCAGGTGAGGTGCATTGGCGATCCTAAATTGTCTTTGGTGTGTGGCGACCTGCCCGGGGTTTGTTCCTGCCTTGCGCCCTGTGTTGGCTGGGATTGGCTCCAGCAAACCCCCGTGACCCTGTGTTAGGATATAGCGGGTTGGACAATGACTGACTATCTGAAAAAAATAAATGCAACTTTTTTCCGACTAGCGTTATGCGAAGACTGGGGTGATTTATGCGGATTCATTGCTGCCACCTGCTGGAAGAAAATTACAACTTCTTAATGATTTAATTTCCTGCACTAAATTTCTTAATATAGTGCATGTGTTCAATGAACTTAAATGTATATATTTGTTCATTATATAGTGCCTTTCACTCTATCATATTATGCTTTTCCTATCTATCTATTAATAGTGCCTTACACATCTATCTATCAATCTATTATATAATGCCTTTCACATCTATCGATCTATTATATTATGCCTTTCCTATCTATCTATTATATAGTGCCTTCCATATCTATGTATCATATAGCGCCTTTCACATCTATCTGTCTGTCTATTATATAGTGCCTTTCATATCTACCTATTTGTCTATCTTTTATATGGTATCTTGCATATCTATTGATCTATCTATTATATAGTGCCAAGCTCTGGAAAACAGAAATCCATCTCCGGGAGTTGGACATCGCAGCGCCCTCTCGACTACAAAAATGTCAGCGCAGCGAGGAGCGACGGACGTCACCGGTGGCAGCTTTGAAGAGCTCTGCCGCCCTCTGCTGGCGACACGGGGTGAGCGCCCTGAACTGGAAGGGAAAAAGGCGACACGAAAACGAAACTTCACTAAAACGAAAAACTCAAAAGCTAATAAAAAAAATGTTTTCGCGACTGTGGTGGTGCATCACTTTTATTACAACGAACACTTCGCTACTCGCTTGTATGGACTGAGTTTGTCAGCCTGAATTATTTAGAAAAACAGATACAAAATGACACTGAAGACAGAAAATGAGACAGACATGAAAAACAACAATGGAGATAGACGAGAGAGGCACTAGATAACAGACAGATTGATAAGTAGGAAAGGCGCTATATGATAGACAGACAGACAGGCAGACGAGGCACTATATAACAGATGGATAAAACTTTATTTGTCCCAAAGGGATAAACGTGGCTTTTTACAGAAGTTCTTTAAACATTAAATAATTCTTTTTTGTCTGATTTTGTGCCACAACAATTCTTTAGGCGTCCGCCCCAGGTCTGTGCTGTCACAGCATTACCAAGCAGGTGGCACAGCGGTGTCATGTCGCAGGTGCTGTCTGTGTGGGGGTCTGCACGTTCCCCACATTTCTGCAGGGGTTTCCTCCCACAGTCCCTGACTGTCACCTGACTGTGTTCCCCCTCCAATGGAATGGCATCCAGCTGTTGTTCCTGCCTTTGCACTTAGTGACAGCTGAGACAGGAGCCAGCTTTCCCGCACCCCTGCTCTTGATAAGAAAATGGATGTTAACTGGCATGTTAAATAACAGCGCAGACTCGTATTTGTCCACCTCTCATCTCCTTTTGATTTTTCCTTTTTGTTCCCTGCAGGCCCTTCGCTGTTTGTTCACTGGTGTCGTCCATTTGCTTTTCTCTGTTTTGTTTTGCTTTGTTAACGTCAGAGTGGCTGTGAAATGCAAGTAACACCGCAGACCATCCTGCAGAAACAAAGCGTTGTGGTCACAAAAAGTGAAAAACGACCCTCAAGTTCTCGACGTGGCAGAGACGCCTTTCTCTCAAAACTAAATTGGGCCGCTCCGGAAACAAAGCAACAAAGGGTGCCAGTAAAGTGAGGTGGGCGGCCACCTGGTGTCAAAACCACAGCCAGCCTTCACAAAGTGGCTGTTGCAGCGGCGGTCCGAGCTAAGGCGCTGCTCGCATTTTCCCTTTCACTTTCTCTCGACTATGCGCGGTCAACCGACCACAGGCCATCAGTGACGTCATGGGCTCCAAAGTGGGCTCGAGAACAACATGGCGTCACACACGTGTGCATGGGAGCCAGTCACAGGGACCAAAAGGAGGGGGTGGCGGGCTGCCAGAAACAGAAAATCTTACCTGAATACGATGATGTCACTTCCTGTCCCGGCCTCCCCGAGGATGACGTCACTTGCTGTCCCAGGCCCCGAGGATGACGTCACTTCTACAAACCTCCCTATAAAACCCCACTCCCCTACCTGTGTCGATCAGTTCTGTACGTTGTCGTGCTGAACACTTTGCCTTATTTTGCAGCCAAGGTCAAGTACACCGGTGGGTCCCCCAAACCTTTGTTTTGTGTCGAGGCTCTTTATTTCAGAGTGGTTACCAGAGTGGGCAGAAGCTGACGCAGTACAACCCGTGCATGATGGCTTCCGAGTAGTGTGAACGCACATGCTGCAGCGTCAAAGGATCACGGACACTCACTCGGCTGCAGGATGGCACCACTGGTGAACAACGTGCCACTGTCAGATTTCTTTGGGCAGAGGGGGTGAAACCTGCCGAAATTCACTGAAGGATGTTGGCTTGAAGCAGATCGGTAAGCTGTTTGGGTATCCATCTTGTGAAACGTTTATGGTACCCCAAGTTATCACACACTGCGGGGTGTGCAGATCCATAGCTTACATTCAAATGTGCAGCCACAGTGGACAACGATATCCGTCGGTCTTCTCCAATGAAGGCATCGGCCATGTCGATGTGGGCTTGTGTGCACGATGTCAATGCTCGACCACAGCGAGCTGCGGCGGTGACACTTGCTCTTTCTCTTCTTCATAAAGTTTCCATTGACTTGATGTTTTCACTTCCATACTGAACCGACATCCTCTGGTGAATGGCACGATGCAGGTTTCACCCCCTCTGCCCACAGAAACCTCCCCATGGTGCGGCGTACAGCAAGGGTGGAGCGTCCATCTTCATTTGAGCACAGCTGCACAGTTATCACCTAACTTTCAAACAGAGAGAGAGATAGATAGATGCAGGGTCACAGGGGTCTGCTGGAGCCAATCCCAGGCAACACAGAGCACAAGGCAGGAAACAAACCCCAGGCAGGGTGCCAGCCCACCACAGGGTGCCCACACACACACACCAAGCACACACTAGGGACAACTTAGAATCACCACTGCACCTAACCTGCATGTCTTTGGACTGTAACAATCTCTTTAAATTGTATATCTGGTTAACCAAACCTGGGGGTGGGCGAGCGAAGCCCCCTAGTATAGTGACATAAGCATCTTCACAAATACCTGACTTTACACCGGTGTCACTTGAGGGTCACTTGAGAGACTGCAGTGCAGGTATCACAAATGTGTCGACACCCATGCTTAACATGGACTGGTGTGTACTTACTGCGCTTGGAGGATGTGATCGCGCAGGGACACTTTGATGTCAAAGGGCTTTTTGTCTTCAGTTGCTTTTCTGAACTGCCAAATAAATAAACACGTGTAATCAATCACTTAATAAATGCTTTACACAACTCCACATTCATTACAAATATAGGCTCTGTAGAGAACTTTTGGATCTGTTTCTTAGACTTTTCCCATGATGCATGACAGAGTTAGCTACCAATTGCTTGGCTGAAATTTCTGCAAATATCAACAGTTTCAACCCCATCATCTTCATTTCAATGCAAACTGAATACCTGATGCATTTCTAGGACTTTATACACCAACGACAGATCAGCTAACTTTTAGGTGCCCCTTTTCAGGATTTTCCATAATGCTCAAAAATGCTAAAATACAATACAATACAATTTATTTGTGTGCAGCCCAAAATCACACAAGGAGTGCCGCAATGGGCTTTAACAGGCCCTGCCTCTTGACAGCCCCCCAGCCTTGACTCTCTAAGAAGACAAGAAAAAACACCTTGAAGGGGAAAAAAAAAATGGAAGAAACCTCCGGAAAGGCAGTTCAAAGAGAGACCCCTTTCCAGGTAGGTTGGGCGTGCAGTGGGTGTCAAAAGAAAAAGGGGGTCAATACAATACAATACACAGAACAGAACAAATCCTCAATACAGTATAAAAATTAAAATTTTAGAAGTACATAGCAGAATTTAACAGTGGATGACATCACATAATATGATTTGGATTTGTTTAGAGTCCTGGAGACCTCATCCATCAAGCTGCCTCCCCATTTGGCCATTCCAGAGCTGAAACAGCGCTAATCTGATGAAAGGACCCCTCTTTCCCATGATTCCAGCGATCCTCCATCAGGGATGACTTTACTATAAAGTCCAGAGGGGACTGGGCGGTCTCATGGTCTGGAAACCCTACAGATTTTATTTTTTTTTCTCCAGCCGTCTGGAGTTTTTATTTTGTTTTTTCTGTCCCCCCGGCCATTGGACCTTACTCTTATTCGATGTTAATTAATGCTGATTTATTTTGTTTTCATATTGTGTTTTTTATTTTTCTATTCTTTATTATGTAAAGCACTTTGAGCTACTGTTTGTATGAATATGTGCTATATAAATAAATGTTGTTGTTGTTGTTGTTATAAGCAGGCACAACAACTTGGTAGGTGGGCCGTGGCACCAAGTGCCACATTTGAGTACCGAGAAGAGAAACAGAACAGGTGATGGTTAGTATCAAATTCTAACTATCCTGTTACTTCTGTTTTAGTGCTAATGACTAACAACAGAGATGCAGTCTGTACAGTTAATCAGCAGCTCTAGTCAGGGTGTGTTAAACTGAAGTTGTGAGTCTTCAGCCTGAGACCGAAGGGGCATCTCTTATAGTAGCAGGCAGACCACTCCACAGTTTAGGGGCCCTGTAACTAAAAGCTCGACCTCCCACTGTTATGTTATTAATTCTTGGAATCATAAGCAGACCGCCATCTTGAGATCTTAATGTGTGCTCAGGTTTGTAAGTCATGATAAGGTCAGACAAGTAAGCCGGACCTCAGCCATTTAATGCTTTATATGTTAAAAGGAGGATTTTGAACTCTGCCCTAAACTTAACCGGGAGCGAGTGTAAGGACTTAAGAACTAGAGTTATGTGTTCGTATTTTCTTGTTCTTGTGATAATTCTTGTGATAACAAATATACAGTATTAGTGACATAAGGTAAATTAATTCCAAATTTGAGAACATTACTGTAGTATTTTCTTCTAACTACAAATTGAATTTCTACTACCTTTTAAAAGCTGTAATGGCCTATGGCAGGCTAATGTGGGTTAGTTCTTCTTAAGAGTTTTCCCATAATGCCTAAAAATGCTTGTCATCATATGATAGAGAAAGTCCTTTGCTACAATACAATCCAATACAATTTATTTTTGTATCGCCCAAAATCACATGAAAGTGCCACGATGGGCTTTAACAGGCCCTGCCTCTTGACAGCCCCCCAGCCTTGACTCTCTAAGAAGACAAGAAAAGAAAACCCTAGTAGGAAAAAAAAATGGAAGAAACCTCGGGAAAGGCAGTTCAAAAAGAGACCCCCCCCCCCTCCAGGTAGGCTGGGTGTGTAGTGGGTGTTTAAAAAAAAAAAAAAAAAGGGGGGGTCAATACAACACAATACAATACATAGAACAGAACAAATCATCCTCAATCTGTCTTTATATATAATACGCTACCGTGGCTGTCCATTTGTCTGTCCAGGATTTTAAGTCACCTGTCGCTCACAAACCATTTGACCTGAAATTGTGTCCACATCTACTACGTGATGTCTACTATCTGCTTACAGGGTGATGATAGACCTCCAGGGTTATTCCTCTTTCCATTTTATTTTTATTTTATTGTAGAATGATCTCTCGGCAGCAGCCAGCGGTGCGGCACATGTGTATGGGCGCCGTCCTCATTCCCTACCACCTTCACCGTCACCTCCCCTACCTCTTCATATCTTAAATCATTCTTGAGGTAGATTGAACACTTAAATGCCAGCTTAAGTGAAAAATCAAGGAAAACGTACTAAGTAATTGCAACACAAATACTGACTTTTAACGCGGAAACATGGCCGACGGAAGAAGAGAATAAGCGGACCGCTAGGGTGGAGACGAGAAGAGCCGCTCAGGAAACAGCAAGCACATCAACCTCTGAGCAAATGAATGAGTAGGAAAACTAGGAATACTCAGGTCAAGTGTATGTAAAGTGCCTTGAGCACGGGGAAGGCGCTATATAAATAAAATGTATTATTATTATTCACTGCACATTATCGTGCAGTGTGCTGTTACTGGTATTATATATAAAAACAAAATCCCACTGACTCACTCATCACGAAATCTCCCAAACCGTGAGGACTTGGGACTTGAAATCTGGAATGTTGGTTACCTTTGGCCCATAGGTAGGTGCTCGCCAAGAAACAGTTTTAAAAATTTTGTGGTCCAAGCATAAAATTTCTTATACTTTTTTAGACCCATTCACTCCATTTCTTTCTAAAATAAATGTCTTTAAAGTAAATTAAAAATTCTTTCATTTTTCTGAAGAGTACAAGTTTTGTTTTGATATTTTCGAGTTTCCACAAAGTGTTTCTAATTTGCCATTTATTTATCTTTTTAAAATAATTTAGTTAGGTTATTCCAAGGTATATTAAAACAAATGTATTTCTTTTTTGAGGATTTTGATTTTCATACTTTTTTTATTTTATTCTTTGTCAATTGCTCCGTCCTGAGTATGACGTTAATCTGCACCCAGCCCTACACGTAGGCCATCCGACCTGCAGGGAAAACCCTGTGGGCTGGTGGCAGAATTGGCACTCCGGCCACCATCAAAAACCTCCCACTGGTTCCGTTCCATCTGAACTAGTGTGGTGCTGAGGTGTCACCCATCGCATGGCTACACTCGGGTCCCAATCTGGGTTGGTCATGTGGTGGGTGCGGCAATGCGCTGTATCAGCACAGGCTCCTAACCTCTCCTCTCTCATACTTTCTTCACAAATTCTTCTATTAAGTTTATACCTCTTTAAATAAACCTGTAAAACTTAACTGAGGAAGAAAGGATTTATATTGACGTGTGCAGATGAGCAGTGACGGCGCGTGCCCGTTCTCCTCGCTGGCCTACATTGCGCACGGCCCCGCCTCTCTGGCTGCTCAGATGCGGGTTGACATTGTTAGCCACGTCTCTAATAACTGGCGGAGGTTCAAGCCGTATTTAGCACTTAAAATGTACGCTGTCTGGCTACTAAATAATACCAGGAGTGGTGCTGGGATCACTGGGGCTTTAGTCCAAAACAGGTTTTGATCATCACTGTTTAAGTCTTCTATACTTAAAACAGCTTATATTTGAGTAAACCATTTCAAGAAATAATCAGTAAGCTATTTTGTTTCATTTACGTGCTAACTCTTGCCTTATGACCTTTACTTGACGTATACTGTCACTCTGTATACAACACATTTTTCCTGTCGCTGTCCCGTAGCGAAGCACGGGTATTCAGCTGGTACAATATAATAGTGTAATAGAAATATTACAAGTGCAGAGCAGAATTCAACAGTAGGTGATATTACATAAGAGGATTTTAACTATTAAGTTTAGAAAAGGTTTAATGTGCTAAATAAATAAAACTAAACAAATGCAATAACATACTGATAAGTACACAGTCAACTCACAAAGCATTTCAAAAGCTTTCTGCGTCTACGTCTTTGCCACATAAGTTAAATTTGGGGGGTGCGTTGTAGAAAGTTTCCCATACTGTCCAAAAATATCCGTTATTTAAAGGACGCCCATGTTTTACTGCACCATTTTTTTTTTTTTGTCTTAAATACAAACTGAATTCCAAATGCATTATAATGGCCTCATAAGTCCATGATAGAGGGGCTAACTTTGTTGAGCTTGTTCTTAAAATTTTCCCATAATGCCTAAAAACATCTGATACCATATGGTAGAGAAAGTCACTGGCTATAAATACTACTGAAGAATGTTTACTGTACCATCACTAAAGAAATGCAATACCAAAGGCCGATGTGCTTCACGCATCATGTGTGACTGTGACTGTCGTGAAAGAGTAAGTGAATGAAAATGAGCACCTCATCGAGTCGAAGCCTTACTCTTTCACGACAGTCACAGTCACACACGATGCGTGAAGCACATCGATTGATTTAGTTCCGTATGCACTTTAGCGGAGAATTTTTCTATGACTGCGGTGGGCTGGCGCCCTGCCTGGGGTTTGTTTCCTGCCTTGCGCCCTGTGTTGGCTGGGATTGGCTCCAGCAGACCCCCCGTGACCCTGTAGTTAGGATATAGCGGGTTGGATAATGGATGGATGGATGGATTTTTCTATGAAAACTGCCATTTTAGAATATCACAGTGGCCCGTGTGGTCGTAATGTCCTGTGCACAGAGTACAGTGAAAGTTTTGCACGTCCATCTAATGTGTAAAATGTATTTGGGAATATCAATTAACACTTTGAACAATCCAGCTAGGAGAGATGCAGTTATACGGCATCTGTAATCAAAATACAGCATTTAAACCCCTCGGTGCTGCTGTGTATTTAAACATTAAAGACCTAAATCTTTATTAGATGAACATTTTTGCTTTAATCAATATATATAATTGAGGAGTTACAAAAGTGGTTGTGTAATAAAAAAATGAACGAAAGAGCTGGCGCCACTCAATCAGTGCCCAGATTCCACAAAATGCTCTATTTGTGAAAGAGCGATGGCAGGGCTGAAAATGCACTTTTGAGGAACAGAACTAGAAAGTGTTCCTCTTTCTTTATTTTGAAATTGTACTAGGAAAAAAAAAAAAATATATAAATGACCTAAAAGTGCAGCAGCCAAGTCAATGCACAGTTTGTGTTCAAGTGCTCTGCTTGTTGCTCATCTGCAGTGTTAAAAGAGGAAAGGCCCGCACAGCTGACTTTATTTCATATTCGCTGTTTAATCAGTTACTGCTATTCGCTTGCACGTACGTATTTCAGAGCGGGGACTCATTTCCTGCAAACCTTTTAGCCCTTCCAATCCAACATATCCAACCCAGTAAGTCAAAATGAACAAATGAATTGTATTGTGTGCCATTCATGCTGCTGGTGTACATTGAAACATACAAGTTTGGACAGTCATGTCTTCAGTTTATGAAAAATACCAAATTAATGTGGCTTACAAATTTATTTTGGCTTAATTTAATAAAGGCTCTAGAAGTCAAAATTGCTGTCGTTTATATGACCAAGAAAGGAGTAAAACAGAAAACAATTTGAATCCATTTGTAGAAGAGCGATTAACACCAAGTTTAACACATTTGAATCTGTGTGTGTGTTTTCATTTAAAAATAAGCGAGTTGGTTTCAATTTGATTTTTTTTGTTGTTACAAAAAAGTCGTAGTCATGTCTGGAGATTATCTATACTGTACAACAGTGCAATGTTGAGGCTAATTAACACGCTGAGTAGATATGAACACAAAAAATGGATTATTGTTAGAGAGAACCCAATATTTAAATACAATATAAACTCAGTTTTTGTTCATTTGAAATTTAAAAAGCAAACAGTGGACAAGTAGTTTGAGAAACAAATGCCTTACGGGTCTTCTATAAGTTGGGTTCTTATTAAACACACACACACACAATCCCAGTGTCATCTGCAACAAAAGAATGCTGAGCATAAAATGCTATTCCAGTCATCTTCATTCAATGTCTTTGTTCTTTTACACATTTTAACCCTTTTTCTTTGAACGTGTGCCTCTAAGGCCAGCACCCTGGAATTGTTTCTCAGACCACACACACTGATAATGTTCTTCTTCTTTTATGCAGTTGTACATCGGAGGCTTCCTCTTCTGGTTAGACGAGTTTATTCTCATCTCTCAAGACAGTAACTGACACCTCTGGATGTAATCTTTTGTTTCTATTGTATGAAATTGCCTTCATTCAGCTTAAAAAACATATTTCCTGAGAAAGATTTGAACCCTGAACAGAACTTTAGCAATGCCAGCACCTTGTAACAAAAGGAAATAATCTATGTGCTTTATTGAACAGAATAATAGGTTTCAGTGGTGCTAACACACTTACAAAGGTTTCTCTAATAGCCAATTAGCATTTAAACACGATTAGTTTAAGATAAATTAAGGGAGCTGCTGAAAATGGGCATTTACACTCACATCTGAATAACAAATTAAAAACAGTCATTTCAAGAAGTAACAGTCATTAGAAACACTCGTTTTTAAATCACTTCAATGGTATCTTGGTAAAAAAAAATTCTATTAAAAACATTAACATTTCTGGTTGATTCCAAACTTTTGAATTGTAGTGTATATTATGGAAAAATTCAAAAAATAACTGTCCAAATTTAACCTATACTGTGTAAACACAAGCGTACAAAGTTCAAATTTTTAATTACATTTACACATTACCATCTTTACGTTTAACCAAACACTTATTACAGGTATTTATTTATTTATTTATTTGTCAGTTCAGGAAAGGGATTGCGGACAAAAAACAGCAGTTAACATGTAACTGAATAAACTTACCTACTTGTTTGCCAGTTCAGGAAAGCCACTCAAAACAAAAGAAAAAACCCATTAGCCGGTCAAGCAAATAACCTGCGCGATCACATAAAAACATACAATTTTAAGCCCGCTCGACTCGACCATAAACGGGAAGCGATCAGAAAATATCACAAAAGAGAGGCAAGTAGCTACTAAAAGCAAAAGTTCTGCATTAGCATCCTAACTACCATCCATCTTCCAAAGCGGTTTCTTCCACTCTTTTTCCACGCACAGGTGTCAATTCTGCACAATTCTTTTCAAAGGAAGATTCCCGGCCAGCCGACCACTTGTCTCCCTCCGTCTTCCGAAACCAGCTGAAGATGCCTCGGTCAGGTCAGAGTTGCACGCTTGCGCACTGAGTTCTCGCGCGCTCGCCAAGGCGGGCGCATGCGCTCTTCGTGCTCTCCCTCGCGCTGGCCGGCACCTGCGCAGTCGTCAGTCAAGCTGGAATGCGTTGCCCCAAGTTTTGACTCAGCGCCGCTCGCGTTCATTCCAGACACTTCCACCCATTTCTATGACGTCAACGGAGCATTCTATAAAGGCCACTGTCCTGGGAACGCAATGGCACAGTCCTTTCTGCCTAGAAGCTTTTGCGGTCTGAAGAGGCCCCCGATGGTGCAGATGGCAACGAATGATCCGCTCCCTCCCGGCTGGGAAATTAAAATTGACCCTCACACTGGATGGCCGTTCTTCGTGGATCACAACAACAGGACGACGACCTGGAACGATCCGAGGCACGACCTGAAGCGGGTAAGGTTGGCGGAGGGGCAGCTGCGGGGTGCTGGGGGTGTCGCAGTGCAGTTGGTGTCCCTAGGTCATGCCTTCAGACGTCAGAGGCTGGACCTCATGGAGTGGTGTCTGCCTGACCGCCTCCCTGTTGAAAGGCGCTATATGGAGAATATTTGAGTCGCACATAAACAGCAACAAAGTAGAAAAGTTCTTTGGAGGGGGGATGAATGTTGGGCTAGAAAAGTGACAGCTGCCAGTGTAAACCTGAACCGCTTTGGTGTGGCATGATTAGACTGGCCAAGTTCTTTGGGATGGACCGGGCCAACTTCTTCGGGATGGTAGCTGGTTCAGTTGGGCCGAACATGAAGGCGAAGCTGTGGTGATCTGAGCTGCTGGCATGATGTCTGTGGCAGGAGCCAAACAGTTGAGCACAAGTTACTGTGACACTTAGGGAATCTGCTGGAAGTGTGCAGCTGTCAGGAGCAAAAAATAGAAGGGCGTCCATCAGAGTGATGGTGTGGGCTGAGAGCAGCTGAGCACTTGGGGTCACAACTGGGACTTCCTGGTGTGTGTGAGAGCCATGGCAATCAATCATTCCCTATCTTTACGGTGTCTGTTATTCTGAGCATTGTTCAAAAGTTCTTTGCAGGGGGGAAACAAAACAGAAGAAGACACCTGTGAGGCAAGGAGAGACAACAAGGACACATTTGGGCAAGGATAACATAGCAAGTGGCACGTTATGTCCGATTGTAAGCATGTGACGAGCGCAAACACTAGAAGCTAGCCACGTGTGTGGCGGGGCATTCACAACCTAGAAGCTGTGTGAAGAAGTTTGAGGTGTCCTATTGGTATTTGGACACACACAGACACTTTTTATGTGTAGTCCTTGTGACTTGAGTGACCCCATACTAGTTGTTTGTAGGCAGCTTGGCCCATGAGACTATCCTTAGCAAAAAGCCATGAGGGTGTCTCCAAGCGGCGTCCCCATTCTTTTCTTGTAGGCTGACCCGAGTGCCACATTCTTCAGTGGAGAATTCAAACCTCTGAGACACAAAGGCCGATCAGAACTGTACTTCTACATTGTGCCACAAAAGAGGAGACTATCAGTGCTCATATAAAGTTCAGGAGTCACACATTCTCGGGTAATGTGGCAAATTCTGGTGTGGATATTCTGAAACACAAGCAAATGGCTTGACTACATGGGGCAGTACTTTTTCCTAATTCACTTGGTGAGGCAAGTGTTTAAATAGCTGAGTCTTCATTGAAACATGTGTAAAAGTTGGGGGCAGCTGTGACTTGGCATCTTGTCAGGGTGCTGATGGTGCAACAGATTGGTCATTGAGGACATTTCTTGTTATCATGCAAAAAATCTCTTTGCATATAAAGCAAAATGAGAAGAATGGCCGAACAGTTGAGCATGTAAAGTTACTTTGCTAGAAGGGGCCATAAGCATATGTGGGGAGCAGCCTGGCACATTCGGGCCCTCAGACATGTGTGCCCCGCAAAACATGGGATTGCCATTGTTGCCATGATTAAGTCAGAATTCTCCACATACTTGGCCTTTCCTTTTGCCTAAGAGGAAGCCCAAGAATACCTGCTAGTGCTGCTCAGAGAATTCCAATATAAATTTGCAGGTTTCCACAGCAACTGAAAAAGGAAGCCATAACCTGTTCCTAATTGGCACACGCACACACATGTAGACGTCTCCGCACAAAGAGGCAAAATCTCTGGATTGCGTGGGAGGAGCTGGGGATCTTCTAGCCAGGTATTTCCTCAGCAAATGTTCCCTGCTGCACACAGGTCTGCTTCCTGTACACCTGTAATAATCGGCTTCTGTCTGTCACCACGGGAGTGAGTTGGTTTCCAAAAGCAGGAGGGCGGTTTCTACTTTTGAGGATTGTGGGCTGACTAGAGCAATGCTTAATGCATACTAAAGGCCAATAGCTGATAATGGAGGAGTCCATGGCCAGGAGGCACAGTTTTCAGAATGCTGTGGGAATCTGGAGCAGGTGGCACTACATTTAGTTTAGTATGACACCATTTGATAAAAAAGGGCAGCACGGTGGCACAGCGTGGTGTCTGCATGTTCTCTCCCATTTCTGGTTTCCTCCCACAGTCCAAAGACAGGCAGGTTAGGTGGACTGGCAATCCTAAATTGTCCCCAGTATGTCAGTGTGTATGGTGCGTGTTCGCCCTGCGATGAACTGGTGCCCTGTCCAGGGTTTGTTCCATCCTTGCACCCTATGATGGCTGGGATAGACTCCAGTAGACCCCCGTGACCCTGTTCAGGACTAAGCATATTTGAAAATGACTGACTGACCTTTAGATAGATAGACAGCACCCAGGTACACCACCATAAAGCAATTGGCCATTTCTATTCAGTAAGTGAAGGGCCACCATCAGGGTGAGATTCTGGTGCTTTTTAAAAATTGGTAGCGTGTGACACTGGGACGGTTTAAATAAGAAATTACCAAATAAGAGACGTAGGAGTAGAAGGAGTCATGCTTAGAGTTCTGTGTACAGAGGACAGCGAAATTCTTACTTGCGTGTGCCAATCAATATGCAACGTCTGTCTCCAGTGCCGTGGAATCAGTTAGGCATAGATGTGTAGGAAAGGAACTATCTAAAATAAAGTGGGAGAGCGTGGTAGAAATGAAAGGCAAAACTTAGACACTGACATACAGAACTGAAAGGCACTATGGGAGACATAGATGTGAAAGGCACTATACAAAAGATATCGGTGGAAAGCACGGTTTAAAACAGACATGCAGAATGAAAGGCGCTGTGCAATACAGGCATATGTAGTGCAAGATGTGAAAGTACTGCACAAGACAAATATTAAAATAAAAAGCTGTATATGATAGAAAAGCACAATATAAAATGGATACAATCTATAAATAGAAGTGAAAGACACTATATAATAGAAGCACATATGAACGGCAGGCAGAAATGAAAAGGTACAATGGCACTCTGGTGGCACTGCTGCCTCGCAACAAGGAGGCTGTGCTTGACGTTCCAGGGGTGTGGAGTTTGCGTGTTCTCCTTGTGTGTGTTTCTTCTCGGTGTTCCAGTTTCCTTCCACAGTCCAAAGACATGCAGGTTAGAAGGACTGGCAAAGCGTGTGTGTGTGTCTGTGTGTGTAGTCATCCTCTAATGGACTGGCGCCCTGTCCAGGGATTGTCCCTGGTTTATGCTCAATGCTTACTTGATCCAGGGATGGATACAAATGAACAGCACTTGTATAAAAGACCAATAAAAAGTCATGAAAGACGCTATATAATACAGGCACATGAAACACAGAGAAATGTGAAAGATACAGCGTAGGCCATAGATAAAATGAAAGGCAGTGTATAAAATATAGAATTAGAAATGACCGGCATTGTGTGATTGATACGATAAGCACTATAGAAAACAAATCAAGTAAATAGACATGAAAGACACCATATAACAGGAACACGCATAACCGATAGAAATGAAAAGCACTAATATAAAACCTAGATGTGTGAATAGAAATTATGACTCTTTATGATAGATATGAAACACTTGGTGCAGAATATAAAACAACATAGAAGAACAGATGGAAGCGGAAGGCACTATATAACACTGATATATAAATAATATGCAATGAAAGGCAAAAAACTACAGACAGATGCAGATAGAAGAGACGGGTAAAAATGAATGGCCGCTTCATAATAGAACACTTATAATTGACAGCAGTAGCAGTCGTACTGTCCCAGGTACAGAGTTCGGTGACATTCTTATTTGCATGTCCAGTTAGTATGTGACATATTGTCTCGCCGCAGCACAATGATCAATTACAATTATCACAATACAGAGAATAATTTGAATAGACAGATAGAAAGATGGGCAGGCAAGACATTAAATGACATCAAGTAGGGCAGATACGTGTGAAAGGCTCTATAGATACCTAGAAGTGAAAGGCACTATATCATAGATAGCTGTTGTATTGTCCCGTCTATGGAGTCCAGTGAAAGTCTTCCTTTCACGTCGGACCAATGTGGCCACTCCCCGGAGCCACTGTCTGGACTGACTAGCGTCCTTTGTAAGTCCCGCGTGCTCATCATCATCATCTCTTAAGCTCGGCTAATCTCCATTCTAATGGCAAGCTTTCGGAAGACGCATCATCCCAAATCAGAACACAAGTCATTTTTGCAGTGCTGATGATGATACAGTACAGAAATGGCGTGCAATATGTCCGCTGACACATGGAGGCCCGTCTTTATGACTGCTGTGCTGTTCAGTTCAGTTTCACTGAGACCCTTTTCCTCGACAGATGCTTCTGGAGTTGGCTTAGTCACACTTGGCCTGTCTGACCTGACCAGGGGCCATGAGAGAGCAGCGGCCCACGTGCCTCACTTCCAGGCAGATCAGCGTGAAGCTTTGGCTTCCCTACGCCCAGACGGACCCTCACTGATGCCTGATAAGGCACTGACCTGACTGGTCGTCCACATTGTAAGCGCCCCTTTGGGTAAAATGAGATCCACGAAGTCCACAGTGAACTGAAGGTGAGAGCGACTGAGGACTGCCATGCAGTTACAGCCTCACACAGCATGGCCTGTTCTGTACTGAAAACCGAAAAGCCTGCTGTCAGTGAGGGGGAGTGGCGGTGGGGGGGTGACGGTACAATTGCTTTTGCCTTGCAGTGATTGTTATAATTACACAACACACAGGCCTGTGAGTCAGGCTTTACAAGAAGTCTCCTTTTTAGGGTCCTGGCTATATATAGAAAAGGCAGCAGAAACACGTCAAGGCAGTGCTGGCACATCCAGTGCCGACAGGAGCCTAAAAACAGAGTGGCTCACTGACTCTCCCATGAGAAATTAAAGCCCTGGGCAAGAGGGCAGGCCAATTGCAGTGGCAAACAGAGGAAGATCTCAGTGACTCGAATGATCTGCACCTCTAGCTTGTGCCCATTCTTAAAAAGTGGCATGTTTGGGCACCTTGCCGGCTTACCCACCACTGTTATAAAAAAGCAGAGCCTTTGAAGTCCTTTTTTGGGCATTTTGGGACGAGGCTTACCATAGCAGCAGCCAGGATGCCCTTTTTGCCTCCACACTCCAGCGTTCTGATATTGTGGACTTGTCTCAGGTACGATTCGCTTTGAAGGCAGAGCAGACACCTTATTTCGTATGTTACATTTCTGCTCTGCACATTTTTTTCAGGTTTAGGTCACAGTGTTGCATCCTTGAGCTTCTCTCGCCACCGTGGCTACAGTTTATTTGTGTTACTAAACTGAAAGTGGCGACTTCTTGCTAAGATGACAAGATGGTTGGAAAATGTGGACCGAGCCCATGTGAGATTCATAGGCTGGGTGTGATATGCAGCTGCTGCCAGCGGGTGACGCATCAAATGGAGGCCTGTTAAGCCCCTACTGCTTGGGCCTTAGCCCACTTGGAATGACACACGCGCTGAATTATCTTCACGCTTTTTAATAAAGGTCTGCCGACCCCTGGCGTGCTGTGCCTGCTATCCCTGCTCTGGCTGGCATTTCCCTTGTTCGTGGTTCCTATAGCTGTGGGAAGGCCCAGGAGTGTGAGAGGTGGAGCAGCCCAGCACTGTATCTGTGTCAGGGTGGGTCCAGGTCAATGCTGCTCCCCATCCGTCCATCCATCTTCCCTAACTTGCTACTCAAGGTCAGGGGCAGCTGGAGCCTATCCTAGCGATCACAGGGCACAAGGCAGGAACAAATCCCCAGGCAGGGTGCCAGCCCACTGCAGTGTCAGCAATATACAGCGGGCGCTAAATTCATCATATATCTTCAACAAATATACCACAAATAATTAGTTAGCACCCAGTGTATATTGCTGAGGTGCGATTCTGATAACGTTAAATGAGTTTATGTATTTAAGATATTATAATTGCATTAATAATGTTTTTCCTTTAACTGACCAGCTTAATCCAAATTTAACAGATTTATTGTTAACTAGCCACCCCCCGCGGCGCCACCCGCGTAGTAGTGAAACAGGACAGTGAGGAGGGCCCTGCCCGGCGCCCCACTGCTGACATCGTGATTCCCTCTTCTTTGGCCCGC
>JANRMT010062852.1:16981759-16999957 GCA_026402145.1 Polypterus bichir lapradei
TAAAGGGTTCACAAACTTTCAAGCACAACTGTACATTTGTCTTGACTTTAATCGGAAAAGGTACAAAAACGGTGGCCCTCTTGAGAAGTGGTGTTCTATTTGTTGGACTCTCCCCCCATGTCAGCCCTCCAATTTCTTTGTTGTAAACCCATTTTGTTTTACTTTCTTCCAGGAACGTCACTCATCTAATGGACCTTCTGCGTCTCCACAGCCGACAGCCCAGGAGAACTACAGCCCTCCTGTCAAGGAAATGAAGCCTCCCAGCCTACGGCCGGGCTACATCTCCATCCCTGTTGTCCACGAGAGTCTGGAGCAGCGGCAGCAGCATCCATTTGCTTCCTACGCTCAGCCTGGAATAGCACGGTTTAAAATGGAGTCTCGGGAACAGTGTCCACCGGCAAGTCATTCAGGACGCTCGCAGTCTGCCACCAGAGAGAGTCCTCCCGCTGAGCCGCAGTGCACTCAGAGCTCTCCGACATCAGACCCGGGCCTTCATGGAAGTGAGGTAACTACACGGGCCAGCTACGTGTGTGTGTGTGTGTGTGTGAGACCTCGGTGACGGATGAACTGGGGACCATCAGAGCCTCGGAGGCCTGTGTCCGTAGTTGTGCCACTGTTCCACTTCCTGGAAGGCTGATGGGTAGGAGGCATTCTCACACCACGTCCAGTAAATGACACACAAGTACTGAGGAGAGAATCGAGGAGGAAGGACAACAACAACAACATTTATTTCTGTCACACATTTTCATACAAATGATGAGCTCAAAGTGCTTTACATGATAAAGAAAGAGAAAAAAAAGACAAAATAAATAAGAATTAAAATATGGGAATACTGATTAACATAGAATAAAAGTAATGTCCGATGGCCAGGGAGGACAGAAAAAACAAAAAAAAAATCCAGACGGCTGGAAAAAAAAAAAAATCTGCAGGGGGTCCGAGGCCATGAGACCACCCAG
The DNA here is from genome assembly GCA_026402145.1 of Polypterus bichir lapradei. NCBI lineage: Eukaryota > Metazoa > Chordata > Cladistia > Polypteriformes > Polypteridae > Polypterus > Polypterus bichir. The sequence goes on from JANRMT010062852.1 coordinate 16,982,716, forward strand.
CCCCCCTAACATAAATGACCTCAATCAGTCCTCATGGTATTCAGGGTTCACATGGAAGAACTTGATGATGCTGGTCACGTGGACTTCTGGCCTTTAATCTGTCAGTGTAGGGACATCACGGTGCTTTGATCAGGTGGTGGGGCTGCAGATCAAAACCACAGAAAACCGGAAAAAGAACAGAAGAGAGAGTAGGGGTCAGTATGGATTGTGGAGCCATCATGAATAACAATGATAATTAATTGAATATACAGAGCATCAGGATTAAGTTAAAATGAAGCTCTGAGAAAGCTATGTTACAATAATGTGTTTTTAGCAGTTTTATAAAGTGCTCCACTGTATTAGCCTGGCAAATTCCCATTGACATTGTGCATAACAGCAGAAGGCTGCCTGCCTCACCACTTCTTTTAAGTTTAGCTCTTGGAATTCTAAGCAGACCCTCATTTGAAGATCTAAGGTTACGATTTGGAGTGTAAGGTGAGAGACATTCTGAGATATAAGATGGAGCAGATTATTGAAGGCTTTGTAAACCATCAGCAGGATTTTAAAGTCAATTCTAAATGGCACAGGTAACCAGTGTAGTGACGCTCAGACTGGGGTGATGTGCTTGGATTTTCTTTTCCAAGTTAAGATTCTAGCAGCTCCATTCTGCACTCATTGTAACTGATTGATGTTTTTTTTGGGGTGGTCCTGAGAGGAGTGCGTTACAGTAATCTAGTCAACTGAAAACAAAAGTTAGAACTGATTTCTCAGCATCTTGTAATGTTACAAGAGGTCTAACTTTTGTTATATTTCTTAAGTGAAAAAATGCTGTCCTATTAATATGTGATTTAAAATTCAGGTCCGAGTCAATAGTTACCCCTAAATTCTTTACCTCCGTCTTGATTTTTAATCCTAATGTATCAAGTTTATTTCTAATATCCTCATTATATCCATTTTTGCCAATCACTATAATTTCTGTTCTCTCCTTATTTAGTTTGAGAAAATTACTACTCATCCTTTCAGAAACACAAGTAAGACATTGGGGTCAGTGAATGAAGAGAGTCGGGGTCATCAGGCACTATTGATAAATACAATTGTCAGCAGAGCTATGGTATCCCACGTTATGCCCTGGGATAATCTGACCCCACGGAAGCATGGAGATCAAAAAGAGCAGCGGACCCAGGATAGAGCCTTGTGGACCACCATATAGAATATCAGGGGTCTTTGAAGTATAATTACCACAACTAACAAAGAATTTTTTAACTGCCAGGTAGGACTCAAACCAGTTTAAGACCCTGCCAGAGAGGCCCGCCCATTGACTAAGGCGATTTCTAAGAATATTGTGGTCAATAGTATCAAATGCAGCACTCAGACCTAAGAGGATGAGAACAGATAAACAGCCTCTGTCTGCATTGACCCGCAAGTCATTTACTACTTTAACGAGTGCAGTCTCTGTACTGTGATTTGTTCTGAAACCCATCCCAATAATCCATGTCCCTTGGGAGTTGAAACAGTCAACCAATTTTTATATCATTTTACTCGGAGAGGCACTTCACAAAGCAAACAAGAATATAACTTGATTCAAAATTCTCATTATAACTTACAGTTTTTTTTATTATTACTGTTATGATTTGTCCAGCTCACAAAACTCAAACAGACATCAGACTGCAGATTAGGCCTAGAAACCAGAAAGTAAGCCTTGCCTTTAAACTCATAAACAAGACTGCAGCCTGCACGACAAAAAGGGAAGCTTCTAAAAATTGTAAAAGGAGAGGGAAACCTTGAAACCCCTGGCTCAAGAACTAGACAATGTTTCTCTTATAATAATAAGAATAGTTTTATACACAAACACAAACAAACAAAATTTCAAAAAGATCATTCGAAAAAATATTGCTTAAGAAAGCAGTCCAGAAGAGGAAACAATTTATTAACCTGAAGAATCGAGAAATGAAACTAACAAAAGATCAGAAGGGAAGATGTTATGATTCCTGGGGGCTCACAGGCTCCAAGTGTGGCTGAGCCTCCAAAATCTACGCTCAGGCTTCTTGGAGGCCTATGAGACAATTGTCAGCCTTTTCTCACGACTCAAAATTAGGCTTCAGCTGACTATGACGGGGAACAGGCCAAAAAAATAACAAAATGACAGAAGGGAAACTGCCACACCCCTGGGCCACAAAAATAAAACAAATAATTTATTTAACAAAAGTAAGTAGGCAGAAGTGGATCATAAAGGGTGGTTGGTTCCCATAAGGCAAAAAAACACCGCCCATAATCCAGTATTTATAAACCTTAAACAGAGTTCATAGTCAAAAAAGTATCAGAAATTATCTAAACGATCCACTTACACAAAAATATAAAAAAAAACTCCACCAAAGCAGAAGTGTTCACAAATAATGAACCACAAGAGACCCTCGTCCTCAGCCCTGAATTGATATAGCCCTCAGTCATGATGTTGTGACATCAAGGGACTATATATATATAAATATATATATAAATAAATATACACACCAGAGTGACTTAAAAGGAAGAAAATTAAAAAGAAAAATCTCCTGGCTTCCCAGTCCCAGTGAGGCGCTATGCAGGTGTTTTGCCGTTGATATAAAGGGACTCCCATTATGTTTCCTGACCCACTTCTGCTGAATAATTTGTTGGCTGAAAGTCCTCAGTGTTGTTGTGTCACAGAGAGGATGTGCAGAGTTGTTTATAGTAACACACAAAGTTTTGTTTTCATTCTGTCCTTCTTGTATACCTCGAGGGGGTCCCAAGTATGTCCTATAACTGTGAGTGCCCTTTTTACTTAGCTTGTTGATTCGGTGGTCCTCTCTCCAAGTGATGTCACCAGCCCAGCACACCACACAGGCCATCACAGAGTCATCACTACTCACAGACAGGTTTACAGTCTCTAAAGGAAGAAGAGCCTGTTGAAGATGAGTCCAACCTGTCATTGATGTGGACCCTCAAGTACTTGTAGGAGTGGACCACCTCTATATCCACTCCCCGATTAGTGACCAGACATAGTGAGTGGCTCTTTGGTGCGGTGAAAGTCAATAAGCAGTTCCTTTGGTTTTGCTGATGTTGAGTTGCAGACAATTCTCAAAGTTCTCCTCTGACTCCTCTCCTCTGTCTTATCCCCCTTATCAATACCCCCCATAAATGCAGAATCATCTGAGAGTTTATTCAAGTGACCCAACCTGCTGTTACATTTCTAGTCAGAGGTGTACAGAGTGAAGAGTAAAGCAGACAGGCCTGTTCCTTGTGGTGCTCCAGTGTCGCTCAGTGTCCCTGAGTCTCACAGATGGTGGTCTGCCTTGTCAGATAGTCCATTATTCAGGACACCACAAGCTCATCCACCTGCATGTCTCTGTGAGTTTACCCCCTAGCAGGGGATGTTTGGGTGGTACTGAAGGCACCTTGTGTGATTTTTGGGCTATACAAAAATAAATTGTATTGTACTGGAGAAATCAAACAACAGACTCCTCACATTGCGGCCAGCTTTGTCCAGCCTTGTGCAGCAGACAGATAATAGCAGCCTCCACCCCAATCTTTGATAAGCAAACAGAAGTGGGTCCGGGTGGTCTACCACAAGAGGACTCATATAGTCCAGGACCAGCCTATTGAAAGTCTTCATAATGTGAGACTGAAGTGCCACCGGCCTGTAGTCATTTAGGTGAAAAGACGCCTGTCCTCTTTGGAACAGGAACAGTGCAGGACGTTTTCCACAGCAGTGGCACTTTCTGGAGCCGTTTTCAAAGTCAAAAAATGAATTGTGAGGAAAACTTTATAAGCTTATCTGTCAAAATGTTTGGTGATATTCTGACCCTCAACTCGGCCTTTCTTTCCTCTCTCCATTCTAAACCTCTGACTTTAAACACACATTCATACTCAAACCTGTTTAATCCAACATCGTGTCGCAGGAGGGTGGGGCCAGCAATAACTCGCCAATCAGGTTGAAGCACACCGGGGTACTCTTCTTAAAGGGCGGGCTCACTCATTACACACAGTCCACAAACAGGGACATTTCCTTTAAAGGTGACTATTCCTGTCACATTTTCCATATCTTTAACGTGGGAGTTTTGAAAAAAGACACAGTGTGAAACGACGAAGCCTTTTTCATTAAAATCGCTAGACAGCAGCGGTACGATTATGTTACTGGTGTAGTACTGAGCTGATGAGAGAACACAGAAATCCTAAGAATCACCTCCACAGTTAAGGGACGAAGGAAACAGTAAGATAGGTTAAAAGAACTGGCTGTTACGCTTCTACGTGCGAGTCAAACCAACTTTTTTGTCAAAATTAAACACGCTAACCAGAACTTGAAAATCAGAAACCAGAGCAAGAAATGTTAAAGCGGAAATCAAAAGAACAAAAAAGGTTGTTTAGAACGCACACACACTTGATCATACACGCAGTCTCGCATACCTCGAAATACCAAAGGCCATGCTGTTAACCAAATGACATCACAAGTGTCCCACGTTCCAGGGAATTCTGGGACATTTGCGTCCTGTGTTTCCACAACGATCTCACTCAAATTTGCAACGCCTATAGATATAACATTTCAATTCTTTTAATTACTCCATAATATTAGATTCCTAATCCATGGGTCCCAAAACCCCTAAATAGATGCCTACAGTCAGGTGCAAAGGTTTGTGAGCGCACAGCTCCTGCTTGCTTTTTGTCTTGTGATAACTTCAAATGTCAGCTTCATTTGGGCTATTTTGGGCTCGTTGGATTTGTGTTACGCTGTTCTGATGAATTACTGCTAGAAACGTCATATTGTTTACCAACAGACTTACTCCTTTTTGACTAAAAAGAGCCCAGGAATGTGTGTCATCTCGAGTGTGTATTCACAGTAACTACTGCTATCGTAGAATTGCTTTGGTTAGCACAAGCGCTATTTTAAGGTATTTGTGTACCACGTGTGCATTGTACGACTAGTAACGGCTTTAAGTAACGGATGAGTTCATTTTTTGTCCAAATTTTTTTCTGATTAAAGTTGTTTTTAGTGGCAAATGAAACCTTGGTAATGGTTTACATTACCTCGAACCTCTGTGACAGTTTTTATGGGACTAGCAGCTAGAGGCGCACCTAAAAGATGTTTAGACTCGGATAATTATCAGGAAACCTGACGTTTTGCATTATTATGGTAAGGAATTTGTATTACTTTTTTTGCTAAAACACACATGCAATTGGGAGGCAGCTAAAGGGCCTGAATAATGGTAGGACCACGGCAGACCAGGGGGTGGCGAGGTGCACTGACTTTCTCTCTCAATCCCACACGTTTCTGGCACCAATGATGACGTCACTCCCGGTTTTTCTGGCGCATATGATGACGTCATTTCCTGGTCTGGTGCATATGATGACATCACTTCTGGTTCTGGTCCCGATGACGTCACTTCCTGTCTCAGCCTTTAAAGCCGCCATCTTTAACAGCCTAAAATCAGTTCTGTTTTGGACTCTAATCGGTGAACAGCTCTCAAAAAAATACCCGTTTGCAGTCAGGGCGTAATATACAGGTGGCTGCCCCAAACCTTTGTGATGTCTTTGGATTGCGCTTATGACAACGTGCAGAGCTTAGCTATGAAGCTGCTGTTAAGCATGAAGGACGCTCCTACAGTCACACCGCTGCATCCCTGAATGGATTCAGGGGGGCCCGGGGTCCTTGGCTGCCAGAACCAGAAGTCGTCTCCCATGTGTGTCCACAATTGAAACCATACAGAGACTGTCAAAAAGAAATCTGGAGGGAGACCGCAGATGATGACAACAGTCTGGCCATGCAGTGCTCAGTCCATACTGCCATATGAAATCAGTGAAATTATCGATCTGCTGATTTTTTTTTTCCCCTGAATGGCCGTGTTTTTTCACGCTGTTATTTTTTTCCAAACTTCCACACAAGAGTATTTTTCGCTATTAAAATAATAACACGTCTGTGCTTCCCTCCCTCCGACTGAGCCTTTACACCCCCGAGTCAAGCGGTGGGCTCGCTTTTAAACTCAGACCCAGGAGTACACCCAGTGCTCAATGCATTACCCCCTAGAAGCACTTCCGGGTCAGGCAGGACCCCAATGATACCACAGCACCCCCCCTTGTGGCACCCACACAACCCAGCAGGGCAGATCCATGGGACCACAACTCCCATGCTGCTCAGCGGGTGTCCATCCTGGGGCCCTCCAGACAGAATGTTGCCACCCGGTGTACAGGGCAGTGTTCTGCCCATAGTAGGCAGTCACCCCCACTGTCCCAGGGTCTCCAGTGTGCCCCGCCAGTGTGTCCTTCAGGGACTGCTGGGACAGTCTGGCCGCTGCATCTTCTTGTATCCGTGTCTGGGCAATGCAGGGGAATGTCTGTGCTCCCCAGTTGTCCTTCTTTGCCCATGGCCTCCTGGCCAGGTATAGGAGTATGACCCATCCCAGCAGGGATGTCCTTCAGTCCCTCACAAATTATATGACAACCACACACCTAGCCCCTCATCATGGTCTCTTTATTTTTACTTACAGCATCAGTCGTGTGATACGAGACAGGGAGATAATAACATTAATCCGGATTTGTCATTAGTGCCAAGCAAAAGGTCAAAAGCAGGAAATCAAAATAAATCAAGCAAACAAAAGCACTGGGGCAAAACCAAAAAGTCATCGTTAAAGTTTATAAGAAAATCGGAAAACCTGAAACGAGCCTCGTACTTGACCTTCTTGAAATGAAAACTAAGGGAAGCTGAGAGATTTGTCAATTTATCTAATTGAAGGATGCTTTCTACTTGCACTGCAGCCATCTTTGATGTGACAGTGATGCCATCCATGTGACCAGCTGTCATCACATGACCAATCAACCATGCCACCTAAATAATAAACAAAGTAATATACACACAAATAATGTGCATTATAACACTGCTGTGTATGTTAGTGACGCCTCCCCCAGACACTAATGGTGAGGGGTCTCAACTGAACAAAGACCCTCACGTTCCTGTTGGGCTTTTGAAGTCACTTGCTGCCCTGCATTTCCTCGCCCTTTCTCATCTCCCCCCTTGACTCACAGCTGCTCTCTTTTCTTTTCAGCGTCACCATCACCTTCCTTCTCCTCCTCCTCCTCCTCCTCCTCCTCCTCCTCCACCCCCTGCTCATCACCCTCATCATCATCAGCAGCAGCAGCCAGTCCACACAGGAGCTCCCTTGCAGTCCGGCAGACCCCTGAGCGGAGGCCCCCAGCTTCTGCCCGGCTACATCTCCATCCCGGTGATCCACGAAGGAGTGGTGGGCCACACCCAACATCTTCACACTCATCCGCCCCCTCATCGGTCTCCGCACATCGTCCAGCCCACCGAGTACTCGCCAGTCTTCCACAGAGTCCAGCCTGAAGACTGGTCCAGCCCACCGGCTCGCTCGCAGTCTCCACGAGAGCGTCAGAGTCGAGAAGCCTCGCCAACAAGGATCGGCACACAGCTGAGACCTCACTCACCCATCATGGCGTTTCCAGCAGCAGAGAGGCCACAGGTTAGTCGCTCTTTTTGGGCTTTCTTGAAATGAGGTCTCTTTCACATCGCTTCAGCAACTGGTCTTCATTTCCGGATTCCCAGAGATGGTGGTGTGGGGTTACTAGTGGTCATGTTGGCCACCATAAGTGCAACAAAACACAGCGCAAGCATTGTGAATGTCAAACTATCAGGGTGCCTGGCCAGAGTGTGATGCAGGGTGACGACTAACATCACGACTACCCATCTTGCTTTTATGTAGTGTAGAGCACAGGTGGCACAGCTTGTCATGTTGTGGACCTCAGACTTGACAGCGGGCCCAAGCAGGGACACACACCAGGGCAAATAGCTAGTGTAGAGATCAAACCTCCTCCAAAAACTCCATCTTGACACATCACACATGGCATCTTTGGTTCTACGCCAATCTTGTCTAAGCTGCTGAGCTCAGTGCCTTGTGACCATCTAAAGGTGACAGCTGAGACCTGTCATGGCTTGTACAGCAGCGTGGGTGGGCACAAGTAGTTAGACGCTTTCCTGAGTGAAGATCTCTTACCCATTCTATCCAGGAATTGGTCTTCATGTTGGTGTGGCGTCACTAGAGTTACGATGCCACCATATGTGCAACAGAACTGAAAGCCAGCATTGTGAAATGCCACACCATCATGCTGCCCTCAGGGTTCTGAGCCAGAATCTCCATGCTGTGTGACATTTGACTCCTCAGATACCCAACTTGCCTTCCTTCAGGGCTTTCTATGTAGATCAGAGTACAGGGGGCATAATGGCATAGCTTACTGGCAATTGTGACTTTACAATGGGCGCAGGGAGGGACACAAACCAGGGCAAGACTCGACACATCACATGTGACATCTTTGCTTCTTATCCAGTATTACCTAAGCTGCTGAGTGCAATGCCTTCTGGGAATCTGCATGCGTGTCCCTTGTGACCATCAAAAGGTATTCCATTCACTTGTGACTGATGACTTTTACAGCAGTGTGGGTGGGTGGGCACAGGTAATTAGCCATTCTTGGCTTTCTTGAGTGGAGATCTCCTGCCCTTTGGCCTGGCAATTGGTCTTCATGTTGGTGTGGGGTCGCTAGAGTCATGATGGCACTAGAAAAAGCAAGCATTGAGAAATGTTACAGCAACACCATTCAGTCCGGGGTGTTGAGCCAGGGTCTCCATTCTGTGACATCCCGATTAGCGACGCACCCTCCTTCAGGGCTTCTGTGCAGTTTAGAGCGCGAGTGGCATAGCAGCTTATTGACAATTCGGAGCACAGACGCAGTGGCATTGTGTCATTAGTTTGAAGTTATTCTTTAACTAGCCGTGCCCTGTGGTTCCACCCGCATAGCAGTGAAACAGGACAGTGAGGTTGGCCCCGCCCACTCCTGACGTCACGCTTCCCCCTCCCCTCGGCCCACAGCCTCTGTCTCGGATTTGCACGAATATATCGCTCCTGTAAGCGAACTAGTAGTCTTAGCACAATGAGAGAAGTCGCAAAATCAACTGGAATGTTCAAGCAAATTGTAGAAAAAAACAGATCTAAATCCATGAAGTAGCTAAGCGGATGTAAGGTACGCCCCTCGGCCCCGCCCCTCAGCCCACTGCGTCTCTCTCAGATTTGCACGAATAAATCAGAACCACAACCGAACTCTGATACTTCGAGCGATGAGAGAAGTCGCAAAATCAACCGGAATGTTCAAGCAAATTCTAGAACAAAGCCCGATGTAAATCTGTGAAGTAGTCCTCTAGCAAAAAGTGGACAGACAGACAGACAGACGTTGGATTTTATATAGAGAGAGATTACATTTTTGTGAGGTTTTCTGTTGTGTTCTTCAGGGAAAATCTGTACCTGCATGGGGTTTTCAAGTCGCAGAAATTCAAGTAGGACTTTTTTTTGGAAATCTAATAAGCATCTGAAGCCATTTTGTGCCATTTCTGGCACCATTTTGTTTTAGCATAGGACAAGGCCGTTTTGTTTGTCCCATTATTAGGATGCTGGGGGTGTGACCTTGGGGGTTGTGGCATCTGACGTCGTTGACGTGACGCTTTGAAAGTTTGCCGGTTGTGACTTTTTGTCATCCAAGATTGCAGATGTGGGTGGCACGGTGGCACAATGGTAGCGCTGCTGCCTCGCAGTAAGAAGACCCTTAAGGGTTTGCTTCCCTGGTCCTCCCTGTGTGGAGTTTGCATGTTCTCCCCGTGTCTGCGTGGGTTTCTTCCCACAGTCCAAAGACATGCAGTTCAGGTGCATTGGCAATCCTAAATCGCCCGTGTGTGTGTGTGTGCGCCCTGTGGTGGGCTGGCACCCTGCCCGGGGTTTGTTTCCTGCCTTGCTCCCTGTGTTGGCTGGGATTGGCTCCAGCAGGCCCCCGTGACCCTGTGTTAGGATAGAGCGGGTTGGATAATGGATGGATGGATGGATGGATGGATTGCAGATGTTATGATCTTTTTAGCTAAGTCTTTTTAGTTTATGATGTTTCTGTCCGATTTTCGGACCCTGAATTCTCATGACGCATTTTAGCTTTTGTTTGCACCCTAGCTTTGTTTATAACGTCTCTTCTTCTGGTCCTACTCCATCTCTAGCCTAACAGTCATGTTGTGAACCCTGGGCTTTATAATGGGCACACACCCTGGGGATGCTGGTGAAGACCAGGCCTCTCTGCCTTGCCCATTGGTTGACCAGACTGCCTCAGCTATTTGGCTCCCTGGCCGGGTCCACCTCTTCATGGTGCCATTTTAATATCTCAGTGCTAATGTGTGGTACTAAAGTGATCTGTGCTTACTTACAGGCTCAGCACTCTGTCCTGCTGCAGGGGTCTCCTCCGGCAAGCCACCCCCCAGCAGCTGTTCCACTTCAGACCTCCTTCAAGGATATGGACACAAGCCCGGTAGCACAAAGGCCCCCTCTAGAAAAATCCGAGGCCAGGATCTCCACTGCAGCCAAACCTATCCCACTGGAGGCAAAGCCTGTGCCTCGGGAGGCGCCTTCACCCATCCCTGTAGAGACCGAGGAGACCTCGCCAAGTCACCCCGGTTTGCTCAAAGTGCAGCAGATTGTCGAGCGGGTCAACAAGTTGGAGGCGGAAGTTGGCAGCTTTGAGGGCAAGAAAAACGACAAGCGGTACCTGATTCTGGAGGAACTGTTGACAAAAGAGTTGTTGGCACTGGATTCCGTTGATCCCGAGGGGCGACCCGATGTGCGCCAAGCCAGAAGAGATGGCGTGCGGAAGGTCCAGAAAATCTTGGAAGGACTGGAGTTTATGGCGGAGCAGAACAAGGCGGCGGGTCTGGTAGAGGAAGCTGATCTTACAGGAGGCAAAGGGGACTCGCCCATGATCGGTGATGTGGAAACGTCCATGGAGAAGGAGATCTGCTGAGCTGAGCCGAAGCCGGGTGACCAGACAAAGAGAAAGCCCCCCACCCCCTCCAGGTTTCCGTCCATAGTTGTGAATGAACTTCAAAATGCATGCCTTAAGGAATATACAGCAGTCGTGTTCCTATCATCCTGTAGACGTCTGGCCGGAGGTCACTGCCAACAGCCAAGGAGTCGTGGAGGTGAAGCCAAGACGGCCGGGGCCAGAGAGCAGAGCGGCGCTGCTCAGAGGGGGCGTCTCGTGGGACGAGAGAAGGGCGGTTCTGTTTTGTTACTTGTTTAAATAAAATGTTCTATCCAATCTGTTCCTTAAATGGTGACTCCCTTCTGATTCTTCATGTTGGGGCGGTGAGATTGTGACCGAGTCAGGCATCCCGTTTTTCATTTTCATGGCTGTAGGACCACTAGCTCCACAGATTCTGGATTTTGGAATGAAGGTTACTGCCTCAGAACTGGCTGCCCAGCCTCCATGCTAAGGACACAGAAATTGACCGAGGATTATTGTAAGTGAAAAGGACCAGGCGATGAACAAAGTCAAAAAGGAATAGTGAGCGTCAAAATAACAGGAGACAAGACGTAAAATAGCGGAGTGACAAACTTTACGCGTGTCAAACAACGATCGAGCCTCTTGAGCCCATACGAATTTCTTTCCTTCATTTGTTCGTGAGATTCATCATGGGGAAAACCAAAAACTAAAATTCATAATAAACCGTCTGTAAAACATTTTGCAAAGACCAATGCTAGGATTCCCTATTTTAGAAAACGTCCGTCTGTGATTGTTTGGGAGAATCGAGAAATGAGTGCCTGGAGTGTAAACGTACAAGCTCCTGTACCTAAAAGTGCAAAATATTGTGATATTATTAACACGTTACTGCGACTGATGTGTTGCGTAAGAAAACCAAAGTCGGAATGGTAATACAAACCTCCTTTTTAATTTCAATCCAAAATGCAAAACTAGTAACAATTAAATTCTCACCTCATTTTCTTAACCGCTTTTCCTAGCGAGAGACGCCCAGACTTTCCTGTCCCCAAGTTCATATTCCAGCTCTTCCTGAGGAATTCCCAGCCCAGACATTGCTAATCCAGCCAAGCATTAGATTTGGGTCTACCAGAGGATCTCCGCCATGTAAGATGTGTCTGGGGGGAACCTTCCGACAACCACCTTAACGGTCTCCTGTCGAGTCTCTCCCGAATTACTGAGATTCTCACCCTACCAACCACCCCACAAAGAAACCTCATGTCTACTGCTGTCCCTCGAGATCTCACCACCCACGGTACTCATGACCGTAGTTGAGGACGGAGATGTAGATGGACAGTTTGTCTTTAGACTCCACTCCCGCTTTACCACAGTGGGCCGGTACTGCGTTCGCAGAACAGCTGACGCCACTCCAATCCACTTATCGATGTTTCAATCAAGATCCCGAGATACTTGAACTCCTCCACTAAGGGCAGTTGTTTCCCCCTCACCTGGAGAGGACAGTCCACTCTCTTCTGCTGACTTGGAGGTGCTGATCCTCATCCCAGTCACTTCACCCTTAGCAGTGAATCCCTTGAGTGCGTACCGAAGGTCCAGAGTCGAAGGAGGCAGAGAGGGTAACATCGCCAGTGTAAAGGAACAATGCTACCCCTCGTCTCCCTTGCTGGAGATCCTCGGCTGAACCTTGATGTCCTGTCCATCAAAACTACAAACCGGCGTGGTGATAAGACACAGCCGTTCAGCAATGACTGCAAACAAACTCGACTTTTAACGCCATGCATTCAGACGCAGCTCTCGCCGCATCCATATAGGGAAGGAACGGCCCTGTTAGCTCAGACTAGTAAAGCACACGCCCAGGGATGTGAATGAACGCCCGAAAATAACAGAAAAACTCCCATCGCTGACTTCCTCACAAAACTCAGAAAGAGACCACCGATCTTAAAAATAAATAACGAAAATAATCTGAGCAGGCCTCCCGAGCTCCAAGTACGCCTGGCCCCCAAACTCAAGAAGCAGGCTTTGTGGCCTACACACTCTGAAGGGAGCCAAAGCTTTTAAATCTGAAAAGGGAGAGGGGAACCGTGGTAACCCCTGGCCCAACATGACAAAAGCAACATTTCTGTTCTGGTTTAGCCTGGGCGTTCTCCCTGGCTCAAGTCGTCTTTTTTTCTTTTTTTTTTTTTTAATTTAATATTTTGGGTTGGTTGTTAAATATCATTTTGTATATTATGTTAGTAATCATGTTTTTGGTCTTATTGAATTTTCTGTTTTGAATATTGATTTGAAGAAGAATAAGTTAGTATTTATGTATGTGAATTTATGGTTTAGTGTTTTTGGTCATCCACCTTGTGTTTTGATTTTCATATTTGGAGGTGGAGCCACAATTGTTGAGGTCACTGAAGCTCCACCCCCTCTCTATAATCTGCACAATTGCATTTTGTTTCTGTGTGAGTGTTTGGATTTTTCTGGTCTTTGAATATTTTGCCTCTGTTTTTAGGATTTTGAAATGGTTTGCCTCTTATTTTTTTTCTGTAACATTTTTGGCTTATTTTTGCTTTTCTATATTTTTGTTAATAAATCTTTAAAAATTACACAAAAGAACACCTTTGCTTGATTCTTACAGGACCCACGTTTTTTCCAGTTTTCTCTCATTCTTTCTCAATTTTATTTGATGCTTTGCTTTAAGGAAGCTGGAGCCGAGGTCAACTTTTGATATCGTGGAACAACACTTTGGAGCTGCAGGCCTGATTTTGGTTGAATTTGGGTGGGTTTTGTTTTTGGAAAGCCAGAACAATCAAGAAGGGTCTCGCTGCAGACCTCCTGAGCTCCACCATTTTGGAGAACTGCTGAAGAGCCAGTCGGAATTTAATGTTTATGTCACATGATTTACACCTCGAAAGATCTGAGAAGGGCGTGGCTACCGCAAAGCATGACTGTGTATGACACGCCCACACCAAGACACACCCATCCGACCTTCATCATTATTCATGAGTCAGATAACTCCTCCCACAACCACCTAAGTAAGTGCGAGGCTCGCCTTGAGAATATAAAGAGGCCGATGGCCGAGCATATCGTGTTAACATCAGGGACGTACAATGAAAAAGACACCAAATGGCATAGGATTGGTGGTCTGCAGCTCGAAGGAGGGCACTGTGAAGCAGCCAGCTGAGAATATACAAGGAAGGGTGGAGCTCCACAGGACATGTGAACGGTGACCCCACCTTCAAAGAGCCTGCCTGTAAGGTACATTAAAATGAAATTCACATAAATAATTATGAGGCAAAAGGGTAGAGATGGGGCCTTAGGTAGGTCAGGCCTACACCCTTAAACTCATTTCAGGAAAAGGGTATAACGTCAAATACAAAACGATTCATGAATAGGACGATATCTACAACTGCAACTTTACAGCACAAAAAGAAAGACAACAAAAATACAAAAGAATTTATAAATTCTAAACAATAACAATATACATGAATAACATTGAAGGTGGCGAGATCAGAACACTAGAGGGCAGTACAGGCAGTAATAAAAATGAGTAACAGACTTCAAACACTAGAGGGCAGAATATGCATGATAGCAGTGACAGAGTGGAGCCACTAGAGGGCGACGTAGTCAGTAATACCTGTCAGTGATCGAGATCAGACACTAGATGGCGGTGTCGTCTGATGCCATTACAAGCATTCATAACCAGATGTAATGTCGTCCAGCATCCACAAGAGGGCAGCAATGCCCGAGGAGCACAGGCATCAAAGATGCACAGAGAGAGAGAGGGACGTAAGGACTGGCATATCTAGTGATGAGATGTTTGTAGATAAATACATGACGCGATTGAAGCAGATGCACTTACTGTTGCGCCACTATGCCCGTTTTAGTAAACGGCCATTTCGCTATGCCAGTTTTGATACGGAGGATTGAAGCATCGAGGTCAGGTTGTTCTCCTCACTAATGATGGGGCTGGAGGCGGGTGAGGTGGATGTGAAAATAAGACCCACTACTGGAGGAGGGGGTGCAACCCCAGGTACCTTCAGCCAATGTCCAGGTTTGTCACATCTAAAGCTCAGCTGTTCACCTGCCCTCGACTGCTGCTGCCTTCCCGAGCAGCAAATTCAAACTGATCTTTTTAGATGTTCATCCTGGAGGAGGAGGAGGATTTGCAAGGATTGGACTTCTAAGGGGTCCACCTCTGTGGTCTGGGGTGCTTATGAAGGTGGCAGACTAGAGGAACAGCTTCACATAACCAGTAGGTTGAAACTCGAGTCGAATGGCCGTCTTCATTGACTGCCCAACCTTTAACCGACGGGTGAAACTGAAGAAACTCTGAGAAGACCCCTAAAACGTAAAGTCGGCCTGGTCCTAAAACTCCAAAGCAGGCTTGTTGCCTACACACACTAAAAGCAGGGCCAATTCAAAAAGGGAGGGGGAAACCAAAGCGACCCCTGGCCCAAGGAGCAAACACCAGAGTTCAGTATTAATATTAAAGTTAAAATTAAAGGGGAAATTGAAAAAAAGGAAAAGAAAAGGTGGGCGCCCAACGATTACCAAAGCAGGTGCCCATCGGTGAAAGAGAGCATCCAACCAGGAATGCCGACGGGTGGCAGTGCATAAACCAAGTGTGGAATCTGATGTACGAGAAAGAGAGACGAACAGCAAAAGGAGGAAATGTAATACCTGAGCAGCACGGCCGAGGGACCACTGAGGGGCTGCGGGGACCACAGGCTGAGCCCACCATATAACAAATCAGGAGAAAGGCGCCATAAAAGAAGAGAATGGCCAACAATCAAGATAACAGAAATTAACAAAAGCATGTCCATAATCCAAAGTAAATCTCAAACAAGTAGCCAAGGTTAAAGAAATTAGAGCCAGAGTGGGCAGCAAGGTGGGCACCCTGGCATAACATACTAGCCATGCTGCCTGTGCCATAGAGTTTGTGGGTGACTGGTAGGTAGCCCTTTGGGGTGGCAGGCCACTCGGTCGAGTCTCCACTTTGGAGGCCTCTGCCCGCTCTGATTTCCTCAGCAGGGTGGGTGTCCCTTCTCCAGGATGTCTGCCTAGGGCTCCCATGTGCTGGGCACAATGCCAGTTCTCCTTGTTGTCTCGACTCCCCTGCCCGCTCACACACAGGCATCCAGGACATGTGCTATTTTTGGCAGCCGTGGAAAATGCTGGAGCGTTGAGTCGCCATGCAGTTGCCTGTTCATCCGCGCAGTCTCTGAGGACCTCGAGGACAGCTGGCGCAGTCATCCGCCCACTCACATGAACTCTGGTGCCCTGCTCTGAACGCCCCCAATGTGGGCGTGGGCTGAACATCGTGTGTTCAGATGGCTCAGCTCTGCAGGTGCCGGCCTACTCAAGGCCCCCCCATTTCACTTCCTGACGCTTTGCCCTCCACTTCAGTGCCAGGCTTGTGCAGGACCAGCTTCAGTGTTAAGTGACAGACTTACATGGGACGCACAGTGTTGCCCCCTCTAGGACACATAGGACCCACTAATCAGCACACCTATACAGTACAGTATATGGTGCCTTTTCAGTATGATTGGCATAATGGCACATAAATGAGGGTGCCTCCCTAGTCATTCTTGCCAGGCCACTACATCTTCTCTTTGCCCCTTCTTAAACTTCCATTCTTTCACGGGATGGGCTGTCCCTGTGCCCACCGTGCAGGGCGACTGTTTTTACATCTTATGGCTGTCAGTTTGGTGCTTGTGTGAGAGACTTGTATAGTGACTTTTCACAATGAGTGCCATCTCTACGGGTGACTGAACTGTGTGGCCACTAGGGGGCCTCACTGCCTTTTATTAGTGTGTAGTTGAGCCAAACTGAAGGCACAGGGAGGTCCTGGGGCTGCCAGGGTAGGTGCCAAGTTATCTGGATCCCACAATGGGTTAAGCAAATTAGAAAATGGAAGGAGAGCATTTATGATAGCAGGCCTCGCCAGGCTGGTCACACTGTGCTTGAGCTTCAAGAGGTCAGCCTAGTATGGCATCTTCAGAGCGGCAAGGACCTCCTGATTACCAGCTGCTGTTCATGGTAAGGCCATCTGCTGCCCCTCACTCGGGTTTGAGAAGACATCCAAGTTAAGGTGCCAGGGCTGTGTGGCTTAAAATGGGCACTGGAAGGCCTTTGGTGTTGCATTGTGGAGTGACAATAGCAATCATGTTCATCACGGTGCCCGAGACTGGCCTATCAGAGTTATACAGTGCCTTTCACATTTACTGTATCTACTGTATTATATAGTGCCTTTCATGTCTGTCTCTCTTACATTCATGTTTATGATGGTGTCATACACCAGTTTATCAAAGAGTCTTAGAGCATCTTTCAGATCTATGATCTAGTGCCTTTTATATCTATTTATCTTACATTCATGATTATCATGGCACTGGAGACCAATCTATCAAGGAGTCATATAGTGCCTTTCACATTTACTGTATCTGCTGCATTATATAGTGCC
>JANRMT010062852.1:17005142-17018972 GCA_026402145.1 Polypterus bichir lapradei
TCTATCTGTCTATCTAGCTATATATCTATATTATATAGTGCCTTTCATATCTATCTATCTATCTATTATATAGTGCCTTCCACATCTATCTGTCTATCTATCTGTCTATCTATCTATCGATATTATATAGTGCCTTTCACATCTATCTCTCTATCTCTCTATCTATCTGTCTATCCAGCTATATATCTATATTATATAGTGCCTTTCATATCTATCTACAGTATCTATCTATCTATCTATCATCATATAGTGCCTTCCACTTCTATCTGTCTATCTATTATATAGTGCCTTTCATCTATCTATCTGTCTATCTAGCTATCTATCGATATTATATAGTGCCTTTCATATCTATCTATCTATCTATCTATTTATCTGTCTATCTAGCTATCTATCTATATTATATAGTGCCTTTCATAACTATCTATCTATCATCATATAGTGCCTTCCACTTCTATCTATCTATTATATAGTGCATTTCACATCTATCTATCTATCTATCACCATCATCGCTGGGTTTTGTTGTTTATTTGTTGTTCCAGAATTGTAAATCTGTGCGGGGACAAAATTAAAACAAAGTTTAAGAAGGGTCTTGGCGCCGATAGTCTGTCCACCTTGCCTAGCCATTGAGTTATTTTTCTCATCTCCGGACTTGCCCTCCACTTTGCGCCCACCTGATCGCCTTCATCGAGTCTTTTCCTAAAAGGCGTCCGCCGTCCCTTTGGTTTCTAGAGCTTTCCTCCCTCGCGAGACACGCCCTCCTCAGACGTCATCCCAGTACGACCTCGCAGGCCTGCCGGCGTTGTGCGTCGGTTGGCCGCTAGATGGAGCATTGGCCGCGCAGGCGCCGCACGTGGGGGCCTCGACGCGCTCGTGTTTGGGTGCGTCACGTGTCTCGCGGCGCCTGCAGGAAGTCGAAGCGGCAGAACGAGCGGTCAGTCGGAGAGCGCTGCGTTACAGACGGAGGGACGGGCGGACTGTCGGTCGGTCGTGACGTCTCGAGATCATGGTGGTCCCGGCCCGCAGCGTGTGCCGCTGAGAGGAGAGGAGAGGGGCGCGGCGTTGCCCGGGATGGAGCTCTTTCAGGCTAAAGACCACTACATCCTTCAGAGCGGGGAGAACGCGCTGTGGTGCAGCCGGAGCGACGGCAGCGTGAGCGTCAGACCCGGTGAGTGGACGAGCGCCGGGACGAGCGCCGAGACGGGCGGGCAGGCAGACTGGAGGGCTGGGAGGCTGGCTGACGGCGACCCCAAGGAGGCTCCACCTGGCTGGCTGGCTGGCTCGGCCCCCGCGGAGGTGCTGCTGCTGCTGCTGTCCCGGACACGTGCAGACCGGTGGTCCGTTTCACATCTGATGCTGATGTTGATGCTGTGTGTGTGTGTTTTTGTTTGTTTGTGTGACACTCGCACTGATGACACAGAGTGACGTGAGGCAGTAGGACTGGCGCTAAGACCACATAGTGCCCGGGTTTAACGCACTGGCACTGATGGCATGGGGGGGCACTGGCAGGAGAATGTGACGTTATGCGTGAGTTTTGGTACTTCTGGCACCCATAGCGTGTGACATTGGCATCAGTAGCAGATTTGTGACAATGTAGGTGTGCAGCCCGACAGTGTTTATGTGTCAGTGACACTGATGGCAGTGCGTGTGTGTGTGTGTAGGTGAAAGTGTAGCATGGCAGGTGTCACCAACTCAGCCGTGTGTCTGTGGCACTGATGGCAGAGTATGCCAGTGTGCACTGGCTCCAATGAGGGCACCTTCGTGTTGCTCTCCTTATTTCCAGGGTTGGCCATCAGGGTCCTGGGGGGGCTGCAGGTTTTCATTGCAAATGCTTGTTTTGAGCTGAGCTCGGATTCCTTCAGGTCCTTGAACTCGGGTCTCAGGTGTGTCTGTGTGTGACTGTAAGGTGTGCCCGTGCCCAAGGCCATGCCCGTCAGCTGGTTTTGCTTTTCCACAAGGGTGACTGCGATTTGGAGGTCAGTGCTGCTGTCTCCTTGACCTGCTTGTAAAAGTCGTTTGCTGTTTTGTGGTGTACTGAGGTGTGTGTGTGTGTGCGCACTGCAGAGGAGCGGTCCGGTCATTGCGGTCACACCTGCGTCTGCAGCACATGACAGGCGCATCCTGACTGAAGGGCTGAACCTCATCTGCCCCCCCCCCCCTTGCTATTTCACCATGTTTTGCACCTTTGTGCAGGTTTGCCACATTAGTTTTGGGTGTCATCTCGACCGCGGTGGCCCACTACTTACTACTGGATTTGTAGTGGTAAAGACTGGAGGAGCCCAGCAGTGCACCGTTTAACAGCCTAGGTCGAGGGTCCCTCTGCCAGCCTTGGACTCGAGTTGGTGCTGTGCTGGGTGGATAAGCAATATGAGGGTGCCATTCGGGAATGACCTGTCCGAGAAGAGCGAAGGCCTCAACTTGCGTGGGCTACAGAGTCCTGTGACAGGAGCACAAGTGCTGTCCTTGCGTGTGAACTCAAACTGGGCAGACACGGCTCTGAACGAGGAAGCTGGCCGCTGGCCACAGTCAAGCCACAGAGGTTGAGGGTGTCATTGTGAAAACACGCCAGGGTTAAGCTGGCCTTCCTCTGCAGGAAGTTATCGTGCCCTCACCTTTGTTAGGCCACTTCCTGGACGTCTCGGCTCCTGTTGAACTGGCTGGAAGCTGCACTTGCATCATTTGTCTACACAGTGTCATGTCTGAGTGGCATGTGGGCATGCCAGTCGGGGTGGCCCCCTCAACCCTGAGTAATAATAATTATTTCCATTTATATAACACTTTTCTCACTACTCAAAGCGCTCAGCAATTGCAGGTTAAGGGCCTTACTCAAGGGCCCAACAGAGCAGAGTCCCTTTTTTTGGCATTTATGGGATTCGAACTGTCAACCTTCTGATTGCCAATACAGATCCCTAGTCTGTGGGCATGCCGGTCATGGTACCTCCCTCACCAAGAAGCCTGTGGGCTGTGCCAGCCAGAGTCCTGTTCCCAAACTCTGCACAACATGTGAGCTCTACCAGCCAGTTCCCCCCCCCCCCCCCCCGAGTAGCCTGTGGGGATGCCAGTCAGACCCCCCAGGATCAGCCTGTGAGCTCTACCAGTCAGCACCCCCCCCCCCCCCCAGTAGACTATGGACATGCCAGTCATGGCCCTTTTAACTCTGTACAGCTTGTGGGCAGTGCCAGTCAGGGTCCGTCACTCTGAGAGGTACAGATATGGTATTTGGGGTCATCTCTGCTTTTAACTCTGTACAGCTTGTGGGCAGTGCCAGTCAGGGTCCGTCACTCTGAGAGGTACAGATATGGCATTTGGGGTCATCTCTGCTTTCCACAAGGCTGAACAGTTCAAGCCCACCCTGAATTCAGTCTGTTGTGTTTCTGAGCGGACGCAGTGTGAATAAGTAAGGTAAAGTCAGGCGTTACAGGCTTGGTCATTGGTACAATTCCATCACCTGTGGATGTGCCACTTTGGATCAGCTGTGCTGTACACGTTTCACTTGTCTGAACAGCATGGGCATGAGGGCACCTTCATTTAGGCTTCCTTACCTACCTCAGCAGCCTTGAGCAGATCAATCTTTGAGTCCTTGAGTGATATTTGAGCCTTAACAGACTGGGCTTTTGGTACCAGTCTGATGCCTCTGGATATGCCATTTCGGGTTGGCTCTGTCAGGTACTTTTCACCAGGCTGAACAACATGGGCATGAGGCCACCTTCTGTCTGTGTCTGTTGCATGTCTAAGCAGCCCGATTGTGAGTGTGCCAGGTAAGGTCTGGCCTTACAGACTAGTGGGCCATTGGCACCACTCCAAGGTCTGTGGGTATGCCATTTGCGGTCAGCTCTCGGGTGCTCAATGGCATGAGTGTGAGGCTGTCTTAAGTTTGTGCCTCTCTCATGTCTGAGCAGACTTGTGTGGGCAGACTGTGAGTACACAATATCAAAAGTTTGGCCTTACTGGCTGGTGTGTTGGCACACCTCCAAGGCTTATGGAAATGCCACAGTATTGTCTCTGTCATTTCCTTTTACCCAGGTAAATGGCACAAGGATGAGACAGACTTGAAATCGGGCCTCTTGTGTGCGTGAGCAGCCTTGTGCAGATAACTTGTGAGTATGTGAGGTATGGTGGGGCCTTACAGACCAGGCCGCTGCCTCCAGACTGAGACCTGTGGGTACACCACGTGGGTTGGCTCTGCCAGGCTAAGTGGCATGAGCATGAGACTACCTTGAATTAGTGTCCGTCTCTGAGCAGCCCAGCTGTAGGAACGCAAGGTAAAGTCTGGCCTTACACCCTGGGCATTGGCACATCACCAGAGCCTGTGGATATGCCACTTGGGGTCCACTCTCTGGAGTGCTTTTCACCGGGCTCTATGGTATGAGCGTGGCACTGCCTTGTCTCTTTATGTTCAGTACAGCAGGTAAAGTCCGGCCTTCCAGACCCAGCTAAATGGCACAAGGGTGAGACAGACTTGTCTTGGGGCATTGGCATAACCCCTAGGCCTGTGGATATGCCAGTCTGGATCGACTCTGTTGTGTACTGTTAGACAGCTCAATGGCACAAGCATGAGGCGGCCTTGACTTTGTATCTCTGCTGCCCGTATGCCCGTGTTTATTGATGTGTTTCCTTTCTTTAGTTACTCTGATGTTTTGTGCAGATGAGAAATGTGCCCGGTGGGCTGATATCTGAACAAGGAGGGCACAGGCTAGTCACTGGTTAGTCGTCACATGAGAGAAAACTGGTATTGAGTACCTGGAGGTCAATCTGAAGCAGTGACATGTCTTTAGTGCGCACATGGCACAGGCTGAATGGACCCCAAGGAGTCACTCCACAGTCTGAGCCATACAGCATGGTCACATCGACCATCCAGGCCAGCCATTGGCATGTGTCATTTTCTTGGTTAACGTTGACATATTAGCGGTCATAAGGGAGTGTAGATACGAGTCCTCTTTGCCACCGCTTATGGCGTCCGCCTGCTGCCCAGGTGAGGGAGAATGGAGACCCCAGGCTGCTTTGCCAGCATTTTCCCTCCCTCCCTCCCTCCCTCTCTAACATGTCACCCAAATGCCAGTTCAAAATCGACATTGCGTGTGGTCACACTCGAGTTGCGCCCTTGGAAATGCTAGCTGCCTTTAATAATTGAAGACTCGTCCGTCACTGCAATGCCAGCGCCCGGCTGTAGAACAATAGGACATCACTGGGGAGGCAGATCACATCACGTGGCCACCTGAAATGTAATGCCACCCGAGCTAAAAGCCACAGGCTGCTCCTGCTGCACCTGTGCATTGT
Source organism: Polypterus bichir lapradei (assembly GCA_026402145.1). Classification (NCBI taxonomy): domain Eukaryota; kingdom Metazoa; phylum Chordata; class Cladistia; order Polypteriformes; family Polypteridae; genus Polypterus; species Polypterus bichir. Next base: position 17,010,417 of record JANRMT010062852.1, read on the forward strand.
GTGACAGTCACTCTTTCTATGATCACCCACTCCCACCTTGGTCAGCGTGTGGGTCTGACTTGGGGTGACTTTCACTGGCCTTGTTGGCCTTTGTGTCCGACTAGCATAGTGCCCTGGAGAAGTTGAAATGTTGTGTGTGGTCCCCTTCTGTAGGACAGGAACATGGGGGCAGTTGTGACCTTCTGTTGGCTGTGGTGGCCATTCACTTTGGAAGTTACAGCAGTCAGTAGGGTGACTGTCTCAATGTCAGACCTAAACAGGCAGGCATCCGTCCCACCAAAAGGAGCTGCTGCTGGCATCCTATCTCTGATAAGGGGTCTGGCATTCAAAAACGTGATGGTGGGCATTTAATTGGGTCACACTGGGCTTCACTCAGTTCACAGTCTATGGCCAGCATGTGGCTGAGGGGGGTGGACAGCCGGGTATAACGTGACTTATAACAACATGACTGGCACGTCTGAGATGTTTTAGTCATTCTGTGGGATGCTGGGAGACCCTGAACCGTTTCTAGGCACGGGTAGGCTAAGTGACTGTGTGGGGGACCCACCAAGCCATTCAAAAGTACCCCACTATAGTGGAGTGCCCAGTTTACCAAGTCTTGTGGTGGTGAGTAGGACTTCAGGCATCTATTAGAGTAAGGTGGACAAGCTTGTTGACTGTGTAGGCCTAACGCTAGTTACGGTGCTGTGAGAAAGTCTTTGCCCCCCTTATTTGACACAATGAGTGGCCTCATTCAGACATACTGAGGGGCTGCCTCCAGCCCTATAAATAATCGGAGAGACCTCCTCAGTAGTGCCGAGGCATCAGCAGTTCAGCACGTTGTATTTATATTGCGCCCTCCACATATTCCGAGTGCTCGAGTTGTTTTAGTATTTTTCTTCCTGTGTTTTTGGATCTTTTGTTTTGGTTTTTGCTTTGTTTTCTGGGTTTGGATTCCTGTGTTGCAGACTGGGGGAGGGGTTAACATTTTTTAGAGTTTTTTTTTTTTCTTGTTTTGTTTGTTGAATCCTTTTTGAAAATAAACACTTCATGTTTTTCATAGTCTTTGTTTTGCGCTTTGGGCCAGGGGTTTTGTGGTTTTCCTTTCCCTCTTGCAGATCTGCTGAGCTGGGCTCCCTGTTTGGTGTGGCCCGGTGGCTTTGGGGCTCGCCTTGAGTTTGGGTTTTTGAGACGAGTCTACAGTACGTTTGGAGGTGAAGTGTTTTCTTTGCAATTTCTCTGCTAGGATCACAGCATTGATATCCGTGAAGTCCATTTCCTCATCCTTGCTGACTCCCAGGTCCTTCTGCTGAGATTTGCTCAAGTAGCCCTCTGTCATCCCAGTCCGTGAAGCAGGCCGGTGTGGCCTTGGGGGGGGGCGGCCATTTTAGCTGAAGGTCTCTCCCCATCCCACTATCCATCAGTCGCAGATACCCCCTCTCATGCCGCCCCTCTCTGTTTTCAGTTCCACTTAAGTTGTCGTGGTTTGACTGTAGTGCATGCTGGGTATTCGTGACACAGGCCGCCACGTGTGGTCCAAATCTAGTTGGTCGAGCTTTGCAGGTGTCTCTCTTATGAGTGAAGCTCTGGGCGTTCATTGCTGGTTTTCTCTCTTGAGTGTTTGCACCACTCGGTTTTGTTCAGGACTACACGGTGGCACTGGGCCTTTGAGCTCTTGTGCCACCTGGGTCCAAATATGTGCCAGCAAGCAGGTCCCCCAAAGGAAACACAAAGCATAAGGAACAATCACATGCAAAGTGCAGTCCGGTTGCCCTGCAAGGCGCTAATGATGCAGTTGTCACATGGTAAGCCTCCCATCGCCAGATTCTTGCCCACCTCTAGCCTGTGACACGGTCGCCCTGGGGGTCACCAGAGTCCCTGCTGCTCATTGCGCTGATCCCTGTGTCCCTCTGTATTTTGGGTGGCCTCCTCTGAGTTCTCTGTCTCCGCCGATATATGTGTGTCTCTGTGCCCACCACCCCATGACACAGTAGGTCCAGCTCTGTCTCCATTAACCTCCTTTCTGTTATTCATATTGCCACGTAACACATCAGGTCTGCTTTGGTCTGTTGGCACCCCCAGCTCTTTTGTGTGCCTGGTAGGTTGAGGTTCTGCTCCTCTCCACCCTGTAGGGTTTAAAAGTGAAGCGGCGATCATCCACTCTGAGTGGGCACAGACCTCCAAGGTGGACGTGACAGGACAGAGAGGAGTTAATAGCGAGTCGTGTGGCTTAAAGACTCTGAACGGCTTTCCTCTTTGGCTTGTCAAATGCCAAAGTGCTTTGTGCCAACACGTGATGACGATCTCCTTAAACGCACCCGTGATTAGGAGGATATAGCGATTCATTTAATGGAAAGCCTCCCACAGCCGCTTTGACAAATCCTCAGGCTGAGGGCCACGGCAGAGTGCCCAGGTCAGGAAGTCAGAGTGGCGCTCCTGGGCGTGCAGGTAGACGCTTCAGATTTCAGGTTTTTAGGTTGAGTCACGCTGAGGAGAACAGGACTTGTTAGGCCGGGCTTGTCACTGCACGAATGGCAGCTCGGGCACAAGCCGCAGATCACGTCTTTGAATGGAAGACAGGCAGGCCCGTGGCTGGGATTGGCGGAGCTGTGCCTGTTCTGGGCATACGCGCCACACGAAAACGAGCTGACCAGCACTTGGCCTTGAGAGCGGGCCGACTCGAGGAGGAGGAAGAGGCTTTTTGGAGTTGGGGAGGTGACATCCACCAGGTGTGCCGCAGGGCCTCAGTCCTTCCATTCAATGGGGTGCCCACCTTGTGCAGCCTCTTGTTTTATGGCTGCCCTCACTTTGCTGCCTCACAGCTTCTGGCACTGAGGTTGCCTTTTTTTTTTTTTTTTTTGTTGTTTTCCCTTCTTTTCCTCCCCAGGGTCCTCTTCATGTCGAGTGGATTTTATTAGAAGTGTGTAAATGATGGCCTGCTGTCCAGAGTCGGTTCTTATTGGCCACCTGGGGCTCGAGGCAGCAGCCCCTGCTCTCCTGGGTAAATAAATGGAAGGATGGATTGATAATGTGGCTGTTTTATTGTCATGTTGATGGACTGTGATTTAGGTTAATCAAATTCTGAGCGTGCCTTCATGTGATCGCTGGAGTCAGTTTGTCCCCGGATAAATGAGAGAGCAGTCAAAAGAGACAACGTGAAAAAACGCAAATCAGCTCGCCTCCTGGCCTCCTCATTTCCATTACCTGACGTAACTCTGAGCGAGTGTATGTACAGCAGGCAGTGTGGATGACGTGAGGCCGAGCAGGCCAGTGGGCTGGAGAGAAATGAAAGGCTGCGTATAATAGAGGCACAGAGAACCGATTGATAGAACATCACGTGGGGCCGACGGAAATGAAAGGCGCCGTATAACAGAATGATAGGCAAAGAGCTACTGTATATAAAGTGGGGTGGCTAGAAACAAAGGGCACTCTACAAAACAATCATTTATAAATGCACTTGAAAAGCACCGTCTAGTAGAGAGAGGCACAAATAAATAGAAGACGTGCAAGGCACCCGACTACTGTATATAAAACGTACATGGCTAGTAAACAAATAGAAAGAAAGGTAAGTAGATCAAGTGCAAACAATTCGAAATCCACCGTTTCAAAACGATATTTAAGTAGGCACTATAAGAAGCATTGATACATACAAGGCACCGCATAAAGCATCTCTATATGTTGTGATAAGAATGAGTCGGCGACATCATAAAGATTTGGGGCAGCCACCCGTATAATTGAATCGGCTGCAAAAGTAGTTGTAAATAGCACGATGTGCTTAGTTCAGAGTCCAGAACAGAACTGCCTGTACTGAGGCAAGATGGCAGTTTTAAAGGGCTGGAAGGGAAATGACGTCATCTATGCCAGAACTGGGAGTGGTGTCCTCGAGCCCGGAAGTGACGTCATCCTTGGGGCCGGCAACAGGCGGGATTTCCCGGAAAAGGTCTGCAAGGGATCTGAGAGAGAGATAGTCAGTACACTCCGCCACCCCCTGGCCTGGCGTAGAATTACTAGTGTTTAGGCCCTTCAGCTGATTCCTATGCTAACGTGTGTGACTATGTATAAAACCCAACGTCAGTTTGTATGTCTGTCCGCTTTTCACGAGAGAACCACTTCACAGATTTAGCTCAAAGTGCTTTACAAAATGAATAGAAAAATAAAAGACACAATAAAAAATAAACATAAGTCAACATTAATTAACATAGGATAAGTAAGGTCCGATGGCCAGGGTGGACAGAAAAAACAAAAAAAAATAAAATCTGTAGGGGTTCCAGACCAAGAGACTGCCCAGTCCCCTCTGGGCAATCTACCTAACATAAATCAAACAGTCCTCTTTGTATTTATGGTTTTCAAGGAAGGACTTGATGATGATGGTCACGTAGACTTCTAGCTTTTAGTCCATCAATGTTGGTGCATCATGACGCTTTGGGTAGGTGGTGGTGGCGCAGGCCGCCACCACAAAGAAACCGGAAAAAGAAGCAGAAGAGAGAGTAGGGGTCAGTGTGGATTTTGGATCCACTGTAATAGTTATTATGAAGAATTGAACATACAGAGTATCAGTATTACGTTAAATTGAAGTTATAGAAAGGCCATGTTAAAGTAATGTGTTTTCAGTAGTTTTTTAAAGTGCTCTACTGTATTAGCCTGACGAATTCCTATCGACAGGCTATTCCCGATTTTAGGTGCATAACAGCAGAAGGCCGCCCGCCTCACCACTTCTTTTAAGTTTAGCTTTTGGAATTATAAGGTGACACTCATTTGAAGATCTAAGGTTATGGTTTGGAATATAACGTGTCAGGCATTCCGATATATAAGATGGAGCGAGATTATTTAAGGCTTTATAAACCATAAGCAGTATTTTAAAGTCAATCCTGAATGACACAGGCAACCAGTGTAGTGACATTAAAACTGGAGAAATGTGCTCGGATTTTCTTTTCCTAGTTAGGATTCTAGCAGCTGCATTCTGCACTCGTTGCAAGTGATTTATGTCTTTTTTGGGTAGTCCTGAGAGGAGTGCATTACAGTAATCTAATCGACTAAAAACAAAAGCGTGAATTAATTTCTCAGCATCTTTCAATGATATAAGAGGTCTAACTTTTGCTATATTTCTTAAGTGAAAAAATGCTGTCCTAGTGGTCTGATGAATATGCGATTTAAAATTCAGATTACAGTCAACGGTTACCCCTAAGTTTTTTACTTCCGTCTTAACGTGGTCCTTCCATGTGCTGGAATAGATGACAACATCATCCAAATAGGGAGCACTGAACGCGTTATGAGGCCGGAGCACTCTATCCACCAGATGCTGGAAGGTTGCTGGCGCCCCTTGTAACCTGAATGGGAGGACCCGGTACTGCCAGTGCCCACTGGGAGTTCTAAACGCGGTCTTCTCCTTCACGGAGTCCGTTAAAGGAACCTGCCAGTACCCCTTCGTCATGTCAGGTGTAGTCAAATATTCTGCCTGTCCCAGCCTCTCGAGGAGGTCGTCCACGCGAGGCATCGGATAGGCGTCAAACTGGGAGACTTGATTCAGCTGACGGAAGTCGTTGCAAAACCTCCAACTCCCGTCGGGCTTACTGACCAAGACAGTTGGACTGGACCAGGGACTATAACTTTCCTCAGTCACACCTAGATCCAGCATGTGCTTGATCTCAAGCTCCACCTCTGCCTTCTTTGCTTCGGGAAGCCGATATGGGCGTTCTCGCACGACAACCCCAGGTTCTGTCACTATGTCGTGCGCAATCAGAGAGGTCCGTCCAGGCTGCTCACTCACTACCTCCGGAACTGACGAGATCGCTAATTCTAGCTCCCATCTCTGTTTAGCATTCAAGTCGGGTCCGAAGTTAAGGCGGTCGGTCTGAGCAAAGAAAGAGCGGGGCTGAGCAGAGGAGGTATTGGGATCCCTCTCCTTCCATGGCTTCAGCAAGTTGACATGATGCATCCGCTTGCTTGGCCGATGATTGGGTTGTTTCACCAAATAATCGACGAGCCCTTTCCTCTCCTTATCGTCATACAGGCCTTGCCAGTGGGCAAGCAACTTAGAATGCGAGGTAGGAACCAACACCATGACGCAATCCCCCGGTTGGAACTCCCGGAGAGTTGTGCCACGGTCATAATAGTGGGCCTGTGCTGCTTGCGCCTCTTCCATGTGACTTTTTAACAAAGGTCGGATTTTTCCGAATCGATCGCGTAACTGTGCGATATACTCCAATATATTGCTAGGGGGGAGAGCCTCTCCTTCCCATCCCTCTTTTAAGACATCCAATAGCCCTCGGGGTTGTCGGCCATATAACAATTCAAAAGGGGAGAACCCCATAGAGGCTTGTGGAACTTCCCGATAAGCAAGGAGCACGAGGGGGAGGAGCTGATCCCAGTTCCTCCCGTCCCCGCTGGCCACCTTGCGTAGCATCTGCTTGAGAGTTTGGTTAAACATCTCGACAAGACCGTCAGTTTGAGGATGATATACTGCGGTCTTTAGGTGCTTTATTTTAAGTAACTTGGCCGTTTCCTTGAACGTCGCCGAGGTAAAGGGCGTCCCTTGATCCGTAAGGACTTCTTTAGGGATCCCTACACGTGCAAAGACTCCCACTAATTCCCGTGCGATCGCTTTACTAGTAGCAGAGCACAACGGAACTGCCTCTGGATATCGGGTAGCATAATCCACGAGGACTAATATATATTTGTGTCCTCGGGCTGAGGGCTCCAGAGGTCCTACTATATCGACCCAAATACGCTCAAAGGGAACATCAATCAGGGGGAGGGGAATGAGAGGAGCGCGGTCCCTCCTAGGAATTTGCCGTAATTGACATTCTGGACAAGATATGCAAAAACGGCGAACCTCCTCGTTAATTCCCGGCCAATAAAATCGGAGCTTAATTCGCTCTAATGTCTTTTCGATGCCTAAATGGCCTCCCATGAGGTGGGCGTGTGCCATCTCGCAAACCTGCCGCCAGTAGGTTCGTGGTATTAGCAACAACTTCCGCACCCTGCCCTCATGCTCTGCTATTCGATATAACATCATTGTCTAATACAAAGTGGGGCCCGCGTGGCATGGGCTGATGAGTGCATTGGCCATTGTCAAGCACGACTGCATTTTTCGCAAACTTCAGGGAGTCATCATTATATTGTTCTCTCCTGAAAGATGCCGGTGTTTGGTTGAATTGGAAGTGCATGTCAGAGAGAGGGTCTGGTCTGAACTCAAGGGGCGGGGAGTCCTCCCGACTCGTCGAGACCCGGGTTGATGACGTATCTAAGTGCGACGGCCCAGGAGCCTCCCCATCCTCTTCACGGTCTTCCGTACCCGTCTCTGCCGGCTGTTTACACGGTGTGGAATCAGCTTGAGTCGGGTTATCCCCTTCCATGACTAGGCCTACAGGAACAAGGGGAGCAGTTATCCGCACTCCGCATTTACTGTCAGGCCAGTCCCGCCCTAGGATCACAGGAGAAGGTGGGTGTGGGTGGACCGCCACGGGGAACTTTTTTACTAAGCCTTCGTAACTTATAACACAGAGGGCGGTTTTGTATGTCCGTGTTTCCCCGTGTATGCAGCGTATACTGGTCTTTTTCCTCGTCCACTGTCGCGGTAGTACGTAACGGCAATCAACAATGGAGATGTTGCTGCCGGAGTCTAGAAGGGCTGTAACTCGAAATCCATTCAGAATCACTACTCCTGTATGACCAGTAGCCAGGGGGTTCATAAGTGCACATAACCGTCCTCTCCCCTTCCACCCGCATTCTCCCGTGCGAGCGGCCCACCCCGCGCCCCGGGGACATCAAAGTAGGCTTCGGTTTATGTGGAAGGGACTTATACGGTGGAACGTAATCCCTGCGGAGTCCACTAGAGGACCGTTCTGCTCTCACAGATTGTGAGGCTGGCTTAGCTGTTAATTGAGTTATTAACTCATCTATGGAATTAAAGTCTCCCCAGACCGGCTGGGTAAAAGTAGCGGGAAGACCATTAACTAAGATGAAGCAGGCCACCTGCTGCACAATTTGCAGGGTAGTTAATTCGAATGGCTTCAGCCATAAACCTACCGTTTCCCAGAGAGCATAAGCTTGCTCCCGGGTTGATCTCTCCGGATCATATTCCCAGCTTTGTAGGTGCTTTACCTGCTGGTCTGGGGACAGCCCGTATGTCTCTGGAACCGTGGTCCCAACAGACGGCTCAGTCCTCTCCTCTGAGAGAACATAGTAAGCCCTTTTCGTTTTCCCCACAGGAACCAGTCCACGTTGTTGGGTCTCCTCCACATTCTTCTTTTGTAGGACTAGGGGCTCGTTTTCCCTTGCTGGAAGCGAAGCCTGCACCGTGTCGCTCCGGACCGCTGAGCACGCCCCCCACTCGGAAAAATGGCCCCGGTACTCTCCTATCTGAGTAAATCCATGGTTCCTTCCCGGTTTCTTCTGGGAAGGTTTCATCCTGCCGACTACGCCACTGTGATAAGAATGAGTCGGAGACATCATAAAGATTTGGGGCAGCCACCTGTATAATTGAATCGGCTGCAAAAGTAGTTTTAAATAGCACGATGTGCTTAGTTCAGAGTCCAGAACAGAACTGCCTGTACTGAGGCAAGATGGCAGTTTTAA
>JANRMT010062852.1:17035019-17048500 GCA_026402145.1 Polypterus bichir lapradei
ATTTCAGTAGTGGACACTTTGATGTTTATGAATGTTTAAACTCTCAAAAGCTGGATGTGAAGTTATCGATGAAACCGGTTGTAAGCTTACAACGCTTGACAGATGCCGAATGTCACTTCAACACAAGTCCTGCAAATACTGTCGTAATTGAAACAAACCATGAACCTCAAACTGATTATGACAGCAGCAATCCAAGCTGTGAGATTTGAGACAAGATTACTGTTCACATGGCCAACTGTAAGTTGCATGCTCAAGAGTAAGCTCAGCGCACAGCTTGGTCATGTTACAACCGGATGGCCGAACTCACAATGTGGTATACAAAGAGATCCTTAACAAATAATAATAATAATAATAATAATAATAATAATAATAAGCAGACTATACTTTCTGAGAAGGTTGGCATCGTTCAACATCTGCAGTAAGATGCTGCAGATGTTCTACCAGACGGTTGTGGCGAGTGCCCTCTTCTACGCGGTGGTGTGCTGGGGTGGCAGCATAAAGATGAAAGACGCCTCACGCCTGGACAAACTGGTGAGGAAGGCAGGCTCTATTGTAGGAGTAAAGTTGGACAGTTTAACATCTGTGGCAGAGCAACGGGCACTAAGCAAACTCCTGTCAATCATGAATAATCCACTGCATCCACTGAACAGTGTCATCTCCAGGCAGAGGAGTAGCTTCAGTGACAGACTTTTGTCACTGTCCTGCTCCACTGACAGACTGAGGAGATCGTTCCTCCCCCACACTATGCGACTCTTCAATTCCACCCGGGGGAGTAAATGCTAACTTTTTTCATTTTTATTACTATTTAATTTAATATTGTTTCTTTGTATCAGTATACTGCTGCTGGATTATGTGAATTTCCCCTTGGGATTAATAAAGTATCTATCTATCTATCTATCTATCTATCTATCTATCTATCTATCTAATTATTGGCATATTTTCCCTCAGTTTAAAAAGGTTAAATTTTCTTCTTAATAAAAATTTTAATGCAGTACTTCGCCGCTGCGAAGCGCAGGTATTTTGCTAGTATATATATATAATTATAAAAAAAATCTTGGAAGAAGACAAGAGGTGATTTTCTGAGAGACACTTATACGTCCCGCTAGACGAGTCCACGCCCGGGGCCAGAAATAAAGGACAAAGAGTAGATAACAAAGTAGAACGTTGTAAAGAATTCAAAAATGTTGGCGCGGTACACATGCAGAGCGGGTTAGAGATAATGGAAGTACGAAAATTCGAACGTCTCGAAAAAAGGATAGTAAAGATTGCATCAGTGCAAACAAATGGAAATTATTACTAGGCGAAGTAACGGAACAGCAAAAAGAGATTGAATATATTGTTGGGATTTAAACTTGAAGTCGGAGACTTGTAGATTGTCTAATTCGTGTTGCCAGCGAGAATTAAAAGATTCCAAAACCGTGGGTGCGGTATGAAGTCCCGTGAGACGGAGACTTTTAACATGAGATTCTTTCAAGTCACGCCCTACTTACAACTATTTTCAAACAAGACCACCGTCCTCTAACCTCAGTTGTATAAATGCTTTTGGCAGACACACTTCCTGCGCTCTCAGCTCTTATAAATTTTATCAGGACAATCATTTTATACGTTTTTGATGACACGTCAACGACTAAGTGAAGAAGAAAGAGCAGGGATAAACAATTGAAAAAGTAATTTTATTTATTAGAGAGAAAAAAACGATATTCACTCACAGGCGTTGTCACGATAAAATTCCAAACACAGAATCTGGGTGTTGTTAGCCATTATGAATGTAGAGAAAAGCCAAGCAAAATGACACCTTTTATTGGCTAACTAAAAAGATTATAATACGCAAGCTTTCGAGGCAACTTAGACCCCTTCTTCAGGCGAGATATAACCTCACCCTCCAGTCCCGGCATGGAAATGACACCATTAAAAAACACATTTAACAAAATCATAACCTCTGAGCCTCCCAAGGGCTCTGGGAACAGCGAAGGTTTCTTCAAAGTTAAAGCAGGGGAGTCCAGCTCCGGTCCTGGAGAGCCACAGTGGCTGCTGGTTTTCATTCTAACCATCTCCTTAATTAGTGACCAGCTTTTGCTGCTAATTAACTTCTTTTGCCTTCATTTAAATTAACTTGATTCAGGCCCTTTAGTTGTTTCTTTTTAATTAAATTAGCAGCCAGACAATAAGGAGACCCAAAACGAGCCGTTGCTGCATGACCAGCTCACCTGTGCCCATCACTCAATATCTGAAAAATAAAGAAGGGTGGAAGTCTCAGTAAGCTTGATCTCTGAGGTCACCTAAACATCTTCACAGCGTTCTTAGAAAATCAATAGATTTGGAAATGTCTGCTGTGGCAGAATGAGTGTAGCAGCAATCCATGGAATGAAATAATGGGTTTAATTAACAGCAACAATGGGCTTCTCATTAAGAACCCAGCTGGAGTTTAAAGCCCCAGTTTAGCTGGTAATCTGTCAGCTCATTTTACGTCTCATTTCTGTTTGGCTGTCATTTAATGAAGAAAAGAATCAATTCAGGGTTAAAGGAGTTCATTAGCAGTGAAAACAGGCCACTGATTAGGAAAAGGGTTAGAATGAAAACCTGCAGGCCTGGAGTTCGACATCCGTGGGTTAAAGGGAAACCGAAACTCTACTAATGGAGCTGAACTTATTCCAGGATCACCGAGTGCTCACCCCCTGTATCACTGGTGCAGCCATTTGTTTTTTTAGAATGGCCATCCTTGGCTCAGTGTGCCATCGAAGTGTCTCAAGTGAACATACATCAGCAGAAATTAATGGAAGTGATTATTAAGGAAACGATGGAACATCGCATGTCACGAAAAGGCGTGTTAGTGAGCAGTCAGCATGGGTTCACACATGGAGGTCGTGTCTCACTAATATGCTGCAATTCTAGGAGGAAGCAATAAAAGCAGACGATCAGAGGGCTGCAGATGAGGTTATTGATCAGGACTGTCAGGAGGCTGTTGATAAAGTGGCACGTCAAAGGCCAGGCGTCAAACTAAGAGGGTGTTGTGTGTAGGTGGGTGCAAAACTGGCTGCATGTTCTGGCAGTAAAAGAAGTGTGAAAATGGACAAGGCAAAAACGTAGTCTTAAAATAAAAGACCTGGGGGATCAGAACAAAAGAAAATGGGCAGAGGGCAACAGCAGAAAATCACCAACACCTGAGAGAACCAAAGCCGATACGCAGTAATTGTTGTAATAATCACAGGCCGAGTTCAGAGGCTCTCACAAAGACTCTCGGCATGTACACCATGAAGAAGATCTTTTTAGGAATCCAGAATCATAAACACCAGGGAGAGTGTGCCATCGCTTTTTATACTTCCTGGATGATGACATCACAATGTCACTTCTTAACAGCTCAATGCTGCTGACGATCAACAAAATGACAGCAATTTCAAGAGCCAAAATGGCAGCCAAAAATACACCAATAATAATTCCAAAATGGAAAAATAATTGTAAAAAAAATATTACACAAAACGTACTTAAATACTGGAAGTAAAGGATGATGGTAAGAGGAGCCTTATCAGAAGTGGGTGATGTTAAAGGTGGTGTCCAGCAGGGGTCAGTGCTGGGGCTGCTGCTCTCGTACGTTAACAATGTCTGCTATGCCAGGGTTCCTTAAGCGTTTTTTTTTTGGTCCTGACTCAGTCTTGCCCTCTTTAGTGTCTCTCATACCCATTCCTTGTTGAATGCTGATGATCGTTCATACCTCCATGGAGAATTGTGGATGATAATCAGCAAGATATAATTGAGAATGATCGTGTGAGCAGTGTTGATTATTTAATCAGCTTGTGCCAACCCACTGTGGCCCCCTTCACAAACCATCCGTGACTGATTACTGTTAAACCCAACCGTAACCTACGGCCCAGCCCATAGTTTAGGAAAGCCCGCACTATATAATAAAACGCTAAAGTCAGCGTGTGTCCGGTCCCCATGGTGTAATCTGATTGCTCAGTTTGGCTTAGGTGACACGACTGAATGAGTAGTGTGAGAGTGAGACACACGAGGAGGAGTGAAGGAGTAGGTGCCACGCTGGGAGTCACCTTTTTGAGACTGGAAGTTTTAAAAGCAGGCAGAAGGGGGACGCAAAGCACCTTGAAATGACAGCGTCTGGGAAGCGGACTGTACGGGAAACACGCTCAAGAGGGGTTCAGACACACAAGGGTCCCGAGGAGATCCACTGGAGGTGCACGCAGGGCAGGAAAGACCAAAGAGTATTGAATTTATTCTGTCTTCAACACGGCTAGTATGATCAGTGAGTTGGTGAAGTTTGCAGATGGTACCCAACTAAGTGGAGGGGCAGATACTGGAGAATCAGCTAAACTGGCACAGATGGACTTGGACAGCACACAGGCTTGGGCAGATCAAATGTCATGTAAGTAAACATCGAGTGTGACACGTAGGAAGTCGACATGTCAGGTCTGCACAGCACGTCTCCCTCTACAGTTTCCAAAGCCCTCCGTTGCCTCCTTAGTAGTCCCTGTTACTGCTGGGCGGATGTCCTCTTCCTCATATGAATGTGAGCTTAGAGCAGTCACTATTTCACTGTCTGTATATTTTTTTATTCTCCTTTACTATTCCTAATCCACTTCACCTCCTCCTTGACTGTCATTTTACTACTAAAATAAACACATTCCCATTGGCTTATGGGTAGTTGAGAGAAACACAGCTTGGCGCTCTGCCGCTAGTCTAGTTGAATCCGAACATGGACGCTGTGCTATGTGAACGCACCATTGTGAGATTTCTTTAGGTAAAGCATGCGTTGCAAACTCCCGTCTTCTCCAGTAAAGAAGAAATTCAAACGACGGCCCTCTGCCAAAAATATCATGACGGCCGCCTTTTGGGATGACGGATCCCATTCTGCCACATTTTAGGAACACGAGCAATCGGTGAGCAGTAGAGTGTACTGTGCTGTGCTTAGAGAGAAACAGCAAAAGAAGAGGAATGCTGTCTGGAGACACTCTTGCTGCTCCATGACCGCACACGTCCCCATGCAGCGCCCGCAACGGTGGGGGCAACGCAGAAGCTGTGGTTTGAACATCCTCCACATGTCACTTACAGGACTGTCACACCTCTGGTCCCCTTAAAGAGGCTGCGCCCCGTCGCAGGTTCATCTCTGATGATGGGGCTAAGGAAGCGGTGCAGGCCCAAGGAATGGAAACGTGAGTGGAATGATACAAGAAGTGCATTGACCTGTAGGGGGGACTGCATATGTGGGTGGGCAAGTCCTAGAACTGTTAACGTTCATCTGCTCACAGTTCCCACTATTAAAGAGTAAGTGGCCTTTACTTTTTGGTTCTCCTTTGTATACCACAATAGTGAAGAAATAACTTGGACTTGAAAAATACCAAACTTATCCTTTAAATTCACACATATGTTTGCCTAACCAGAATAGACTGTGCTCTTCACTCGGCTAACGGCAAGCACTAATGTGTTAATGGAGCATTCCTAACAGTCTGCTCTAACTCTGATGGAACTATAAGTTTGGCGAGAACGTCACATGCGGTTACTTTTCTGACCATGCTGCGTTATTTTGTCATAAGTAGAGCAGCAACTTAAAAGATGTAATTATCATTGTCAGCCTGCTTAATTAATCCAGACCGGGGGTCACAAGGCCAGAACAAACCCTGGATGAGGGCGCCAGTCCATCACAGGGCATTCGCACCAAGCACACACATTGGCCAGTTTAGTGCCACCAATTCACCCAACCTACATGTCTTTGGGCAGTGGGCGAAATTCAACAGAGACACGGGGAGAACATGCAAACTCTGAAGTCAAACAAATCACCAGGAACAGATAAGAGTTACCCTCGAGTTCTTAAGGAGGCTGGTGAGTGCAGATAAAAACCCTTGACACGTATTTATAGGAAGTCACTGCACACCGGAGAGATTCTGAAGGACTGGAAAATGGCAAATATCATCCCATTATATAAAAAGGGTGACAGGGCAGACTATAGGCCAGTAAGCTTAACGGGCATCACAGGAAAATTAATGGAAGGAATTGTTAAGGATAAGATTGAGCAGCACATGGCAAGGACAGGAGTTATTAGGAACAGTCAGCGTGGGCTCAGAAGAGGGAGGTCGTGTTTTACTAACAGGCTGGAATTCTATGAGGAGGCAACAAAAGGATACGACCAGAGTGGAGCAGATGAGATTATTGATGTGGACTTTCAGAAAGCATTTGATGAGGTGCCACATGAGAGGGTGGGCATCAAACTAAAAGATGTAGAAGTTTAGGGTCATGTTTTTAGATGGGTGCAGAATTGGCTCAGACACAGGAAGCAGAGGGTGATGATGTGAGGAACCTCATCAGAACTGGCCGAAGTTAAGAGTAGTGACCAGCAGGGGGCAGTGCAGGGACCGCTGCTATTTTTAATATATAGAAATGATAAGATGGTTAAGTTTGCAGATGATAGGTGGATTAGCAGATAATTTGGAATCCATTATATCATCACAGAAGGACTTGGACAACAGACAGGCTTGGGCAGATTTGTGGCAGATGAAATTTAATATCAGCAAATGTAAAGAATTACACATAGGAAGGAAAAATGTAAGGTTTGAATACACAATGTGGGGTCTGAAAATCGAGAGTCCACCTTATGAGAAGGACTTAGGAGTCGTAGTGGACTCTAAGCTATCGACTGGCAGACAGTGTTGAGAAGCCATTAAGAAGGTTAACAGAGTGTCAGGTTATATAGCGCCTTGATGTGTGGAGTACAAGTCACAGGAGGTTCTGCTCAGGCTTTATAACACACTGGAGAGGCCTCATCTGGAGTCCTGGGTGCAGTTTGGGCCTCCAGGCTACAAAAAGGACATAACAGCACTAGAGAAGGTCCAGAGAAGAGCGACTAGGATGATTCAGGGCTACAGGGGATGAGCCTTAAGGTGATGAAGAGGAGACCTGACTGAAATGTTTAAAATGATGAAGGGAATCAGTACGGTGGATTGAGACGGTGACCTTAAAATGAGTTCATCAAGAACACGGGGACACAACTGGAAACTTGTGAAGGGGAAATTTCACACAAACATTAGGAAGTTTTTCTTTACACAAAGAACGACAGACACTTGGAATAAGCGACCAAGAAGTGTGGTGGACAGTAAGACTTTAGGGACTTTGAATACTTGACTTGATGTTATCTTGGAGGAGTTGAGTGGACAGGACTGGCGAGCTTTGTTGGTCTGAATGGCCTGTTCTCGTCCAGAGTGTTCTAATGTTCTAAACTCCACAAACACACAGGCCTTACTGTGCCGCCATGCCGCCTGTAACTAAGATGTAAAGCTAAAAACTGAAGCATCAGGAGCAGGGAGTTTATTTTATTGTGTTTCTCTTTCTTTTGGATACGTAGGGAGGACATCTCAGTTTTAGTCCCCTGTTCCCACTCGGTGTCTTTTCATGTAGACCTGAGTATACCTTTCGCTCCTGTTCTGCTAAGTCACATTTAGCAGCCTGTCCTGGAGATGCGTCAGGATGAACTCGGCTTGACTGTGTCTGTGATTAAAATATTTCCTTCCCCCGTCTTATCGCCGGACCCCAGACAGTTTATTAGAAGGAGTTCAAGGCCAAGCAGAGAAGCGGCCTCAGTCGTTTATTCACTCAGTTTAAGATTAGCTCTTCTCAAATGTGCCAGAAGCAGAGTAAGTGGATGTGACCATAAAAGTACAACCATGATGAACAGCAGCTCCTGCCGCTCGGGGGGTCTGCTCAGCCAGTGCGTCCAGACTGCCAGGTGGCTCTTTTCACTCTTGCTTTGAGCCTCTTTGATTCGGTGTATTCTCCCCAATGGAAGCGAGTGTCGTGATCTGAGGGAGTCCTGAAAGCGCAGGTACAAGATAACTAAAAGTTGCCCACTTCTAGGGTGGGGGAAACACATTGTGAAAAACCCAGACTAGAAACCCAAAGGGTGAAGAACAAATCTTTCTAAATTAAAAAGGTTTATTTTCACAAAAGGCCGTCCAAGCCCCAAAGCTCCGAAGAGCACAAGGAGATGCCTGAACGGCAAGGCGATGCACAGTAAACAAAAGCCCAAAAATGGTGGTCAAAAACAGAGCAGAGGTTCAGAAATATCAGTAAGCAAAACAGAGTCCAAGAGACGAAGTCCAAAGCAGAGCACGGGGTCGAAATTCAAGCCATAGCACGAGAACTCACCAAACACACAATGAGCCGCCAGGAACTCTGGGAGCCCCTCCCTTACACAGGATGGAGGGCCGTCCCTGGCGGTGATTGGCAGGTGACCCCGCCCACAAACAAACACAACAACAACATTTATTTCTGTCGCACATTTTCATACAAATAATGTCGCTCAAAGTACTTTACATGATGAAGAAATTAGAAAAAAGACAAAGTAAGAATTAAAATCAGAGAACACTAATAAACATAGAATAAAAGTGAGGTCTGATGGCCAGGGAGGACAGAAAAAACAAGAAAAAACTCCAGACGGCAGGAGAAAAAATAAAATCTGCAGGGGTTCTGAGGCCATGAGACCACCCAGCCCCCTCTAGGCATTCTGCCTAACATCAATGACCTCAATCAGTCCTCATGGTATTCAGGGTTCTCATGGAAGGACTTGATGATGACGGTCATGTGGACTTCTGGCCTTTAATCCATCAATGGAGGGACATCACGGTGCTTTGATTAGGTGGTGGTGGTACAGGTCGCCACCACAGAAAACCGGAAAAAGAACAGAAGAGAGAGTAGGGGTCAGTATGGATTTTGGAGCCACCATGAATAGTAATGATAATTAATTGAATATGCAGAGCATCAGGGTTACATTAAAATGAAGTTATGAGAAAGCCATCTTGAAGTAATATGTTTTCAGCAGTGTTTTAAAGAGCTCCACTGTATCAGCCTGGCGAATTCCTATTGGCAGGCTATTCCAGATTTGAGGTGCATAACAGCAGAAGGCTGCCCCCCTCACCACTTCTTTTTAAGTTTAGCTCTTAGAATTCTAAGCAGACACTCATTTGAGGATCTAAGATTACCATTTGGAATATAAGGTGTCAGACACTCCGATATATAAGATGGACCGAGATTATTTAAGGGAAAACGCAACGCTTACAGAGAAACACAAAGGAAAAGGTTCATAATCAATATGAAACCCCACTCTGAACCCCAGCCAGGGGCTGAAACAGGATGATGAGACGAGCAACGCTGATGTGCCCACCTACTGAATCCAGCCCTGCTCTTCCTTACTGTTCCCTTCAGACCAGTGGGCCAGCCAAGTGGGCATGAAGAAGTGGGTTTATTCTCGCCCCCTGACCACGGACGGAGTGCTGATCAGCATGAGGGCTCAGTGCTTTGTCTGTATGCCTCTGCACCAATCCCAGCTAGGCACATCCTACATTCTCGAGCCCTCTCTACCAATCAGGCTGTGGACAAGAATAAAAACCTTTGTAGCCCCCAACTTGTGGTGAATGTGTCACCGTAGACAAGCCCAAGTTCCCGTTTTAACGGATTCTGACCAGCTGTGCGGTGAGCAAGTTTGAACTGTGCAGTTTTGCTTTTCCATTTTTCCTCTGTGTATACTTTATTACTTTTAAGACACCACCCCCCCCCCCCCCAAAAAAAAAAACCAAGAGAGCGTCTTATCAATATGTAAGCAGATACGCCAATCAGTTGATGAAACTCCATCCACAGAACAGGTGGGCTCTTTCTTTCTCCGCCCTCTTGTGGCCACTTCCTGCCGCACCCACCAGTAGCCACACCCCCAGGGTTTCAGGGAAAGAGGGGTCCGTTCATTGGATTGGCTGGCCCAGCGCTGTTTTAGCCGTGGAATGGCCAACAGGGGGAGGCAGCTTGATGGATGAGGTCTCCAGGACTCTAAACAAATCCAAATCATATTATGGGATATCATTTTCAGTTAAAGTCTGCTCCATACTTGTACTATTTTTATACTGTATTGAGGATTTGTTCTGTTCTATGTATTGTATTGTGTTGTATTGACCCCCTTTTTCTTTTTGACACCCACTGAACGCCCAACCTACCTGGAAAGGGGTCTCTCTTTGAACTGCCTTTCCCGAGGTTTCTTCCATTTTTTTTTCCCCTTCAAGGTGTTTTTTCTTGTCTTCTTAGAGAGTCGAGGCTGGGGGGCTGTCAGGAGGTAGGGCCTGTTAAAGCCCATTGCGGCACTTCTTGTGTGATTTTGGGCTCTACAAAAAAATAAATGATATTGTATTATACTCCTGTCAATGGAGACGTGCTAAAACTAGGTAAACCTGTCTACAAAGCCCACAGTGCCACACTCGCTCAGGACTGCTCACAGTCTGTCTACGTGCCACTCCTCTCCTTGTGTCTCCGTCCCCAGCAGGCCAGGCGATGCACACAATGGCATCCTGGTGTCGGCTTCAGCAGGTACTTCTGCTTTGTGGTGCTTTTGGGTAAATAAAGGAGTGGCAGATGCCACAGGCAGAGGTGAGAACTCCCTGGTAACTGACGAGAGCTGGCGTGGTTCCCTGCAGCAGAGGCCGGCGTGAGGTGTCGGCGGGCCACGGCTCTCTGCCTCTGGCACAGTGTACTGAAGCGACTGGAGAGGCGTAACGTCGATGTCTGGTCACACCAGACGTATCGGGGTTTTTGAGTGTGGTGTCGTGTGTTTTTTTTAATCTCTGTTCTCCTTTTCTCCATCATTTCATTACTAGTTTAATGGATTTTTGACCATTTCTGCTTTAGTTTTTAGTTTTGGTCGCTCACTTCAAGTAGATTTCTTTTTAAGAGGCTTGTTTCAGTTTAGATTTCCTTTAACAATAAGGGATTAAGAGATTAACCTCTGCCCAGGTAACCTCATGAGGTTCACTCTGCCTCAGCCATCAAGCCAGAACGTTACACAGCATGGAGAGCCCGTGTCTCGTGTCCTGTCCCATAGCCCCGATGCCTTTCGTCACTAGGGGGCGCTGCTTTAAACGGTGAACCTTGCGGGTATTTTTTTTTTTTTTTTTTTTAAAACGGTGCCCCTGCTGGTTTTGTACTGTAGTTGTAAGTTTGTGTGAGTCACATGACCAACTCCTCGGTGAAAGGCACTATATAAGAAGAAACATTTGATGGTCTCCTTCACTGTACTTCCGTGAAGCCTGTGCCTTCTCTCACTAGGGGGCGCTGTGTTTTTTATTTTTGAACCTTCTCCCTGCCCGACTTTTTCAATGGTGGCCCTCATTAATTTTGTAGTGTAAATCTGTGGGAGCTCTCTGAGCATGTCGTCTGTCAAAGGCGCTGTATACCGACATATTCTGGCTAGTAATTACCTTATTTCCTGCCTTTGCTCGATTATGGCTTTACTCCCTAGGTGGCGCTGCTTTGGTTGTCCTCAATGCAAGGCACTATATAAGAATACACTTTTGTCTCATTTACTATTCCTCCTTGCATCCTGTGCCTTTACTCAGTAGGGGGCGCTGCTTTGAAAAGTGGACCTTGTGCCTGACTTTTTAAACGGGGCCCCCTGTTGGTTTCATAGTGTACTGTTGCTGTGTTGCAGTTGTGTGACCTCAGTGAAAGGCACTATATCAGAAAATTCTTCTTAATTGAACTGCTTCACTCAATTGCTGTGCTGCAGACTTCAAACTGCCATTTGCACGAGGCGCTGGCATTCAGTCTGATTTCTGGATAGAGAGGGAAGGTGCGCCAGTCATACCAGTCTTTCCAAGTTTTTCTTTTTTTTCCTCATACAAACTTTACATCCATCAGCTTCTGCAGCATTGGTAACACAGACACCTGTGCCCACTTGAAAGAGTGGCATTACTGGCACTGCTGCCACTCTAACCAGAAATCAGACTGAAAGCCAGCACATCATGCAAAGAAAGAATGGCCTTCAGTCTGATTTCTGGTTAGAGTGGCAGCAGTGCCAGTAATGCCACTCTTTCAAGTGGGCACAGGTGTCTGTGTTACCAATGCTGCAGAAGCTGACAGTTGTAAGGTTAACAAGAGGGGAAAAAAAAGAGAAAAACTTGGAAAGACTGGCATTACTGGCGCCACCGCCCATCTGTCCAGAAATCAGACTGAAGGCCAGCACCTCATGCAAAGAGAAGGTGGTGTCACTCTGATTTCTGGTTAGAGTGGCAACAGTGCCAGTGATGCCAGTCTTTCAAGTGGGCACAGCTGTGTATGTTGTTCATGCCACAGAAGCTGACAGTTTTAAGGTTCAAATGACATAACAAAAAAGATTAAAGAAATGCAATAAGTGTAGCGCCCACCCAGCAACGGAGGGTCCTTTTGCCCCCCCTGTTCTCGCTCATCCAGTTCCCTCTGATGGATTGCGGAAACTTCCAGAGTGGCCGCACCCTGCGTGTTTGAACAGCTGCTGGACCAGTGCCCACTGAAGAAGTAAAGAGCAGAAGTGTTTGGGAGCAGGCCAACTCCACGGGGTCCTATCTTGGCAAATGAGTCAAACTGGCAGAACAGTTGGTCAGTGTCACTGGGAGCAGCCAAGCTGAGGCCTTGTGGTGCCCGAGGGTGCCCAGGACTCGGCTGTTTTCTTGAGCTCTGAGGGCGGTGCCCATATGGAAGTGACTGACCCTGTGAGGACGAATTCCATTGCCTGAAAACGCATCCTGCCATTTGTGCCCTCACTTGGCAGGCGTTGACACGTCCATCACTCTCACCATTTCATGGCAGGCATTCCTGAAGATGTCTGCTCTGGAATTCTGTTACGAAGCACGTCTCGGTCACCTTAGGCCTGGCGCACTGGCTTTTTTATTTTTCTTTTCCCTCTCCTTTCTCTTTGAGCCTGAAAGCCTCCTTTTCTTGTAATATGTCGGGACCCCCAGCGAAGTGGGATCATCCCACCTGCCACCACATCCGTGTGCCACATTGATGTCACAGCTTATCAGCCATTAACCCGTCTCTGTGCATCGCTTTGAGTTTTAATCCTTGTGCTGCCCCAGCCAGTCCACCTGTGTGTTCTAATAGGTGGGCTGAAGTCAAGTTGAATCGGGGTCTCAAGGAGCATGTGGTACATGCTGCTCAGACACCACGTGCTGTTTTTGACAAGTCTGGAGACGCATCTCAAGGTTTTATTGGTTTATTCTTGTGTTGCCATTACGCCGACGGCAGCAGCTCTGCTTGCAGTGAGAGAACTTCAGCCTGGCTGGGAAATTCCAGGAGCTCAGAGGTGCTGTGAGGTGAGACGCCGTTCAGAAACATCATTAGCAGCGGTGACAGCAGCGTCTATAGAAACTGCAGCCTCTGGGAAGTCTTCACATTTTATTACTAAGCAAGCCAAAGCACCCGGCGTGGCCCATGTATACTTGTAGAACGAGTAAAGAAAAGAAGGCAAAGCCTCGGAGTTTCTTAAATGGCGACCCCCTCCTGCCCCATCCGTCATCCTCACTGCCTCTCTAGTGATGTCTCGAGAGTCGAGAATTTGTCCTTTCTGCTGTGTGACCCTGAATGCTGTCATGTCTGACTTGTCCTTTTACCTCAATGTGGACAGTTCGTAGTCTGTAAATCTCATATATATATATATATATATATATATATATATATATATATATATA
>JANRMT010062852.1:17048510-17062698 GCA_026402145.1 Polypterus bichir lapradei
ATATATATATATATATATATATATATATATATATATATATATATAAACCAATGTGTGTGTTTGTGTCCCAGCATCACCTCTGAATGGCTGGAGCGATTTTCATGAAGTTTGGTACACGTTTCTCATTGATCAACTAAAAATACTGCAGGGGGGAATCATCCCTAACCCACCCCCTTCTGGGAAGGGTGGGGGTGATCTTGTGTTCTTGTATGTATGTTATCATCCAGTTAACACTGGGAACGACCACCAGAGGGCGAACTGGAGGTGACTGGCAGCATTCTGTATGTTTGAGCACTGCCACCATTGCTTTTAAAATTAGAGTTGGCATCAACTGGATGATAACATACATACAAGACCACAGGACAAGCACATTAGTGAGTCTTCAGTGTTTGTTAATTTATTTTTATTTTTGAAGTTGTGGTTTTTTTAAACTATATTTTTCTCAAACAATGAAAAAAAAAAACAAACACACTTTATTTTCCTCCCGGACAACATCGGGTATTTCAGCTGTGTTAGCTAGTTATGAAGAAAAACCGACGGAGCAGCTGTTAAACAACGAGCCTTTGATTCTCCTTTGTGTTGTTCTACACGCCTCACCCAACAGGCCCCCGTTCTGTATTACGGTAGGTAGAAGCAGCACACACAGTGTTGTCCGGGTGAGTCATGTTAAGCTCTCGTCATTTTGTCTGCTAGTTTGGCTTCAGTCTGTTCACATGTTTCACTCGCTCTGAGCCAGCAGGTGGCACTGGTGACCAAAGTGTAACGTACTGAGGAAAAAAAATAAAATTGTGAGTGGTCTCCCCTCGACGTTCTCATTTACTCATATATGGGGATGAATATTTGAGGAGTCAACTGCAAGACAAGGATTATATTTTTATTTTACTAGGAGGCTTTGCCCCCTGCTCGCTTCACTTGCCAACCCCCAGGCGGGCGCTACACGTTAGCCTCTCTGTGTTTCTGCCACTCACGTATGGGGATGCGGATGTACAATTTAAACAAATTGTTATTTTCATGGGAATTGTTATGTATGCATCAACGCACGTATAACTGCCCGTGAGTGAATTTCACTTCTTTTTCCCTATTAAATAAACAACTTTTTCGACTGTTTGTCTCTGAGATTTGTTAATTGTCTTTGCAAAAGCTATTCTAACGGGAAACTGTAAATGTTTTAATACGAATGGCGTATCAAGATCTCCTTTGGTGTCCAATGTCATTAGTGAAGATGGACTACATTAACTTTCTTGGATGCATCCTTCTTTCTACAGTAATTTGTGCGATGGAAGACCAGACGGTGGCTAGATATTCACAATGGTTCTGAAGTAAATCGTGGGGAAATCCCAAACCCCCTGTGAATCTCCAGCCCGCCTGATGTGCCACGGTAACAGGTGGTTCCGCCTCTCCCGTCCCAGTAACGTTGAAGCAATGAAGGGGGTCTCGCATCAAAGCGTAGAGTTTAGTTTTGTGAAATCTGCAGAACGACAGATTTTTTCCACACCCCCAATACCTTCTGTCGAGGGAACTGAGAGGAGAGCTGTCGAGTTGTACTGTATGTTTACACAACGGAATCTTTTTTTTATATTTGCATCATGCAGTTAGTAATGTGTAAAGAGTAAATGTATTTACCTGAGCCGGCACTTGGCGCAAGGCGCTATACAGAAGTAAACTGAAGAAAGCTGACATTTGATAGGAGATGTCTGTAAGAAGAAGGACATCTGTGATGTGGGGGCACCTGAATAGAAAAGCCATCGGGGTGGTGCAGGTTGCATGTACTGTACACTCACACACAGCATCGTGTCCAAGGCTTGTCCTGCTCCTGTCCCCCACGGCCACCTCTGGGACTCGGGTGTGGAGTGGTGTGTGTGCCAAGTCACTGGGTGCAATCCTGTGGTGGGTTTCTGGGTAGCAGTGGTGTCGGCTCTGACAAACTCAGGTGTCCAGTGTGACCATGGCAGGAATATTTCCATTTGTCCCCGTGGTCTGTGCCCCTTAGGGACAGGCTCACACAGTGATATTTTTTTCCCCTTTTATGGAGGAGGTCAAATGATCTGTCACACTTAATGGCTCCTTTGTGCTGCTCACCAGTCGAGCCCCGGGCACTCTTCAATCTTACAGCCCAGCTCTCTTTTGAGGACTCTGACTTTGATGCGATGACCCTGTGATGAATGTGCTGCTACTTCTCTGTGTCTCTAAATGTCCCTGAGCTGGATAAACTCATGTGCTGCGACCAGCCGACTGCACAACTGCTGCTGCTGGCCAAGGTGCCTCAGTTTGTCCTCTCTGAGGACCGACTCAGTTGTGACGTTTCTCAGAAGACGTCTCATCCATTTGGTTTCCTTGCCACGACTCAGCCAGTCTGTCGTCCTCCTTCCTGCTCATCCACAAACATCTCACAGCCCTCTTTGAAAGGATCCTGATTGTTTAGCAGGGACTGAGTCACAGAGTCCGCTCACCTGGCCTGTCACAGCTGAAGGACTCAAGCCAGTGGTGGCAGGAGCTCAGAAGCCCCTCAGATTGTGACAGGACAAATAGCGACTTTAGGACCTTCATAGACTTTGTCATGAGTTGAAAAAAAGGAAACGGTTGAGCACTTGAAAGTTGGGCTGAAATCACATAGTGGGCACCCACTCTAATACCCAGATTTGGGGCCTCAGTAGGACAATCTCATGACACCCCATCTGCCCGAAGTCAGGATATGACCAGTGTGCCCCATGAAAGAAAATGAGGTTGCGCACTAAGAACAGATGGCCACATTCACCCTACAGCTGTCCCAGTGCCTTTCCTACCCCTCCATCTCTGTATTATGAGATTGTCACCGCCCTGCAGAGTGCTGACTTGTCCCCAGTTGCTCACACTCTCGCTTTCCTCCAAGTCCGCACATGTGACAGTGCAACTTGACGGCCCTTCCTGCAGTTTTATGATTTATCCACACAGTGATGCTGTCACGTAACTTGGCTGACTCGGCCGTTAACCCTGGCAGACTGCTGCTGTGCCCATCTCTCTTACCCGTCTCTCTCTCTCTCTTTTACAGCCACTGACTTGCTGCTGGCATGGAATCCTGTTTGCCTCGGCCTGGTGGAGGGCATCGTGGGGAAGATTCAGCTTCATGCAGGTGAGAGCTGCCTTTTGGAGTGGTGGGTCACATTTGAGGGTCCTGGACCTGAAGGTGCTTGAGAGGCATGTCCTGTGGTGATTTCAAATTGAACAGCGACTGGACAAGACCCTAGAGAGGCTGGCAGAGGCCACCAATCTCTGAGCATCACCAGCCATTTGCTTTTTATACCAGCAATTACACTGGTGAGGCCTCACATGTGTTGGGCATATATAGGGTAGTTAATGGGTTCAGTAGGCCTAGTTGATGCTTGGCATCTGCTGGTGGATTAGCTTGGCCCGGAGCACTCATTATCTCACTATGGCACCTGTTGAAAGGGCAAAGACTCCTTTGTTAATAGTGTGCATTAGGCACATAAAGGCCATGAGGTTAAGTGGCGCAGCTGAACTGAGGCTTGGCACCTGCGGGTGATCCTCCTCCCCTGCCTGGTGGACTACTTCAGGAATTTCCTTCTCCCCCGCTGGCATTTTGCCTTATAGTTCTTTTTCATTCATGCCAAGCAGGTTGGCACATGCCTACTGCCAAAAACTGCTTTTCTGTGTATGGCCAGTCCTGGTGGCCAAGCAGATAGTCACTGGTTCACATTTTATCCTAGACTGGGCATTAAATGGTGAAGTTTGGTGACCTTAGAAAGTAGGGCTGCATATTCTGAATTGCTGTCTACTTATCTGCCATTCACAGTTAGGGCTGGTGAAGCAGACGGCTGCTGCTCGGTGCCCACTGGCCCACTGGCTCAGGAGGAGGTCCAGGATGGTGTCCTCTGATTTGCTGCCTCACAGGAGCTTTTCTGGTTGCCATGACTACAACCTTTTTGTGACCTCATGCTGGAGGCTTCAAGCTGATCAAAAAGCAGCAGTGCAGTGCCCACCTCTAAATGCCCATATCAGTGGGGGCAACTGTGGGCAATCGCAGGGGGGGTGGGAAGGGGGGCGGTCCGCTCCGAGTGCCAGCTATTTAGGGGCGTCCAAACTACGGTAGTTTCCTTTCTTTTTTTTTTTGTTCCTTGAGGAGGTGCAAAAAAAAAATTCTTTCAGCTTTTGGGCGTCAAATTTTTCACCGCCCGGGCAACATGATCTCCAGCTACGCCACTGATAAATAGATATTAATTTAATACGCAAATTTTACAATAAATTTTCATTTTTTATTGTAAGTATACATTTATTATAAGTATACATACATAAAAACTATACTATATTTACTTTTATGCAATCTTAATAATTATTATAACATAATGACTGATTAATGTGATACCTGCGCTTGTTTCAATGAACACAAAAGTTTTATGTTCGGCTCAATATTTGACAGCGCAACCCGAAGTTCTTGGTCAAGATCTTTTAAGCATGACCGCTTATCATTTTTAATTAACACAAGAGTTGAAAAACTTTGCTCACATGAATATGTCGTCGAAAATGGAAGTAGTGTTAGGATGGCCTTGTCGGAAATGCAAGGATATTCTTTCTTAACGGAAATCCAGAAAACATCTAATGGAACTTCGGCGAAATGAAGTTTTAACGTCCCGTCATTACTTAATTCTAGAAATTCCTCTCGAATTTGCAGTGACAGTGCTTCCGTAGAATTTATTGCATTGGTTGCAAAAGGATTTCGAATCCAATCGTATTGTTCCGTATTAATAGAATAAAAATAGTGATCAAATCTCTGCTGAAGCATACTTAAATGTTGGTGGGCCAAATCCACAATTAATTGCTTGTTTTCAATCGTACTATGGTTGGTCCTTTGGTACATTTCTAAACACCCTTTTTGCAACTCTTCCTGCCAAAGTTCAAGTTTTTTTTTGAACCCCTGTAATTTATTGGAGCACGTCAATATATTCTCATTCCGTCCTTGCATTTTTTTTATTAAGTTCATTCAGATGCTCGAATATATCAGCCATGTATGAAAGTTTGGCTATCCAGTAATCATCATCGAGGTGCTGGCATAGTTCGGGCATATTTTGATCTAAAAAAAAACTCGCGCACCTCGTAGCAAAGCTCAAACAATCTAGCCAAAACTTTACCTCGGGATAGCCAACGAACTTCAGTATAAAACAGTAAGGATTCATATTCGGCTCCCATTTCTGCACAGAGTATTCCAAAGATTCGTGAATTTAGGGCTCTCGATTTAATTATGTTTATGATTTTAATGCATTCATTCATCGTGTTCAAAAGTTCCTCTGGCAAATTCTTGACCATCAATGCTTCTCGATGTATGCAGCAGTGTGTAATTTGTATTCTTGGATTTTTTTGTTTTACACAAGAGACAAAACCTTTTTTACTACCCGTCATTGCCGCAGCGCCATCCGTGCAAATAGCAATGCAATTGCTCCATTGAATATTATATATTTTGAAGAAATCATCGGTTACTTGGAAAATTTCTTCACCGGTAGTTCGCTCTGGAACCTCCTTACAAAATAAATAATGTTCTTTAATAAAGTCCTCATCAACGAAACGTACAATAGCTATCAGTTGTGCTTTATTTTTAATATCGGTTGATTTGTCGATTTGAAGCGCAAATTTTTCAGCCAATATCAGTTTTCTAATCAGTGTTCCTAAAATATCGCTTGACATGTCATGAATACGTCTTTTAACAATATTGGCAGACAACGAAACTTTATTCACTTCCTTAACTTCATTGGGCCCAAGCATAAGTCGAACAATTTCCATGCATGCTGGTTTAATAAGTGTTTCGCCGATAGTATGTGGTCTTTTCTGACGTGCAATTAATTTTGCAACGTGGTAGCTAGCTTCTAAGGCCTTTTCAGAAACCGTAACGGCCGATTTCATAAATTGCTTCTGTTTTTGATTTTGTTCTAAGCACCTCTGAAAATATTGTTTGTCTTTTTTGGCGTAACTGGGATGGTTTGAATTTAGATGGCGATTTAGTTTACTGGGTGCCATTGCCTCGTTCGATAGCTGATCGCCGCAAATGATGCATTGTGGCTTTGGAGCCGTTTCGTCACCACATCACGAGAATCCATATCGAATGTAGTCTTCGTTGTACTTCCTTTTCACAATCTTCTTTGTTTTTTTTGCAACACTTCTGCTGGGTTCTTCATCATCTGTACGTGAAGACGAATCTTTTCCACGTAAAAATGTATCCATATTTAAAGGGGTATAAAACTAAATATGAACCACACGAAGAACGTTAACCATACACAATTCAACAACACAACTAATAGTAATGAATGATAACTACTATCGCAAGACAAGTGAATGCGACGTCGGCTTGAATTGAATCTAGGCGTGGGCACGGAGCGCTCCGCCTATCAAAGCATACTACGCAGTTGTCTGGCGACTACATAGGGTCTACGTCGTAGGCGACAGGCGATGGGATTTATTATTTCAGAGAAATGACACATAAAATTATGAAACCTTTAAAAGGCTATTTACACGAATATTTCATTGCACGTATTCTCGTTATTGTGTTTCTAAGGAGGACCGTTGAAATATTATTTAATTAGAAAATTGTCTTATTTGACTGCGTCACACCTGTATCAGCTCAAGGCACACCAGTGTGCCGTGGCACACCGGTTGCGGAGCACTGCTCTACAGGAAAAGAAATGAGGGTCGGTGTGCTTGTCTTTTTGTTTTTTAAATTTCTATCCTCAAGAACATTCCAGACTGCACTAAGCAGTGACTGGCATCCACTTCAGTTTCACCCTCATACCACTATCTTTGCCCATGTTTCTGCATCTTTATTCCTGTGTACAACCCCAACCCAGTCTGGGATGATGCCACACCACTCCACCCGCTCCCCCTGATCTGTGTAGTCAGTCTCATTTGCCATTTTGTGCCCCTGTCCTCAAACACCCAGAACTATAGGAATGCCCTTCTCTCCTAGTTTGTACCCACCTCCTCCACTACACCCCCCCCCCTTTTATCTGTATAGATGCCCTGGTGCCCAAACATTCCCGTCTGTGCTGTACCAAACCCACTCCACCCATCTTTGTGGGCAGTCTCATCCTCATTGGTCCTTGTGGACATCCTGGTGCCCAAATCCTGAAGTCTGTGCTGGCCTTCTCACTGCAGCTCTCCACCTGTTCCCCCCCAGTCTATGTCTTGCCTCACATTGTATGCCCTTGTCCTCATCTAGATCTCCAGGAAGAGGCACCAGGGGATTACTAAGCCCTCGTAACTCACGGCCGTCGCCTTCTTTTGCCTTTCCAGACCTCCCACTGGGCCTCATCCTCATCCGCCAGAAGGCCTTGGCTGGAAAGCTTCCAGGGAACCATGAGGTGTACAAAATCACCAAGATCTGCGTGATCCCCTTGTCAGACGATGAGCCGCAGGACTTGGAGCTGGAGGTAAGAACAGATTGGATTTCTCCGGTCTCTATGATGCTTTGTCCCATATGAAAGGAGATGACCCTCAAAAGGACTCGCACTTCCTGAGCCATCTTGACCGTGCAATAAGAAGAAGGTTTGATTTAACAGAAAAACCAGCAATGGAGGAGGCCACACGGTGGCTTTTGTATGTCTTCAGCTATTCTAAAATGGATTCTTTTTTGGGCAGGTCAAGTGACTCATGGTCCATACAGAGCTACAGATTGAATGTTTGACCATGTAACTACTTGGCCACATCCTCAGCTATCTGACCAGTTTAGTCAGCCTAACCCATGATGGCGCACTAACAAGTCCAGCTCCTGCTCTCTGGGACCACAGCGTCATGTGCTCTAATGGGGGCTAGACCCCGCTAAAGACTAGAATGGACCTTGAGCCATAGAGAAGGTAGTTGGATGTCGTGGTGACAGCTGAAGCTTCTAAGAGATCAAACATGGAGGGGGTCATCAGTAATTGGACTACAGACTGAAGGCCAGGGAGTCTTCATGAAAGTGTAGATGGAGACCAGGGGACAGGACAGACAAACGGACTGAAATGAGAATAAAAGACCAGCCTTCATCTTGTCGTGTAATGCTGTCCACCACAGCGTGTTTAGACTTCTGGGTCAGGAGACATGACCACCATCTAAAACTGTAAAAGGCCTAAGGCCTCATAATTTCTAAGATGTTTCACAGGGAAGCTCCACGGTGTGGGCAGCTGGTTCCACCGATGGACGAAGCGTCTTTGCCCTTGTGCCATCTGTAATAGTCTCTCATTTGCTCCCCCACAGTTGTGTAAGAAGCACCATTTTGGGATTAACAAGACCGACCGAATTACTCAGTCGCCCGATGATTCCAAGTTTCTGCTCAAGACCCTCAGCCAGATCAAATCCAACGTTGCTGTGCCCATGAAGAAAAAGGTGAGCCCAATTTTTCCTGCTTGCTGGGTGCTTTTTACTGGCCTTCCCACCACAGCTACTGGGGGTGACTGCGTCACTGGAGCACCCCACGCTTTTTAGAATGCCAGTCTAGCCTGCTTAGAGCCAACATGTGCTGAGCAGCTCCATAGTTTTCCTGTTTCTCCTTCAGCTTTCAGTGTCCAAGTCAGCTGTTTTGCTAAAGCGGTTCCTGCCATTTGTGTCATTCGTGGGTCTCCTACATGCACATTGGCATTAAAGATGTGTCACTGTTAGTTGCACTGCCACCTGCATTACTGTCACATTGGCTGCCAGCCGATCCAAGCCCGGGTATTCATTGTTTTTACTTTTTGTGTGTTGCTCAGGTGAAGGAGAACAAAGAGAAGGAGCGGCTGGAGCGGCGGCTGCTTGAAGAATTGCTCAAGATCTTCATGGACTCCGATTCCTTCTACTACAGCTTGACCTATGATCTGACGAATACTGCACAGCGGCAGAGTGAGCGAGACAGGCATGATGTGCCGCTCTGGAAGAAGGTATGTTGGGTGACCACAGGTGTGCGGTCCTGAGCCACTGGACATTTGGAGGGAGTCCTGTAGTTAACAGAGTACCTTGAACACAACAGACAGCGTGAAAGACGAGGGACTAGGATGAAGACCGCTCGGTGGTCTCAGTATCTGTAAAGCTGTGGTTTAGCTGACATTTACTTACACTTTTCTTTTTTTTTTGACCCAGGTGGACGACAGATTCTTTTGGAACAAGCACATGCTGGAGGACCTCCTCAATTTAAAAGTAAGTCAACTGCCTTCACCCACCACACCATATGACTGGGGTTTATCTGATTACCCAGGCTAGGACTGGCTATTTCATTTATTCTTACACAATAGACAAAATCCCTTAAAAACTAAGGGCTGCAAGTGCCACCAGATCACTTGCCTCATAGGGTCACTTGTCCCTTGAATGGCTTAGTAACTCCAAGAGGCCCAAGGCCTAATCTTTTGCAGACCCCAAGGTGTACTATTCTGTTAGGCTGGCTGACATGGCAGTCCCCTCACCTGAAGTGCTGTCCAGTGAGGTGCCCATTCTTGCTTGGGGTCAGGTCCTGTCGGGGGTCTCCCACTGGTAGGACATAATTCACTTGTAGATTAGTGCAGCGTGTTGGACCCTCAGCACATCTAGTTTTTACTCTTGACATAAAACAGCATGATAACGTGCCACTCTTTCAAACAAGCCGACCCGCGTGTGAAGCGATGACATCGTGCTCTTCCCAAATTCTCCTCACTCTTGTTTTCTCCAGGACCCGAAAGCCGATTTCTGGGTTCTCCCCATCATTCAGGGATTTTTTCAGACAGAAGAGCTGGTGGTGAACTACAGTGACACCTCCGACGAGGAGAAGAGCAGCCCTGAAACCCCCGCCCATGATTCTGGCTGCGTGGACGACCTCTACCCTCGCTTTGTGGTGGCCATCATCTCTCGCCGAAGTCGGCACCGTGCAGGTAGGTCATGATGCCTGAAGTTAGAACATTAGAATTGTTTCGACGAGAGCAGGCCCTTCAGCTGATGAGCTCAGCAGTCCTCTTCCCCTAAATCCTCCAAACTAACGCTAAGTAGAGTTGTGAAGGTGAACGCTGCCGTCTACCACACGACTTGGTCACTTGTTCCACGTTTCTTGTTCTTCTTTGTGTGAAGTTTAACTTTCTGATGTTTGTGCAGAATTTGTCGTTCATGAGTTTCCCATCGTGTCCTCATGTTCTTGTTGAAGAACTCATTTCAAAGGTTCCTCTTCCCATAACCCTCTGCTGCCTGTATTGTAGTCTGCACTCATCTATCTACACACTACATCCTGAATGCCCAATTCTTGTAGTTAGATGCCCAGCCAGTTTATATATAAAAAAAAATCATTTACACCTCTCTGATCATCTGCTTGAATTCCAGCATAGTAGTGAAACACAACTTCCCTTGTCTGAACACATGTTGACTGTTTGCTAACACTCCTTATCCTGACGTGTGATGTGCAACATTTTGTTTTTTTAAACATTAGAAAAACTATGACGAGAGCAGGCCCTTCTGCCCAATAAGCTTGTTTGTCCCGTTCACCTTCTTTGTCCAAAATAACATCAGGTTGAGATTCTTAACTCTTCGCGGAGTCAATGGAGGCTCTGGGCTTGTGAGGGTCCTGATAAAAACCAAGAGCCAGGCCTTTAATGACCTCTTGGTGACGGCTGTCAGCAGTGCGTCCGTCTGCGGAGAGAGTGTCTGCCTCGTCATTGAGAGGTTTACAGTGGAACCTCGGTGTCACGACCATAATTTGTTCCAAAACTCTGGTCGCAACCCCATTTGGTCATGACCTGATTGTATGTAAAAACAATTCATCTGTTCCAGACCGTATGAACTGTATATAAGTAAATAAAGATTTTTAAGCACAGAAGTAGTTAATTATGCAGTAGAGTCTTGCTTATCCGACATAAACGGGCCGGCAGAACGTTGGATAAGCAAAAATGTCGGATTAATGGGAGGTGTTAAGAAAAAGCCTATTAAATGTCAAACTATGTTATAATTTTACACATTACAAACCTAATAATCATGTTTTACCTCAAAACAACAGAAAAAATTAACTGAAACAATGAACTTACAGTTACAGAATTGTCTGAAGTTAAATACAGTATGTACTGTACTTAATAAGTTCAGTCCTGTGGTGATTTAAAGACATTTTTGATCGTAGTCTGCTTTCCTGACGAGTGCCGCTTCTTCGCTGCCAAGTCTCGCCATCTTTGCAGCATCATTATGTCAATTCCTGTAGCTGCTTCTTGTTGCTCAGTGTAATTAATTGCAGTTTCTAGCCTTAACTCCGTCACTCATATAGTCAACATCTGTATGAGCATATACTGTTTACTACAGCATTGTGACTGCGTGTGTGTGTGTGTTTGTGCTGTGACGTGCGAGTCCCCGTCTTGCACCTGAAAACACGAAGATGAGTCTCAGTACTTTAGCAACACCAGCTCTATTCAGCTTGACACAGCAACAGCGCAGTTATTTATTGTAGTGGGATCTTCCGCTCTACTCACACACAGACACAGCAGTCAGGCAGGGTCGTGGCCAAGTAACACTGTGCCCTGCGCGTTTATAATGTTCCTTGTTCCTTCTATCACCCGTCAAGGGCAGGCGCTTATAGCATGTCCACGATCTTTTTGGATTCGCTTTTATGGCGAACTGCTACAGCACTGGGAGACTGCGATTGCTTTGGGACGCTCTTCTGCATGTCATCCTGTTGGGTGGAATCCCACAAGAGTTTAGAAACTCACTCACACCAGCCATGATTCTTTTCAAAGGTAAAGTGCAGGTTAATCTGTTTTATGTATTTTTACTTTATATTTTGTATTAATCATTTTTATATGAAGAGTTTTGGGTTGTGGAACGAATCATCTGAGTTTCCATTATTTCTTATGGGGAAATTCGCTTTGATATACCAGTGCTTTGGACTGCGAGCACGTTTCCAGAACGAATTATGCTTGCAAACCGAGGTTCAACTGTAATTAGCTGCGGCAGAGTCGGGAGCAACAAAAAAAAGTTCTTGTTATCAATTGATGCGTTTTTGTTTTTTTTTTTGTTTTTTTTTTTGCGGTGGGATGTCGGATAAGCGAAGGTAGGATAAGCGAGACTCTACTGTACCACAGAATGCACAGAGTAATAGTAAACTAAATGTAAACACATTGAATAACACTAAGAAAACCTTGAACAGAGAAAACTAACATTACAGGAGTTCATGCTACAGCCTTACGAACCGCTCGCTGTAAACACTTTTTTTTAATGAGTTTTAAGCACAGGGAAAAAAATTTAAATTTGAAAAATCCTTAATTTATACAAAAGCTAACCATAAACAACCAAGAAAACTAACCTTACAGTGAATCGCCATGAATCTTCCTGGCTTTCTCACATAACATCACCTCGCTTACACTATCCCCTGCAAGTTGCTTCTCGTTCAGCTACACTAGTAACAGTTTCTCCACCTCTTCCAGCACTTGAGGCCTCTGATTGGTTAACACTGTAACTCCTTTTGCAACATCGGCTGCTTTAATGGCCTCTTTCTGCTTTAGAATAGTCGAAATCATAGATTTTGACTTCTTGTACTCAACGGCAAGATCAGTAACACGAACGCCACGCTCATACTTTTAAATAATTTCTTTCTTTAATTCAATTTCAATTTTCTTCGAACCTTTAGTTTTCGCCAACACTACCACTCTTCACTTGCTTAGAGGCCATGGTTAATTGCAAAATTAATGCAAAAGCAAACAAAATAGAGCACAAAGAGTTCACAGCGAATGCACGCACGTCTGACCGAGAACAATGTACAGGGAGAGACTGAAGACGTGTGGAAATCATCGGCGCGTACAAACCGGAAGGGAAACTGGCTTGTTCGTCACCCGAGTGTACAGTCGTCAACAGATGCAAAAGTTTGGCGAACTTTTTTGTCGTAACCCGATTTGTACGTGGTCCGAGACGTTTGTGACCCGAGGTTCCACTGTACTTACCTTGGCAGTGATGTTCATGTCTCTGGTGACTCTCTTCCCATGAAGTCAGTAGACGGATTGGGAGAGCATGGGGGGGTCATGAGGTCGCTGGAAAGGGGTGTGTGGTGCTCCTGATATCTGCAAAAGGGCAAAGGTCCAAGTCTTTAGAGTCTTTAGGTTGCGAGACATAGATGCTATCCAGTGACCTGAGACGAAGACTGGACTCCTTCATGTGCGTCTCTCCGGAAAATTCTTAGGTACCGTTGGTTTGACTTTGTGTTGCTCATGGAGTCCCAAATGAGGCACATTAACTGTATTCTAAGGCAGCGTCAGTTACAGCACTACAGCCATGTGGCACGTTTCCCCGAGTGTGAGCCAGCTCGTAAGATCCTCATTGTTGGGGACCCGAGTGGCTGGACCAGGCCAAGGGGTCACCCACGTAACACCTGGCTGTGGCAGATAGAGGGTCATTTCCGGAGGGTGGGACTGGACCGGGTGTCTGCCTGGGGGGTTGCCAACCGAGATCCCGAGTTGTTTCGTCATGTGGTGGGTGCGGCAACGCGCTGTACCAATGCATGCTACCCAACTTGACTTGACTTGAGATCTGAAGATCTCTAAAGTGCTACTCCCCACCACACTACTTTGTAGTCCAGCTTTCTTAGTAATTGTTTCCATTAATTTATCTGGAGCCATTAAAAGAGCTGCGTCACCACAGAGCCTCAGTTCTACTCATCCACAGGCTGAAGCACTCAGTCATGTCTAGGGGTCCTCAATGCCAAAACATTTTTTTTTCTTTGGTTATTTAAAACATTCACACAGATCACCACCTCCTCACCCCGCTGTGAAGGAAGGGAGCAAAACAGAAAAGAAATAAAACACACACAGGAATTTGTGACAAAGAGATCAAGTTGAGACCTGAGGTAGATGGTGATGTAAACACACTTGAGTGGTGGAAAACACAACAAGTCCTGAACATTTCCACAAGCTGGGGAAACTTTCAAAAGGGGTCCGTGTGTATCCCCGACTCAAACGGGGGAGGAAATGTAGTAACAGGTAGCCGTGCTGCTCTGAAGCCACTTGCTGTGGACATGCTGGCCTTTCTGTCACACAGCTTGAGGTTTTTTCAGTAGAATTTTAGTTTTTAGTTTTTTCTGATATCTTTGTTCAGCATTGGACAGAACTTGAAGTTAGTACCGTATTTACGCATGTACCACGCGCACATTTTTTCCCGAAAATTAGCATTAGAAAATCAGGTGCGCGTCATACACGAGGAAATGTAATTGTGTAATGTTTACTACTTCTACTTGGGCTCTCTCTCTCGCTCGCTTGCTCGCCCACTCCCG
>JANRMT010062852.1:17062708-17074697 GCA_026402145.1 Polypterus bichir lapradei
GCGCTCTCTCTCTCGCTTGCTTGCTCACCTACTCCGGCTCACTCTCTCGCTCGCTTGCTCGCGCTCTCTCTCTCTCTAAACGTTTCCTATACAATCACAACACGCGTCGTACACGGGGCAAAACTTTTTTCGCAATTTTCTTTGTAAAAATTAGGGTGCGCGTCGTACACGAGTAAATACGGTAATTTGTTTAAAAATGTTATTGGTTTGTTTTTGTTTTTTTTTTTCCTGTGCAGTATTTGACAGAAGTTTGGATTTTTACACAACAGTGCAGTCTGTTTGATTTTCGCTCTTGCTTGTGTGTTGCACGATTCACCTCACAGCAGAGCAGTTTATGTTTATCCGGACTGTGATGTTCAGGCCCTGTAGTTCAATTATGATTAGTGGTTTATTCCCTCTGTTTAAAATGCCCCCATTAGAATAGTTTTATCTGTAAATCCTGTGGGCCGTTTTGAAGTAGTTCACTCACACTTTCACTGTTTGATCTCAGCAGTACTGTACAGGGTGAGCCAAAATGAAGCACCACATTTCTGCAGGTCACTGCATGAAGTAGAGGCAGCCGAGTGAGTGAGTGAGTGAGTGAGTGGGCTTGGGGGTCTTCTGATAGGCGACCTCTTGTAGTTTTCAGTCGGCCACCTGCCTTGTCCCGGTGTACACTGTTGCTTTCGCTGTTGAAGTGTCTTCAAAAATGGATCCATCTTCACTACGCAACTTGCCTTCCGAACGCACTTCAGCATTCATCGTAATGGTGACGTCCCAAATCAGAAAATAATTCTAAATGTAGACAGACGTGTACAACATTGAACAGAAAATGGACTGTATGAACAAGTGCCTGACAACATCCAAGCTGTAAGGGCGTCCATTGTGCAGTCTGCTAGACGTTCAGCGCGCTTCAGCCTTTGGCATTTCCAACACGTCTTTGATTTTGCACGAAGCCCTTAATTTCCATTTTCCATACAAAATGATGGCAGTGCAGGAACTCGCTGAGAGAGACTGGGAGAGCCGTGTTGTGAGCCAACATTCAGCAAACCGTTCATCGAGGTGCCATCGTCATGTGACGTCAGCCATGAGGCACATTTCCATTTGAATGGCTGCGTAAATAAGCAAAACTTTCGATATGCACGGTGAGCTCACATGTTACAGTTTGGTGTGCCATTTCAGAACTTGGCATTGTAGGCTCTTACTTTTTTAACGGTCACCGTCACTTCAGAACGTTACATTGAACTGCTAGAGAACTGGAAGAAATGGATGTGCTGGATGCCTGATGCCAGCAGGATGGAGCGACAGCTCACACGGCCTGCGTGGAGATCCATGCACGTTTTGTGGGAGAGATGGGAAGCTGATCTCCCTGTGTGGTGAAGTCGGGTGGCCTTCACGTTCTCCTGATCTCGCTCCGTGCGATGTCTTCTTGTGGGGTTCTCTCAAGTCAAAGGTGTACAGGCCCCCCGAGGACACTACTCCCTTTGAAATGGCCGAACGAGTCATGCGAGGGTCTTAAAGAGTGTATCGCTAATGATGGCCACCACCTCACAGATGTCATTTTTAAAACACAGTGACAAAAATCTATTTGGTACGGCCTTTCTTGTGTCGTAATGACATTTATTTTATCTTGTAGCGTTTTTGTAGAATAAACGTTTGAAATGTGGTCCTTGTTTTTGGCTCACCCTGTACTTTGGCTGGTGATTTTAATGTTTTTGTAATTAAGTAAGTCCCGTTTTCCCTGACGGTTGTTTCCATTACAGTTAATATCAAGACAAAGCTAGATCAATGAGACACGTTTTTAAAGGATGCATATCATCATCAAAGTCCCAGAAAATAGCGAGATATCACTTTTTGTAAAAATCACACACCCCTAGTCCAGAGAGCATGCCACCTCAGATTGGGCGCGATTTGGCATGACAATGACCCAAAGCATACAGCCAAGTCAATGCTGAAGTGGCTTTATGACAAGTCTGAGTGACCTTAGGTGGCCCAGCCTTAAACCCCGTAGAAGACGTGTGGAGAGACCTGAAGATGGCAGCTTACAGGCGCTTCTTATCCAATCTGACACAGCTTGGGAGGATCTGTGAGGAGGAATGGGAGCCATTGCCCAGATCGAGGTGCCAAGCTTGTAGAGACATTCCAAGAAGACCCGAAGCTGGAATTCCTGCCACACAGTGCTGAGTGAAGGGTCTGAGTACGTCTAGGATGACAGATTGCAGTTTTTAATTTGCAGACATTTCTGACCACATGTCCTCACTTTGTCATGATAGCTTGGTGGGCCGACGTGTCAAATGAAATCCACAACACAGTGCAGTGTGCAGAGCTGTGAAGGGTCTTTGTGAATCCACAGTATCTGGTCACGTAATTCTGTTGTAACGTTTCATTGTCCGCTCTTCTGCTAGCTCCTCGCTAGTCGTAGGTGTTGCCGGCCGCAGGTGGACTATAAACTGGCGATGTGACGTCATTGTCATCGTGAAGAAAATGATTGCTAAAGTCATAAGCAACGCACCAAATTCAGAAACATCGCGACTTTGATTGGATCAGTTCAGTCGTCTTCTCTGCCAGCCGGTGGGGGTGGTGAAGTCTCCCTTTAGGTGGTCCTGCCCATTTTTGATGCCCGTTTTGTTCATGGCTGACTTATGCTGCTCCACACTCATCTGTTGAAGTTTTTCTGCTGCTTCCTTGACATAAGACTTTTGCTTTCAGGTATGAGGTATAAAAGGAGAGGGGTGGACAAGAATGGCAACGTGGCAAATTACGTGGAGACGGAGCAGCTGATCCACGTCCACAGCCACACGCTGTCGTTTGTCCAGACGAGGGGCTCCGTCCCGGTGTTCTGGAGTCAGGTGGGCTATCGCTACAATCCTCGTCCTCGCCTGGAGAAGGGTGAGTACATCCTGCTTAGGTGCTCCCAAAGTCTGCAAGTTCCCAGACCCCCAGTGGCATACCCACCTTTTTTATTTTCTCACCCTCAGGAGAACAAGAGAACATTCCTTACTTTGCAGCACATTTTGAAGAGCAGCTCAGGATCTACAAGAAGCAGGTGGGAGATGGGGTCCCTGGGATGGTGACCGATAGACTGCTTGGGGACCACCAGAGCTAATGACACGGTCTGTCTTGTCAGGTTATCATTAACTTGGTGGACCAAACCGGGAAGGAGAAGCTCATCGGAGACGCCTACCTCAAGCAGGTCCTGCGCTACAACAGCCCTGACCTCACCTACGTGTCCTTTGACTTCCATGAGCACTGGTAGGAGGTAGCAGGGTTTGCTGGGGTGTCTGGGCAAGGGGCCACTCTAGCCAATCACATGCTCTTTGATCCTGTGCCCACAGCCGAGGGATGAAGTTTGAGAACGTCCAGACCCTGACCGATGCCATCAGTGACATCATCCTCGACATGAAGTGGTGCTGGTGAGTGTCATTGAGCCGTCAACACCGAGACCACTCGGGGTCCCTGATTTATGACATGCATGCGGGTCTCTCTTTGTGCAGGGTGGACCAGGCGGGAGTGATCTGCAAGCAGGAAGGCATCTTCCGAGTGAACTGCATGGACTGTCTGGATCGCACCAACGTGGTACAGGCTGCCATAGCCAGGGTAGTGATGGAGCAGCAGGTAGGCAGGCCGGCCAGCCAGCCGTGGCCTACATTGTCTTGTGCATGTGAAACGAGGAGACCCTCAACAACTCGTCTGGTGCC
Source organism: Polypterus bichir lapradei (assembly GCA_026402145.1). NCBI lineage: Eukaryota > Metazoa > Chordata > Cladistia > Polypteriformes > Polypteridae > Polypterus > Polypterus bichir. The sequence continues at coordinate 17,066,386 of JANRMT010062852.1, forward strand.
TTCTGGGGGACAGAACCTGTGGGACATGGCTTTGAGAGCAGTTGGCATGCCACTAAACACACACAGCAGCTTGGCACGGCCTGTCTTCTGCTTGGCCTCGTCACAACCCATTCTGCCCAAGGGAGTCTCTTCAATCCACTCTTCCTTCTCTCCTGGGCGTTCTTTAAATTCTTACCCATTAAACCAGGGGTTGACAGTCTGGATGTGAAGTGAATTCTCCAAAGTCCTCACGATGGGCGGCGCCACCACCTGTGCTCAGCTGAGATACCTCCACCTCAGCAATGCACGGGCATTGCTGTGCGCACGACGTCTGGGATTTGTCATTCGTTCAGGATGTCTGTCAGAATTGAAGACAGTGATCTGCGTGATGACGGACTCTCTGTGGTCTGCTGTAAGGTAGAGTTGGGGGCGCAGCGTCCAGTTGATTGTGCGCCATTGATTCACCGTGGTCCTCAGCATTGAGCAGTGATGGACCCTTTGAACCGTAAAGTGGCCACCGCAAGGCCGTTACGTGTCTAAGCTTTTGTTCATTTTTTGCATATTTACTTAATTTGCATTTTTACTTACACCTTGAACATGCGGTCACTTTGTCTCCAGTTTTAGTACGTCATGGCGTCACATTTTGTTTGTTGTTCGTGTTAATCGTGATACTATTGGCTCCCCACTCGCTATGTTAAGTGCTTTAGAAGTGGAAGGAATTATTCATATTACTTACTTTTGAGCTTATTACAATTTGTTAGCTCTGTTTTCAGAACATTATAACGTGGCCGCTTTCTTTTGAATCCAGGCGTTGCAAATTTAAAAAATGATGCCCTGTTGCTGCGAGTCCAGAACTAGTGTCGTGTGATGCCATCAAGTCGTCCCTCTTTAAGATGGCGGCGCACTACCGGGAGCTTCCAAGCTTTTGAATTTTCCAACAAACCTCTCACAAGGACGTTGGCACTCTGTGTGGCTTTTAACTTTGCTTCCTGCTCCGTCGGGGTCTGTGCTGAACAACTGAGCCAACCGTAAACACTGAAGAGTGGAGGTGGGCATCAAAAGCAGAACTCAAGTCAGCGAGAAGTCAAAAGTTTGTGCACAAAAACCAAAACGTTACTGAAGTTTGGAGTCAAGTGACGACTGTGTGGACCCCTTAATGCTAATTTGGGGTTTGTAACGAGCACCTCGAACTTCTGTTAGAAAGAATCCAGGATCTCGGATTGGTTATCTTTCTATATAAAAGCGGTCGGGTGTCCTTCCATCCCGTGAGTGCTACGCAGGCGCGGAGTTTCACACACGCCCCGTCCATTTTGCAATGCATGATGGGATTTGTAGTTTCGTTTTTCCAGGTAAAAGATGATTTTCTACTCCAGACTGTGCGATATCATCTTCTTCTTTCTTACTATATAAAAGCGGTCAGGATTGTCCTTCCGTCCCGTGAGTGGAAAGCGTAGCGGTATTCCGCTTATCACAGACTTACTACTTGCGGTACGAAGCGACGTGATGTGAGCAGAGTTCTGGTGCTCCCATCGTTCCCTTGCTTTTGTGTGCGATGCGCTGGAAAAATAGACAAAATGATGGCTCTGGAAATAATTAATGTTGATGGAGTACAAATGCCTCACCGCGTAGTAAATATCAGGGGGGTTCAAAAGGGCGACCTCAATATAGAAAAAAAAGTTTAAATTTCATCACAAAAATAACAGAAACTACGAGTATTAAAGTAATACCGCTCAAATGCAATATAACCAAATTAATGAGTTTGTATAAAATATCAAATTGATCTACATATTGAATTGCCTTAAGAAGTGGTCAACTTAAAAGTCGGTCGCATTAAAAGGCAGGTCAGCCTAGTTTAGCATAAATGCCATCATCTCAATGTTATTGTCTGGCATAACTTGTCGGTACCCCAGGCAGCCCACTGTTGTATCCTAACAACGACAAAAATGAGAACTTGAAATAATAATTACAACAAAAACACATGGAGCTGTCTACTGTAGAATAAAACACTACGGTGTGTATGTGTGTCCATCCAGTCCCACCACGCACTGTGATTTGTCAGTTTGCTTTGATCTGATTGGTCGGTTGCCCAAGTCAAAGGCCATCGAGACTGGAAGTGCCAGGCAAGAGAGGTTTGACACACACAAGGACAGTGAAGGAAGGCGTAGGAACGCTGAGAGTCGTCTTCAAAGCCAGGAAATATTAATAAGAATACGAGTGATGTTTTCACAGCGGGTAGTGGGGGGCCCGTCTGCCATTGGCGGTAGTCAAAAACTGGACAGAAGGTGAGCGACGCACCTCATTGTGACAAAGTGTGACACGCAGGCTTTACGGGAACGCAATCGACAGAGGAGGTGCCAGGCAAGAGAGGTTCAAACACACGAAGATACTGAATAAAGGTGTGGGGCGAACGCCGAGGGCACACATGGGGCAAGAGAGACCAAATATTTTAAAAAGTATTCCGTGTCTTAGACAGTCGGAACATACTTCAGCGTAATCTGCTCCCAGCTCGTGACAGGCTTACTCCCTTCCCCTCTTCCCTCCTGGTCCCGTTTGCTCCTTTGCTGTTTGGCATGCCGTCTTTCCTTCTGGCAGATGTCGGTGCCCACATCTCATGTGCTTCAGTGGTTACCTGGCAGTGTTGCCTTCAACCTACAGAAAGGCCTTTCTTATTGTATTGTTGTCTTTTTCCACACAGTTGAAGAAGCTCGGGGTGATGCCACCAGAACAGCCGCTGCCCCTCAAATGTTACCGAATCTACCAGATCATGTGGGCAAACAACGGGGACACGATCAGCCGCCAGTATGCTGGCACAGCGGCGCTCAAGGTGAGCAGGGCTGCCGTGTCTTGTGACGCCTGCGGGTGGCACTCGATTCTTCCACTCACTGTTGTCTTCTGTACCCAAAGGGTGACTTCACCAGGACAGGAGAGCGCAGGCTGACCGGAGTGATGAAAGACGGGGTCAACTCGGCCAATCGCTACTACCTGAACCGCTTCAGGGACGCCTACAGGCAAGCCGTCATTGGTAAGGTGGCACGTTCAAGACCAGCACCAAGTGTGCCCAAGATAGCAAGGCTAGTTACGTGCCTCGGGGTGCGCTTGTTCAGGGGGGCTCACCGGGTGACCATCTGGATGATATGTGGTGTCTTGTCATTGATTGTTTTGTGAGAAATGCTGTGGCAGCTTAACACAGGGCATTTATGTGGCACTCGGTGACCTCATGGCTTGTAGTTGCTTAACACTGAAGATGGAGGGCAGTAGAGCAGCCATTTCTGGGGGTCTTTATATTCAGGTTCTGGTCACTCACCACCAAGGTTATTGTAGTTAACGAAACTTAAAATCAAAACTGAAACTATTATTAAAAAAACATAATTAATAATTAACAAAACTGAAATGAAAAACTGAAACTAAACGCTGGAAAGACGAACTGAAATCAAATAATAATTTACTAAACATAATTTTAGTTTTTGTTTTTTGAATTAATTTTCTTGCTGTTAGTTTATAACCCTTATAACTTTTAACTGTAAAACTGAGCCATCCACCACGAGCCGCCCGCACGTATTCATCCAGTGAACGGCGGCTGGTGACAGAGCATTTGGGGTGACAGAGCGAGCTGAATACGCGGCCGCGTAAAGCCTGTGGAATAGAAAATGATTTACACGCCGCCTTTCTTTGCACTTGTACATCCATCCATCCATCCATTGTCCAACCCGCTATATCCTAACACAGGGTCACAGGGGTCTGCTGGAGCCAGTCCCAGCCAACACAGGGCGCAAGGCAGGAAACAAACCAAACCCCGGGCAGGGTGCCAGCCCAGTGCAGGTTTACTGTTCTTATGATGGGCTATTCATTTTCCTCAATACAGTCAGGTGGGGTCTGCTCACTGATTCAACCTTAAGAGTCCTGTTCTTCCTAAGCCCCCGTGATTTTCATGGTCACTCTGTGACGGTGCGGGTTTGCTCCATGCGCTCATCTTGCTTCTGGGAGCCTTTGAACCCGACACCGTCGGTAATGTCACCGCTAGGCAGCTAGGCACAACGAAGCAAGGGGATGGTGCAAAAGTGCCAAGTGCTTTTATTAAAACCAACAAACAATAATAATAATAATACATTTTATTTATATAGCGCCATTCCCATGAAAACAAGTGTTCAAATAAATAAGTGCAGTGTCTCTCAAAAATATCCTTAAATAAATAATCCATAAAAACAACTGAAAAGCGTGGAGGTTAAAATCCATTAGAAAAAAGCAAGTCTTTTTAAAAACAACTCAACGAGGTTAAAACAATGGCTGGAAGCTGTCTTTTGAAATCCAAAGCACGGTGCCTTCTTTTTTCTACCTGGCAGCTCCCCTGCTTCTCCCATCGGGCTTCACAACAGGGGAGTCGCCCCACCGGCAGGTGCAGCTGCCTTCCACACTGGTCCGGTCGCCATCCGATTCCTGGCTACATTGGGCTCCATCCGGACCGAGGTTCTTTACCCAGTGGCCAGGGCGCTCACGATGTGGGGCTAAACCAGCCCAAAGCCTCCACGACTGCCGCTGCCTTCGTAAGGCCAGTCGTCTTCAATACCAGAGCTGGAGTGACTGCTTTCTTCAGCCCCACCGAGTGTCGGCCAAACACACCTCTGCAGGGGCTCACCTCCCAGCTGCCTGCCTTTTCTCTATCGAGCCTGCTCTCTCTCTCGCTCTCTCTCTTTCTCTCTCTCTCTGTCTGTCTCTCTCTCTCTCTCTCTTTCTCTCTCTCTTTCTCTCTCTCGCTCTCTCTCTTTCTCGCGCACTCTCTCTCTCTGTCTGTCTCTCTCTCGTTCTCCTGCACCGGCTTTCCTCCGTCTGCTTCCAGCCGCCTTCCTCTCCTGCAACCTCCATCCATTTTTTCTTCCTCTCCTTTCTCCCATAACCTCCGTTTCTTCTTTTTCTGTTTTTATTCCCCTGCTAGCCGCCTCGCGCTTCTATTTATTACAGGGACGTGGATCAGATGTGGCAGTTAGCAGCTCCCGGGAACAATCACGGATCCGGACGACTCCTCACCTGTGCACTTAAGTGAGGTTCGCCTGCATCACGAATTCACCCAGGAACCACTTCTGACCACAAACACCATGCCCCCTCTCTAAGCCGCGAGTGTGGCGATTATTTATTTTAAAGTGTGGCCTTTGGACGTGAGCTGTGGACCCGCCACACCGCAGTAAAACCTGTCAGAACTCAGTAGAATCTCTTTTATTTTTTTTTTTTTTTATATCTTTTCAGGCCTGCCGGTGCAAAATTCTGTCTATAAATTGTTTGTTCCTGAGATGGAATCGGAGATCAATATGGCTGGTAGAAAATAACAAAGCCCGGTGTTTGATATTTTTGAATGAAATATTGAAGGCATTCATTATAAGCACATTATGTTGGAGCAGGATATGTGGTGTGCTGTAGACATTTAGAGTAAAAAAACCTCACACCTTAAAATTCACCTAAAGTTTATTACTAATTGGCCCATTCTGGGCAATAAAAGGAAAAGAAAAAAGGTGCCAACAGTCAGCGCAGAATTTGTTCAGCACAAATGACAGAAAATATTTTAAAAATGATAAAATTGTGTAAAATTGTTCATATTCAGTGCCTGGTTTTGATTATGCTTGTTCTTATCAGACAAAACCAAAACCAAATAGTAAAGTGTGCGGCGTAGTGTCGTGTAGTGTAGTCAGCGTCCACTAATACTAAACTCCTATTATGTCCAGACACGTTAAGTGTACAGTCCTGTCTCATTGTGACACAAAAACGAAACTCCATAGTAGCTCTTTAACCAGACCATGATTACTAAACCTAAAACTAATAGATATAAAAATAAAAAATAAACGTCTTTGTAAAATAAAAACTAAACTAAAACTAAACTGAATTTCCAAGTAAGGTCAGAAAAAAATCGAACTAAAAACGAATATCAAAAGGCCAAACTATAATAACCTTGCTCACCACACCCTCACTTAATAAAGTCCTCAAGTGCCATGCTGGTGCCACCCTCTCACCCTCTTTTCTTGTTGCAGACCTCATGATGGGCATCCCGGTGACAGAAGACCTGTACTCGATCTTCACAAAGGAGAAGGAGCACGAGGCCCGGCAGGCCGGCCAGCGCAGCCAACAGGAGCTGGTCAGCCTCCTCCTGCAGAACTACATGGAGATGCTGCTGCCCGACGGAGAGAAGTTCCACGGGGGGTGGGCGCTCATCGACTGTGACCCCAGGTACCCGAGCATCACCTTGTTTTGTGTGCCCCTCAGGCCCACTGTTTTCAGGCGGGTGCTCACTCTGCTCTTGTTCCTTACAGCCTCATTGATGCCACTCACAAAGATGTTGATGTCCTCCTGCTGCTCTCAAATGCTGCCTACTATGTGGCCTAGTGAGTACCCTTCTGATTCGGCTGTGCCCGCCCCGGGCTCTGCTTCAAATGCTGTGTAATAGATTCAGGTTGTGTGGCGCCCACGCACCCCATGCTGTTCTTGACATGCCACCATTGAGGTTCATTGGTGCCCTCCACGGGCAAATCCTAATGCTTTCAACCAGTTGGTGTAGTGAGTACCAGTTGGGTTCAGCCGTGCCCGCCCAGGGTGTACTGTAAATGCTGCCTATTACATGATGGGGTGAGTAGCATTCAGGTGCCCAGGCTCTGCTTCAAGTGCTGCTTACTAGGTGAGTACCCTTCAGATTCACTTGTGCCAACCCAGGCTGGCATGTTAAATGCTGCCTGCCTACATGACCTACTGAGCAGGGCCATCTTAACAGCATTATAGGCCCCCAGGCAAAGTAGTGCACTGGCACCCCCTACGTACACAACCACTCAGCAAGTCACAGCATACATAGATTAGCATGGGGGCCCTGGGCAACTGTCCAGTGTGCCCATGCGTTAAGACGGCCCTGCTACCGAGTACCCTTCAAGCTTTAGTGGTGCACCATCCTAAGCTATGCTTCAAGTGATGTCTAATAAGTTCATGTCACTTGAAATGCCACCTACCAGACTCGGGTTCAGTGATGCCCGCTGCAGGCTCAACTTCAAGTGCTTTCAACCAGCTGGCCTAGTGAAAGCCAGTTGGGTTCAGCCATGCCCACCCCAGGCTGTACTCTAAATGCTGCCAACTACATAATGAGGTGAGTAGCATTCAGGTGCCCAGACTGTGCTTCAAGTGCTATCCAGTAGGTTCATGTTCAGAGGTGCCCGCTGCAAGCTTTGCATTAAATGCTACCTTATAGTAAGTGAGTACCCTTCAGACTCAGTGGTGCCCACCCAGGCTGTGCCTCAAGTGCTGCTGCTTTTTGGTTCAGGTTCTGTGGTGTCCGCCTGAGGCTCAGCATCAAACCCTGTGCCCGTATGCCCCTCAGGCTGAGTGCCCCAACTAGTGAGTGCCCTTCAGGTTCAGGTTCACCCACACCCCCCAGGCTGTGCTGCCTGCAGATGGCATGGTGTTTGACCCCATTTCTTGCCCTTGCCCTAGTGTGGAGAGCCCACTGAGGAGGTGGACAGTGCCCTTGATGCCACATCAGATTGCCAGCTGTTTTTTTTTTTTTTTTTAATCTCAGTTATGATGATGATGCCGACAAGGTGAGCCAATACCAGCGCCTGAGCCTGGACGACCTGGAAAAGATCGAGATTGGTAAGGAGCGGTGACTCCTTGAGGTCACACTGGCACAGTGCCCTCCTCAGGTTATGATGCGCTCTTTTTTTTGGTGCCACGCAGGTCCCGAGCCAACGCTTTTTGGGAAGCCCAAGTTCTCCTGCATGCGGCTGCACTACAGGCACGGCGAGACGAGTGGTTACTTCCATACCCTCCGGGCAGTGACCCGCAGCCCCGAAGATGATGGCAAAGGTATGTGTGTTGTCCATGCCCGTGATGGAAATGAGCTTGGGCCGAAAAAGATCAGGCAGCACGAAGGGCAAAGCGCCAGCCTAGCGAGGGTCTGTCGTGATGTGGCAGCACCAGAATGAGGGGCAGAAGGCCAACTTCCTGGCACCAGATTGTCCATGCTAATGCCCAAAATGGTGCCAGCTGATTAGCATCTCAGGGACAGGCAGGCGTCCGTCTTGTGCGCAACTTCACTTGCCTTTCTTGCCTTTCAGATACGCTGCAGTGCATCGCTGAAATGTTGAGGATCACCAGGCAGGGCGCCGGCCAAGACGTCCCGGTGGTGGAGAGGAAGCTGGAAAGGTAAAGGTGTTCGTCTGTGGACCCCCACCTCTCTCTCTCGGCCCCCCCACTGTTTGTCTATGGACCCCCCCTACTGTTTGTTTGTGGACCCCCACCTCTCTCTCTCTCTCGACCCCCCTACTGTTTGTCTATGAACCCCCCCTACTGTTTGTTTGTGGACCCCCACC
>JANRMT010062852.1:17079697-17095145 GCA_026402145.1 Polypterus bichir lapradei
AAAAAAAAAAAAAAAAAAAAGACACAGCTCAAGTTTAATAGAGCGAAGAGCTAAGGGGGCGGTCACCGGGACCACCAAGTCACCAGCAGCCACCAACAGGCAAACTGCATGTGGTGCGCGTCTCACTAAGGGACGTCCAGCGCTCCACCAAAGTTAAAGGACTTGCAGCCGAGCGCATTCACAGATAAAGACGTCAACATCAGGTGGGCAACCAACCAACAAACAGGGACGCTGCCAGAGAGCTTCATGGCCGCCGTACAAATGCATTTAAACCGCGAGTGTCGTCTACAGAAGACCTCCGTGTACGAGCGCGTGACCCCCCGCTGAAAGTCTCAGGTTACTCCAACAACACGTGGCCTTCTCTCCACCATGAGCTGCCCTCAGCAGTCTAGCAGTAAACGGAAACCCCTGAGCACGGCGGCCATCATCTGAAGCAGTGCCATCTGCTAAACAGCCATCTTAAGGACCGAGCAGACCCCAGTGTGACACCACCGTCACTGGGGATTTCCGAGTGGAACTGTCAAGTCCAGTGGCAGTGAGCAGCATTGGCGTGACAAAGTAGCTACCGAATGGGCCTGCACTCATTGGTGGTGTGGAGGTCATCGGTACCTTTAGGTGTCTCACGGCACCCTTGCTGTCGAGATTCCCACCCGTACCCTCCTCTTCCTTTTAATTTATATTTATTTGCATCCTCTCTCTTTCTGTTCCCAGTTTCTTTTCTTGCACTCACTGTAATCCCTTGCATTGCGCTGTGACTGTGCCCACCATTTTTCCACCAGTTACCTTTCCTTCAGCCCAGTTTAAACACACCATACCCATCTAAACTCCGTTTCAGTCTGCCGACGCTGCTAATGCAGGACAATTGTGTCTTCAACTAATCACATATTTAAAATATATATATATATATATATATATGTTTTTCATTTCTCTACATTCTTCTTCTTTCAGCTAATCATGTCAAGGGTCACCACAGCCGATCATCTTCTTCCATCTCTTCCTGTCCTCATCACCTTGTTCTGTCACACCCACCACCTGCATGTCCTCTCTCAGCACATCCATAAACCTCCTCTTAGGCCTTCCTCTTCTCCTCTTCCCTGTCAGCTCTATCCTTAGCACCCTTCACCCAGTATACCCAGCATCTCTCCAAACCAATGCCATCTTGCCTCTCTGACTTTGAGCTGACCCTCTAATGTCCTCATTTCTAATGCTGTCCACATCTTAAACATGTACGTGTGTAGAGGGACTCATTAACAGGGTTGTGTTGTGTTTGGAGTTGATGGTTTGGTTGGCACAGGAAACCCCCAATCCCTGCTCTGCCCAAGGCTGAAAGGAAGGCCAGATTTCCATTTGGCAGTGAAATCCCCCCCACGAGTACTACTCAGGTGGGCTTCAGCCGAGGGGTATCATACGGAGCGCTCTCGGCCTGCTTCACACTCGAGTATCTGGGCCACTTCGGTCACGCTGGATACGTGGCTTTTGTTCAGCAGCTCTGTTCAAGTCGTAACACGGTGTAAATGGGCCAACAGACAGACACACAGCATCAGAGAAGGCTTCGACTGACGGGTCCACAGGGAATCATGAAATTGAGACATGGAGGCTGAGCAGGAGGAGCTTCACAATCGTAGCAGTTAAAGAAGCAGTTTGGCCTCAAATTCTACTTTAAGTCCCCCAAATTTCAGTGTCACCCACACACAGACATAAATACAATACAATTTATTATTGTGTAGCCCAAAAATCACACAAGACGTGTTGCAATGGGCTTTAACAGGCCCTGCCTCGACTCTCTAAGACGACAAAAAATGGAAGAAACCTCAGGAAAGGCAATTCAAAGAGAGAGCCCTTACTGGGTAGGCTGGGCGTGCAGTGGGTGTCAAAAAGAAAAAGGGGGTCAATACAACACAACACAATACACAGAACAGAACAAATCCGCAATGCAGTATAAAAATGTACAAGTATGGAGCAGAATTGAACAGTAGATGATATCCCATAATATGATTTGGATTTGTTTAGAGTCCTGGAGACCTCGGCCATCAGGCTGCCTCAGCTCATATATAAACATGACGACGTGGTTATTTATATACTGTAGCACTTTTCCCATGCCAATTGCCTCCATGCCTGCATTGCACCCTCTCTAAACTATAGTGGAACCTCAGGTCACAAACAAATCGGGTTACGACCAAAAAGTTCACCAAACTCGCATCTGCTCACCACCACACACTCGGGTGACGAACAAGCCAGCTTCCCTTCCGGTTCGTACACACTGATCATTTCCGCACGTGTTCAGTCTCTCCCTGTACAGTACATTGTTCTCAGTCAGACGTGTGTGCATGCAAGGTTAGTTTTGTTGGTTGTTTATGGTTAGTTTTTGTATAAATTACAGATTTTTCAAATGTTCATTTTTTTCCCCCGTGCCTAAAACTCATTAACCTCTTAACTGCCCTCTGCCGGATATATCGTAGCGTTATTGCTGACGCCTTACTGCCGGAATTATCCGGCACATTTGCTTATGGTTATGTGAATGCCTGGCGCGTAGTATAACTAACGGTTTGGCGTGGGTATTATTACTACATTGTATTTCAACAACTCTGTGGTTGTATTGGCCAGAAATAACCATTGTTTACTTTGTGATTCGGACGTGAAAGTTGTGAATATGACGAAACGTAAACCGACTTCAAGTGAGGTTTTGCAGGAGATTTTGGACAATAATTCTGATCACGATTTTAGCAGTTCTGAAGAAGATTTTAGCGACAATGATGATCAGCAACGTGCGCTGCATGATACTGTGAACGACGACACATCGGATGATGGCGATGAGTGGGTGTATCCGCAACATCTCAACTGGACTGCTGCCGTTTGAGGCAACGTGTGGGTTTACTGTTGATGTAAACAATTACACTGCTGAGCAGTTTTATGAGCTGTTTGTGTCACCTGACTTGATCAGACATTTTGTTCATCAAACAAATCTGTATGCAGCACAGTTTATTGAGAAAAATCCCAATTTACCTCCACATTCCCGTGTTCATGCTTGGGTAGACACTGATGAAAACGAAATGAAAAAATTCATTGGGATTTTGATGTTGATGGGAATAATCAGAAAGCCAGATATTGAGATGTACTGGTCGACAGATCCTATGTATACAACACCTATTTTTGCAGCTATCATGAAACGTAACCGATTCTCTTTGCTGCTGAAATTCTTTCATTTGAATGACAACAGCAATGAGCCAGATAAGAAAGATCCAAACCGTGACCGCTTGTTCAAGCTACGTCCTTTGATTGACCATTTATTTGAAACATTTCAGTTGCCCTACGTACCTGGCCCGTCAGTTGCAGTTGATAAAAGTTTATTGTTGTGGAAGGGCCGCTTACAGTTTCGACAGTATCTACCATTGAAAAGGGCACAGTTTGGTATCAAGATGTTTTGCTTAGCTGAGAATTCAGGTTACATTTATAGATTTCGTGTATACACTGGCAAAGAGGATCCTATGAGTAGTATTTCAGCAGTGTTGCCAGACAAATGTAAGGACTTTGGACTTTCAGAGAAAATTGTTGTGTACCTTGCCCTACCACTATTTGACAATGGGTACACCATTTGGATGGATAACTGGTACTCCAGTTGTAGGCTGTTCCATTACCTTCATCATCGACACTAAATCCAGAAGCCTGAGAAAATGTAAATTTTTGTGTTTTATTACACGTTTGCCCATTTCTAGAACTTGCACAACATTTAGTGGTAAATACTGCTTGAATAAATGTAATAAGTAAAAATCGAAAATTGTTCAGATTTCGCCCGGCGTGGGGAATATTTAGGGAGTTGGCGGTTAAAGGGTTAAAAAAAAAAAGTGTTTACAGCGAGCGGCTCGTAAGGCTGTAGCGTGAACTCCTGCAATGTCAGTTCTCTCTGTTCAAGGTTTTCTCAGTGTTTTTACACTTAGTTTACTATTACGCTGTGCATTCTGTGGTATAACTAACTACTTTTGTGCCTAAAAATCTACATACAGCTCGTACGGCCAGGAACGGATTAATTATATTTACATACAATCCTATGCGGGAAATTAGTTCAGGTCACGACCAAATCAGGTTACAACCAGAGTTTTGGAACGAATTACAGTCGTGACCCGAGGTTCCACTGTAGTATCATCTGTGTGTACAGCTGAAGTCAGAGGTTTCCATACTCCAACGCTAAATTCTTTAAAGCTCACTTTCTAAGCCCTCCACAGATTTTATATTAAACTGTAAATGTGGACCACCATTGAAGACGTCTACTCTGTGCAGGGCGGAAGTCGTTTTTTCCACCAATGTCCACAGACCTCCAAGTACCTCACTTTTTATTGAGGATATCACAATTCCAGTGGGTCACAAGCTTACAGACACTTTGTTAACTGGGTCTTCCAGAAAATGATGTCAAGCCTTCAGGCAATGAGACAATTAGGTTGGCCGGCTATCAGAAGTTAACTGGAGTCAACATGTGGATGGATGTTAAGGCCGATCATCAGACTCGCTGATGGGGAAAAAAAATCAAAAGAAATCAGCCAAGACCTCAGAAAAAAAAAAAAATTATGGTGGACCTCCACAAATGTGGTTCATCCTTGAGAACAATTTCCAGACACCTGAAGGCTCCACGTTCACCTGTTCAAACAATAATACGCAAGTATGAACACCAGGGGAGCACACAGCAGTCATACCAACTCAGGAGGGAAACGCCTTCAGTCTCCTAGACGGGAACAGACTTTGGGACAAAAAGTGCAAACCAGTCACAGAACAAAAGCAAAAGGACCTTGGGAAGATGCTGGAGGACACAGGTAGATGAGTACTGATCTCCACAATTAAAACAAGTCCAATATTAACATCACCTGAAAGGAGTCACTGCTCCAAAGCCGCCATCAAAAAGTCAGACTGTGGTTTGCAATGGCATATGGGGACAAAGATCTGACCTTCTGCAGAAATGTCCTCTGGTCTGATGAATCCAAGATCAAACTGCTTGGCCATAAGGACCATCGTTATGCTTGGAGGAAAACGGGTGACCACCTCAACAATCAAGCATTGGGGGATTGAGGGGTCGGCGCTGCAGAAGGGACTGGTGTGTTTCACAAAACAGATGGCATCATAAGGAAGGAAAATGACGGAGATGCACGGCAGCGACATCTTAAGAGCTCAGCTAGGAAGTTGAAGCTCAGTAGCAAACGGGTCTTCCACATGGACGAGGACTCCAAGCAGACGACCAACATTGTGGCAAAATGGCTTAAGGACAACAAAGTCAAGGTATTGGAGCGGCCATCACAAAGCCCTGACCCTCAGTCCGATTGAGCTGAAAAGGTGTGTGCCAGCAAGGGGGCTGACAAACCTGTCCCAGTTACACCAGTTCTGCCTGGACGAATGGGCCAAAACCACAGCAACTTATTGTGAGAAGGTTGTGGAAGGAGACCTGAAACGTTTGGCTCATGTTAAACAATTTAAAGGCAATGCTGCCAAATAAGAACAAAGTGACCCACTGGAATTGTGATATCGTCAAGAGAAAGTGAAATACACCGAGGTCTGAGAACACTGGTGGAAAAAAGTCGAGGTCTTCAATGGTGAGCCAAATGTTAGAATAAAATCTGTGAAGGGCTTAGAAAGTCAACTGGAAAAATAAAATCACCTGAAGTGCATGCAAAGTTCAGACTTCAACTGTATGTTGTTATTAATGTTCTCAAGTGACCTTAGCTTTGGGACAAAGATACATATTTATATAAATCATTTATCATCATTATAGCTACAACACTTCTTAACCTCCGTCTCCCAATCAATGCCTGGTTAGTGGATCCTTACACAAAAACACAAACATCCATCAATGGAGGCCACAAAAGCAGTCAGCCCTTCAATGATGAAGGTTTTCAAATTGCTCCTGGTCGCACCCCGCTGATCAGCACAGCAGAGACTTCGTCCACCGTAACATGTGCACCAATAGAAATGCTAATCAGAGAGCTTTAGGCCACATGCACTTAAAGCTGAACCACGCCGTGCATCGCACTCTTCTGTTGAAACTGCTTCAGTCTGCCATGACAGCTGGCACACCGGGTATTTCTGCAAATCATTAGTCGTGGCAGAGGAGTCGGAGGACACTGACCTGTGGAGTCCAGCTGCCCCTGCTCCAGCTGCGTCTCGTCCACAAACAGGCTGGTGTTCCTCGCTAACTGCAGCACCCCGCTCACTAGCCGATTGGCCGCATAATCTTTGTGAGGAATGAACTTCAAGCTGTTCATGTTGTGAAGGGTCATGCAGAGGTGGTAGGACTGTGTAAAGACAGAAAGAAGAAGAAGTCGGGTCAGGCACAGTGTGGACAGCCTCCTGTAAATGGATTCATTATTAAATTTCTGGTGGACAGCAGCAATAGTAGGCACGGCCTACTCTCTGTGTAAAACGCACATTTTATATGGATGATGGCAAAATTTACAACGTCAGCTCAGGTCTCCCTAAATCAGGAGAAGTCACAGAACAGGTCATCACCTAAATAAGGCTTAGCCAGGACAGCCACACTTACACAGGGCACAAGGAGCTGGATGATGCGGTACAGACGCTCTGTGTAGTTCGAGGTGCATGGACAGCCGCTCAAGTTCACAGTGAACTTGCCCAGAGGAAGGACATCGTGTCTTGCATACCTGTAATACCCACAGACAGGAAGATGAATGAGAAACGACTGTTTAGAGTAGGCCCCCCCTAAGGCTTCAGCCTAGTAGTATTGGTGCTACTCACACATCAGAAATCAGGTGTAAGAGGAGATACTCTGCAGCCACACCGTCTCCCAGCAGCACACCAGTTAGCAAGCCCAGCAGCTCTGCCCGTACTGTCACCAGATCAGTCAGGAAGTTGCTCACAGCTGAAAGAGACAAACATTTAAGTCCCACATTCCCTCCAAGCCCAGAAGTGTTGCAAACATGGCACACATTAAACTTACAGCTCTTGCCATCCTCCGTACACAAGCTGGCAGGCACCAGGGGGTTTACGTGTTTCAGCTTATGTGCTAAGATAGCATGGAGCCGTGGCACCAGGGAGGCTGGAGGGCTATGGACCCTCTGTTCCTCATCTGCCTCCATTGGATCCATTGACAAGGCATCATCCCTAGTGATTTGGAAAAAAAAAAAAAGTCTTAAGTTGGCACACTTGCTGTATCACACCTCCTACACTCAGAGCACAGGGTCAGCAAGAGCAACACCGAGTCACCTGGCCCGAGCAGAAACTACACCAACATGGGCCCCACAATCCCCACTCTTGAGCTGCAGTCATTTTACCTGTTGTCACCGAGAACACTCAGAGCGGGATCCACTGAAAGAACGCCATACACTTCCATGATATCGTTGACTTTGAAGTGTTCCCAGTTTTCATAGACCTGTCAAAAGCAACAGCGCTTTTTACAAACAGCGACACCATGTAGGTGTGGGAATTAAATACAACAGTGACAGCCAACCAGTACACAGGGGTCTCGGGTTCATTCGTGGGGACCCACTGTGGCTGCAGACTTCCATTCTAACCAGTTTCACAAATCAGTGGACCAGTCGTACTTCTAAAAGAAGTGTCATTGTTTAAAATGCTAGAATTACCAGAGCCTACGAAAAAACTCGTAGATCTGTCTCACCTTAAAACACTTTGCACCTCTCCGCATAATAATATTAACAATAAGAACAGCTCACTACTCAAAGCGTTTATTTTGGGAGATGTTAAGACTCGAACCCAGAACCTTCTGAATTGGAGTCGGCAGCTCTAACCAGTACACTACCCGAGAAGTCAGGACAACAAGCAACACTAACCTGATTTCTTTCTCTTCGGTTATAATCTTGGAGAAAAGTGCAGGCTTCACACATTATACACTTCATGTCTACATTTTGTCAATTACTAAAACATGAAAAACATTTGTTTTAACGATATGTTTACATAGATCGTTGTAGACACGGAACACACATGAAAAGCATGTGTTCCAAATAACGAACTAGTATTTATAAAAGGGGTCATTTTGCTTCACTTCTCACGCTTTACAACTCCAAGCAACTGACACGCAGGTCAACAGACTTGAGCGGAGAAAACTGTGTGCCGGTGGGGGGATGTGACAGCAGGCTGCTTGCTGCTTATCAACACATTTACAGGACAAAAGACGCTGATGGAGAGGCGCGAAGTGATTTAAGGTGGGACGGATCTATGAGTTTTTTCGTAGGCTCTGGTAATTCTAGTGTTAAATAACAAGAACAGGCAGCATAACACACACACGTATTTGTGACATTAAAACAAAAAACATAGCAGTGTCCAGATTGGGACAAAGACGGCAGTCACTAGGAAACAGCAGCTTGCCATGTAGCCTAAGGCAGGAGCTCAGCGGAATGAATACCTGCCGTTAAGGAAGTCCACTGGAGTCAACTTGACAACAACAACAGAGTCAAGCCTTTTCTGTTTGATTAGCACACAATTGAATGTGACATTGCTCTAGAAAAGTGGGCCGAGAAGAGGAATGAACAGGACATTCCAATAGCTGCTCTCCTTTAGCATTCAGTGTCACTTTCACCTTTGTCTGCGCTGCTCGTCACTAACTGCCAGTATCTCTGTCAAGAGTCCTCTCAGTGTGGCTAAACAGTGACCACTAGTGGCAGAGCTCTGTAACAACTTTCACGTTCTTCTTCCTCTATTGCAGTTTGGAGTTGGTCTCCCTCTGCCTTTTCCATTCCTTTGTTTACTTGCTGGATGTGGTGAGATTGCTTTGTTTTCTCCCACATTCTATGCGTCAGCAGTGAAAAACAAGTTTCACTCTAAATAATACAGTATTGTTTAAAGAGGCTTACAATGTTTGTTAATTGCCCTATGCTAATTTCACAATTCAAGAGTATTTCTTGTCATTCCATCCATAGACAGTAGTACAGCATACAGTGAAACAAAACAACATTCCTCCAGGACCAGGGTGGTACACAGAACAACGAAGAATCCACGACACATAACAAAGACACATAATATATAACAAGGTGCATGAGAGTCAAATGTGCAAACATGTGCAACATTGCAGAGCAGAACACATATATCAGATATCAGACCGGTCCACGAGTCTTCAGGAATCTGACTGTTCCACATTCTGGTGGTGAAGGCCTGAATGCTTCGGTATCTCTTCCCCAATGGCAGGAATATAAACAGCGAGTGTGAAGGGTGTGTTGGGTCATTCACAATGCTATTGGCTTTGCAGATGCAGCGTTTGGTGTAAATGTCCCTGATGGAAGGAAGAGAGATACCGATGATCTTCTCAGCTGTCTTCACTATCTGTTGTAGGGCTTTATTATCCCTGACCGTGCAATTTCCAAACCAGACAGTGATGCAGTTGCTCAGGATGCTCTCTATGGTTCCTCTGTAGAATGTTGTTAGAGTAGCTGGTGGAAGATGGACTTCTCTCAGCCTACACAGGAAGTAGAGCCGCTGCTGGGCTTTCTTGGCTAAAGAGTTGGTGTTGTGGGACAAGGTGAGGTTCTCTGCCAGGTGGACACCTGGGAATTTGGTGCTATTGACGACCTCCACAGTTGAGCCATCAATGTTCAGTGGCAGATAGTCACTCTTAATCTTCCTGAAGTCAACAATCATCTCCTTTGTTTTGTCTACATTCAGAGACAGGTTATTGGCTTTACACCAGTCCGCTAACTGCTGCACCTCCTCTCTGTATGCTGACTCATTGCTGTTGCTGATGAGACCCACCACGGTCGTGTCATCGGTGAATTTTATGATGTGATTAGAGCTATGCGTTGCTGCACAGTCAGGAGTCAGCAGTGTGAACAGTAATGGACTGAGCACACAGCCTTGAGGGGCTCCAGTGCTCAGTGTGGTGGTTCTGGAGATGTTGTTTCCAATCCTAACCGACTGAGGTCTCTCAGTCAGGAAGTCCAGAATCCAGTTACAGAGGGAGGTGTTCAGTCCCAGCAGGCTCAGCTTTTCCATCAGCTGCTGAGGAAAGATCGTGTTGAATGCTGAGCTGAAGTCGAACAGTATGTGTTCTTATTGTCCAGATGGAGAGTGGTGGCTATTGCATCATCTGTTGAACGGTTCTGGCGATAAGCAAACTGCAGGGGGTGCAGTGAGGGGGGCAGCAGAGCTTTGATGTGCCTCATGATAAGTTTCTCGTAGCACTTCATGATAATGGGAGTGAGTGCAACTGGACGGTAGTCATTGAGGTTGGACACTTGTGACTTTTTTGGCATGGGAACTATGGTGGTGGTTTTGAAGCAGGTTGGGACGATGGCGGTGCTCAGGGAGATGTTGAAGATGTCAGTAAAAACGTCTGCCAGTCCCTTAGTACTCTGCCAGGAATATCGTCTGGTCCTGCAGCCTTCCGTGGGTTGACTCTTCGTAGAGTATTTCTCACATCGGCCACAGTCAGATTTAATGCCTGGTCACTAGGAGGAGAGGTGGTCTTCCTCATCACCACATTGTTCTGTGCTTCAAACCGTGTACAGAATTTATTCAGCACATCTGGAGGGGAGGCGTCACTGTCACAGGTGGGTGGTGGTGTTGTCCTGTAATTTGTGATAGCCTGGATGCCTTCCCACATGCTCCGTGTGTCTTTGTTATATAGAAAAAGTCCCTGGATTCTCTGGGTGTGTGCGCGCTTTGCCGCTCTGAGGGCGTGGGACAGTTTGGCCCTCGCTGTTCTCAGGGCGATTTCGTCACCTTCTTTGAAGGCAAAGTCCCGGGTCCTCAGTAGCAGACGCACTTCCTCTGCGATCCACGGTTTCTGGTTGGGGTGTGCAGTGATGTACTTGGAGACAGCGACGTCATCAATGCACTTATAGATGTAGCTGGTCACTGATGACGTGTACTCCTCCAAGTTGGTACGGTCGCTGTTGGTTGCAGCCTCTCTAAACATGTGCACTCACAACAGTCCTGAAGAGCAGAGATGGCTTCTGCTGGCCAAATTCTCACCTGCTTCAGAACCGGTTTGGTGCGTCAGACGAGTGCTCTGTAGAATTACCATGACAGAGATGTGATCCGAGTTTCCGAAGTGGGGGTACGCGGCAGGGATGTTTGTATAAGTAAGATCCAGCCTGTTCGTCCCTCTCTAATTTAGTAAAGGCAGCGACTCGGCCGACATCCTTAATTCATTGACAGGCCTCAGTGACACAGATTAAGCTTCAGCCCTTTCACTGGATTGAAATGGAGGAGTTTACCCGCCTTTAAGGCTCCAACACCCCCTCATTGTCTGCATCGGAGCTTACTGTACCGAGGCCAGAGCTCACTTCTAATCGTAATGCAATTGAGGGAATAAACTCTACAGAAATGGGTGAAATAAAAAAAGGCAAATCTGTTAAAAAGCACATCATCAGACTGGCACACTTCACTGAGTGCGAAATAACAAGAAAAAAGGTCAGCTAATGAAAACAACAAGAACAGTTAGAAACTAACCTGACTCATTAAATTTGAAAACCTGTCTGGAATATTAAAATAAACTGCAGCGTCTGGGGTACCCCAGGAGTGAGCCCTGAGAACCGCTGCTCTAAAGCTCCCATTTCTTCCCACGACGTGCCGTTTTAGTAAATGATAGTGCTGGCTTGGCCCGTCTCCTCAGTTAATTGTCAGTCTGCTGTGGCTGGAAATTGTAGGGACGTGCCTTGATTATTTAAATGGCGGTGACAACAATAAAACATGACAGCCGGTAAACATCCTCCCTCTAGAATGTGCCGCGACAGCACTGGCTAAAGGAGTGTCAAAGCAGAGGAAACACTCAGCCTTAAGCACTGTATACTGGATGTCCTGGCGGGCACAGGCCAAGACTACTGGGGTTATTACATCCTACCTTCACCAAGCAAGCTGGCCCTTTTTCTCCAGGCAAAGGGAAGTTGAGGTCAAGCGGAGGCGAGCAGGTGGGTGCAGAGCTCTGCTGCGCTAGCAAGGCCTCCGTCTCCAGTCTCTTTGAGTCGGCTTGGGCATCTGTGGCTGGAAGAGGAAAAAAAGAGTTCATGAGCGTCCGAAGACAACCTGCAGAGCCACCTGAGGAGTTTGGTTTCTTTTTAGCGTCGGCACTTTTTTGGCACAGGTCACTTCCTTCATGTACTATCGTAACACAAGAGATTCAACACCACACCTGGGAATGAGCGGAGCAGCACAAGCTGGAAGGATCAACGAGAGGCTCTGCCGTGTTTTGAACGTTTCGCTGTTGCTCGTCACTCTGGGGTGCACTTGTAGGACTAAATAAACTGTTTACGGACGTCTGCTGCCACTCTCAGTTCTCACAAACAGGGCAGATTCTGCCAAGGGGCCCACCAGAAGAACTCGAGAAGAGCCAGAGGTGCATGTGGCGACCATCAGCATCCTGTGGTCAAAGGGGAGGCATTGACACCTTTGACAGCAGAGCCTTGCCTAACAACTCCTTTACTATACACTCATGTCACATCATCAAGAATTGGGTTTGTTTCTCACGAGAGCACCAAACAGTCAGAAAGAAACCAAAATGAAGACGTGAAATATAACAGACACTGTAAGCTTTACAAAAATTTACTCTGCAAGAAACGCAATGTCAGACATTCCTTACGTAAAAGCAAATCTCTGAATGTGCGCTCAGCAGCCCATATGCTGCTCCCCATGGCTGAAGACGTCCGTAATTCCTGCTCTACCCCTATGAAGCTCTGCTTTTCACTTGCACCCCCATTAGTCGTATCCCGCCAGGAACGCACCCTCGGCTCAGCACCAGCTGACACTTGATCTATCGTGCACGACACACACTCTTCATCTTGGCAGCTCTCGCCTCTTCCTGCTGGCTCGTATCCCGAGAGGAGACCACACTGCACAGTTTTCCCTAAAACTCCAAGAACAGATTTCATCCATAGGTCCCCACACACTGCATAAAGGAAGCTGCGCTGGTAGTGGAACCAAACCATTTTGTGCCCTGAACATCACACCAATTCGCCAAGACGGGCAACTGTCATCGGTTTGTGCTCCGGCTACGGGCACACGGTAGCAACACCTGATCAACACACAATAGGGATGCCAACACTTGGCCTCTGATTGAAGTGAATTTTACTACTAAAATAAGCCAAGCAGCCACCAAGTCCACCTCGGACTGTTTCGGCACAGTACAAACTCGTGAGCAGACTGCCAAATGTACAAATCCTAACAATGACGAAGGCCTGGTGAAAAGACTTAAACTGCGATATCACAAGAAGGACACCAAAGCCTCACCTGTAAGCTGCTCCTTCTGCTTGTAAGGCTGAGCATCCATGTCTTCATCTTCCTCGTAGCTGCGTTTGTGTCGGCAAGGAGTGTAGGATGTGGAGGGGCTGACGCGAGCCTGGCTGCTGCTGGCATAACTGTGAATTTCAGTGTTAAGAAGGCAAATAAGCAAGCGAGTCCAGACAAGGAAGAGACGGGCACTGGCAGCCATAAGACAAGCAAAAACAGCGGGCGCTGTAATCGTCCTGAAAGGGCTCAGAAAAATTAAAAGTAGCACGACCTCTTCATGAAATGTTAGGGCAGAGGTGCAGTGACGGGACAGGACAGGCGAGGCAGGCAACTGCCTGGGGCCCCAAGCTAGGAGGGCATCCATTTATAAAAGGTACTCTCTGCAACAACACACCGAGGGCAATTCCCCTTGAAGCACAGCATCAAAACGCTACAAGAGCACGGTCAGAAACATCTCCACCGCGAGAGCGTCAGTGTTTGTGACTAACAGAACATCAGATCTGATTTCATTAATTATGAAGAGCACTCACATGTCTGGAAGCAAAAGTTAGATTGATACTTTGGCCATTTCTGATTCAGCTTCAGCCTCTCCAGAACCCAGCGTAGTCAGCCAGCCACTGGGCAAGTGGATACAAGAGAGATGGGGGGTCTCCAAGAAGACAAAATCTAGTCTTTCCGGAGTCCTTCTTGTCTCTTCTTGTCATTGTCGCCTGTGATCAGAGATGTTTCCATCTTTAAAGCGATTTAAATCGTACTTGAGATCTACCAGGTGGCAGGAGAGGATTTCAACCTCAAGGGTATAGCGGCTGCATGTGCTGTTGCCAAAGCCCACAGACGGCCGTTTTGAAAGTTACAGTAATACCTTCACCAGCCATATTTTGTTTTTCAAATTATTATGTGCACTTTGTTTTTTTTTTTATTTCAATGTGCAATTTGCATTTACATTATTTTTTATTACCACATGCACCTTACATTTTATTTACCTTTTCATTTATTCAGATTTTTAAAAGTTCTATAACTGTTTATTTTTTTATAGAAATGTATTTATCATGGTGTTTTATTGAATCAGTTTTTCACAAAATTAAAATAAAGTATTTGTGTGTGTTAAATTCTTTCTGATGATCTAATTTATTTAGAATTTGCACTAAAATAACATCAATGGGGAGGAGGAGTTGGAGGGCCACATGAATCACTGCTGGGTGGAGGGCTGATGTAATTGAAATTTTCGTTCAATAATTATTTGTAACTAAAATGTTTGATTCTTTGTGTGTCTCCTTGCAGAAAACCGCCTGGTACTCATATGCATGTCTTTACTTCCAGATGCCATCACCGACAAGTAAAAACAGGCAATGGGATGAATGGAAAAAAAAAAAAAATCAATAATTTTAGATTAATGTACATTTAAAGAGCACATCCATATCAGTTATATAACAGGGATTATAAAATTCATAAGCTGCACACATTAAAACACACAAGTGTGTTAACTCCACTGTTTCAGATGCCAACATTCATGATTTCAGCTTGGCGATTTATAGTACTTTGTCAGTTTTATGAAGCCTTTAAAGCTTTTAAATACGGAGTAATACAAGTTATTTGTCATCTTCTTCTTCTTCCACTTTCAGTTACCACAGCAGATCATCTTTTTCCATATCTTTCTGTAATTTCAGTTCCATTACAGTTTTAATCAAAGACATGTCAGATATTAAAGTTAAATTTGCTTTCACGTGATAAACACTTTTCAGTACAAAATGAAATGCATTACTGTGGGTTTCTTTTTCTTTTAGATTCTCTGCCTGTGGACTGCGTGTAGTGGTGTCTTGAGTTTTCAGGCTTCACATCTACTTCTCTGTTCAACCTTGTACTCCCTGGATTATAAATAGAAGACCAGGTCATGTCAGCTGTAGAACTTCTCAGATAATTGGGGTGTACTGACAAGGGGGGAGAACTTGGAGAATTGTCTACCACTCAGCATCAGCAAAACCAAGGAACTGTCCGTGGACTTACACCACACTAAAGAGAGTGCAATACTGCCTACTATTTAGAGACTGGCTGGCCTGATCTACTAACACAGAATGCTAAAAGTACTAAATAAGAAAGAGCAGAGACCATGTTCCTTTAATGTGGAGAGCGACTTCCTTTATGTGTTCTGTAACTCTGTGATGCCAGTGCCATCTGTCAATATGGACTAACCCAGTAATATTGTATTCAGTATTCACATTTGTTCATGTGGTCATACATACATACATACATACATACATACATACATACATACATACAT
>JANRMT010062852.1:17095155-17108133 GCA_026402145.1 Polypterus bichir lapradei
TCCGCCACGAGTGGACCAGGCTCACTGCTGGAAAAAATGCACTCTGGAAACATCATTTAACTTACAATACCACCTCAAAGCTGCAACAGTAATTATAAATCACAACACAAACAATGCAGCTTGTGTTTCAGAATTGTTCAGTGTACAGTCCATAATAGGCTGTTCCTGGAAAGCAGAATCCTGATGGGGCAGCACAACCACTGACCTGCTCAAGTGTGGGCCTTTTGAATTGTGGCCCCCAGACATCTCTGTACACGGTGAAAGCACCTGGACAGGACAACTGCTTGTGCACCGAGCGCATCTCATCCAACAAAGAGAAAAAGAGAGAGAGCCTCCCGACTGTTACAGCAACATCCTCTCCAATCAATGTCACTCAGTTGATGCCTCCCAGGATAGCCCATCGTGGACTGTACACTGTACAATTAGTCAGTGCAAGCTAAATACGGCTTTATGGTTTTGAGGTGGCACTGTAATCCAAAGGACGTTTCCACAGTTCATTTCTCATTAGCACTGAACCTAAGCCATTTGTCGAGCTAGCGCTGCCTGCTGGTCAACTATGCTTTGCTGAAATGCTGAAAAAAAACGAAATCAAATGTTATTAAAGTGGTCTGAAAAGGCTAACAGAATGTCTGGTTATATAGCGCCTTGATGTGTGAAGTACAAGTCACAGGAGGTTCTGCTCAAGCTTTATAACACACTGGTGAGGCCTCATCTGGAGTCCTGGGTGCTGTTTGGGTCTCCATAAGGACATAGCAGCACAAGAGAAGGTCCAGAGAAGAGCGACTAGGCTGATTCAGGGCTACAGGGGATGAGTGATGAGGAAAGATTCAAAGAGCTGAGCCTTAAAGAGATGAAGAGGAGACCTGACTGAAGTGATTAAAATGATGAAGGGAATGAGGCCAGTGGATTGAGACGTTGACTTTAAAAAGAGTTCATCAAGAACACGGGGACACAGCTGGAAACTTGTGAAGGGTGAATTTCACACACACGTTTTAAGTTTTTCTTCACACAGACACTTGGAATAAGAGACCGCGTAGTGTGGCAGACAGTAAGACGTCAGGGACTTTCAAAACTCAACTTGATGTTTTTCGGAAGAAATAAGTGGAGAGGACTGGCGTGCTTTGTTGGGCTGAATGGCCTGTCCTCATCTAGAGTGTTCGAATGAAAAAGCACACCCTCATGATGATAGTTCTACTCACTAATCACGGCATTACAGAGTGGCATCATGTTTCATGCTGAATAAGCAAGTCTTTCAATGGACTCTACACATGGGAAACTGAAGACTTACAAGTAGACCAAGCTTATTTAGATGGAAGACATGGCATATTGAACAGATAACTAATCTTTGTACCGAATGTACAAGTATCTAGAGGATGGCTGTATTCTTAGAGAGATCCAAAAAAGAACATTAGGGTTTTACAGAGGCTCAAGAAATACAAAAAAAAACAACAAATGATTACGGGGGGGATTTTGGGAAATGCACAGACGTTTTCTAAAAGAAAGTCAGAAAAAACAAAAGTCCTTTAAGAGCACAATTTGATACAGAGGGGAGTAAAGTGAACAGAGGCGCTCACCTCATATGTCTATTTGGATTTTCACCCTGATGGTCTGGTATTACGACTCATATTTTAATGTGAAGGAAAAGATCATTTGCTGAAGTATCACAGAAAAAGGATATCTCTTTCACCCACTGAGCCTCACCCGGAACAGGGACACAGTAGAAAGTCTGACGCTCCATAGTGATGTTGTTCTGGGACTGGAGGTCCACCTCATGCTGAGGCTGAAAAGGTAAATGAAAGACAGCACAGCAACACATTAGCAAGAGCGAGTGAATACTAACAAGGCCAACACACTGCTTTACAGGCCAATGTGTGCAACATCCCCAAAGACAAAGGGTGGGGCACTGCTGCCACCTACTGCATCCCCATGCGTCATGCGTCTTCCACACCCGACAGAGAATGTGCACACATCTGCAAGTTAAACTACACAGCCGCTTCAAGGGCCGATAATTAAAGAGGCGCCACATTCCTCATACATTGTGCTGGAAGTGTGAACAGAGCTAAACGGACAGCAAGAGGGAAGCGTGGACATGCTGCACTCACCTCACATTCTGCTACATCTCTGTACTTGCCAATGTGCAACACCTATTCAAAAAAAAATGGAACGTGATTTAGTGAGTGAGCACTCGGGAAGCAAACCGCACAACGGTGCAGGAAAAGCAGGGACCGTCTACTCAATTGTGGGGCGCTACAGCACACCAAGAACACCACTCACCCGAGCCTGTGTTGATGGCTCCACAGTTTCATAAACTCCCATATAATACTCGGGGTCAAACATGTCCTGCACCATGCAGCGGAACTTCACAAGACTGTTGGGCTTCAAATAGTGCAGAGGAACGTCATTGAGCGATGGCACCTGAGGTAGGAGAAGAGAACTGTTGGAACAAGATGGCCTTTTCAGGAGAGAGGGAGAGAGAGAGAGATGCAAAATGCATAGCTGTACAAATGCAGCACTACAATCACATTATCAAAACCCTTATTTTTTTTGGATTTTATTGATTATTAAAATCAAATAACATTCCATACAAATAATTTTACCAAAATAGGTTTGAAACAAATCAACCCCCCCCCTGAGAAAGACAGCTAGGCCAGCAGAGTAAAACTTTATGCTAGTAAAGATAAGCGAATAGATGAATTAATAAATGAATAAAGACAAATGGAGTAAAAGAGGGGAGAGAACCTTCTTCCTCAATTGAAATGATTTTTCTAAAATGTTATTGATCAGATCCTGCCAGGTTTTGAAAAAGTTTTGAACAGATTGTCTAAGTGAGAATTAGATTTTTTCCAGTTTCAAACAGTTAGCCACCGACGTAAAAGAGGGGAGTTAGGATTCTTCCAGTTGAGCGAGACAAGTCTACGTGCCAACAGTGTAGATATGCTGGCGCCATCTTGTGTGCACACAACACATTTTAAAATCTTACAAATTTTCAAAAGATGCTCAAATCTGGGGTCTCCCATTTCAAAACCTTCACATTGTGTTTCCTAAGATACTTCATAATATGTTTTGGATCAGGGGTTGCCAAGTCCAGTCCTGGAGGACCGCCATGGCTGCAGGTTTTCATTCTAACCCTTTATTTAATGAGTGCCCAGTTTGTTCTCTTAATTAACTTCTTGTGAAGTCATTTTAATTGAATTGCTTTTTTAAGATTTGTTCCCCTGAATTGCTTCATTTCTTTCCTTAAATGGCACCCAAACAGAAATGAAATGTGAAGTGAGGGAGCCAACAGGAGACCAACTAAGTCAGGGCCTCAAACTTCAACCAGTTTCACTCCAACCAGCTGCTTAATGAGGTGTCGATTCTTGTCATTAGTTAAACTCGTTCTTTAATTCCATGGCTTGTTTCTGCTCTCGTGGTGCATTAGCAGATATTTCTGAAATTGTGGATTTTCTCTTTCTAAGAGCTCTGGTCAAATGTTTTGTGGACCTGAGCAGATCAACTTTCCCGAGACCTTCACCTTTCTTTATTTTCAGATATTGTATGCTGGATGCCAGTTGTTTCAGCTTATTTTGTATCTCATTATTGTTTGGCTGCTAATCACAGAAAAAGAAACAATTAAGGGGTCCGAGTCTTCAAGAGCAAGTCAATTAAATAATTAGCAGCAAAAACAGGTCACTCATTAAGAAAAGGGTTAGAATGAAAACCTGCAGCCACGGTGGTCCTCCAGGACTGGAGTTGGCGACCCCCGTTTTGGATCATTGTCTCATTATACCGGCCATTTATTCCGATTCCGTTTCCTGACTGGCTTTCTCCCCAAGGATTTCTTAATATTTAGCGGAATCCATTATTCTCTGCAGTCGCACAAGGAGTCCTGGGCCACCAGCTGCCACACCACCCCCAAGTGTAACACACCCACCGTGCACTAAAGCCTTGTTTTTTGTTTCAAATGTTGATCCTTTGTATTCTCCAAGCAAACTTTCTGTTGTTGTGGCCAAGGAGTTGAATTTGAACTTTATCTGTCTGCAGCACTGCCATTCCAAAACACTTCACTCTTACGCGGATGATTTTTGTGAAGAGATCACAAGTAACGTTTTCTTCTCTCAGCCACGTTGTTGCGTGTGTGTGTTAACACCGTACAGGACGGCTGTGCCCCTCTTGTCTAGTTTTTTTTAGCAGGCCCCTTCCAATCATATGGAGTTTTCTCAGTGTTCTTGGTCTTCTACATCTCGTCCTGACCTCCGTGGTTTCCCTTGAACTGCCATTTCTTAACAGCATTTTGGAATATGGAAACTGCTAGCTCAAGGGCCAAATGGACAGGACTTACATAAAGATTACACGCAGGAAGGCTTCAAAGCAGTAATGCTGGATACCTTGTTGTATTTCGTGCTTTTGCTAATCCTCAGTTACGCGACGTTATTCCTACTCCCCATTTGGACAGAAGAGGATTTGTTTGACCTTTTTCACTCCAACATTAACAGGCGTTAAGGGTTACACGTTATCTGGTAGAGTCTGAAAAGCTTAACAGTAACTGGGTCTCTGAAGACCCAGCAGACACTGGAGCAGGCTGCAGTAGCACAAGCACAACAAGCCACTTACTGAAGGCGGCTTTGTGAATTACAGGCCTGTCAGAGTTCGGACGGTCATTGTTGGTACGTGTTACGCTCAGCGAGACCCTAGAAGTGCTATAATGAGTACAGGAATTGCCTTAAGTTGCTATTCAATATGTAAAACAGGGCTGTGGCATAAAACTGTTAAAAGGTAATGACAGTGCCCATGAGCACACTCTTGATCAGAGGGACGCCCGTCTAACTGACGCACTTACCCAGCTAGCCGCCTCAGTCTCCTTTAGCTTCTCTTTAAAATACTCCAAAGCTCGTTTCTCCCAGTCCAGTTTAGAGATTTTCTCATCTGCTTTAAGATAATAGAAAAAAAAAAAAAAAAATTACATTGCAGTGCAAACTCGCTACCAGCTGCCTTGGGACCTCACTGACTATGGTGACCAAAACTTCAGAACCCAAGAACCGAGGGAATGCCTTGTGTGCTCACACTTCACGTTTCTCTTAAGACTTTTAGACCGTGAAACAAACAGTGTGATAGATGGCCGGGACACTTTGGGACACTACTTCCCCCAAGACATTAGATGGCAACTTCCCTGCAGTGAAGCGGTGCCCTGGATTCCCGCAGGGGACTACGGCACATGGAGTTTGGCCACACAGCCTTGCTGGGTACCGTGGGTGCCGCTGCAAGAGAACTGGGGGAGTCATGTCTCATCCATAGCCCGGAAGTACTCCCGTCACGAGGACGGAAACTCCAAAGTAATTCCGGGCTCAAGAAAATTCAAGTTCTCCATCCAGGTCAAGGACTGCTGTGAACCCAACAAGCGAGCCGGAGTCGGGAGGTAGGAGACAGCGCTTGCTGGGAGATGTGGAGGAGATGGAGAGAGAATTGTGTGTGATTATTATTGTATATACTTGCCTGTGTATGGTGGCTGTGGTGCTTAGGGGACACTATTTATAAGAGAGAGAGAGAGAGAGAGAGAGAGAGAGAGAGAGAGAGAGGTTAGGAGTGGGCACTGATACGGCGCATTGCCGCACCGACCACACGATGAATTAATTCAGGATCCCCAGATTAGGACCCAAGAGCAGCAGGTGACACCTTGGATAGATTAGATAGATAGACAGATAGATACTTTATTAATTCCAAGTGGAAATTCACACATTTATGGTGGCTGCAGTGCCAGTTCTGCCACCAACCCCCAGGTTTTTCCATGCAGGTTGGAGGGCCTACCTGCAGGGCTGGATGCAGATTAATGTCATACCCAGAATGAAGCGATTGCAGGTTAAGGGCCTTGCTCAGGGGCCCAACAGAGTGGAATCACTTCAGGCGTTTACGGGATTTGAATTGGTAACCTTCGGATTACCAGTGCAGATCTCTACCCCAGAGCTACCACCCCGCCGGATTATAAAAGAAGAATTAAAATACTTCTTAGTATTTCTGCCTGGTGCCCCAAGCGTCTGTTTGTCAGGTTAAGAGGAGTGACAGTGCCCTCTAGTGTCAAAACGTCTAATGACACAAACTAAAAACCATAAAAAGAACCCTCTGCCATATGGTAACAAAAATACCCACCCCACACGGCTTTGTGAAGAACGAAAAAAAAAAAAAAAAAAAAAAAAAAAAAAAAAGAAAAGAAAATGTCACCTGACCATGGGCAATCTGCCCCAAACCAGACAACAGTGGCTGACCACTCAACAATAGAGTCACTGGATCAGCCATCAGTCCAGGACAAAGTCAGCACCTAAAGGAACACATTGGAAAAAGAGGGCCACGAGGATCAGGCGAGAGCCAATGGGAGGCTCACTTCAACTCGGTTCACTTTGTTTTATTGTGTAGCGCTCTTCAGGGACTGCAGGCCCAGAGCTCTGCGACAAGTCCTCAGATAAAAACACAATTACAGTCTTTACACAATAAGCACATCAAGAAGCGTGAAACTGATCAACAGAAAGGACCACCAGCACAGTCTGTCCATAAATTAACTGCTCAACTACGCAGGAGTGGAAATCAGAAATTCCAAACAGTAGCATCAATCAGGAAAACCATCTGCATGTGAAGGTCCACGGTTGTAGGCAGGATATTTACTTATTTAGTTTATAAAATGGACCTGCTCGGGCTCCATGTGAGAGTGTGTGTGTGTGTGTGTGTGTGTTTGTTCTCTGGCAGCCCCAGGATGTTTGGTGGAGTGACCGAGGCTGATCATATTTGCACATGTGCTTGGTTCCAATCCCCTCATTAAGATTTCCATGGATTGTGAATGAGACGCCACACCTACAGAGGTATAAAGGAGGGAAAGAGAGGACAAAAAAAGACCGTAAAGGGGACAAAGGCAGAATCAGGGAGACTGAGCCAGTGCAGTGATGGGAGCCAGGTGTATGGATCCCCCATGGGAAAGCGGGCGATCAAAACTCCAGGGGCCGATTGTCCCCCGCAAGTGAGCAATAGGAGGAGCACAGAATGACTCAGTGGCCACCAGAAGAGCAAAGATCTGGCTTAGAGCATCAGAGCAGATGCCAATGGAGGCAGCTGTGGCGAGGGCCAGTGGGTGTGACCACAACTGATGGCATCTCCGCTGTCTGCAGGGATCAAGCATGGCTGGCTGGGAAGATGGAGAGTGAAAGATGTGCTGGGCTGGGAGACAAGCAGAAGCCATGATGTCCACACAGTTTTTAATCGGATTGCATTATGAACTTTAAACGTTCATGGAAGAGCACCTGTTTTTATGGATTGTTTTAATTACGGACTATTTAATGCAGTGCGCTTTCTGCCCTTTACAGTTTAGAACAGCACTTAACTACTTTGTGTCACCTCTTGGTGAGGGTTCAGGGGTCAAGAGCTGCCAGGGCCTGTTGAGCCAACCCGGACCATCACAATAACAGACAAAGTTAAACACAGTCACAGGCCTGGTGACCTTGGCAAACGGCTGCCAGTACCTCCTTGGGCTAAAGTCAATTTTATTATTATGGTGCCAAATGAAAGGATCACACACCATATAAACGAAAGAGATAATGGCGATAGATCCATGAGCTGAAAAATATGAGGTATAAAAAAGGAATAATGTATGGCAGAATCTTAGAGGACTGGAGACAAAGGACAAGACGGAAGCAACAAGGAGACAGTCCCAAACACATGGGGATAAAAGTGCCAGGGAGGTTAAGAGAACAAAGGAGGCACAATCGTCTGGAAGCAAGCGCCATGGCAAAATGTTTTTGTGGGGTAAGATGTGTGCAAAAGTTAAACTGAATGTGGCGATGCTCACACTTTGTCACTCGAGCACTTATTCTGCTTTACTGCCTCTTCAAGTACAACTGTAAACCATCGTCAAGTTGGCTAACGACGCCACCACCATCAGTCCTATTAGTGACGACAACCCACTACAGTTGGCCTCTTGGACAAAGATGGGAGTGAAGGATGCAGGCATCGGTCTCCTCCACAAGACTTGACAAGGCTAGCAGCACCGGGAGGATTCTGTTTCTTTGATTTCTTCAGTGCCATCCAGACATCCTTCTTAAGGTTGAAACTCGGAGATACGTAGGTGGGCGAGCCTGTGGTGTCCTGGATGACGGACTATCTGTGGGGCAGAACGCAGTTTAAGAGACACTGGAGCACCACAAGAACAGGCCTGTCTGCTCTCCTCTTCACTCTAGAAAGAGAACCGCAGGTCACGTCACTTGGGGAAATTCAGATGATTCAGCGCTTATCCGCCTTATCAATACACCCGACGAGACAGAGGAGCGGAGTCAGGGGGAGAACTTTGAGAACCGTCTGCAACTTAAAACCAGCAAAACCCAGGAACTGCTAATTGACTTTCACCACACCGAACAGCCTGGACGGCCAGCCATGATTTAATGAGTTGATGTAGAGGTGCTGCACTGCTACACGTACATCGGGGTCTCATAACAGAGGAGCTGCATAAGAAAGGGCAGAGCGGGCTCTTCTTCCTTAGTAGAAAGCGTTCCTTTAATGTGGGAAGGGACATCCTTCACATCTTCTAGAAGTCTGTGAAGGCCAGTGTGCTGTGCTGGGCTGGTAACTTCACTTCGAGAGAGGACCACCAAATCAACATCCAATTAAAAGGGCAGGCTCAGTTATGGACACACTCTGGACCCCCTGGAGATACTAGAATAGGAGAGAATGACTGGGACTGCCAAGTCAGAAGTTCTTTTTTTTTTCAAAATTTTCTGGTGTGTGTGTGTGAATATATATTAGTTATGTATTTATTTATTTAAACAGCTTGTATAAAAAGTAAAACATTTGCCCCTAAAACAACTAAAAGTTCTATCTACCTATTATAGAGAGAGATAGACAGTAGACAGTTAGGTCCATAAATATTTGGACAGAGACCACTCTTTTCTCATTTTGGTTCTGTACATCACCACAATGAATTTGAAATGAAACAACTCAGATGCAGTTGAAGTGCAGACTTTCAGCTTTAATTCAGTGGGTTGAACAAAACGATTGTATAAAAATGTGAGGCGACTAAAGCATTTTTTGAACACAATCCCTTCATTTCAGGGCCTCAACAGTAATTGGACGATTGACTCAAAGGCTATTTCATGGGCAGGTGTGGTCAAGTCCGTCGTTATGTCTTATCAATTAAGCAGATAAAAGGCCTGGAGTTGATCTGAGGTGTGGTGCTTGCATGTGGAAGATTGTGCTGTGAACAGACAACATGCGGTGAAAGGAGCTCTCCATGCAGGTGACAGAAGCCATCCTTAAGCTGCGAAAACAGAAAAAACCCATCCGAGAAATTGCTACAATATTACGAGTGGCAAAATCTACAGTTTGGTACATCCTGAGAAAGAAAGCAAGCACTGGAGAACTCAGCAACGCAAAAAGACCTGGACGTCCACGGAAGACAACAGCGGTGGATGATCGCAGAATCATTTCCATGGTGAAGAGAAACCCGTGAACAACAGCCAACCAAGTGAACAACACTCTCCAGGACTTGGTAGGCATATTGATATCCAAGTCTACCATAAAGAGAAGACTACATGAAAGGAAATCCAGAGGGTGCACTTCAAGGTGCAAGCCACTCGTAAGCCTCAAGAATAGAAAGGCTAGATTGGACTTTGCTAAAGAACATCTAAAAAAGCCAGCACAGGTCTGGAAAAACATTCTTTGGACAGATGAGACCAAGATCAACCTCTACCAGAATGATGAAGGCAAGAAAAAAGCATGGAGAAGGTGTGGAACAGCTCATTATCCAAAGCATAGCACATCATCTGTAAAACACGGTGGAGTCAGGCAGTGTGATGGCTGCCAGTGGCACTGGGACACTAGTGTTTATTGATGAGGTGACACAGGACAGAAGCAGCCGAATGAATTCTGAGGTGTTCAGAGACATACTGTCTGCTCAAATCCAGCTAAATGACGTCAAATTGATTCATGATACAGATGGACAATGACCCAAAACATACAGCCAAAGCAACCCAGGAGTTTATTAAAGCAAAGAAGTGGACAATTCTTGAATGGCCAAGTCAGTCACCTGATCATAACCCAACTGAGCGTGCATTTCACTTGTTGAAGACTAAACTTCAGACAGAAAGGCCCACAAACAAACAGCAACTGAAAGTAAAGGCCTGGCAGAGCATTAAAAAGGAGGAAACCCAGCATCTGGTGACGTTCACGAGTTCAAGATTTCAGGCTGGCATTGCCAGCAAAGGGTTTTCAACCAAGTATTAGAAATTAACATTTTATTTCCAGTTATTTAATTTCTCCAATTACTTTTGAGCCCCTGAAATGAAGGGATTGTGTTAATAAAATGCTTTAGTTGCCTCACATTTTTATGCAATCGTTTTGCTCAACCCACTGAATTAAAGCTGAAAGTCTGCACTTCAACGTCATCCGAGTTGTTTCACTTAAAATTCATTGTGGTGATGTACAGAACCAAAATGAGAAAAAAAGATGTCTCTGTCCAAATATTTATGGACCTAACTGTAGATATTGAGATGTGAAAGACACACTAGAACAGAGATAAATAAACACAGTAGATGTGAAAGGCACTATATAATTGATAGACAGATGTCAATATTAGGAATACATCATTTACAAGACATTACACTGCGACTTTCACCCACTACTGACGGGCGCAGCGGTAAATTTCAAAAAGCCACCAAGGAAGCTTACTTGTGCTCATCCACTTCACAGAAAAGAAGCCAGCAGCCCGATGTGACCGTATAAGAAACACAGAAAGAACAGGACTATATACAGACATTTTTTTTCACTGCTCACTGCCCTTGACGTTGACCCACAAACACCTGGCTGTATGGTAGTTCGTGCTGCCACTGGATGTGTGCTATGAAGTTTGAGTCCTGCCATGTCTGGTCTGCGATTCTAAACATGAGGTGCTGCCCTTTCAATTTTCACTGGCACTTCACAGCCTGAAGATTTTTCTTGAGCAACGGGTGGTTGTGAGGCTCTCCATTTATTAAGCACTAGCAAAATACCCGCGCTTCGCAGCAGAGAAGTAGTGTGTTAAAGAAGTTATGAAAAAGAAAAGGAAACATTTTAAAATAACATAACATGATTGTCAATGTAATTGTTTTGTGAGTGTTATGAGTGTTGCTGTCATCAAGGATTTGATTATCATTATTTCTTTCAATCAGGTTCGTATTTGGAGGACGTGTTGTGTTCAGGTTACATTCCGTGTTTGTCAACCGTTGTAAAGATAACAGGTTTCATTCATCGAAGTGTTCACTACCCAAATCGCTACTCGTTAATCTAAGATGTTTAACAGGCATTCCCGGTATTAAGTTGTGGATTTGCCTGCGAATATTTAGCGGCAGCGAGTCTATGAACGTAATTTAAACTTAAGCTTTACACCTTTCTTTCCTATTGATATGTGTACAAAGGCTTGTTCAGCGTCAGAGGGTTTCCGCAGTAGCTGCTCTTATAAATATGCTAAGCACAGTCCTTCACCCGCGAATATTTACCTTATATGGGCAGACACTCAATTACGCGGGAGGCGTGGTGATGGGTGATGCAACTCCGCCTCACACGGTGACCGAGCTGCACGCTATGGCCGTATATATGGACGTAAGTAGGTTCCAGTTATGACCGTTATGCGTAGAATTTCAAAATGAAACCTGCCTAACTTTTGTAAGTAAGCTGTAATGAATGAGCTGCCAAATGTCAGCCTTCTACCTACGCGGGAAGTTGGAGAATTAGTGATGAGTGAGTCAGTGAGGGCTTTGCCTTCTATTAGTATAGATTTAAATTACTATGGCTGTATTTTGTCAGATGAGGACAATGTCATAGGTTACCACAATAATTTGATCCCATTCTTGGACTAATTTCTGGGACATTAACCGTGTACAAGCCTGCTTTAGTGAAAGAGCAACAGAAGTTATTAAATTAATATTAACATGAAAGGTCTGGATACATACAAGGCAGCTCCAGAAGCCAAACGTTCCCCTAAATAATTTGCATCCCAAAAATGCCACTGATTACATAGGATTTGTGGCATAGTGGAAACAGTAAATCATTTAATCTATCTATCCATTCATTTTCTGAACTTGCCTATCTAGGGCAGGACATGGCAGGGCAGCTGGAGCCTATCAGCAATCAGGCACATGGCAGAAATGCCATCTGAATAGGGCACCAGTCCATCCCAGGGTGAACATACACACACACGCACGCACGTGTACACACACACCCACCTACGTCCAATTTAGCAACGCCAATTCACCTAACCCGCTGCAGGTCTTTCAGTGGTTGAGGGAATCCGGACCACCAGCACAAACTGAGGACATACATACTACATGCTGCCAACTGGGACATGTACTCCGCTGTCTTAGGAGGCGACAGCAGGGCTACCAAACATGTCAAAACAAGAAAAAATGCACAAGTGGTACTGTATTTATTTCATTCATCCATTATCCAACCCGCTATATCCTAATTACAGGGTCACGGGGGTCTGCTGGAGCCAATCCCAACCAACACAGGGCACAAGGCAGGAAACAAACCCCGGGCAGGGCGCCAGCCCACCGCAGCGGTATTTATTTATAGGGAAGTTTTTTTTTTTTTTTTTTTGTTTTTTTTTTTTTAAGACCACTGGTCTATCCCATCAGGTACAAATCCATGATCATGCAAGACGCATGCGCAACAAGTGACATCGCAGATAACGATACACGCTAAGCCGAGTGAAACTGACTGCGACCGGCTTGGGCACAGCGGGTATCAGTCAGCTCCAGTGGGGCAAGTATCACCCTAAGGGGGCACGTGGCTTGCCGAAACCCACGGGCACAGCAGCGTCTCGCACAAAGCCCCTCGGCTACTAATACTGGGTGACAAACGCAGGCAGCGCACAGACTTAAGCAGCTTCGGAGCTTTACGGAGAGTGGCGACGCGTTTCATGTAAAAATTGGACTGCACGTGACAATACAAAGTGCGGCAGATGGACAGCACTTGTAGATGGTCACTAACTTT
>JANRMT010062852.1:17130298-17147726 GCA_026402145.1 Polypterus bichir lapradei
AAAATCCAAACCTACATGGCCCTGTGTGAAAAAGTAATTGCCCCCTGAACCTAATAACTGGTTGGGCCACCCTTAGCAGCAATAACTGCAATCAAGCGTTTGCGATAACTTGCAATGAGTCTTTTACAGCGCTCTGGAGGAATTTTGGCCCACTCATCTTTGCAGAATTGTTGTAATTCAGCTTTATTTGAGGGTTTTCTAGCATGAACCGCCTTTTTAAGGTCATGCCATAGCATCTCAATTGGATTCAGGTCAGGACTTTGACTAGGCCACTCCAAAGTCTTCATTTTGTTTTTCTTCAGCCATTCAGAGGTGGATTTGCTGGTGTGTTTTGGGTCATTGTCCTGTTGCAGCACCCAAGATCGCTTCAGCTTGAGTTGACGAACAGATGGCCGGACATTCTCCTTCAGGATTTTTTGGTAGACAGTAGAATTCATGGTTCCATCTATCACAGCAAGCCTTCCAGGTCCTGAAGCAGCAAAACAACCCCAGACCATCACACTACCACCACCATATTTTACTGTTGGTATGATGTTCTTTTTCTGAAATGCTGTGTTCCTTTTACGCCAGATATAACGGGACATTTGCCTTCCAAAAAGTTCAACTTTTGTCTCATCAGTCCACAAGGTATTTTCCCAAAAGTCTTGGTAATCATTGAGATGTTTCTTAGCAAAATTGAGACGAGCCCTAATGTTCTTTTTGCTTAACAGTGGTTTGCGTCTTGGAAATCTGCCATGCAGGCCGTTTTTGCCCAGTCTCTTTCTTATGGTGGAGTCGTGAACACTGACCTTAATTGAGGCAAGTGAGGCCTGCAGTTCTTTAGACGTTGTCCTGGGGTCTTTTGTGACCTCTCGGATGAGTCGTCTCTGCGCTCTTGGGGTAATTTTGGTCGGCCGGCCACTCCTGGGAAGGTTCACCACTGTTCCATGTTTTTGCCATTTGTGGATAATGGCTCTCACTGTGGTTCGCTGGAGTCCCAAAGCTTTAGAAATGGCTTTATAACCTTTACCAGACTGATAGATCTCAATTACTTCTGTTCTCATTTGTTCCTGAATTTCTTTGGATCTTGGCATGATGTCTAGCTTTTGAGGTGCTTTTGGTCTACTTCTCTGTGTCAGGCAGCTCCTATTTAAGTGATTTCTTGATTGAAACAGGTGTGGCAGTAATCAGGCCTGGGGGTGGCTACGGAAATTGAACTCAGGTGTGATACACCACAGTTGGGTTATTTTTTAACAAGGGGGCACTTACTTTTTCACACAGGGCCATGTAGGTTTGGATTTTTTTTCTCCCTAAATAATAAAAACCATCATTTAAAAACTGCATTTTGTGTTTACTTGTGTTATATTTGACTAATGGTTACATGTGTTTGATGATCAGAAACATTTTGTGTGACAAACATGCAAAAGAATAAGAAATCAGGAAGGGGGCAAATAGTTTTTCACACCACTGTATGTTTTGAAGTTGATTGGGCTGTTTATCCACCATTCAGACTATCCTTCGTATCAATTGTCCTCTTCCGTCCACGTCCAGGGAGATTATCTGCAGTGCCATGTGTTGTGGACTTCTTGATTATGTTGCGCACTGAGGACAAAGGAACATGAAGATCTCTGGAGATGGACTTGTAGCCTTGAGATTGTTGATATTTTTCCACAATTTCTGTTCTCAAGTCCTCAGACAATTCTCTGCTCTTCTTTCTGTTCTCCATGCTTAGTGTGGCCCACTCAGACACACAACAGAAAGGCTGAGTCCACTTGTCTCCATTTTAAGTCGCTTCAGGTGTGATTGCTATATTGCCAGCACCTGTTTCTTGCCACAGGTGAGTTCAAACGAGCATCATATGCTTGAAATAAAACTATTTACCCACAATTTTGAAAGGGTGCTAATAATTTTGTCCAGCCCATTTTTGGAGTTCTGTGTGACATGATGTCAGATTTGGCTTTTTTTCTCTTTTTTTTGTGTTGTTCCAATGCACATAAAGGAAATAAACGTGTGTATACCAAAACATTTGGAATTGCAACAATTTTCTGGGAGAAATGGTGCATTTTCTGGGAAAATTCCAGGGGTGCCGATAATTTCGGCCATGACTGTACTTGAATTCATGCAAGCGCGTTTCCTTTGGTATAAGTAGGGTAAATACGGTAAGAATTTATTAAAAATACAGTAAAATGTATGCGTACTCACCAGTAATGAATGATATTGATTGAAGATGATGATTTAGCTGTGCACTACGATGAAGGTATGTAATGAAGCAAAGCAGAGGATTTACAGTACAGCTCCTTGGGTGCTTACTGTGGCATAACTTTTTAGTTCCGGGAGCAAATCCAGTAGTTCAACCTTCTCCTGGAGTGTCTTAAACTTCTTCTGGCGCTTCGGTTCATTTCCAGTAACCTTACAAGGTGCAGGGCATTTGGGTGGCATCTTAGGGCTTTATGAAGAACAAAACGAAAATCACAAGAACGCTCATTGAAACACACGAGATAGCTGCACGCGGTAAACTGTTATGATGCGGGAATGCTGGGCCGCATCTGCTGGAGATGCTTCACAGAGCAGCAGCCAATCAGCAACAAGGAGAAATGAATAACGCTCTCGGATTGGCTACTTTCACCTTCCCAAGCCGCCTTTTCCTCTACGGTTGTTTTGTGTTCTCTCTACAGTACAGTATTGCCACAAAAATCAGAAAATTTCGGAGGATATTTGCGGTTTCTGCTAATATATCAGTTTGGTTCTAAGGAAAAATCCGCGAATGACTGAGGCCGCGAACTCTGAACTGCAACTTCACGGGGGTCTGCTGTACTCATAAACAAAAGCTGTAAATCAGCAAAGCAGTACAAATTGTTATCCAGATTAGTTGAGATGAACTAGAACTGACTGCCATCTTTGATGAGACATCGCTTTGGCTGCTAGAAACGTTTTTCCTCCCATCAGCCCCAGTGCATGCCATCTGCTCTCATTCCATTAAAACCTCTCTCTCTAATTAATATATAGGCCATATGTAAAATTTTGCGAAAATTGGTTTAGCCATTTTTTGTACAGTTGGCAGTCAGACAGACCTACAAACAGTTTACAGTCTTATTTATATAGATGCAGTACAAGTATTGAAATTCTAGTTCACCTCGCCACCTTAAAGTGATTATAAGAATTGAAACTTTAATGCGTTGCATTTCCCAGTATTGAAGTGGTATAATGAGATTGCTGGGTTGCGTTAATCTCTACCTCCTTACTGTGGCAGCATAGAGAAGCGTTGAAAAACACACAAAGCTTTTAGAGATGGTTATGCCAGAGCCGACCGAGTATGTATCAAACTGTCACAGTTTATGAGTAAATTTATGGAGCAGGAGATAAGTGACTCCAGTGTAGTCAAAATTGGTCCACACCAAAATGTGAGCCTAAACTGAGACGGAGAAGCCTTGCAAGGAGTCAAAAAAACGAAAACAAATTCTGAAGACGTAAATCACAGAGGAGCCTTTTAGTGTGTATCCCCAATCTCAGACACCACAGAGAATGCAGTGCTTGATTTTAAAGCATCATGGGTGTGAGGTCACACTGTACAGCTTCCTCCGCTGACTGTTGCGTGGCTAGAGATAGAGGGGAGTTTAAGGATTGTGGGTAGTGTCGGCTGGTGCCTAACTGTACAGAAGTCATTGAGCTCTCTGAATTTGCATTTTCTTTTGTGTTTTTTCATGCCTGCCATATTCTTCAGCTGTTTTAAACAGCGACCCCTCATGACTGGTAGATGAGTTGGTGGCAGGGCTTTAAGGTGAAGGAAGGCATTCAGGTCAATCGTGAGGTCTTGAGTCTGAGAATG
Source organism: Polypterus bichir lapradei (assembly GCA_026402145.1). Classification (NCBI taxonomy): domain Eukaryota; kingdom Metazoa; phylum Chordata; class Cladistia; order Polypteriformes; family Polypteridae; genus Polypterus; species Polypterus bichir. The sequence goes on from JANRMT010062852.1 coordinate 17,134,104, forward strand.
GAGTGACTAGCCTGCCTGCTGCCCTAATGTCCGTCCTGTGTTGTGCTTCTGTTAACCTGCATTTCTTGTGCTTTATTTTTCAAGGCTCCAGTGATGCACAACCCTCAGCTTAGTGCTCCCCCTGCTGGTCCTGTAATTTCTGCACCTCCTATGACACCCTACAATTATAACGTGTATGAGCCAGTGCAGCCCCACTGGTTTTACTGCAAGCAGGTGGAACAGAAGCACATCTGGCTGCCCTTCAGCTTCATGGATTCTGCCCAGTTAGAAGAGGTGTTCAACTCTGGTGAGTACTGACAGACATCTTGTGAGGGAAAAAGGCAAAATACATTTCTTCTTTCTGCTGCTCCCATTAGGGGTTGCCACAGCGGATCATCATCTTCCATATCTTTCTGTCCTCGTCATCTTGTTCTGTTACACCCATCACCTGCATGTCCTCTCTCACCACATCCATAAACCTTCGCTTAGGCCTTCCTCTTTTCCTCTTCCCTGGCAGCCCTATCCTTAGCATCCTTCTCCCAATATACCCAGCATCTTTCCTCTGCACATGTCCAAAGCAACGCAATCTCGCCTCTCTGACTTTGTCTCCCAACCATCCAACTTGAGCTGACCCTCTAATGTCCTCATTTCTAATTCTGTCCATCCTCATGACCCCCAGTGCAAATCTTGGCATCTTTAACTCTGCCACCTCCAGCTCTGTCTCCTATGCCACCGTCTCCAGCCCATATAACATAGCTGGTCTCACTACCGTCCTGTAGACCTTCCCTGTCACAAATTACTCCTGACACTCTTCTCCACCCACTCCACCCTGCCTGCACTCTCTTCTTCACTTCTCTTCCACAATCCCCATTACTCTGTACTGTTGATACCAAGTATTTAAACTCATCCACCTTCGCCAACTCTACTCCCTCATCCTCACCATTCCACTGACCTCCCTCTCATTCACACACATGTATTCTGTCTTGGTAGTCCTACTGATCTTCATTCCTCTCCTCTCATATCTCCGCCTCTCCAGGTTCTCCTCAACCTGCTCCCTACTCTCACTACAGATCACAATGTCATCAGCAAACATCACAGTCCACGGTGACTCCTGTCTAATCTCGTCTGTCAACCTGTCTATCACCGTTGCAAATAAGAAAGGGCTCAGAGCTGATCGCTGATGTAATCCCACCTCCGTCGCTCCTACCACAGACCTCACCACTGTCACACTTCCCTCGTACATATCCTGTACAACTCTTACATACTTCTCTGCCACTCCTGACTTCCTCATACAATACCACAGCTCCTCTCTCCTCACCCTGTCATATGCTTTCTCCAGGTCCACAAAGACGCAATGTACTCCTTCCAGCCTTCTCTAAACTTCTCCATCAAGCTCCTCAGAGCAAACATTACATGTGTGGTGCTCTTTCTTGGCATGAAACCATCCTGCTGCTCACTAATCATCACCTCACTTCTTAACTGAGCTTCCACTACTCTTTCCCATAACATCATGCTGTGCCTCATCAGTTTTATTCCCCTGTAGTTACTGCAGTCCTGCACATCCCCCTTATTCTTAAATATTGGCACCAGTACACTTCTTCTCCACTCCTCATCATCCTCTCACTTTCCAAGATTCCATTAAACAGTCTGGTTAAAAACTCCACTGCCATCTCTCCTAAACACCTCTGTGCTTCCATAGGTATGTCATCTGGACCATTGACCTTTCCATTCTTCATCCTCTTCATAGCTGTCCTTACTTCCTCCTTGCTAATCATTGCACTTCCTGATTCACTTTCTCCACATCATCTAATCTCTCCTCTCCCTCGTTCTCTTCATTCATCAGCCTCTCAAAGTACTTTTTCCATCTGCTCAACACACTCTCCTTGCTTGTGAGTACATTTCCATCTTTATCCTTTATTACCCTAACCTGCTGCACATCTTTCCCATCTCGGTCCCTCTGTCTAGCCAATCAGTACAGGTCCTTTTGTGAGGGGAAAAAGGCAAAAATACACTAGAAAACCAAATATATGTGCTCCGAACCCAACCCGTAAATTATTTTAGTAAAACCCAATAATGTGTAAAAGCAAGGACAAACACTGGAAGGGGGCAGGACATGGTGTACTGAAGAGCTGGGTGATTTTCAATGTGGCACTGTCAGTGAATGCCACCTTCCCAGCAAGTGCGTTTATCCAGTGTCTGGTTTGCTAGAGCTGCCCCTGATCCCCTGTAAGTGCTGCTATTGTGTTGTGGAGCAATAAGAGCTCAGCCATGAACTGGTAGGCCACACAAGATCACAGAATAGGACCACTGAGTGCTGAAGCGTGTAGCCTGTAAAACGCGTCTGTTCTCGATTGCAGCACTTGTTATCAAGTTCCAGTATGGCTCTGGGAGCAAAGCCAGCCCAAGGTGTGTACATCAGGAGATTCATGAAGTAGGTTTGACAGGCCGAGCATCCACACTCAAGCATAAGATCACCATGTGCAACGCCATGTGTTGATTGGAGTGATGTAACGCACACTGCCCTTGGATTTCTGGAGCACTGGAAATGTTTTCTCTGGAGTGATAAATCACATCTCGCCATGTGGCTGTCTCGCTGGCGAGCACACAGAGAAACAAGGTGACCAGGAGAATTGCATAGTCTGAAAAAATCAAAACCAGAAGAGCCAACCAAAATACAGATGGGAATCAGAAACCAAGAAATGAGAGCTCAAAGTCAAATACTGGCAATCAAAATGAAAATTGTAAGGACAAGGCACACAAAAGGTTCTGGGATCTCAGTGGTTTGCCACAGCATCATTTTGGATGACCCTTAAACCTGTTGCGAGTTCAAACGTCCTCATTGCTGTGTCTCTCACAGAATGCTGGGATTGTTCCCACGGATACAGGAGTTATGAACAACACAAAATTGCGGCGCCTGCTGGGATCTAAGATTACATTACGTTAAGCAAAATGTGAATGATTGGCTTTCAAATGACTTGTTCAGAAACACTTAGAAAATTGATGGAAATTTCAGAATCCCCTACAAAAATGTACAAGTCGTGACTAAGGTCATTAAAAATTCAGAGAAAAATAAATTAAAAATAACCAACATAACACTGGCTGTCTAACAGATACATCTGAGTTTGGTGGACGCCATGCGAACACAGCCTGACTGAAAGCATAGTGCCAGCTGAAAAGTTTGGTGGCGAAGGAATAATGTCCTGGGGCTGTTTGTCATAGTCTGGGCTGGGACCCTTAATTCCAATGAAAGGGACATTTTAATGCTACAGCCAGCTGGGATTATGGGCTTCCAGTTTGAAGAATGTCATTTGCAATTTCAGCATGACCGTGTAAGGTCCGTATAGAAATGATATGGGAGAACTCAAGTGACCTGCACAGAGAGCCCTGAGCTCAATCCCATTGTGCACCTTTGGGATGAACTGGAATGCGGACTGCTGGGCAGGCCATATCAAGGCTTGACCTCACTTATGTTCTTGTGAATGAATGGTAGTGAATCCCCATGGCCACATTCTAAAAGTCTAGTGGAAGGAAGAGTGGAGGCTTTGATAGCAGCAAAGGAGATATCAACTCTGCATCAACAAGGACTTATGGGTATGTATGTGTGCCCACATGTTCTGTATTTCTGGTTGGTGCTGTTGACAAATTCAGTTAGTTTTGTTCTTTTATAGCGGACTTCACGTAAGCACCAGTTGCAGTAAACCAAGCATTGATTGTAGTCCACCTATTGGTCTGTGTAACATTCAGCAGCCTGGGCACACCATCTCAATAAGATTCTGGACCAGCTTGAGCTCCCTATTCATCAAGACTTGTCTTTATTCCAGATGTCCACTAGTTGTGGCGGTTGTCATCAGAAATCAAATACAAGTTGTTTGCTGGCATTTTATAATCCCTCACCTCACCCATCTTCCTTCCCCTTTAGTGCAGCCAGATCCAGAGAATGTGACAGTGTGCACCGACGGTGGCCGCTACGACGTGCAGCTGTACGATCGACTGAGGTATTCCGTCTACTGGGAGGAGGAGCCATCAGAGGTGCGCCGATGTTCCTGGTTTTACAAAGGAGACACGGACAGTCGCTTTGTGCCCTACACAGAGGAGTTCAGTGAAAAGCTTGAGGTAAATCACCAAGTGCTCATAGTCTGTCCTCCCCACACTGTGCTCTGTCTGATGATGTAATGTCGCTTAACTTCAGGTCTGTCTTGATGGTGACCTGCCATTCTTTAGTTCTAGCACCTTGAACAGCATGCGTGGTCAGACGGCACTTTACACAGCAAACTACAACTTTAAATAGTTTATATGGGCCTTATTAGCACATCCACAAAGTCCAGTGAAATTGTAGTTCTCCACTTGATCAGGTTTTTCACTTTGCTTTTCTTTAACTTTTTTTTTATTGATATTATTTGAAGAAAACAACATTGCATACAATCATGTCAGCCTTCACAAGCCATAATTAAACTCCTGTCTGACAGGAAGAGAGGTGAGCAAACACCAAAGAAAGGAGGAGTATCCTTTTCCCCGATATACATGCTTATTGTAAACTTTTATTATTTAGATCTTGCCATATTTTAAAAAAGTTTTGGACAGATCCTGTATGTGAGAATTCTATTTTTTCCAATTTCAAATCCCATAGAACATTGGTTACCCATTGACATATAACGGGTGGGTGGGGATTCTTCCAGTTAAGCAGGCTAAGTCTTCGTGCTAGTTGTGTGGTGTCGGCAATTAGTCAATTTGCCCTTCTCCACTTTAAGCCCCTCTGTGAGCCCACCAAACACGGCTGTTAATGTGTTAGGAGTGACTGTGACACCAAGGCTGTCTGATATGCATTCAAAGATTTTGGTCCAGAATGAGGTTAATTTGGTGCAGGCCCAAAACACGTGGCCCAGTGAGGCTGGAGTCCGACTGCAACATTCAAAGGTTAAATCTCGCCCCGGAAACATTTTGGACAATTTTAAACGAGACGGATGTGCTCGATAAAAGATTTCACGTTACATGATTGAATACTTTGCGCATATGGAGCTGGAGTGTATAAGTCTATGCATGGCTGCCTTCCACTCCTTTTCAGAGGATCTTTTCCACACTGTACCATGGGAACTTTGAAAAGAGGAGACTTAATCTTTTTTTAAATATATATTATTGAGATGCTGTCTGAATCTTCAAGACTGATCAGTGTCACCTCAGAACAGAACAGAAATGTGTGGGAGGTGAGGAAAATTAGTCAGGTTCCTTTTAGCAAAGTTTCCGATTTAAAAGTAATGGAAAAATTGTGTTGACGGCAAGTTAAATTTGAAGCATAATTATTCATAAGATACATAGACATTATCTATGTACAAATTTCTTAATTGTTTTCTGGACATTTAATATTGTGTAGGATTGAGAGGGAAGAAAACGGTGATTATCATGGGGAGGTACAACAGATAAAAGCTTCTTTGTCATAAAGTGCTTCCTGCATTGGTTTCATATTCTGAGTGATCGAAGGACAATAGAATTATTAGTATGTTGACGATAATTTGTATTTACTGGGGCACAGTTTAGAGCCTATAAAGAGGTACCGCTAGGTTTTAATTCTGTTGCACACTACGCTTGTGTATATTCATTGATTTGAGTCGTCGCCAAGGTCTTTATGGCCTGTATATTTGCCGGCGTGATAAACTCGAAAGTTAGGTAATGCCATGACCCCTTCTGCTTTAGGTTGTTGTAGAGTCGCCCTTTGGATGCATGGATGATTCCGATTCTGAGGTCATAGCTGAGTCTAATTTCTTAAAGAATGATTTGCTAATGTACTGTATATGGAGATCCTCTGAAAAAGAAGCTTTGGAAGGATATTCATCTTAACAGTCTTGACTCTCCCTGCTAATATGAGATTGGGGGGTGGTCCATCTGTTCACATCTTTTTTAATTTTTTCCCATGCAGATAGCAAAATGTTGTTGAAAAAGATCTTTATTTACTTGTGATGTTTGCACTGAGGTATTTAAACTGATTTGCTAAAATAAATTGAAGGTGTCCAGTCTAATATTGTTTGCTAGAGAGTTCACTGGAAAAAGCACACATTTGTTAAAATTAATTTTGAGTCTGGATATCTTTTGCAATTCTGCTAGCGCTTCTAGGACTACTGATGCATGCGGTACTAAATCATCTGCATGAAGTGATATTTTCTGTTCAAGTCCTTTACCTTTGATGCATGGCCAGTAGCTCAATGGCAATTGCAAAGAGCAATAGTGATAGGGGGCATCCTTATCTAGTACCACATTCTAGTGTTTGAAGTCATGTTGTTAATACAAGCTGAGGCTTCTAGACTAGTATAAAGTGGTTTGATCCATGCACATATGCTTGGGCCAAATGCAACTTTGAGCAGTGTGGTGAATAGGTGGCCTCATTGAAACTCTGTCAAATGTTTTTTCTGCATCAAATGATAATAAGATCTCTGGTGGTTTAGATTTTATGGGTGAATATATTAGATTAAACAAACATCGAAGATTAGAAGCTAAGTGCCTGCCTTATATACTGTCATATGAAAAAATTTGGGAACCCCTCTTAATTTTTTGGATTTTTGTTTATCATTGGCTGAGCTTTCAAAGTAGCAACTTCCTGTTAATATACAACATGTCTTAATGCACACAGTAGGATTTCAGCAGTGACATTAAGTTTATTGGAATAACAGAAATATGCATCATAACAAAATTAGACAGGTGCATAAATGTGGGCACCCCAACAGAGATATGACATCAATACTTAGCTGAGCCTCCTTTCGCTCCTTTGACCCTCTAGACGCTGTCCTCCTGTAGCCTGTGATGAGTGTCTGGACTCTGGATGGAGGTATTTCTGACCATTCTTCATATAAAATCTCTCCAGTTCAGTTCAATTAGTGGATTTTCATGCTGTGGAGAAATTTAGTCGAGATTTTGCTGGCTTGTAGAAGTTGAGATAAATAAAGCCATTAAAGATTCCACCTTGTGTTACGAGTGTGAATTGTAAGCCTATGGTTTTCTTATTAAAATAATAACTTCACCGATCACTTCGCAGGTTGGGATGTTAAATTCAGCCAATATTTCATTTTGTTTTGTTTTGCCATCTTCTAAACCATTGGGAATGCTTAGCTTTCCAAACACTCTCCTTATTTTACAAGAGAAGGACAGAAACTGGTTTCCCAGGTCCGAGCTGTTTTTACAAATTGCACAAGACTTCTCCTTCACTGTTTTTCATGTCGGGTTATTATTACCCTTCCTCAAGTGTACCATGACTTCTAAGGTGCAGGAGTCATTTGTTTTATAGGTCGTACAATTGGCTTTGGGATCCTGCCAGGGGTGTATTTACTGCTTCTCATGCGGAGTTATGGGCTGTGGATGATTGTGTTCAGGAAAATCTGACCAGTGGGTTTATGAGGCCTTCCAGTAATCCCCTGGTAATGTTTTTTTTTCATTTCTCAAAAGATTGTTTGTTGTGCCCTTGTATCGATTTTCAGGGCTTAAATAGAATCACCGTCAAGAATAATTATCCTCTTTGATTGATTTCTCCCTTGATCGATCAAATTACAGGCTCTGTGATTTTTACTAAGTTAGATTTAAGGGGTGCTTCTAATTGAATTTGCATTAGGGAAGGCAACAAGTGGAAGGTTTCCTTTAATACGACCTCTGGCCTTTCTGAATACTTGGTCATGCCCTATCGTTTGGCCAAAGCACTGGCAGTATTTCAGTTATTTGTTAATGACCTGTTTTGCCATCTTTTGGGTTGTTCTGCTTCAGTGTATGTAGACGATTTCTGCTTTTGGTCTCCCTTTGGACACAAATGCTGCAAACTTAGCTCTAGATTTGAGTTGGACAACCTTCTGACTATCTATCGTGTTAGCCATTATGAATGTAGTGACAAGTCAAGCAAAATGACACTTCAACAGCCATGGACACTGTGAGAGGGACTTTAAAGTCACAATGCTTATGGGCAACTTCAGAACACAGCAAGAGTGAAAAGAATGGGAAGTGAAACTCATGCTAAAATTGAACACATTACAACAGGGTGTAGCTAGAGACGAGAGTTTTATGGCCAGATGTGAGGATTGTGTGCGTCTCTCGCACTGACACAGACAACCTGACTACAGACCCACATTGTATGGAAAAACTCATCAGAAACTTCAAAAGACTTTGTTGGACAGTCCTCTTATCAGAAGATCTCGACTAGACATTGTTCTCCTCTCTTGCTAAATGAATCTTAGCTTGAAGAGGCCTATTACGTTTGTACCTTTAAGATGCCTCACTTAAAGGTTTTCCAATGCTGTGTCCACATAAACACAGGAACTCCAGTCTCTGTGTTACGTCTCGCCTGAAGAAGGGGCCTGAGTTGCCTCGAAAGCTCGCATATTGTAATCTTTTTAGTTAGCCAATAAAAGGGCTCATTTAGCTTGACTTCTCACTACTTCTTGAAATCTTTTTTTTTATAACTGTATGCTTCTTGGTCTCTCAGCTGCTAGAGTTAGTGGTTCATCCGGCTCGGGTATTTCCAAATGGCAATCCTGGGTACATCACCTCTGCCTCTGCTCTGACTTAGTTCAGCCGTGCCTTCTCTCTTCTGTTATTAACTTCATCTACTTGGGACTGTGTGGTGAGGGTGGGCACCATGGGGTGGGACTTTTCATAGAGTGGATTTTGAAAGTATTCAGACCCTCTCAGTTTTTTTTCCACTTTTGTTGTGTTAGATTTTCTGCTTATCGAATAACACTCAGTTCCCACCAACATGACAAAGTGAAAACGGGAATTTTCTTTTTGCAGGTTGATTAAATAGAAAAAACGGAAGATCACATTGTCACAAATTTCACTTTATTACACAGACCTTTATTTATGGCCTTTAATGTTGTGAATTCTTTATATTTACTGATTTCTTGAGTTAATACCAATGTCTGCTGAGAAGTTCATGTGACTAGCCTCAGTAGGGGAAACAAGTATTTGATCCCCTGCTGAATTTGTAAGTTTGCTCACTTACAAAGAAATGAACAGTCTCCAATTTTTATGGTAGTTTCATTTTATCGACGTAGGCACGCTGACACTTCAGTATGTGAGCAGTGATACTGACAATGCAGTCAGACTTCTATTTTTTGGGCCGAAAAACACTGTCAGCATGGCCCTGCCAGATCTAAACCCTAGCGTGGAGAGTCGCTCGCGTACTGAAGTGTCTACAGCTGCAGGTGGAAGCTGCCGTCGCACTTTTCATAACTGATCTTTTCCTGAATAAGGAGTGGCATTGCACATGTACTGTGTCGACATCAAACCCAGGAAGCTCTGCAGTCTACTTGTGACTTTATGCTGTAGGCAGATAAGTAAAAAAAATCAAGGTAAATAACATGCCATCTGGCTTTTATATAAGTAACATAGAAATGTTTTTTATGTAAAGACCATCACAAACAGAACTTTGACCAATACCTTGGTGAGCTCTGTAGGCCCTGCTGTTTGATTGAAGGGCATGTGTGGCAGATTGGCCAATAATATTCACCGACTTGATAATGCCCAACCTCTTGCTGCATCCAAACGGTGCCATCTTTTCACCTTTACGCCTGGTGCAGCTACGTTGTTCTTATATGTGAGTGGATGTTTCTTGCAGGTTGGGCTTCTGTTCTCTTTCTCCGATGTAGAATCTTCGTCCTCATCTGGGTACACCTCTGTTATAGCACGTCTTTATTTGAAAACAGCAGTGTCAGATCAGGGCACGAGTAAATGTGACTGAGAGAATAAAACTGAATAAAACGCTGACCTTTACAAGCAGCATACATTTACATTGGCTGTTACAGACTCAAATCAATTGTATGTTTTTATTGTATAATAGTAACAATAAGAGCAGCTCACTACTCAAAATGGTAAATCTAGGAAGGGCCCAGAACCGAACTCATGACCTGTTGATTATGAGTCGGCAGTTCTCACTGCTGTACTACCAAAGCAGTCGTGATAGTGAAGTACCCTAACCCGATTTCTTTTTCTTTGTTTTTATCTATACTAATAAAATGCAAAGCCATCACTCACTGACTGACTGACTGGCTGACTCACTCGTCACTAATTCTCCAACTTCCCGTGTAGGTAGAAGGCTGAAATTTGGCAGGCTCATTCCTTGCAGGTTACTTACAAAAGTTAAGCAGGTTTCATTTTGAAATTCTATTCTTAACGGTCATAACTGAATCCTACTTATGTACATATATACGTCCATAGCCTGCAGCTCGGTCGCCGTGTGAGGCAGAGTTGCGTGCCCCATCCCCACGCGTCCCACGTAATTGACTGCCTACCCACATAAGGCCGTCCGTCAGCAGCAATCCAAGCTGTGAGAAAACAGTAAAAAGGAGGTGTGTCAGACGTCGTGGTACATTTTCTGATGCAGCTAGACGGAAACAACTTTGTGACGCTGCTGCCAAATACTCGCAGGCAAATCCACAAGTTCTTAGAGACTCTGTCGCTAAATATTCGCAGGCAAATCCACAAGTTAATACTGGGAATGCCTGTTAAACACCTTAGATTCACGAGTAGTGATTTGGGTGGTGAGATGTCTATCGAGGTGATCACCATCGATCAAAGAACTGTCACTTACCAAGTGGTTTCCATGCCCGGAGATGGCACCTTCCTTTTCCATTCTCTTTGTTACAGATTGCACGGCCATATCAGGCTCACTCTTGATATCCGGAGGAACATTGTGTCTTATGTATTGAATGACTGGGACAGGTTCAAGGTGTGGACTGATGACGGTACAGGAGATAATTATACTACACAGGAGCACTAGAAGAGTGAAATGCTTAAGCCCTTCACCTATGGTTCTGCATGTGAGTTGATGGCTGCCGCTGAATTGTTCAGTTGTCGCTTTCAAGTGTACCGAAATGGCCAAATATTTTACACCTTTGGACAACCGCCAATGCCTCTTAGACATCTTAGATTGACAGGTGACGATTTGAGTAGTGGACACTTTGATGTTTATGAATGTTTAAACTCTCAAAAGCTGGATGTGAAGTTATCAATGAAACCGGTTGTATGCTTACAACGCTTGACAGATGCCGAATGTCTCTTCAACACAAGTCCTGCAAATACTGTCGTAATTGAAACAAACCATGAAACTCAAACCGATTATGACAGCAGCAATCCAAGCTGTGAGAACACAGTAAAAAGGAGGCGTGTCGGACGTCGTGGTACATTTTCTGATGCAGCTAGACGGAAACAACTTTGTGACGCTGCCGCTAAATACTCACAGGCGATTCCACAAGTTAATAGACACGCTGACGCTAAATATTCGCAGGCAAATCCACAAGTTAATACCAGGAATGCCTGTTAAACATCTTAAATTCACGAGTAGCGATTTGGGTGGTGAGATGTCTATCGAGGTGATCACCATCGGTCAAAGAACTGGCACTTACTTGTGCTTTTAACTCTTTGAGGGCTGAGTTTTCTTAAGCACACACAGCAATGGTTTCACACATAAATCAACCTAAGACGTCTGTTGCTGCATGCTGTGGCTGCTGTTGATACCTGTTCAGTGTCTGCACTGGCAAAGACTTAATGGCCAGCAGGAATGAGCGGCCGGCTGGCTACCTGGCTGTCTTCATGCATCAGGTGGGCAGCAGTGGCAGTCGCAATGAAACACAATCTGGTTTGTACCTCTTGTCATCGTAAGTGGCGGTCCTCCCAGGTGAACATTGCTGTGGGACATCAGCTACAAGAACGTGTTCAGCGCCACGATCAGCTGATGCCGGTACCTTACTTTCGTTTTCAATTTCCATCTCCAGATCACTTGCATCAAAATCGGAGTCGGACGATCACAGTCTCATTCAGCGATAACATGCAAAACGTTGTCCAGAGTATTTTGCTTTGCACATTCACTTTGGTCACTTGCCAGATGTCGATGCCATTTTAGAGGTTGTTTTCTCTTTGCTGTTCACGCACGTGCATGGAATTGAGGTCAAATCAGCGAAGCTAACTTTCCTTCTAGTAAAGAGATTCAATCTAAAACGTAACGGTGAGATTTTGTCGTAGATTATAGCTGACCGCCGTCCTCTTCCGCCTTGAAAGAGTTAAAGACCCTTGTGTATTTTCATCCACTTTTATTCTGTGCTGTCGTTATGTTAACTAGTGCATCAATTCAGGCGGGAGGCTTTCCCTTCAGATCACTCTAAATTTTAATTGCACAAGACACGCATCTCAGACTCTACAAGCAGCCTTTCTTTTGGGTCTCCTAAATCAGGTCAGACTGGGTTGGGACTCGTGACAGACTTGTTTTGTTACATTTTGATTGCTAATCATCTGTCCCCTCAGACTCTGTAGCAGTTCTTGTGCAGGACGGCATATTTATTATTCGATGACTGACCCTCAGGGTGGTTTCAGATTTGGGGTAATTTTGTGACTGGGCCCAGTTGTGTGCTGCCTGGATTGTGCACTGGTCTACAGACTCCTCCTCAGCTTTTCTTAATTGTGTGCACACTGAAGGGAGGAGATGGCGCATTCCCACGTCCTTTGAGCTGCATAATTTGTATGAAAATGTGCTATATAAATAAATGTTGTTGTCCTAAATATTTTGTTTTCTTTTTCTGTGTCACAGTCGGAATACAAGAAAGCCGTATTTACCAATCAGTGGCACAAACGCCTGGAGTTCCCAACTGGCGAGACCATTGTCATGCACAACCCAAAGGTAAGAGCTTGCATATGACAGATGCTCCGTTGCCCTTTGTTTTATTAAATGAATCAATCGATGAGTACTTAACACACATGCAGTGTAGTGTTGTGTATGACTAACATGGGACCTTCTGAGGAACGAATATGTACTAAAAAATACCATAAACACTTTACATTAAATGACTCTTTACATTTGAAAAGCACATTTTATTTAAATAACTTTAACTATAAAACATATGTAGTAAGGTGTGCATACTCTGATAATGCAAATGATCTCTCATCACCAATCCATCCACCCTCCAAACCTGCTGCTTATCTAGAACAAGGTCTCTTATCCCATCAAGCATCAGGTGCAAGGCAGGAACTACACCAGGGTACAGGGTGCCAGCCCGTCACAGGGTGAACACACATACATTAGGGCCCAGTTTAACATCGATAGCCCACCTAACCTGTGCATGCCCACTCCACATTGGGAGCACCCGTGACTTGAACCCTGGGCTCCTGGTGTCAGGGCGGCAGCACTATTTCTGAACCACTCTTCATTATACAGTACATATGAAGTTGTATTATTTTTTAATTAATGTAGTAATCCCGAATGCAAATTACCAAGAGACTGGAGTCTGTGTTAGTGTGTTCAGTATGCAAATTTAGTTGTCTCTAGATGATTTCACTTCGCTTCAATGTCCAATCACATTGCCCCAGTTATGTTACATAACTGTTCTCTCCCTTTTATCTAAACACAAAGCAAAAACCATGCCTCATTATAACCCCATCTGGTGTGCAGGAAAATCATGTTCTGTGGAGGGGATCACTGCTAAAGTGATGACACTGATGACATTAGCACTTAATGTCACTGACTGAGAGGATAAATCTGCTCATTTGGTGGAAACCACATGAGAAAAGCTTCCTGATCACTGCTAAACTGGAGCATAAATGTGTGTGTGTGTGTGTTTGTGTTTGTGTAGATACACATGAGTGTTTTATCTTGGTAGAGTAATATATGTATTGCTCTACTTTCCCCTA
>JANRMT010062852.1:17155283-17232885 GCA_026402145.1 Polypterus bichir lapradei
CAGTCTTCAATCCAAATCCCAAAAGCAGATTCCATCCAGACTACTGCCTTATTACATCCACTTACAACTCGTTTTGCACCCTGGTTAAAAGGACACTGCAGCCATAGATCTTATATTCCTTTCCTACTTTTTAAATAAAAAGAATCGTAGCCTTCAACAAATCCAAAACGTTTACCTTTTCGGCAATCGTTAATATCTTCCGTTGGCGCTTGGGCACGGCCCCTGAAGCAGTAGCAGATTGTTTTGGAGCCATAATGAAGTGCTTGACTATGCACAAAGATAAACACTAAAGAGCACAACTCTTTACACAGCGAAACACGTTGATGCTGAATGAGTGAGACGAGACTTCCTGGTTAACACTGCATTCACCATGCAGGAGCTCAACTGCGTGCTCTGATTGGTTAGCTTCTCAGTCAGGAGAACTTAACTGTGTCCTCTGATTGGTTAGCTTCTCAGTCATCCGCCAATAGCGTCCCTTGTATGAAATCAACTGGGCAAACCAACTGAGGAAGCATGTACAGGAAGTAAAAAGACACATTGTCCGCAGAACCCGGATATAGAACCCATATATAACGCAGAATCTGCGTTATATATTTAGTTATGCTTTCATATAAAATCCGTGATAGAGTGAAGCTGCGAAAGTCGAAGCGTGATATAGCGAGGGATTACTATAGTTTTTTTTTTTTTTTTTTACCTCCTCTTTGCTCGATCAGCTGCTGGCTTAATGCTGCTGCCATGCCACGTGATCTGCATCTCACGCTGCGCTTCAAACATTTAACTGTACATTACTGCATGTACAGTCTTTGTCATCTACTCTTTGTCTTTTATTTCCTGCCCCAGGCGTGGTTAAATCTCTTGGCACAAAATCTCGTCTTATGGGACGCGAGTTCTTCATATTCTTTAGTTTAAAATTTAAAAACAGTACAAGAATCTGAAAATCTAACAACATCACATTAAAGTTCGATAACATCTGACAAGAATGATACCAAACATATACAGGGTGTCCCAAAAGTCACTATACAATTTGTACATGCCACATGGGCTGGACGGACATCCCGGCCAGGAAAGGAAACAGACCCAGAAGGAAGAAATGTACGGACAGCCCCTATAGAAGCAGAGAGATCGCTAGGGAACAGTTATTCCCCCAGAGCGCTAGATGCCAGCAGTCCCGGGTATCCCCACCCAGTGGGAATCTGGCAGGGCAGCCCTGCTGGGGTCATAGGGTGCCGCCAGAGTGCGTTCCAGGGAAACAAGCTCCCTGCTCAAATAATGGACTTCCGTGTGACCTGGAAGTACTTCCATCGGGCAATCGCCCTGGCACCGGAAGTACTCCCAGGTCTGTAATAAAAGGGACTGCACTCCCTTACTCAGGCGAGTCGGAGCTGGGTGGTAGAGAGGCACCACTTGACTGGAGAAGGGCAGTGCGGTGGTGATACTTGTAGAGGTATTTAAATAAAACTTTTTGTTAATTTTGATAAAGTACTGTGTTTTGGTGATTGTGTTGGGGTTTGGGGCTCACTGACGCCTGGGGTTTATCGCAACTTTTAATAAATTCCTAAAAATGACACAAGAAACTGAATTTATTAATATTTCTAGCATCAACAAAGGAGTCGTTGCAGTTTTACTTGCTAGGCATGCCATCACATTCTAGTACTTTGAAGACTAGATGTATACCTTCACGAGCGCCTCCATTTTCGACAACTGTCAGTCACCTTTGGACACAAGCCTCTCTGACGTTTTGTAGCATCTCTTCCCCGACCTCACTGCAGGCTGTGCGGATTCTTTCCTCAAGCAGTGACAGGTTATGTGGTTTAGTGGCATACGCCTTGCTTTTGATATAGCCCCACAAAACAAAAGTCACAAGGTGTAAGGTAGAAAAAAGGAAGTGTATATGTAGGTTTTAAAATAAGCCCAATTTAAAGCGTGTCAAAAAACGTGACATTAAAACATCTAATAAAGTCGTTCCACTTTTAGTTGTAGGATTTTATATATAGAGAGTAGATAAACAAGTATCGCTAGCTAAGCAGAGGCAAGGTCCATGGTCAGAGGTAGAGCGATTCGAGCGGAGGCTGGCACTTCAGCAAGGAGGGCTCCCACCTGACTCCCCACTCCTGATGTCACACTTCCCCCTCCCCTCGGCCCACAGCCTTTGCCTCGAGTTAACACGAATAAGTCACTCCTGCAAGCGAACTCAGCGCAATGAGTGAAGTGGCAAAATCAACCGGAATGTTCAAGCAAATTCTAGAAAGAAAAAAAAAAAAAACAGTCTAAATCTGTTAAGTAGTTCTCTCGTGAAAAGCGGACAGACATATATATAGAGAGAGAGGTTTTCGCCCCTTTTTCTCACTGTGCTTTATGATTTCTCTTACTAGATCTTCCAGATCCTTTGCATTTTTGGCTCTCAGGGTTGTGTCATCAGCATTGCGCAGGTTATTGATGTTCCTTCCTCCAATTTTAAAATCACACTCATCTCCTTGCTTGTGTACAGTGGAACCTCAGGTCACGAACGTCTCGGACCACGTACAAATCGGGTTACAACCAAAAAGTTCGCCAAACTTTTGCATCTGTTGACAACCGCACACTCGGGTGACGAACAAGCCAGTTTCCCTTCCGGTTCGTACGCGCTGATGATTTCCACATGTCTTCAGTCTCTCCCTGTACATTGTTCTCAGTCAGACGTGTGTGAATTTGCTGTGAACACTTTGTGCTCTATTTCGTGTGCTTTTGCATTAATTTTGCAATTAACCACGGCCTCTAAGCAAGTGAATAGTGGTAGCGTCGGTGAGAAATTGAAATCGAATTAAAGAAAGAAATTATTGGAACGTATGAGCGTGGCGTTCGTGTTACTGATCTTGCCGCCGAGTACAAGAAGTCAAAATCTATGATTTCGACTATTCTAAAGCAGAAAGGGGCCATTAAAGCAGCCGATGTTGCAAAAGGAGTTACAGTGTTAACCAATCAGAGGCCTCAAGTGCTGGAAGAGGTGGAAAAACTGTTACTAGTGTAGCTGAACGAGAAGCAACTTGCAGGGGATAGTGTAAGTGAGGTGATGTTATGCGAGAAAGCCAAGAAGATTCATGGCGATTTGCTACAAAGTTAGTTTTCTTGGTTGTTTATGGTCAGTTTTTGTATAAATTAAGGATTTTTCAAATTTAAATTTTTTTCCCTGTGCTTAAAACTCATTAAAAAAAGTGTTTACAGGGACCGATTCATAAGGCTGTAGCATGAACTCTTGCAATGTTAGTTTTCTCTGTTGTTCAAGGTTTTCTCAGTGTTATTCAATGTGTTTACATTTAGTTTACTATTAAACTGTGCATCCTATGATATAATTAACTATTTTTGTGCTTAAAAATCTTAAAAATATATATTTACATACAGCTCGTACGGTCTGGAACAGATTAATTGTATTTACATACGATCCTATGGGGGAAATTAGTTCGGGTCACGACCAAATCGTGTTGCGACCAGAGTTTTGGAACGAATTCCGGTCATGACCCGAGGTTCCCCTGTATTCCACATATACTAGATTGAGTAAATACGCGTAGAGTGTACAGCCCTGCCTCACTCCTGTGCCAGCCTTTAGACAGTCTGTTTCGCCCTGCTCTCATGCTCTGTCCTTACTGCGGTTCTCATGAGGAGAGTGAGATGTTTCGGGATTTCCCATTTTCCTGAGCACGTTCCACAGCTTGATGTGATCGACACAATCAGTAATCAATGAAGTACTTCCTGACTTCTCTTTGGTATTTTTTTGGCTTTTTCAATTATCCAGTGTGAATACCTTGAGTTCCTCAGCCACATAAATATTACCAGATATGGATAGTCAGGGAGTTCTCTAGAAGGTTTCAGGTAATTGGATCATAGAAACAATAGTCAGGAGACCATCGGGTGAGCTTTGTGTTTTCTATTAATTACAGCTCTATGAACTTATAAACCGTATTGTCATGTGTACAGGGTCCCATGAAATTCATCCTTGTCTGTGTGCTAATCAACAAGCAGCACGTCCTCAATCTCCAGCGCCATCATTAGGCAGTAGATCTACCTGACCTTGAAACTTGTGTCACTTAACATTTAAATCTTCATTGCTGCATTTTGTCAGACCGTGATGTGTCAGAGGGTATCAGAATGATCTGATGTCAATCGAGACAGACCCCGCACCGGCCTCACATTGTTTGATTGATAGTTCCTAACAGATATGACATCTGAACTTGCACATCACAATTGCAGCTCTGTATATAATGTGATACTTTCTTATTTATTGTGGCACCAGCGAGTGTTGACGTGTTGTGTGTTGGTTGGACATACGTGTAAGAGTTCCCTGTACTCTACAGAGTAGTACTACTGCTGCCTTGTGTTTCACTTCCTCTGCCTCAAGGTGACGCTAAAGGTATGTCGGGTGAGTCCTCTGCAACTGTGTAACACCCCAGCAAACCGAATGCATCTGGAACCAGTGGTAAATGTGATGGTCTTGGGATATGGGCAGACCCTTCCTCCTGTTTCTCTTCATAATTTCAAATGAAGGATGATGTTTAAGAACAATAAACAAGAAATGGTAAATGTACTGTAGTCCTTCGCCTGTAATGCCTGCGTAATCCACCAGAGGGCACTCCAATGCAACGATTTGTTTCCTATTCAGATGAACTCAAACTCTTCCTGTTTTGGACCTTTTCTCTTTCAGTTGATGACTTCAGGAGTGTGTCCTTGAAACTGGTGCAGAGCCACTTCAAGAAGGCTCAAGAAGAAAAGAAAATCAACCGCATCGAGTTCCTTCCTGTCCTGTGGTACATGGCCCTACATGGAGATGCGACAGGCGTTGATCGGTAACGATTCTTTACATTTATATAGTGTCTTTCTTACTACTCAAAGAGCTTTCCATACAGGGTGGACTCGGGTAGAAAATCTTGTTATGAGTTCTTGTAAAATATTCTCTGAAGGTACTCCATAAGATTACAGCATCTGAGAACTGTTTAGTTGTTAATTAAAGAGTCATTATGCTCCAACGAATATGATCTGCTTACATACAAGTTGAGCAGTTAAATCAAGCTCATGCTACAGGTTATGTTCTGTAGGCTTTGTGCCTGTACAGGGCAACATAACACAACCATCTTGAACCCATTTGATCCAGCTGAGGGTCACAGTTGGCCACAGCCTATTCAGACAGTCTTCTTCTTCTTTCAGCTGCTCCTGTTAGGGGTCACCACAGCAGATCATCTTCTTCCATATCTTCCTGTCCTTGTCATCTTGTTCTGTTACATCCATCACCTGCATGTCCTCTCTCGCTTAGGCCTTCCTGTTTTCCTCTTCCCTGGCAGCTTTATCCTTAGCATCCTTCTCCCAATATACCCAGCATCTCTCCTCTGCACATGTCCAAACCAACGCAATCTCACCTCTCTGAGTTTACCTCCCAACCGTCCCACTTGAGCTGACCCTCTAATGTCCCCATTTCTAATCCTGTCCATCCTCGTCACACCCAATACCAATATTAACATCTTTAACTCTGCCACCTCCAGCTCTGTCTCCTGTGCCACCATCTCCAGCCCATATAACACAGCTGGTCTCACTACCATCCTGTAGACCTTCCCTGTCACTCTTGCTGATAGCCGTCTGTCACAAATCACTCCTGACATTTTTTTCCCACCCACTCCACCCTGCCTGCACTCTCTTCTTCACTTCTCTTCCACAATCCCCATTACTCTGTACTGTTGATCCCAAGTATTTAAACTCATCTACCTTCACCAACTCTACTCCCTCATCCTCACCATTCCACTGACCTCCCTCTCATTCTGTCTTGGTGGTCCTACTGACCTTCATTCCTCTCCTCTCATATCTCCGCCTCTCCAGGGTCTCCTCAACCTGCTCCCTACTCTCACTACAGATCACAGAGTCATCAGCAAACATCACAGTCCACGGGGACTCCTGTCTAATCTCTTCTGTCAGCCTGTCCATCACCATTATAAATAAGAAAGAGCTCAGAGCCGATCCCTGATGTAATCCCACCTCCGTCACTCCTACCGCAGACCTCACCACTGTCACACTCCCCTCATAAATATCCTGTACCACTCTTACGTACTTCTCTGCCACTCCCGACTTCCTCATACAATATCACAGCTCCTCTCTGTTCACCCTGTCATTTGCTTTCTCCAGGTCCACAAAGACGCAATGCAACTCCTTCTGTCCTTCTCTCTTCTTCTCCATCAACATCCTCAGAGCAAACATCTCATCTGTGGTGCTCTTTCTTGGCATGAAACCATCCTGCTGCTCACTAATCATCACCTCGCTTCTTAACCGAGCTTCCACTACTCTTTCCCATAACTTCATGCTGTGGCTCATCAGTTTTATCCCCCTGTAGTTACTGCAGTCCTGCACATACCGCTTATTCTTAAATATCGGCCCACCAGTACACTCCTTCTCCACTCTTCATCATCCTCTTACTTTCCAAGATTCCATTAAACAATCTGGTTAAAAACTCATCTGCCATCTCTCCTAAACACCTCCATGCTTCCACAGGTATGTCATCTGGACCAACGGCCTTTCCATTCTTCATCCTCTTCATCACTGTCTTTACTTTCTCTTTGCTAATTTGTTGCACTTCCTGAATCACTATCTCCACATCATCCAACCTCTTCTCTCTCTCGTTCTCTTCATTCATCAGCCTCTCACAGTACTCTTTCCATCTTCTCATCACACTCTCCTCTCTTGTAAGTATGTTTCCATCTTTATCCTTTATCATCCTAACCTGCTGCTCATCTTTCCAAGCTCGGCCCCTCTCTGTAGCCCACCGGTCCTTTTCTCCCTCCTTAGTGTCCATCCACCATCCTATGCTGTCTAACACACACTTTCCCCTGCCACCACTTTGCAGTCTACTTCAGATCAACTCTTCTACATAGGATGTAATCTACCTGTGTGCATCTTCCTCCACTCTTGTATGTCACCCTATGTTCCTCCCTCTTCTTAAAATACGTATTCACCACAGCCATGTCCATCCTTTTGGCAATATCCACTGTCCTCTGACCTTCATTCCTCTCCTTGACACCATACCTACCCATCACCTCCTCGTCTCCACTGTTCCCTTCACCAACATGTCCATTGAAATTCGCTCCAATCACCACTTGTGGCGATGCGGGTTCTGCTCCATGCTCCCATCGCTGTTCAGGAGCCCTTGAACCCAACACCGTCGATAATGTCACCGAGATGAGCTAGACAGTTGAGGCAATAACAATTGACCAAGGGGATGGTTCAAAAAGTGCAAAGTGCTTTTATTAAAAATCAAATCAACAAAAGCAGTGTTCAAATAAAGTGCAGTGATTCGAAATTCTTCATCATTAAATAAATAATCCATAAAAACCAAATGTGGAGGTTAAAAAATACACACACAAAAAAAACTCCTTTTAAAACACGGTTAAAATGTTCCTTAGGAAGCAGTCTTTAAAAACAACAACAATGACAAGCCTGGTGCTTCTTATCTGTTAGCGTCTCACCTGCTTCTCCCGACTAGGCTTTGCAGCAGGCGAGACGCACTCTGCAGCTGCCCTCTTCAACTCACACACACACACACACACACACACACAGGTCTGGAGACCTCCCGATCCTGGCTTCGGTCTGGCACTCATCCCAGGCCTGAGACTCGGACTCCTTAGTCTCCAGGACGCCCACACCAAGGACTACAACTCCAAGTCTCCCGACTCCCGCCGCCTCCCCGGCCTTACGCGGACAGTCTTCTCCTTCTCTGGTCACTCCCACTACATGATCGCTCAGCGGGAGTGACTACAACTCCAACTCCTGGGTGTCGGCCTAACACCCAGCTTCCTCGCAGCTGCCCACGAGCGCTCACTCGCTCGCCCACACTTTCCTTGTCTCTCTCTCTCTCACCGACTTGCTCCCTGTAACCTCCGTCCTTTTCTTTTTACTCATTTCTCTGCTTCTCATCTCAACCGACTCACGCTTCTTTTATAATGCGAGGGGCCATAGCAGCTGCAGCACATTAGCCACAGGAACAATCACGGATGTGGGCAGTTCCTCACCTGTGCACTAGGTGAGAAACACCCACACCGCAGATCGCCCCGTGGCTTGCTACGACCACTACGCCCCCTCACTACGCTGCCGCGAGTGCGGTGATTATTTATTTAAAAACGGCCTTTGCTAAGCGAGCTGTGGACCCATAACACCACACCACTTTCTGTCCCTTGGGTACACTGTTCATCACTTCATTCAACTCGTTCCAAAAATCTTCTTTCTCCTCCATCGCACACCCAACTTGTGGTGCATATGCACTAACAACATTCATCATCACGCCTCCAATTTCCAGCTTCATCATCATCATTCTGCCTGACACTCTCTTCACTTCCAAACACTGTTGACGTGCTGTTCCTTTAGAATAACTCCTACTCCGTTTCTCCTTTCATGCATACCATGATAGAACAATTTGAATCCCTCTCCGATCAACCAGGCCTTACTCCCCTTCCATTTAGTCTCACAATATATCAACCTTCCTTGTCTCCATCGTATCTGCTAACTCTCTCCCCTTACCAGTCATACTGCCATCATTCAACATTCCTACCCTCAGATCCACTCTTTATCTTCCTCCTTCCTCTGGACACGTCTCCCCCCTATTCTTCTTCTCCTCCTTCTTCTTCGGCCTATCCAGACAGTACTGCATGCAAAGCATGAAACTGCCTTAGACGGGACACCTGTTTGTGCACGCACGCACGCACGCACGCACACACACACACACACACCCATACTGTGTTTAAAAGTGGTTTTAAATTCTCCCAGTTCTCATTTGGCCCTTCATTTCTAGCAAGAGTCCCATTGTTGCTTTTTGGGACGTGCAGCTCAAAGTTCTGCTCTGACTTCTGACAGGACATGGAGTCTGTTTTTTAAACTTGGCATGGATTTGAGCTTGAAAGTATTCCATACATCAAAGAACCGGATCATGCATACTCCAAAATGAAAATCTGACACATAAAACCTGGCTCGCGCGCTCACTCTTTTTCGTGTGTGTGTGTGTGTGTGTCTCTCTCTCTTTCGCGAGCCTGGAGTGCCTGTATGTGCCTCTCTCACGCGTGCCTGTGTGTTTGTGTTGCTTCCTCTCTTGCTCGCTCGCTGCACAGGAAATGCACAGGGAGAGACTGAACATGTACAAACTGAAAGGGAGACTGGCTTGTTCGTATACCGAGTGTGTGGTCGTGAACCGAGGCAAAAGTTTGACGAACGTTTTGGTCGTAAACCGATTTGTACGTGTACCGAGATGTTCGTGAACCAAGGTTCCACTGTATCCACCTTTAGTGCTCTTATTTGCTTCTAAATTATACGAAAACTGTTCAAGTGTTTTGATTCTACGAAAGAATCGATAATTTTTGATTATGATAAAAATAATAAGGGCTGGTTTGTGCTGAGCGATAACGGTGGGAAAACAATGTGGTGGCAGCGAATAACGGAACAGCGGATTAGTGGTCGGGTCTAGGTGGTGGGGGTAACGACGGAGCTCAGTCACTTACTTTCCCTCGGATGGTAAAGGTTGATAATTTTAAAAATATAAATATGCAATCATTTCTCACGGTCCCACTGAAAGTTTGAGAAAAGCTGAGCTGGAGGGTCTTGATTTTTTTTTTTTTTTTGTTCTTTATTTCACCTTATACAATTTCTCGTATTAGGAATTTGTTAGTTTTCGCATACCCCTTGGGGTAGGAGCGCAGGGTCAGCCATTGTACAGCGAGTGCCCCGCATCAATTGAAGGTTTAGGGCCTTGCTCAAGGGCCCAGCAGAGTAGGATCTCTTTTGGAAGTGTCGGGGAGTCGAACCGGCAACCTTCGGGATACCAGCGCAGATCCTTAGCCTCAGAACCCCCGTAATGGTGCAAGATGTATCGGAGATGCGCCGTGTTCACCGCATCCCCAGCCAACCTGTTGGCACAGGAAACAGTCTGTGGAGGAGAGAATATGTGGCAGATTTGAGATGCTGAAGAGTTAGACGTTCAGATGATTTCATTATTGCAGGGGTCTGCACCACTGGCCTGTAATCATTTACACTGTTAGGTGTTTTGCTACTTTGGCACAGGGAGGGTTGTGGATTCTTTGAATCATATGAAGACATTGCATTGAGCCAAAGACTGAGAGAAAATGTCAGGAAATACAGGAGCCAACATGTCAGAACAATGATTGATTGTGAATGGAGAGAAGTTCTGTATCTGCACCAGGAGCTTTTGTGACATTTTTGCAAACGGACTTCACGCACAGGAATGCAGAGAGGGGATGTGCAGTTGGACTGATTGAGGGAGAAGTCAGGTGGTTTGAGGTCCTGAAAGGTAGAGTTGGAACCTTCAATGCCCCCTGCTTTGTATGAGATTAGTGTGTGTGTGTGTGTGTGTGTCGGGGTTTGAGGGCTGCGTTTGTAACCAGTGATCACTTTAAAAGAATCCCAGGCACACGGAGTCCTTAACCAATACGCCACGGTTTAAAATAAGTTTTGTCGTGTGCAGGAGTCTGATAACCCCTCTGGGACACGAAAGCTGACCTCTCAACTTCAGCAGCAGGATTTGGATAGCAGCACCACAGCTTGGCGGCTTTCTCCACATAACAGCTGAAGTGCTCGCTGACACGGATTAAATTGCTCAGCATGTGACGTGTCATACTGTTAGGGATTTGTGGACACAGATTGAAAGTGGATCTCGATTTAAGAATGGAAAATGACAAAATTTTAAGAGTTTCTGTTGTGTTTCTATTTAAGCAGAATAGATGGATGAAACCTTCCTATGCCAGCTGGAAATGATGGAAAATATTTATATATCAGACTAGCTGTGTAAGGCCGTTCTGTAAAAAACACGGGGTCCTAGAAACTATTGAAATCGTCAGAAAAAAAAAATGAAATGTAGAGATGTCAGGATTTGAAAGGAAGTCTTCTGGGCGTCTCTCTGCTAGGTGGATTCGTTTTGCTGACATTCTCGCCTCGCTTCTGTGTTAGCTGCTAAGCGAGTGACTCTTTCTTCGGAGGTTGCGTTTTGCCGACGTGCTGCCCTCGCTTGCGTATCCTCGGAGGCGGAGCTCTTACCCCGACTCCACCTCTCACTTCCGGGACAGACACACACACACTTCCACGTGTAGACATTTACTGTATATACAACATATTGCAATATGTTTTGACGTGATGTATCATTTATTAGGGCTGTGTGACATGAAATCGTATGGGGAAAATCTGTGGGCCGAACTGAAAAAACGTTTCCAAGCAAGGAGGCCCACGAACTTGACTTGGCTATACCAGCTCTGTCTGGAGTAATGGGCTGAAAACGCTGGCCAAATATTGTGAGAAACTTGATGAAGGTGATTTAAAAGGGAACACCACCAGATACCAACTTGGTGTGTGGAAACTTCTGGCCCACTGAAAATCTGACATACTGGTTAAAAGCTGAAATAAATTGGTTCTCTTAATCAAAACTCCTATGGAAGTAAAGTCGACATGCTAATGGACTTCACACAGGAGGGTGGCACGGTGGCGCAGTGGGCAGCGCTGCTTCCTCGCAGAAAGGAGACCTGGGTTCGCATGTGTGGAGTTTGCATGTTCTCCCCGTGTTTGTGTGGGTTTCCTCCGGGCACTCCGGTTTCCTCCCACAGTCCAAAGACATGCAGGTTAGGTGCATTGGTGATCCTAAATTGTCCCTAGTGTGTGCTTGGTGTGTGTGTGTGCCCTGCGGTGGGCTGGCTTCCTGCCTTGCACCCTGTGCTGGCTGGGATTGGCTCCAGCAGACCCTCGTGGCCCTGTATAGCGGGTTGGATAATGGATGGATGGACTTCACACAGGAATTGTTTGGTAACGTTACGTGTGTGAAGTTGGGCTATTTAGAGGCTGAAAAGTTTTTAGACAAGGTGTGTGGAAAGTTGTGGCCTCAATTGTATATTATATAGTGCCTATCTGCCTAGCAGGGCTGTCAAGTTAGCTATAAAAGAACAATACGGTTTGAATGTTACAATTAAATCCAAGTAAATATTTGAATATATTTGAACTTAGGTGTGAAGTGAAGAATGCTGAGGCTTCGAAAAATCTTTGGGGTGCCAACCCGGCCACACTTGTTTAATGACAAAATAAAAAGTCCTACCAAAAATCAGTCCCACTGGGCACACAAGCTTCCAGCTTAATAAAGCTTCACATGCTCTTCAAACAGATAAATGGAGCTGCACACAAGCTCTCCGTCTCCATGACACTTGACAGCCTCCACAGTTGGGCACCCCGACTTATATTCCTGGGGTCCTTGAAGAAGCAGGGTTTGTGGCACCCAGAGCCATGTTTGATCTGGCAGCCCTGCCATCTGTCTATTATGCAGTGTCTTTTTATACTTATAACACAAAGAAGGACATCAGCATTTCCCAACTAGTGGGCTGTGGCGGCATTGCAGGTGGGACATGGCACTCACACGCTTGACGAAAGCACGCCCCAACCCGCTACGACGATCGAACTCGATTCACAGCAACAGCATCACAGGTGGATCACAGTCGAACCTTCGTAACCCCCTGGTCTGAAGATGAGGCACAATTCACTGAAGAAGCAAAAGCTTTGGCGATTACGCTTGATTCATCTTGACGCTCTGGTGACCCCCCCACCCTGCTTTGGGGACTGCGCTTGTTTAACCGAAGTGAAACTGACCAACCCCCACCAGGTAGATCATACTAAATTTATGGTGGGAGAAACAATACATCCCCCCCCCCCCCCACGCCCATTTGTTGTGAACACATTGGCATGTGATAAACAGGACACCATATTATGTAGGGCTATTCTCATATCTCTGCAATACGAGGGACGTTCACAAAGTTTTCACACTTTTATATTTTCGTTGGAAATGGTGAAGGAGAGAGGAGTAGTGATTGGTCGTGTCTGAGAGTGTCATGTGACTAGTTCTGTCTGGCAAGCCGGGCTGCCCTTGCAGTTTAGTAGGAGAGTTGTTTTGTCACCCTGTGGTGAAGATGGCTGCCAAACTTAGGAAACCGTTCTGTCATATGCTTTCTGTGGGCAGGAGGTGTGCCAGGAGCACCAGTTCATCTCCAGATGTGTGCTCAGCACAGGGATCAAGTTCTCTTTCTTAGAGTCATCTATGAGTGGATTGAAATGTTTGAAAATGGCGGAGTGGTGGCTCTGAGGCTAGGGATCTGCACTAGCAATCGTAAGGTTGTCGGTTCGAATCCCGTAAAAGCCAAAAGAGACTCTGCTCTGTTGGGCCCTTAACCTGCAATTGCTGAGCGCTTTGAGTAGTGAGAAAAACAAAGAATTATTATTACTAGTGGGACAGATGCAGAGCGCTCTGAGCGTCCAACTACAGCTGCGACCACGAGGAATGAAGAAAGAACCCTGGAACTGATCTGCATCAGTGGCTACGTAGGTGCCCAACCAAAAACATTTTTTTACTGTTGGCATTAAAAAGTTGGTATGACGCTGGGAACATTACACTGCAAGGGAAGGTGACTATGTAGAATATAGTGCCTTTACCGTTTTCTGCCCCAATATGTAAGCAATGTTCTCTTTCTCTATCTGTTGTGGAAGACCAGCCCTGGCACAGACGGCCAGACACCAATGTTCCAAACACACACACGTTTATTTACAAGATATACAAGTTTCCAGTCCAGCGTCCCTTCACTACACACCCCCAAGTCTGGGCCTTCCACTAGTCTGTTCCTCCTTCACCGCCTCCACTCCTCTCCTCCGAGCTTCGTCCATTTCCACCCTACTCCGGCTGATGACTGGAGGGAGGCAGTCCCTTTTATTGCCACCCGGATGTGCTCCAGGTGCCTCCTGATGAGCTTCCTGCGGCACTTCCTGGTGCGGCGTAAGTGCCACATGAGCCCCCAGAGGTACTTCCGCCAGCACTTCTGGGTGTGGCGGAAGTGCTGATGTCCAGGGCTCCTCAGTTGTCTGGGCACCCCCTGGCAGTGGCCACGGGCCCCCTATAGGGTTGAGCTTCCATGCTGCATTCACGTGGCCCCCATACCAACCAGGGCAGCTGCCCTCTCGTGGTCCGGGGGAGGCGTAGTCCCTCTCCAGGGGGCACAGCCCCCAGCTGCCCGGCACACTGTATTGTATAGTGCTTTTCACTGCACTCTCTTTCACTTTCTGTTTATCATGGCGCTGGAGACTGTTGGTATGAGCAAAAGAATTTCACTGGGCTCCGTATTTGTGACATTAGTAGTTTTATGTTGTCTTTCTGGAGTTTGGCCTTTAGAGGTGTCCTGTCTGTGCTCATCTCTTACTAAAAGGTCCGCACTTTCTCTGCATTGTAGGTGCTGAATGTCGGCACTTAAATTATGCGACAGCAGTTTGCACAGCCCTGGGCTTTGGGACAATCGTAGACTCATCGGTAAACTCCAGGCTGTGATGCTTTGACAGGGACAAATGGGTAGCGCAGGAGAAGAACACGCTAATCTGTTTTAATTAAAGTCAAAGTAAACACATATTTATGTCGGTGCGTTGAAGTGCGTGAGCTCGCTGGAGCGCTGCAGGCTTCCTGTGCGTGCTGCTCAGCGCTGATGGGAGTGCGCTGGCTTCATCTCTCATTACACACTCGTCTGTTCGAATGAGTGCTGCTGACACTTCTGCGTTTGACATGACGCCGATGCAGATGCTCGTATGGGTTTGCCAAGGCTTCAGGCCTGACGGCGGACCTTTTTTTATTCTTACATGTTTATTGTAGTGTTGTATTATTTTGATAGATTTGTGAATGAAACCATCTTTATGCAATTTTCTTTTTGTGTTTGTTTTTCATCGAGTATTCTTCTATTTTCCAGTTATTTTGTGATGCACATTTTTTGTATATTAGTCACATTTATTTAGTTACATGTTGTTTTGAAATGCCAGAGAGACGCACATTGCAAAAGTGTGCTCGGAGCAGAATGTGGTTTTAACAAGTTTCTGGGGAATGACTAGAAATGACTAGCGAAGCATGCGAGAGCGTAGCTGGCGGGACAGGCGAGGGATTCATTAACCACCAAAAGACCAAAACCAAGAGCTTCATGCTGGAAAGTGTTTTAAGGCAGAAAAATGACTCGTACTAACCAGATCAAGAATAATTGGTAAGGATTAGAGACCTTCAACACTGGGATATTGAGAACCGCCATCTTAAATAGGGAGTTCCTGATGACACAATTTGCCATTTAACTTTCATATCATATGACTGGCAGCAGGCATAGTGACAGCAAAATGATTGGTGGTGCTGCATTGAAAATGGAGGTTTGCCATCTCCTGAATAACAATATATTTCATTAATAACCCTGAGGAGTACATCAGAAATGAAAACGACAGAATGTAAGGTGACCAAAACACAGATTCATCCCCGTTACCTGTCCTGCTTTCAGTATGGTGGACGTGCGGCTAGGTAGGCGCAGCAGGCCTCAGGCCAGTGTTGAGGTATCAGCTGTTGCTCATGGTCTTCACTTCACTTGGGTTCACTTGTTTTTGTGTAAGTTCCTGTTTTGATTATTTGGTTTTTAGATTTCTTCCTTTTGGTTTTTTGGTTTTAATTATTGACCCCTGGACCTGTTTGATTTCTGGTTGCCTGTTTGAAGTGCTACCATTTATGTATACTCATTTATGGATGTCACTTTATGAACTCCCTTTTGTTAAATAGGCTTTTTGTTGTTACTGTGTTTTCTGCTTTGGCACAGAGGTTTATAATAATAAATAATAGTTCTTTAAATTCTTTTAACCACTCAAATTCGCTTTTACACTGTGAGTGGGGAGCCACTTCAACCCCCACTAATGTGCCGCATCCACCTGGATGATGCGACGTCTGCCATGTTACGCCAGTACACTCGCCACACATGAGATGGTGGTGTGACTAGGCCTTGGTGGGCAATTTTAGCCTGAACATCGAGATATACAGTAATACAGTATCTCACAAGAGTGAGTCCACCCCTTACATCTTTGTAAATATTTTATGATATCTCTTCAATGGACAACACTGAAGATAAGACACTTTGATCTGATGTCCAGTAGTCCGTGTACAGCTTGTATGACAGTGTCAACCTGCTGTCCCCCACACAGCCATTAATGTCTAAACAACAAAAGTGAGTCCACCCCTAAGTGACAAATGTCCACATTGTGCCCAAGGTGTCAATATTTTGTGTGGCTGCCCACCATTATTTTCCAGCACTGCCTTAACTCTCTTGGGCATGGAGTTCACACGAGCTTCACAGGTGGTCACTGGAATCCCCTTCCACTCCTCCATGAGCTGCTGGATGTTAGAGACCTTGTGCTCCTCCACCTTCCCCACAGATGCTCAATAGGGTTTACGTCTGGAGAATTGCTTGGCCATTCCAGCACCTTTACCCTCAGTGGTCGTCTTGGAGGTGTGTTTGGGGTCGTTATCATGTTGGCATACTGAGCTGTGGCCCAGTTTCTGCTTCAGTATGTCACAGTACATGCTGGCATTCATGGTTCCCTCAATGAACTGTAGCTCCCCAGTGCCAGCAGCACTCATGCAGCCCCAAACCACGACACTCCCAACACCACGCTTGACTGTAGGTGAGACACACTTGTCTTTGTACTCCTCACCTGATTGGCGCCACACACGCTTGACACCATCTGAACCAAACAAATTGATCTTGGTCTCATCAGTTCCAGTCATCCATGTCCATAGTCTGCTTGTCTTTCTTGTGCATCATCTTTAGAAGAGGCTTCCTCCTGGGACGACAGCCATGCAGACCAATCTGATGCCGTGTGTGGCGGGCGTGTGGCCTGAGCACTGCCAGGCTGACCTCTGCAGCAATGCTGGCAGCACTCATACGTCTGTTTTCAAAAGACAACCTCTGGATACGACGCTGAGCACGAGCACTCAACTTCTTTGGTCGACCGTGGCGAGGCCTGTTAAACCTGTCGCTGTATGGTCTCAGCCACCGCGCTGCAGCTCAGTTTCAGGGTGTTGGCCATCTTCTTATAGCCTCATCCATCTTTATGGAGAGCAACAATTCTATTTTTCAGATCCTCAGAGAGTTCTTTGCCATGAGGTGCCATGTTGAACTTCCAGTGACCAGTGTGAGAGCGATGACACCAAATTTAACACACCTGAGACCCTGTAACACTAACGAGTCACATGACACCGGGGAGGGAAAAAGGCTAATTGGGCACAATTTGGACATTTGTCACTTAGGGGTGTACCCACTCTTGTGAGATACTGTACCCTACACTTTACGAAGGATGCCCAGGGATCTTTAATGACCGCAGAGTGTCAGGACTCGGTTTAACCAATCACAGGGTAAGTGCCCGCCTGCTGGCCTCACCACCACCTCTACCAACAGCAACTCAAGCTTTTTCTAGGTGGTCTTCCATCCAAGTACTGCCCAGGCCTGAGGTGGATGACCTCTTCTGAAGTTCATGTACTTTGGCTCTTTTTATATGTTTTTTGTTGTTTTTTTTTTTTTGAGTGTGTGCTCCTCGGCCTGCTTTTGTGTTTCAATCCTGCTTTGTGCTTTAAGGCCTAGTTTTGAATTCGATTTTTTTCATTTTAGTTCAGTGAGCCTCAATGTTGCGGCAAAGGCATCTTAAAACATGGAGAGGCCTCAATTTTGCTTTTAGATTTACCAGCTTTGTTTGTGCTGCTCAGGGTCAAGCAGCCAGTTGCTCGTCTTTTTCAACTATAGATTTTTATTTTTTTTCTTCATTTAATGAGGTGCTGTTAAGATGATGGATAGGTGAGATGTATTGGCTTTTTTTCTCTCCGTAGTGTATTGTGCTTGTGAGTTTGGCCTGAACCCCCTTTGATGGTCTTGTTTACTTTTGTGAAGTGCTTTTGTCTGACTTGATCGACTGACAGTATTTATAAGAGGCGCAGTGCAGAGGTGACTGATTGAAGTTTCATTGCACGTCTCTATGGACTCGTATGTCTGTCTCCAGATTCTACATTTTCAGCTGCTTGCTTAGTTGTGCTCTTGTGTTTCTATTTATCACTGAATGCTCTTATCACAGTTGGAGCCAAGGACTGTTCTCCACAGTATCTGAATTCACAAACATTTATTTATATAAAATGATACTCACTGCTCTGATTAGAGAGTCCTCTGAGGTGCTGCCGGTGCTGTGGTCTGCTCCTACGGCATTTTGATAAATGACAAAGTGACCTGCCATTATGTTCAGTGGTACCGAGACAAGGACAGGGTTTAAAAGGCGTAAGGAGTAACAATTACCTTAAGATGTCTGTGGGAGCATCGGCTCCTCATCACTCGCAGCCCATGTGTTTGTGTAGCCACATTGTCACATTCTCAGAGTGCAGTGAAATTGTGATCAGCATGCAGCATGTCACCCCTCTGTCCAGCACAATGATAAACCAGAAAATGTCCCCGTTATTTAATAGAAAACACAAATCATCCATCCATTATCCAACCCACTATATGCTAACTACAGGGTCACGGGGGTCTGCTGGAGCCAATCCCAGCCAACACAGGGCACAGGGCAGGAAACAAACCCTGGGCAGGGCGCCAGCCCACCGCAGAAAACACAAATCAGTGGACCTAATAACTCTTGTGCAGTTGCATTGCCTTATTTGCTAGACACCTTTATCCAAGGCAGCTTACATTGCATTTCTTTTGTTTTTTCTAAGTTGGTGCTGAGGCAGCAGCTCATGGCCACTCAGCGTCAGTAGCAGGGTTTTAAGTCGTAAGCCTTGACCACGTCTCCACACTGCCTTATTCAGTTGTGCTCCCAGTTCCCAAACCCTACGTGTGTAGTGGTCGTGGTTACCCGAAGATTCACACCATCCAAAGATGGTGATTTGTTTATTTTATTTGTGGGGACACTGAAACTCACCCAAACTTGACCCGGCACACCCACGCTCACACACCGAGACACTGTTATTTGCACAATAAATAGATGAGCAATGATGAAATATATTAATCAAACAATAAACACTAACAACAGAGTCCAAATACAGTCCTTATAGCAGGGGCAGTTGATGATGGGTGAGTGAAAGGAGTACCTTGTGAACTGCTATCCGATAGGAATGTAGTTTTGTCCTACCAGTTCCTGATGTGGTGTGTGGTGATTGGGAGCGCTCCCTAGACAAAGACATATCGAGGAGAACTTTCACTGACAAGCAGACACAGCACAGCACAGCACATACATCCAGATGGAAACTGTAATCCAAGGTGATTTTGGCCAATTGAGTGTGAAAGGTGTAAGAACGAATAGAATCGGGCATCTTTCAGGGTCCCTTTTTAAAGGGCCTGCTGGCTCGATCTTCTTCCCAGCAACCCCTTCACCCTCTGAAACTGTCCAATAGGGTAATACCACCAGGGCCACTGGATGATGTAGTATATATGTGAATTTCCCCTTGGGATTAATTAATTATGTATGTATGTATGTATGTATCTATCAATCTATCTATCTATCGATCGAGTGCCTTTCATATCTATCTATCTATCTATCTATCTATCTATCTATCTATCTATCTATCTATCTATCTATCTATCTATCTATCTATCTATCTATCTATCTATCGATCGATCGATCGATCGGCCTTTCATATCTATCTATCTATCAGAAATTTCCTTGGGCCTTAGATCATTATGGTGTGTTTATGGCTTATCAGCAGTTTCCAGATGAATACAATGGAGGAAATACCAAGCAAGTCACAGTTTCTTGCAGCAGCTTTGATAACTTCTTGCCCATGTCTGTAATTTCTTGCTCTTTTTATTTCTGGTTCAGCTGCCACTGGTTTGCCACAAAATTGTCAGTTAATCACGGTTGCTCTCTCAGGCGTCTTTAGAGGTTTTGTTTATATATATTTATATAAAGCATTTTAATGAAACTCTCACTCAACACTGTGGAGTTCATAGTAATTCATTTGTTGCAAACTTTTTTAATAACTTTTTTTTTAATTTAAGAAACAAACATAATAACCAAACTCTGTGCAATCCTAGTGAAAATAACCTAGCAAGTAGGATAATGTGTTCCAGGGAAGCTTCATTTAAATCGACACTCGGCTCCCATTTAACTTAGAGAGCTGTACAGATATGGAGGCCTGTCTGCAACGGCTCCTTCTGTAGATTAAAGTGGCAAAAGAGGTTGTCTCACTCTTCGAAAAAGTTCCTGTCCACAGTGAGACAAAGTGGCATCTTACTGCCCGTGCATTGCCAAGGGCTTTCCTGCATGCAGTTCACACATGTCCTCCTTCCAGATGTGACCTTTGTGCTGCGACCAGACACCTGACAACAGGGACATGAGGAGCGTGTGCTGCCTGAGTGAGAGGAATCTGCAACGACACACCACCCTCTACACAGTTGTTGTGTTTCATTGGCTCTTTGTCCTTTGCTTTGCAGATCTCATTGTGAAGAGTATAACAGTTTGTGTTAGCAATGTCAATACAATATGCAATACCATATTAGAATCATGTGGTGTCTGGTGTAATATTACATAAATGTATCGGAAATGTCCACTCCTCTCATGTGCATATTGCACCGAATTACTGGCTTGTGGCATGGAATATCGTTTGTAGCTCACTGTCCATCATCACCCTTCACTCTCCTTTGCACAGCGTCCCTCGAATGGCTAATATTGGTATAGTATTTATAAAAATGCACATGTATATATGTGCCTAAATGCAAAAAAAATGCATTTTGTGTTTACTTATCTTCAGATTTATTCCAACCTTCCTGAAAATTCAATGCCAATCTTATCTAGCTGGGACACTCTGTCGGCGTCATCATCTATCAAACAGCACATCTTGTTTGGTAGTAAATACCTTTGGACACACCATTTAATTAACGCTACACAACTGATCCGTGAGAACAAATGATGATCCATGACTCTGTAATAATTCACGGCCATTTTGTCATCGCTAAAGCACATTGACTATCCGAGAATGAGGAAGGGCTATACACTTGTTCAATTTGCCTGACAAATTTGCAGTTTGGATCTCTAAAATGTCATTCTTACATTATTCTTTACAGAAACCCATATGTGAAACTACCGTGGAACTACTGGCCACAATACCCAACCTCCCGTGAGAGGATTGTGAGTGTCAGTGCTTACGGACGCATGCTTGTACCCCGACTTTGTGGTGACATCAGAGATGCTCTGATTGCTCTATGGAGATCCTGCTGTGCCATTTACATGCTACATTTATACACTTTCAGGCAAACAATCAAGTGAAACTGATCAGTTAAAGTAAGATTTTAAATACAGGGTGCCCATACCGCCACGCATGTCCCGTCAATTGGCCTGCTGACCTTTAGGGGTTAACATCATTATTTAGAAGTGAGATTGGTCTTATGATGCACATTATAGCAAGTCTTTATTTCTCTTTGAGAAAGATAGTAATTTATGCTTGACATAATATTTTTGTTTTGTTTTCTTTAATTTTATTAAATACTAGCAAAATACCCGCGCTTCGCAGCGGCGAAGTACTGCATTAAAATTTTTATTAAGAAGAAAATTTAACCTTTTTAAAGTGAGGGAAAATATGGCAATAATTATTTGTTAAGGATCTCTTTGTATGCCACGTTGTCAGTTCGGCCCTCCAGTTGTAATATGACCAAGCTGTGCGCTGAGCTTACTCTTGAGCATGCAACTTACAGTTGGCCATGTGAACAGTAATCTTGTTTCAAATCTCACAGCATGGATTGCTGCTGTCATAATCGATTTCAGTTTCATGGTTTGTTTCAATTACGACAATATTTGCAGGACTTGTGTTGAAGTGACATTCGGCATCTGTCAAGCGTTGTAAGCTTACAACCGGTTTCATCGATAACTTCACATCCAGCTTTTGAGAGTTTAAACATTCATAAACATCAAAGTGTCCACTACTGAAATTGTCACCTATGAATGTAAGATGTTTAAGAGACATTGGCGGTTGTCGAAAGGTGTAAAATATTTGGCCATTTCGGTACACTTGAAAGCACCAACCGAACAATTCAGCGGCAGCCATCAACTCACATGCAGAACCATAGGTGAAGGGCTTAAGCATTTCACTCTTCTAGCGCTCCTGTGTAGTCTAATTATCTCCTGTACCGTCATCAGTCCACACCTTGAACCTGTCCCAGTCATTCAATACATAAGACACAATGTTCTTCCAGAGCCTGATATGGCCGTGCAATATGTAACACAGAGAATGGAAAAGGTAGGTGCCATCTCCGGGCATGGAAACCACTCGGTAAGTGACAGTTCTTTGATCGATGGTGATTACCTCGATAGACATGGTAATGGGGGTTGGAATGATGAAGGAAATGGGTACCTGAGTAATGTAAAGTAAGTGTAAAATACCTATACAATAACTATAATTGTAATAAACAAACAATAAAACAGCGGAGAAGCCGTGGATTAAACAAAAAGGCTGTAGTTATTAGCAGGGAGACGTGAATCCCGTGGCGAAGCAAGGAAGGGTATGTAGAGACTGGAGAGACGGACGGCCTTATATAGGCAGGCAGCCAACAACGTGGGAGGTGATGGGATGGGAGACCCAACGCCGCCTCACATGGTGACCAAGCTGCAGGCTATGGACGTATATATGTACGTAAATAGGATTCAGTTAGCGTTGGGAACCCGTGTACCAAATTTCTTGAAGATGGGCCCATAAGTAACAAAGACTGTTGAAAAGTTCAATATGGTGGCCGACAGTGGCATCATACCACCAAAATAAGTACGTACATTGGTTTCGGTTAGTGCAGGGAAGCCGCCTACCAAATTTCAAGAAGATGAGGCCATAAATAAGAAAGTTCAACATGGCGGACGTTGTTGATCGTTACGAGTAGAATTTCGAAATGAAACCTGCTTAACTTTTGTAAGTAAGCTGTAAGGAATGAGCCTGCCAAATTTCAGCCTTCTACCTATACGGGAAGTTGGAGAATTAGTGATGTTGGAAAATTCAATATGGCGGCTGACAGTGGCGTCATACCACCGAAATAAGTATGCACATTGGTTTCGGTTAGCGCAGGGAAGCTGCCTACCAAATTTCGTGAAGATGGGGCCATGAATAAGAAAGTTCAATATGGCAGACGTTGTTGATCGTTATGACCGTTACGCGTAGAATTTCGAAATGAAACCTGCTTAACTTTTGTAAGTAAACTGTAAGGAATGGGCCTACCAAATTTCAGCCTTCTACTTACACGGGAAGTTGGAGAATTAGTGACGTTTGGAAAATTCAATATAGCGGCCGACAGTGGCGTCATACCATCGAAATAAGTACGTACATCGGTTTTGGTTAGCGCAGGGAAGTCACCTACCAAATTTCGTGAAGATGGGGTCAGCCTTCTACCTACATGGGAAGTTTGAAAATTGGTGACGTTGGAAAGTTCAATATGGCGGCCAACAGTGGCGTCATACCATCGAAATAAGTACATACATTGGTTTCGGTTAGCGCAGGGAAGCCGCCTACCAAATTTTGTGAAGATGGGGCCATAAATAAGAAAGTTCAACATGGCAGACGTTGTCGACCGTTATCGACCGTTATGACCGTTACGTGTAGAATTTCGAAATGAAACCTGCTTAACTTTTGTAAGTAAGCTGTAAGGAATGAGCCTGCCAAATTTCAGCTTTCTACCTACATGGGAAGTTGGAGAATTAGTAATCAGTCAGTCAATCAGTCAGTCAGTCAGTCAGTCAGTCAGTGAGTGAGGGCTTTGCCTTTTATTATTATAGATTGTTAACAATAATGTCCTTAAGAAAGTTGAATAAAAAAAAATGAATTTAGCTGTCTGGGCCTGCACATCTCCCACTTTGCAATGGCTTTGTGGCCTTTTGAATTTCAGAGAGCCTCAGAGGTGTATCAGGTTGTTCTGTTAAACTACCTGCGTTTCACCGAGGAGCTCCTTGCAGACTTTTAATAAAGCTTTCCTTTGTCTTAATTGTATAGAACGAAGAGTGCAAATAGACCACCTAGTTAGGTGGGCACAGGTATTTCTGCAGCTCTATCGCCTTTTATTAAAATTGTTGCCCTGCCTTACTTCACTTTTAAGCCTGACTAGTTTCTTCATTTTGTGTTTCTGACAGGAGGATCAAAAAAATTACCCTGCCAAGCACTAGCCGCTTACGACACTTCACCAATGAGACACTGCTGGACATCTTGTTCTACAGCAGTCCCACCTACTGCCAGACGATAATCGATACTGTGAGTCAGGAAATGAACCGCATGTGGGCCCTGTTCAAGCACCGAAACCCAGACTTCAGAGGCGGAGTGTCCGTAGCAGGGCACAGTCTAGGTGAGTCGTTCTTTCTGTCAGGTCGAGCAGTAGTAAGTGGGTGCTTGTCTAGACTGGGTTTGCTTCTCTAACACACTGCACTGGAAGGTGTGTGAAGTGGCTTGAAATAGGTGAGGTGTTGGTGTTCATAAACCAGCGGCCAAAGCTATGAAATGGGATGAGCCAGTGGCCCACCACATGTACTCCTACAAAAGGCAGGAATCTCTCTGTTTGAAAAATACTGGCACTTCTGCATTTTTTTAAAATAATGAACTATTTCTCCCAGAAAATTTTTAAAATGTATTCTTTGGTATTCATATGTATGTCTGGAGTTTGCAGTTGAACAACAAAAAAACAAGCAGATGAGTCTCTTTTAACGTGTAAGTAAACTTAACTTGTGGTGAGTTGCAAGTTCCTGCAGTATAAGCAGCCCACACTTTTGCAAGCTTGAAAAAACAAAATTGTTCTTCCTTGTGCTGTTTTGTATCTGTGTGTACCACCCTGAACATGGAAGAAAGAAGCAAAAGCAGAGAGCTGTCAGAGGAACCAACAACAATATTTATTTGTATAGCACGTTTTTATACAAGCGATGGAGCTCACAAGATGAAGAAAGAAAAGAAAGAAAAATTAGGCAATACTAATTAACGAAGAATAAAGTAAGGTTTGATGGCCAGGGAGGACAGAACAAAAAACATAAAAAAGCTCCAGCGGGCTGGTGAAGAAAAACAAAATCTGCAGGGGTTCCAGGCCATGAGACCACCCAGCCCCCCTAACATAAATGATCTCGATCAGTCCTCATGGTTTTCAGGCTTCACGTGGAAGAATTAGATGATGCTGATTGGTCATGTGGACCCCTGGCCTTCAGTCTATCAATGGAGGGACTGCACGGTGCTTTAATCAGGTGGTGGTGGCGCAGATCGGCATCACAGAAAACCGGAAAAAGAACAGCAGAGAAAGTAGAGGTTAGTACGAATTTCGGAGCCACCAAGAATGATAATGATAATTAAATGCATATACAGAATATCAGGGTTACACTAAAATGAAGGTATGAGAAAGCCATGTTGCAATAATGAGTTTTTAGCAGTTTTGTAAAGTGCCTGGTGAATTTCTATCGGTAAACTTGTATTCCAGATTTTAGGCGCATAACAGCAGAAGGCCGCCCGCCTCAGCAGTTCTTTTAAGTTTAGCACTTGGAATTCTAAGCAGACCCTCATTTTAGACATAGGACGGGGTGAGATGATTTAAGGCCTTGTAAACCATCAGCAGTATTTTAAAGTTGATTCTAAATGACACAGGTAACCAATGTAGTGACATCAGAACTGGAGAGATGTGCTTGGATTTTCTTTTCCTAGTTAAGATTCTGGCAGCTCCATTTTGCACTTGTTGCAGCCGATTGATGTCTTTTTTGGGTGGTCCTGAGAGGAGTACGTTACAGTAATCTAGCCGACTAAAAACAAAAGCGTGAACTCATTTTTCAGCATCTTGCAAAGTTATAAGGGGTCTAAATTTTGCTATATTTCTTAAGTGAAAAAATGATTTCCTAGTAATTTCATTAATATGGGATTTAAAATTAAGGTCAGAGTCAATAATCAACCCTAAATTCTTTACCTCTGTCTTAACTTTTAAGCCTAATGCATCAAGTTTATTTCTAATAACCTCATTAAATCCAACTTTGCCAATAACTAAAATTTCTGTTTTCTCCGTATTTAGTTTGAGAAAATTACTACTCAGCCACTCAGGAACACAAATAAGACATTGGGGTTAGTGAATCAAGAGAGTCAGGGTCATCAGGCGCTATTGACAGATACAGTTGTGTGTCATCAGCATAGCTTTGGTGGCTCACATTATGCTTTGAGATAATCTGACCTCATGGAAGCATGGAGATAGAAAAGAGCAGCGGACCCAGGAGAGACTCTTGTGAACCACCATATAGAATATCCTGCATCTCCAAAGTATAATTACCACAACTAAAAAAGAATTTTCTACCTGCCAGGTAGGACTCAAACCAATTTAAGACCCTACCAGAGAGGCCCAACCACTGACTAAGGCGATATCTAAGAATATTGTGATCAATGGTATGAAATAGGGCTAGAGTTGAGGTTTTTTTTCTTGAGCAGGAGTTTAACTACAGCAGTCTTAAGACAGTCTGGGAAGACCCCCATATCTAGTGATGAATTTACTATGTCAAGAACACTCTCAGATAGCACATCAGAGAAAAAAAGGCCACAAGACCACCCAGCATTCCACCAAACATAAATGCTGTAAATCAGTCCTCATGGCTTTCAGGCTTGACTTGGAAGAATTAGATGACGATGGTCATGTGGACATAAGGCCTTCAATCCATCAATGTAGGGACTGCATGGTGCCTCTAATTAGGTGGTGGCAAGACATTAAAATGTGACAAAGTGTGATAGAGTACTCCTGTGTCCTCCATGCACAATGTTATTAAGAAGTTTCAGGCCCATGGTACTGTCGGTACTCTCCATGGATGTGGATGCAAGGGAAAAGTTGATGAGCAATTGCAAAAGATTGTTCAGATTGTTGTTGTGAGAGAACCCTGGTCAGCTGCCAGACAGATTCAGGCTGATCTTCAAGCAGCAGTTTTAGCTTGCATCATTTGTTGCCAACTCAGTGGCAGGAGACCCAGGAGGATGGGAAAACATATGGAAGCCTGACTGGCTGTGTTTGCCAAAACACATCTGGTAAAGTGAAACTCCTTCTAGAAGAATGTCCTGTGAATACGTGAGGCCAAACTGATGCCTTTTGGTAAAGCACAACATCTCTTTGTTAATAGCCATCATGGAAAAGAACACTAGCCCTGCACTCGAACATGGACAAGATGTTTTGGATCTCAGACGTCTTTATTACATCGTGTACGGTGGACACAGGAACACTGAGGTCTCTTGTAGTCTTTGCTTCGATTTTCTCTCTCAACTCTTCAGACAGTTCTCTGCTTTTGCTTCTTTACTCCACAATCAGGTGGTACACACAGACACATAACAGCCAAGTGACAAACGGCTTTTCTCAGTTCTCTTATGAACAGGCTTGACTTCTTCTGCAGAGAATGGATTGGGGGCCAGGAGGTGGGGTAATTGAAAGGGGCACAGCAAAGGATAGCCAACAAACAGGCAGGGGGCAAGTCTGAGAAGATGAATAGCACAAGCATCAAAGCCCAAAATATTAACCAAAAAACAGAGGTTTAGAAACACCAAGCCAAACGTACCTTTTAAACTTGTCCTATTTAACCACTGCAGACCACCTCCTTTTGTTTTATCCCGTTACTTGGTAGGTGAGGGTTCTCCAGTATCCCTCTTGAATAATCACAGTAATGATGATGATACACACGACGCCACTGCAAATCCAAGACTGTGTGAATCCAAAATGGCGGTGCAACGACATCATGAAGAGAGCACTAAACATTTTAAGCACAAAGAAAAACCGAACAAAAGCAAAATTGACTTTGTGGGGTACAGAAATTTAATCAGTTCAATGCGGTTGAATGTAAACGTCATGTATTGCAAGGACCTATGACTCTTCACTGGCGAGTTTACTGCCAAATCAAAAGAGTCGCATACTTGGAATCCAAAACTTTTTCTTACAAGTCATGAAAAGTGAAAATAATGTTGTCAAGTCCATTCCATTGTAGGATTTATAGATAGAATGAGATTTTTTATATTATTTCACTACACATACAAGAAATGCACATGTCAATACCATTTTTGATTTGAACAGTTTCTGGAAGAACTAGTGCACTACTTGAAATATGTCAAGGTGCCACTATTTTTGGCATTGTGAAGGCATGCTGCCTGCCTGACCTGGTGCGTGTACCCCTCACTGATGAGCCTCTTAGGGGTGGTTTGGCTCTAGGCACGTATGTGACAGTGTGGAGTGTTTACAGGAGTTTCTTTGAGATTGTCCTGATGTCAGGGTGCCAACAGAGGACTGGCATTCTCTAGGGACTTTTGTAGACCCCATGATTTGTTGGAATCAAATGGGTTATTGCAACCATAGAAATGCCCATTACGGATTGGGCAATGTGTCATAAAAGTGTGGTAAAACATTCTGTCTTATGGCTATTTCTTTAAAATACTCATCCCCTCCTTTTCAGTAGGTTTCATATTAAGCTTGTTCTTATTACTGTGCCATTTTGGTGCCATATTTGCCCCTTATATTAGAACATTAGAACACTCTAGACGAGAGCAGGCCATTCAGCCCAACAAAGCTCGCCAGTCCTGTCCACTTACTTCTTCCAAAAAAACCAAATCGAGTTTTGAAAGTCCCTAACGTCTTTTCATGTGGTTTGTGGTCTCTTACATCCATCAGCCTCGTCTAAGTGCAGCAACTGTTGTAGGGTAATGGAGGCAGGACAGAGTTGCTCCTCAGGCCCCAAATGCTTTCTGTTTCACTGATATAGAGAACTGCAGTATGGCAGTCTGTCAAAGTGAGACCGTCATGGCTGCCCTTTCGGCTGGCACCTGTTAGGAGCTCCACTGTTTTATCTTCATTTCCATGCCGGTGCTGTCAAGACTTGCAGTCTATTTAAATTGAGAGTTGCAATGCCATCAGAAAATGAAGGAATGGCTAGCAGATCAATGTCTAGTAACCAGTCCCATTTTGACCACACTGTGTATTCATTCACTCTTCTCTGCTTGTGCCAGGTGTAACCCCCCTGTAAACTTCCCCTTTTGGTTTTCTTTCTATTTCCAGGTGCTCTTATTCTTTTTGACATCCTGTCCAATCAGAAGGATGTGTGCGGACGTGGCGGCCTCCTGCCGTCTCCCCCTCTCATTAATGGAGAAGTAAGGGCCGTTCACCCCCCTGCTGACCAGGTAAAGGTAAGATATGCCTAAACTAATGAGAACAAAAAGCAACATTCATTACTGCTCAGACAGTGACCTGTGGGCACACACATTTAGTTGAGTCGTGATGTGCCCACGCGTGACTCTGCCCACACACTTCTGCCTCAGAGCGAGGAAGTCAAAAGACCTGACCCTGCTGTGGCTGTTTGGCATGTGGCAAACTCTGATGCTGCATTGCAGTGGGACAGTTACATTGTCCTTTGTACAGAGTCCAATGAAATCCCTGCTTACATGTCCATCTAACATGCAACACATGTCAACACATGGTGCTTGGCACCATGACACACAAGAATGCTACTAAAAGTTCAAGATAGTGCAGAATCAAAAGGCTTACTGTTGTACAATTTAAAGCTCTCTGTATGTCCAACCGTTTTGTCAAAACCAGAGTGCCAGCCTGCCTCAAAGAAGCAATGCTAATTAGATGTACGAGTATTGGGGACTCGATGCCATCCATGAAAATGGCAGCTGTGGCGTCTGAACTCTG
Source organism: Polypterus bichir lapradei (assembly GCA_026402145.1). Lineage (NCBI taxonomy): Eukaryota > Metazoa > Chordata > Cladistia > Polypteriformes > Polypteridae > Polypterus > Polypterus bichir. Next base: position 17,184,761 of record JANRMT010062852.1, read on the forward strand.
CCTTTTCTTTTGATGCAACACAGCAATATCCCACATCGGGTACAATAGGACAGTGGAGTCTCAGGAAGTGCGAGCATAGTTAAAAAATGAGCATCAAGGATTACATCTTCTTATTACTATTATTACTACTAGGAGATGCCCTGATCAGGATGCCATCCTTTCTGCTTGTATCTTCACTGAGATGTTGGCTCCGGCTGCTAGGTTGTTGCTTGTCCATACATTTGACGGATGGTGTCTCGTGCAGAATCCAAGATTTCTTACTTGAGCACCACATGCTGGTCACACTGACTTGAACTCATTGTTACTGCTTCACAGATGCCCCTTTTCTCCTTATGCTCTCCCCCCTTGTTCTTACAGTTGCTTTCTCCTTTGGTCCTCAGGCTCACCCCAATAAAGCAGTGGAGGATGCAGCACCAGTTGATGAGCAGGTGTTGGAAGAAGCAAATGGCAAAGATGTTGTGGAGGAGCCAGTCAGTCTGGCATCTGCACTGGAAGGCCTTGGTCTGTCTGAATACCTGGGCACCTTTGAGCGGGAGCAGATTGACATGGAATCACTGGTGGGTTCTCATTGTGGGCTGGATGGAGTTTTTATTCTGGAGATGCCAAGTTCAGTCCCCTTTGCTCACAGTTTGAGTCATGTGCTGACATTCATGACTACAAGCAGTATGAGGTCACTCTGTGGAGTAATCCTGTCACGTCTATCGGATTGTATGGTTAAGTGTCTACCCAGTGACCCCTTTCTCTCTCTCTCTCTTTCTCTCATCATGTTTTTGCTATTTCTCTTTCATCAGCTTTTGTGCACAATGGACGATCTGAAAGAGATGGGAATTCCTCTGGGTCCCAGGAAGAAGCTCATCCAGTTAGTGAAAGACAGAGTAAGTGCCCAGGTAGGTACCCACTGCCAGCTCTGGCCATTTGTCAGCTTGCAATGCTTTATCTTTGGTAGTGAGCCCCGACACAAAGGAGGGTCACAGGAGCCAGATTTGGGGTAAACGGGGTAAAAGTCCTTCATTGCAAAAAACCTACAACTCCTTTTCCAAAAAGGTTGAGATACTGTATAAAAGTAGTGATTTGTCAATGCATTTTAAACATATTTAATAGAACACAGATCAAAGATAAGGTACATAATAATTTATCTCACAATATTAAAATGCAGTGGGGGGAAACAAGTATTTGAATCCCTTCTTAATTTGTAAATTTGCTTACTTAGAAAGAGATGAACAGTCTCAAATTTTTACGGTTGTTTCATTTTAATGGAGAGACAGAATATCAACCAAAAATCCAGAAAAAAACACAACACAAGTTATAAATTGATTTGCATGTCATGGAGTGAAATAAGGATTTGATTCCCTGCTACAACCCAGCCAGACTTCTGGCTCCCACAGATTGGCAGTTTGCCCATGTCCCACACAGATTACAATCAATCACAGATACTGCTGATCTCAGCTCATTATGTGTATAAAGCCCACCTGTCCGCAAAATCAGTTTCTTCCATTCCATCCTCTCCACCACTGTGGGCAACACCAAGGGGCTGTCAAAGGACATCAGAGAAAAGACTGGAGTGGGCTACAAAACCATCAGCAAGAAGCTTGGTGAGAAGGTGACAACTGTTGTTGCGATTATTCAGAAATGGAAGAAATAGAAAATGACCATCAACTGCCCTCAGTCTGGAGCTCCATGCAAGCTTTTGCCTCCTGGGGTGAGGATCACCATGAGAAAGGTGAGGGATCAGCCCAAAACTACACACTTGTTAATGATCTGAAGGTAGTTGGCACCACCACAGTCACCAAGAATACCATTGGTAACACATTACGCCATAATGGTGCCCGTAAGGTCCCTCTGCTCAAGAAGGCACATGTACAGGCCCGTCTCAAGTTTGCCAGTGAACCCCTGAATCATCATGTACTCGCATATACAGGGTGAATCAAAATTATGTTAATATTTGAATAGCAGAAACAATTTATTCACTAAACACACTTCATATATGCAAGATGATTCACAGGAATGTCTTAACCTCTTTGCCATCACGTTCAACACACAAACACCAACGAGCAACAGCACCATTTAAAGCCCAGGCTCACAATTCGCAGGGAACAGATGACACCAGAGTTCTGTCCATCAGGTCATTGATATCACTGAACTTTCCTGCTATCCACACATGCACTCCTTCACCATAACCCATAACCAGAAATCACAGGGTTTCAAATCAGGGGAGTGTGGAGGCCATGGCAGTGGTCCACCATGACCTGGAAAGGTGTGGTCTAGATAAAAAGAATCCATTAGTGTTAACATAATTTTGACTTACCCTGTATATACACACACATATATTTATACACTAAATAAATATATACAGGGTGGACCAAATCTAATTATGCAATTTTCATTACACTATAACTTATTAAGTTTATTACATAGATAATTCACAACTGAATGGAGAACAAGTGGGACATTACATGGAAAATCAGTGAATTATTTCAATGTAAGTCCATTTTCGTTTAAGATATTTCGAACAATTCTTTTGTCTTGCATTGTTTTCCTGCATTAAAAGTTGCATAATTAGATCTGGACCACCCTATATATGTGTGTATGTATATGTGTATATATATATATATATATTGTAAGAAGGACGCTATATAGCGCCCGACCCGACACAGATTCACACGGTGGCACTCATAAAATAAATAAACTGTTTATTTTTCTTCAGCTGGAGGGCACGTCTTCCCTGTAATCCTTCCAGCCATAGCACAGTCCCAAGCAGAGTACAGTAAACACCACAAGTCAACACATTTTTCTTCTCTCTTCCACCACCACTCCTCCCTGGCAACCTCATCCTCTTCCACCTGACTCTGGCCGCTTAGTGGTGGTCGCTCGCTCCCTTTTATTGGGTACCCGGAAATGCTCCAGGTGCTTGATTGGCGACATCAGGATGCACTTCCGGGTAAGGCGAAACCAGTGCCCAAAAGGGGCCAGCAGCTCCTGCTGCAGCATCCCCTGGCGGTGCCAGTGGAACCCCATAGAGCTGCACAGAACTCCAACCCCCATGAAGCCCTGGGGGAGTCCGAGGCACTGGGGGAGATACTGGGCTTCCCACTCTTGTCCCCCTGGCAGATGTGGTGAAGGGTCAACCCGGCCAGGCATGAACCCCGGCCGTCCTTCACTATATATATAGTGGTCCTGTCTTGAAGTGATGTCACCAGCCCAGCACACCAAACTGGCCATCACAGAGTTATAGAAGATTTGAAGGATGTCACTTCCCACATTACAGAAGTGCAGTCACCTAAGAAAGTCACCCATTTTTCTGTATTTCCTCTGTGTTCTAAAACCAGTCCAACCAGTCATTGATGTGGACCACCTCTACACTGACTCACTTAATAGTGACTGGACATCGAGGCTGTTTGGTGTGATGCAAGTCAATAAGCAGTTCTTTGGTTTTGCTGATGTTGAGTTGCAGACAATTCCCAGAGTTCTCCCCCTGACTCCTCTCCCTTGTCTCATCCCCCTTTATCAATACCCCCCAACTGACCTGAGAATTTCCACAAGTGACCTGACGTGCTATTGTTTTTCTAGTAAGAGGTGTACGGCGTGAAGAGAAAAGCAGACAGGCCTGTTCGTTGTGGGGGCTCCGGTGTTGATGACTTTAAACGGCTCATCTACCCTATTTATGTGTTCAAAAAGCTAAATTTCCACAGGAGACAAAGTTCGGTCTGTGTGGCTGTCTAATATTCTATCATGTAAGGCCTGTGCAATTAATTTTTTTATAAAAGTACTCTAATATTAATAGTTTGAGCTTTTTTTTTTTTTCATGGCACAGCTTATTCTTTCTGATGTTTACAGTACTTTATAAAATTTTAAGTAGATAAGTTTTCAGCTATTTTCACTTTAAATATTTAATTTTGCATACAGCAGTTTCCACACATTGAGCCAAAAAACAGACTTGCAGCAAAAACTCCAAAGAAAGTAAAATAAATCAGGCTGATAAACATAAGTATTTGTTTGACTTTTTCAGCCAGTGTTTTTCCTGTCAGGGTAGAAATTTCTGCAGCTTTAAGGCAGTTACGCAGTCAGCATAAGGCTGTAGGTGTGAGTGCTGTGAATTAAAGAAACAGGAGATATTTAGTAGCAGTTAGTTAATATGTCCTTAACTGAGGTGGCACAGTAGTACACACTGATTGGCACTGCCACTTTCCAGATTCAGTGTGTACAGTTCAACAACATTTATTTCTAGAGCACGTTTTCATACAAATGATGGAGCTCAACGTGCTTTACAAGATGAAGAAAGAAAAAAGAAAAATAAGATTAGGCAACACTACATAACAAAGAATAAAAGAAAGGTCCGATGGCCAGGAGAACAGAAAAAAAACCAATATGTGCAGGGGTTCTGAGGCCACGAGACCACCCAATGTCCACTGGGCAGACCCAGCACCTGACTGTCAATGTGGACTTTGAATCTTCTGTGATGCACTGGTACTCTGTTCAGGCCCTTTTCCTGCACTGTGCTCAGTGCCACCATGATCAGCTGGTTTGAGAATGACTAGGACTGTTGTTAGGTGGCCAGTGAACATATTGGCTTTGAGATTACCTTGAACCACTGCCAGGACTAAAGGACATTTCTTAAAGCCCATAAAAGTCTGTGAAGTCAAGTAGTGGTAGGACAGGTAATGTCCTCATTTTTATACTGAATTGTCCATTTCAGAGTTAAGCTGATGCCACACTATGTGACTTGTCAGATGTGCTGATCTCATGGCTGCACCCAACTGGATATTATAGCCTCTATATGTCTACTTTACTGACTGAGCGCTGATCTTGCAGCACAGATGTGCTCACCCCTTTTTCTGGCAGCCAATAGTGTGCTGCCGGATGGAGCAGCGCTGTTTGAAGGATTAGCAGCTGTCTCTGTCCTGTAATTGCTTTTTCCATTCTGTTATGATATGTGAAATATGAGACATCTGACAGGTGAGCTTCTCTTCTGTTTGTGAGGTTCAAAGCACGTGTTTCTTATTTCTCACTGCTACTTTCTCCAAATTGTACAGCAAAATGAGCATTCCTTGGTTCATTTGGTTGTCCACTCTCCTGCGCACACAGCCCACCCGTACGAATAACAAGAAAATCATACCTGTTTGGCTTTATTGTGGACTCGGTCGTTCGGCTTGTCACATTAGACAACAACAACATTTATTTATATAGCACATTTTCATGCAAATAATGTACTGTAGCTCAAAGTGCTTTACATGATAAAGAAAAGAGAAAAAAAGACAAAGTAAGAATTAAAATAAGACAACATTAATTAACATAGAATAAGAGTAAGGTCCGATGGCCAAGGAGGACAGAAAAAACAAAAAAAAAAACTCCAGACGGCTGGAGAGAAAAAATAAAATCTGCAGGGGGTCCAGACCACGAAACCGCCCAGTCCCCTCTGGGCATACTACCTGGCATAAATGAAACAATCCTCATTGTATTTAGGGTTCTCTTGGAAGGACTTGATGATGACGGTCATGTAGACTTCTGGCTTTTAATCCATCAATGTAGGAACATCACGGTGCTTTGATTAGGTGGTGGTGGCACAGGTTGCCAACACAGAAAACCGGGAAAGAAACAGAAGGGAGAGTAGGGGTGAGTACGGATTTTAGCGCCACCATGAATAGTTATGATAATTGAAAATACGGATAAGACGATTGGCTTCACAGGAGCACATCGCCACCTGTCCCCGACTGACTAAGAATTATGTAAATAAAAACTACGACAGAAAAACGCCAGAAAAGTCTTCTAATGTGACAGCCTTGGTAGAGCCGATTTCCTGGAAAGTTGCCATTGAGCACTGCTTATTCTTTCATGTGTGTCTCACTGAATTTTACTTTTCAGGTTTCATTATAAAGAAAGGCAAATGGCCTGAATTGTCACAACAAGTTGGCAGTGGGCAGTTGGTCAAATGAAAAGGAGCAAATCTGATTAAGTCAATTTTCTGAATGTTTGTATTGAGTTTATTGCAAGAATATACTTCAGGCTGTTTTTAACCTTCGCTTTAAGAAGTTTTAGTCGAGTTTCTTTTAAAGCACATTTTAAACGAAGGGCAGCGTGTGCTCCGTCCTGGGCTCCTGCTGCCACTTTGCAGCACTCCACTGGACTGCCAGTCACCAAACTCCATAGCCAAGACATCTATAGGGTGGTCCAGATCTAATTATGCAATATTCATTATGCTATAGAGAATTCACAGCACCTGCCCTGCACATTGATATTTCACTGAAAATTATTTTTGTTGCTGATAGATGGCAGCACCTGCCCTGCATTCCAAAATGGCAGGGAGACGGTTGTCAGTTGAATGGTTGGATAATTAGATCTGGACCTCCCTGTATAAGTGGCGAGTGGCATTCTATGTATGTAAGCTTACCGAAATGTGCACAACTGAAACAAATAACATTTCTAAGTAACAAATAAGATACATTTTTAAAATAGGGATTAAAAAAGGATATTGATTATTCTTGCAATAAGCAAGATAAATTGTTTTAAAACACTAAAAATATGAATTTGGGCAAAATACCCACAATCCCGTGCCCTCATGTAACCTTATTTAAAATGTTCATCACCTTGTCCAATCAGGCCACTGTACTCTAGTGTGTTTCTTTTTTGAATGTTTTAATTGACATTTAACTCTTGGTCAGTTCATATGACTAGATGTTAAGACTTGTACTAGCGACTTGAATGAACAAATTACACTTTGTAAAAATAACAGTGTGGACACACGAGTAACACGTACATCAGGACAGGGCAATAAGCAGAAAAGGCTCAGTAATCATGAAAGAGCTTTAAAACTGTCATTGTCTTCCACTGCAGTTAATTCCTACATATGCATGAATATAGATAGATAGATAGACAGGTACTTTATTAATCCCAAGGGGAAATTCAAATAGAAGAATATGTACGTTTTAGACAAAACACTGTAATTTTCTAATTAAAATATGAAGCGGTATAAAAATGATCAGGTATTTCACCGCAGTAAGTTATAACAACCAGTAGCTGTCGCATCCCTACTTGCGCCCGTTGATTGCCTGGATAGGCTCCAGCTGCCCCGTGACCCTGTCCTGGATAAGTGGGTTAGTTTGATGAATGGACGATTAGAAACAGGTGTGTGACGCAAGTAATGAAATTCTGTTTATGGCGGTAACTGTAATTTGTTTACAAGAGTTTGAACATTTACGCGTCACAAAGGTTTTTTTACTAAGAAATGCATTTATTAGTGATGAGTGAAACGGCAGAGTTTCATTTCATGAAAATTGTCCCTTAACTTGTTTTGCAGATGTGAAACATGAAAATTGCTAAAATGACATTTATTGTTTTGTTTTGGTCGGAAGCAGAAATGTTGCTCCTTAGGAGTTACTGTGCACCCAAAAGCCCTTTCTCCAATGCTGCTGCCACCACTCCGATCTTCTGCAGCTCCTTCCATAGCTCCCCATGCTCTCATCTGCCTCATCTGCACATTCACACCGCCAGTTCCATTTAAATCTGTCCATTTTGGCTCAGTGGTAACACCATCTGTACTCACTTTCCCCACCACATAATCCAATCCAAGCCAGGATCCTCTCAGAGAAGCGCCCCGGGGTTGCTTCAAGGTAAGCCCTCTTTACCCTCAACCTGCACCAGAATACATTTTAGTGTGCTTTTGCAGGGCTAATGCTGCGAATTTCAATGGTGGTTCACAATTTTATTTTGAAGCAAAACTTGAAAGTTTCTGTGCAAATCATTTCACTTCTCACTTAGTGTGACCATACCTACAACTTTAAACAGGACAGGTGACATACATTGTGCCTTTTATAGTGCCTTTCACTGGGGGCATCATGAAAGTGGGGGAAAGACAATCATTTCCAAAGGCCTAAGTTCCCAGCCAGCCATTTGGCTTCTTGATGTGTGGCATTCCGGCAGCAGCTCTTTTATTGCACGCTGAAAGTTGCCCTTCATCAAAGATGGCACTTAAAGCAGAAGGCCATGCTGTGTTGCCACATCTTGTACTTTTGTCTCAGCTCACATACTGATATGGTCAGGACCTTGGCAGGCTGGACTGATGCATGAGTGAGACCTGCAGTCTGAGAAGAGGGCATAGACAAGGTGGGCATACACTTGCACTTACTCTGACACTGACTGGAACTGCCATGCTGCTTGGTATTTGACTCTCTTCCATTTCTCTCAGCAGCAACAGCAGAAAGTGGCAGCTGAAAAGAGGGCAGAAATGGAGGCTAACAAGGCCAAAGCAGAGGCTGCCACCAGCAGAAGCCTAACAGAGCAGGAACCCAAGAAGTCGGCATCCATGGGGGGTTCCATTTCTTCCAGAAATGTGGACTATGACCACTTTGAGGTTGGCACAGGCCAGGTAAGTGTGGAGGTGTGGCACTGCTATGATGTTCCTTCAGGACTTTCTTATTTTCCTGTCTCACTTACTGTTTTTCACCTTCTCTTGACAGGTGTCCGTCTTCTACCATTCTCTGGACTTTGAGCCTATTAACTTCTTTGCCTTGGGCTCTCCAGTTGCCATGTTCTTGACCGTTCGTGGCGTGGAGAAGATTGATGAAACTTACTGTCTCCCCTCTTGCCAAGGCTTCTTCAATATTTACCATCCTGTGAGTGACTGGAGTAGCGCCGGGGTGCCTTGAACCCAGAAATGGGTTTTGGGTGGTTTGCTTAGGCTTCCACGTGCGGGTTTGGGATGGGTGTTGGGTGGAAGTGTGAAGTCTGTCTCTTGGCATCACGTTTGTTGTCCTAACCTGCTATTGGACATGGAGACTGGCTTCTCATTTAGAACAGACTTGGCGCTCAGTTTCTGATGAGCTCTGGCAGACCCTTATTTCTGTTTATTGCCATTTTGCAACGTTTTGAGCCAAAATATTTCGATTGTGGCCCATCCAAATTGTGGGGACGTGGCTTCCACTGCCGTCAAGAAATACAAGTGCAGTTCAGTGGTAAATTGGGCAGCCTGGTGCAAGGCTGGCAGTGCCAAGTTTTCTTGAGTTGTGCTGGTCTGTGCACTTCCAGTGAGAGCAAACTGAGTGCCATAAACCAATTAAAGGGCCAGGAGATGAAATGAAACAGAACAAATCACCAGGATCTGATTATATTTATCTTTGAGTTCTTCAGGAGGCTAGCGAGTACAGATTTACATCCTTGACACATTTTTAGGAAGTCACTGCACACCGGGAAATTCTCAAGGACTGGAAAATAGCAAATATCATCGCATTATATAAAAAGGGTGACTGGGCATATCCAAGCAACTATAGGCCAGTAAGCTTAACAAGAAATCAAAGGAAAATTAATAGAAGGAATTATTAAGGATAAGATTGAGCAACACCTGGCAAGAACAGGAGTTATTAGGAACAGTCCGCGTGGGTCAGAAGAGGGAGGTTGTGTTTTACTAACAGGTTGGAATTCTATGAGGAGGAAACAGAAGGATATGACCAGAGTGGATCAGATGAGATTATTGATCTTGATCTTCAGTAACCCACTGGAATTGTGGTACAGTCAGAAAAAAGTGAAATACTTGGAGGTCTTTAAACACTGGTGGAAAAAAATGACTTTTTCCCTGAATAGAGTAGAAGTCTTAAATGATATGCCAAATTTATAGTTTGCTAGTGTAAAATCTGTGGCTGAGGGCTGAGTTTTTAAGAATTCAACCAAAATGTATGGAACCTTTATAAGTGATTTACATAAGTAACAAACTGGTTAAGTTTGCAGATGATACCGAGATAGGTGGATTAGCAGATAATCTGAAATCCGTTGTATCATCACAGAAGGACTTGGACAGCAGACAGGCTTGGGCAGATTTGTGGACAATGAAATTTAATGTCAGTAAATGTAATGAATTTCATATAGGAAGTCAAAATGTTAGGTCTGAATACACAATGGGGGTCTGAAAATCGAGAGTCCACCTTATGAGAAGGACTTAGGAGTCATAGTGGACTGTAAGCTATCGACTGGCAGACAGTGTTGAGAAGCCATTAAGAAGGCTAACAGACTGTCAGGTTATATAGCGCCTTGATGTGTGCAGTACAAGTCACAGGAGGTTCTGCTCAACCTTTATAACACACTGGTGAGGCCTCATCTGGAGTCCTGGGGTCACTTTGGGTCTCCAGACTATAAAAAGGACATAACAGCACAAGAAAAGGTCCAGAGAAGAGCGACTAGGCTGATTCAGGGCTAGAGGGGATGAGTTATGAGGAAAGATTAAAAGAGCTGAGCCTTTACAGTTTAAGAAAAAGAAGATTAAGAGGTGACATGACTGAAGTGTTTAAAATGATGAAGAGAATTAGTCCAATGGATCAAGATGGTGACGTTAAAATGAAATCATCAAGAACACAGGGACTGTGACGATGCAGGTTCGTTCCGTCGTTCCGTCGCCTTCGGTAATGTTACTGATGAGCTTAGCAGTGAGGCAACAACATAGCAAGGGGATGGTGCAAAAGTGTAAAGTGCTTTTATTAAAAACAATCAACAAAACAAGGTGTTCAAATTAAAGTGCAGTGTCCAAAGTTCCAATAAACAAAATAATCCATAAAATCAATTGTGAAACGTGGAGATTAAAATCCATTAGAAAAAACAATCTTTTAAAACAACAAGGTTAAAACAATGCAGGAAGCAATCCTTTAAAATACAATTCAAACCCGGTGTCTTCTACCTGTGGTTCCCCTAATTCTCCCGTCTGGACTTCTCAATAGGGGAGTCGCCCTACATGCAGCTGACCGATCCCTGGCTCCGGTAGGCTCCTCCGAACAGCGACTTGAGATTCCCCAATGACCAGGGCTCTCATGCTGGGGAAACCACATTCCAAGTCCCGACTCCCGCTGCCTTACACAGAGAGTCATCCACCCTTCATCACGGATCACTCCCGCTCCATGATCACTCAGCGGGAGCGACCACTACTACTTCTCCCCAGGTGTCGGCCCAACACCCAGGCTCACTGATTAGCTGCATACGAGCCTGCGCTCGCTCGCTCGCACCGGCTTTCTCTTTCTCTCTCTCTCTCCCCACTACTTCCTGCTTTCTTCTGCAGCCTCCGTTCGTTTCTCCTTTTTCCTTTAGCCGACTCGCGCTCCTATATATCAAGAGGGCATGGCAGCTGTGGCAAATCAGCGGTCCCAGAAACAATCACGGATGTGGACAGTTTCTCACCTGTGCATTTAGGTGAGAAACGCTCACACCACGAATTGCCCCGAGAACCGCTTCAGACACACAACCACCACGCCCCCTCACCAAGCCGCGAGCGCGGTGATTATTTATTTTAAAAGCGGCCCTTTGACAGGAGCTGGGGACCCGCTATACCTCAGGGACACAGAAGTTTTTCTTCACACAGAGAACCACAGGCACGTGAAATAAGTGACTAAGTAGTGTGGTAGACAGTAGCAGTTTAGGGGCTTTCACAAGTTGACTTGATGTTATTTTGTAGGAACTAATCGGGTAGGACTGACGAACTTTGTTGGGCTGAATGGCCTGTTCTCATCCAGATTGTTTTAATTGAAAGCTCAATACATTTCTGAGGTCTAAAAATGAAAAGACTATAGTAATGTTGTTAAAATCAAAATGCCAAACTAAACATGCAATTACTAAGTTTTTGTTATCCAAAAGCATTCTTTAAGTCTTTCAGTTGAATTTGCACTTTCATATACACCATTGAGCATGTGGCACTGGTATCTAAAGTGTCATGCCAGTGACATCACACACACGACTTCTGGAAGCCAAGCCCTCAGCAAATACCCAATGCTTCATGGTGGCACAGTAAAACAAAAAAAACATGACAATAAAAATGAACAACTTAAGTAGTGCTGGGCGGTATGACCAAAATTCGATATCGCGGTATTTTTCAAAATTATACCGGTTTCACGATATTCGACGGTATTTTTTCCCCATGCATGTTAACCACATTTCCACTGCAATTACTGGCTAAGAATAACCTACTCCACTGTCATGAGAATTGTACATTGTGCAAAAAAACATTTTAATGTGCACACAAGTATTAATCCAGGTTTGCATGTCTCCATAAAGTGATAGTTTTCAAGGGGTTGGCACTAATGAAGAGAAGGAATCACATTGCATGACAGTTGCAGTCAAAATATAGAACCTTTTTATTGAACATAGTTTGTATACAACTTAAACTAAAATTTTGACAACATATTTTAAACCATCCAAAGAGGCATTGAGACTTAGTAAAATATTAGTATTGCACTGAACACGTCTTAGAAAAGGAATAAATAGTCAATATTTTTTGTGAACCAACTACACTTTTTGTTGATGTTCTCAATCTCTGTCCACTGACACGTTAAAGTGACTTTTTAAACAACTTTACCATCATTAAAGTGCAAAATATTTAAACTAATAAATAATAACAATAAAATAAATAATAGTGCAACTTCCAGTAGTAATACTATTACATCAGTACATTGCACAGTATTCACCAAATAAAAATAAAATAAAATAAAGCAAGTGCAACTTGGTGATGACATCTTTACCAACTGAACCGTCATTAAGGCAAACTGCATTAATATGGACTTTGCTTCAAGCTAAGCTATATACATAAATAATACAACTGCAACATGCATTTATAATGCTATTTGTGGTATAGCCCTACTGAATCGTATTAGGACCACAGTGAAGAAAAAATCAACTATATGTCGAGATTAAAGTCAACATTTCCACTTTATTCTCGTAGTTTATTTTGTCATTAAAGTAGAATGTCGTAAACTAAACTTCATCCTAAAATCAATGTTTAATTCACTAGATTTTCTCATACCCCATCATAAGTTAATGTAGCACATTAAATGCTTTGTGTTAAGTGTTCCCTGACCGTGGTGTTAATTGCTATGCGCTTCTTAAACTGACTTCCTCTGCACGAAGAGGAGGCGCAGGCAGCGATCGCCGCACAGAATCCATTCACGTCGTGATATTCCTGCTCTCTCAACATGTAGAATGCTAAGATAAATACTTGATATCATTTTCATGATGAAATGCATTAAAGCAGGTATTAAACATGCACGGTGGTGCTGCTCCCTCGCAGTAAGGGGTCCCCAGGTGTATGTTCAGTGTAGAGAACTTTATGGCAGATGTGATGAGGCTCCAAAAAACTGGATGTATGAAAGGGTACCGCACAGGTTTAACTGAAATATCGAGTAAATGTTGGGTTTGTGATCTGGTGGTCAGAGACACGAACACAGAATTCAGTGGATGTTCTTCTGAGCGGGCTTTCTTTATTGCATGCACGCTGTCTCTGTTTGACGTACCAAAACCCGCAGCTCCTATCTTTCCTTTTTCTTTCTCCACATAACCAATCACCTCACGATAAACGTCTTTGAGAAATTAAAACTAGTTATAAACTTAGCCCACCGAGTGTTCAGAACTTAAAAAAAAAAATCTTCGCTATACATGTTTAATTATGCCATCCATTCAGGGTTGTGCCCATCCCAGCAAGCATTGTGTGCGAGGCAGGAGCAAATCCTGAACGTGGCGCCAGTACATCACAGGGTGAATACGAGCAATACATACACTAGCAAGGTCAATAATACATAACAAAACACGCCATCCTACATGACTTTGAAAGGAAACTGAAGCACGCCAAGTAAAACCACCAGAAAAACATGCAAATTCAAGGCAGGGAACATCCGGGACCCCCTTGCTGCGAGGCAGCAGTGCAACCTCCACGCCACCGTACCCCGATATGATTAATACATGCTTTAATGCATTTCATCATGAAAATGATATCAAGTATTTATCTTAGCATTCAAAATGTTCAGGGAGCAGGAATATCATGAAATGAATGTATTCTGTGTGCTGTCTGCACCTCCTGTTAGTGCAACAGGAAGTCAGTTTAAGAAGCGCGTAGCGATTAACATGGCTTGGGGAACACTTAACACAAAGCATTTAATGTACTTCATTAGAAAATGTAGTAAATTAAATAATATTCATTTTAAGATGAAGTTTAGTTTATGATGTTCTACTTTAATGACAAATTACGAGAATAAAGTCAGCGTGTCGACTTTAATCTCGACATAAATGGCGAGAATAAAGTAGAAATGTCGAGAATAAAGTCAACATGTCGTCACACTATCACACAGTACCCAGGTACATTAGACAGTGTTGAAAATAAAACAAGTACAACTTGGCTTGCAGCATTATCCAGTAGTATAGAAACAGTGTTCACACATTTGAACATAATAGTCCACATCCGACCTTTTAAAACCAAAGTATCTCCAGACAACAGACGTGACTCCTTTTTTTTCAGCAAAAGTTCTTCTGTGTCATCACATTCAACTTTATCGTCTGCTACAGCTTCAGTTTCAGAATGTCCTCTGTCCATTTTCACCGTTTAATACCTCCACTAACGCATGTACTCCGTTGTATGCGTGTTCAGCGGTCCCCCACTGCGCCACGTTCCAAACATTGCTTAGGCTATTTAAACCGGTGTTGCGGTATAAGAAAAATCCATATCATAACAAAAATAAAAACTTTTTTTGGTATGAACCGGTATACCGCTCAGCACTAAACTTAATTACAGTGAGAATAAACTGTGAAAGTAATTATACACTGATAATACCTAGTGTGCTAAATACAGAGAGAATACATTTTGAAAGTAATTATACACAACAACACCATTTATTTCTGTCGCACATTTTCATACAAATGATGAGCTCAAGGTGCTTTACATGATGAAGAAAGAGAAAAAAGACAAAATACATAATTAAAATCAGGGAACACTAATTAACATAGAATAAAAGTCAGGTCTGATGGCCAGGGAGGACAAGAAAAAAAACCAAAAAAAACTCCAGACGGCTGGAGAAAAAAAAATAAAATCTGCAGGGGTTCCGAGGCCACGCGACCACCCAGCCCCCTCTCGGCATTCTACCTAACATAAATGACCTCAGTCATTCTCAGAGAATACTTGATGTGCAGAACCTTCATAATTATTAAAATTTGCAGAAACAAAAATGTATTTGAAGCAGTTAAACAAAGTATTTATGTCTACAGTGTAACTCTTTAATCCTGTAATTGCAGAAGTGCTTGTTTATTTGTTTTATTTGCCATCTTTGCCACGTATGAACACCTAGGTGAGGTCCCCTTATGTTCTGTAGATACTAAGTGCCCGGTAGGAAGAGCGAATCATCTGTCTGATGTCAAACGGTTTACATACCCTGATTGAATGGAGAAAAGAATGAAAAGGGCAGAGATTGTGTCAGAACTTGCTGTACCCATAAAACCATCTCACTGGCACCGGCTCCATCAGGCAGCCCATCCCAGTCTTGTGGTTTCATTGATGTGTGGGATTCTGGCAGCTGCTCTTTATTAGCAAGGTGAAACTTGTCCTTTGTAAAAGATGTAATATGAAATGGATGCTTCATAAAAGGTGCAATATATAAGCCATGCTGATGTGCTCAGCACCTTGGCAGGCTGCAGTTGCCGTGGGCCAATACATGAGTGAAAACTGCGGCCCGAGAAGGAGAGGGCACAGACAGGGCGTGCACTTACACTTACTCTGACCCTGACTTGAACTGCCATGCTGCTGTCAGATAAAGGGCCCTGCACACCGCACTTTACTAATGTGAGACTTGAATGTCATGAGCAGTCCTCAAATTTGACATACCCTGTGATTTCTAATCGTTTAATCTCATGTCTGTCAGGTGAGGAGTTCAGCATCTGCAGCGCTGAAGTTTGACCTCATCTCTGACTAGAAGACTTGTAATGTGACATCGGCTTTAGGTGAACAGGACTGGTGAGCTTTGTTGCCATGTTCATGTTAATTTGTTTCAGCACTTTGCCATCAGCAAAACTCTCGGGTTGCACGTTGCTAATTTTAGTTGGTGTCCGGTCCATCAGCCTAAACCCTCGTATTCTCAGCTCACCCTTGAGGTGTTGTCATGCAGTGGTCACCAGCTGATTCATAGCAGTCTAGCCAGGTAAGCCCCATCAGCTCCAACGTTATCTGCCCTTTTTTTGAGGAGCTCGCTGACCACGTGGCTTCTGCTTATGTACATACTAATGCCTCAGAAACACACAGCAATGGCCAGTTGAGGAGACCTAAGGGTAGACCTAATTCTTGATGCTGTGTGTTTATTCTGGAAGAACATGACAGCCCTTTGGCATTATGCTTACATAGCGCTTGTCTTTTTGCTTGAATCATCTTAGGTTTTCTATCGGCCTGACACGATAAATAAGGCAGGAGGATAACACTGTATGGCAGTCCATGTACCATATTACAGAGTCTCAGTGTCTGCTTTCACCTTGTGCATGCCAGACTTGCCAGGAAAGCCCAGTGGGAGATCCGTGAACAAGTGCTGAGGCGATGTTCACCTCAAGGTGACACATAAATTGTTGAAAATCGCTCAGGCAGCACCAGACGTGTCCCCATTTAGGCACCTTTGCACGCAGCCTCAGAATGATAAATGTTCAGTAAAGACAGGAAGACTGCTATTAAGAGTATGCAAAGGCCATTTTATCATTGTAGACCCATGGGTGCCATTTGATTACCTTAACTGCCCTTCTGAGTTTAAATGAATTGGCAGCAGGCCTTAGTGGGCCCCGTGATTCTTGTGGTGCTATAGGAAGTAAGTGAGTTGGGCCTGTGCGACCTGCTTTTAAGGTGCTGCCAGCAGAGGGGACCCTTTTGCTTTTGTACATCGATATATATATGTATGTGTGTATATTTTTGTATATCTCTATATATATTATATATATATATATATATATATATATATATATATATATTATATATGGCTTCGATAGCCGCTACTCTGACTTTCTCATACCAATCCCATTTTGAAATTAAACCTACAGTCCATCTTCCAGACTCTTCCTATGTCTTTTCTGCACCGATTATCCTGGGAGAACCATTGTTGGTGACAAAGGAAACTCGAGATGCCATGTGTGCAGAAATACCTGATCCCCTTAAGTCAATTGGAAGCACTAACTTGGAGTACACCTCTCCACTAGTCACTAATTGGCCTGTGATGCCTATCTTGAGGAATTTTTGCCCACTGCTCCTGGCAGTCTTGCCAGCTGGGTGAGATTTCAGACGTGTCTGGCATGAACTGCCCACTTCAGGTCCTGGCGTGGCATTTCAATGAGATTTCTTTCAGGACTTTGACTTGACCAGTCTCAAACATAACTCCTCTTCTCCCTAATCCATCTTTTGTTAGATTATCTTGACTTCTTTTAACGGGTCGTTGTGTTGTTGGAAGACATTCGTTCGGCCCAGCTTTTAGCTTCATGACTCCTGGCATGATGTTTTGTTCAGAATTTCTGATTCCTTTAATGGTACGTAGGAGGAAAAGCACCCTCAGATTTTGACAGCCCCTGCTCCATGCTTGACTGTTGGGATGAGGCGGTACTTGTGGTAGGCAATGTTGAGATTTCTCACAAAAACCAGAGAATGGACTTCCAGAAACTGACAGGCCTGTCCAGATGCTGCCTGTGAAGCTTAAAACAAGAAATGCCATTTTGATTCAGTGGTCTTCTTTTGTTGTAGGCTGCATAGTTACCTGAGATACAGCAAGCTGTCTGCAATTCTCTAGAAGATACTTTTGTTATTTATTTTTTTGGTGTGTCGTGACGATATTTTGGAAGGCTGTCCGTTTGGAGGCTGGATTGTTCCTCTTTTATAAGTTACTGGTCTCACAGTGGACTGTTGGAGCTGATTTTATAGCCTTCTCCAGACTGACCCTCTTCCTGAAGTCCTGTCAAGTCTTCTTTTTTCTTGGCAGGACTGACCAGCTCTTAGGAGCCTTTCCTTTGATTGGTTGATTTAGTCCCCAGTGATTGCTCACCTGACCTGACTCTGCCTACCTACTTGTGTTAACCCATGTACCGTAACTTGGCATGCGCCTGATTTTGTAGCTGCTCTTATTCCTTTCTGATTCTGTTTTTCTACTTCATGGATGAGATCCTCCAAACCACACCTGATAAGTCAGTTGAGGAAGGCCGCTTCTGATTAAGTAATGAGTTTGTTGTTCAAGGTAGAGAATCCACGATTGCACAAGGGGCTCACAGACTTTCAAGCAGTACTAAAATTCCTGCTCATTCTCTTAATTTATAAAGTGTATGAAGTTATGATAAATCTGTTCCGAGATGTTTCAGGTGTGGAAATTTTGAAGCATTGTAGTAGCAATTTCATGGTAAAATTAACAGAACGTGTAATCACACAAGGGGTCCACACACCAAGTATGAGGACTGCTGTGATAAGTGAAGCCATGCCCTTCCTTCTCATGGCCTGTTTAACTGGGGGTTAACTAAGGGTTATTAATTTGGTGTTAGTGTGATGTACAGTAGTTGTGTATCCCAAGTCAGCACACTTAGCCTCATATAAAGACGCACTAAATGGCCAAAAATATGTAGACCCCCTTCTGATAATTCCAGCCAGGCCCATTGGTGCAGAAATTCTTGCAGTCTGTTCTGCAGTCCTCATAGATGAACACCGGGAGTAGAAGGGGGCGTACTGAGGAAGCCCAGTGACATTCGGCATGGCACTGTCCTAGGATGGCAGCTTTCCAGCAAGTCAGTTTATCAGATTTCTCCCCTGCTGGCCTGGTCAGCTGTTGTGAAGTGGAGCAACAAGAGTTTAGCTGTGAAATGGTGGGCCACACAAGCTTACAGAACGGGACTGGCAAGTGCATAGTGTGTAAAAGTCATTTGGAGCACTCGTTACTGAGTTCCAAAGTGCCTCCAGAAGCATCAACAGCTCCAGAACTGTGCGTTGGGGGCTTCATGAAGTTAGTTTCTATAGCCAGACGGCCGCACACAAGCCTAGGATCACAGTGTACGATGGTGAGGGTTGCTTGGAATGGCGTGAAGGACAACGCCACTGAACTGTGGGGCAGTAGAAATGTCTTCTCTCACATCACCATCTGGTAGTCTTGTGGACAAACCTGGGACTGGTGGATGCCAGGAGTATACCATCTGTCCAAATCCATACTGCCAACTGTAAAGTGCAGTGAAGGAGGACTAACAGTCTGGGGAGGTTTGTCATGGTTTGGACTGGGAACCTTAAATCAATGAAAGGAAATGTTAACAGTATAACATGCAAGGACAGTGTGAAGAAGGCCCTTTGCTGTTTCAGTATGACAAATGGAGGTCCATACAGAAATGATGTGGCCTGCAGAGAGACCTGAGCTCAACTCCATTGGACACCTTTGGGATGAATTGAAACACCAAACCGCACTAATGCTCTTCTGGCTGAATGGGAGGGAATCCCTGCATCCAGGACCCAAAATCTAGGGGAAGAAGAGCGGAGGCTGTTGGTGAGCCAACTCCATGTTACTACCCATAAGTCTGGAGTAAGATGTGGGTGTGATGTTCTTGTGTCCACAGACTTTTGGCCATGTAGTATAAGAGAAATGTTGTGACGTGGGCCAAGAGCAGTGCAGCCCGTGCCATGCATTGTTGTGTTCTGTGTAACTAAGTGTTCATGGTTGCCGATGTTGAAGGTTTACTAATTTACCGCTGGTGTGTTACTGTTGTAAATCTGAATAAGCTCCATGGCAGAGCACTATAGAGAGATCATTTTGAGCTGACCTTGTGCTCCCGTTTCTGATGTGTTGCAGTTGGATCCCGTGGCATACCGCATGGAGCCCATGATCATTCCCGAACTGGACCTCAAGCCTGTGCTGATTCCACACCACAAAGGCAGGAAGAGACTTCACCTTGGTAAGCATGAATAGAAACACTGTACTCCTGCTGGGGTCATGGCTGCTCAGACTGCAGGCCTTGCTGGACTCCGTCAGTACCATTTGGTTTCTTGTTTGCAGAGCTCAAAGACAGCCTGTCCCGAATGGGCTCCGACCTCAAGCAAGGCTTCATCAGTTCCCTCAAATCAGCCTGGCAGACCCTTAACGAATTTGCACGAGCACACACCTCTTCCACCCAACTCCAAGAGGAGCTCGAGAAAGTCGCCAATCAAATCAAGGAGGAGGAAGAAAAGCAGGATCGGGAAGGTGAGCTTGTTGTGGAGACCAGGAGAACAAGCATGTCTCAGTCAGCAAAAGGGCAATCTGGGGATGTGTGGGCTACCTTGTCAATAGCCAGGCAGAGGAGCGGGCCATCCTGCCCTATGAGTAATTTAATGCCTTCTGCCTCATAGACTTGAATAGGTGAGACTCTGATTGGAGGCTCACTGGGCCAGCCGGCCCTCCTCAGTGCCATGGCATGGATGGCACCTGTCAGGGAACTCAGTTTTTTCCATTGATTTGAACCCTCCAGATAGCGATGAGAGGCTTGCAGGGTAGCCTCCCGACCTTACCTTCACTGTACTACACAGGGTCATAGGTAGGCCCTGTCAGTCTGTTAACCACTTTCACACACCACCCATGCCCTTCCAGAAAGCATTACCTTGTCTCAGAGAGAACATCACCCACTGAAGAAGCACCAGGCACCTTGGAGTGTTTTAATCAATTTGCTCCGTCCTTCCCATGGTCAGTGAAACCTGTTCCCAACTCCTTATGGCTTCCAGTGGATGAAGAGAAGGTGGCTGCCAAGTCCACTGCCTAGAACACTCTACACTCTGACTGATTTGTAATATCCTTTTATGTTCTGAGATTGGCACCTTTTTTGAACTTCATCATTCATACAGATATGCTGCCCACATGTTCTAGATGCCAGTTTGGCTTGTAGTTCATTACGCACCGCTGTTCTCTGGGGTATGATGCCTTTGGAAGCTGTGTATTTATCAAGACTTTATGTATTATAATCTTCTTCTTCTTCTAGATCAGAAAATGATAGAAAGCATTGATTCTCCTAAGGACGAGGACATGTCTACCAAGATTGGGATGCTAAATGGTGGCAATCGGATCGATTATGTCTTGCAGGAGAAGCCAATTGAAAGTTTCAACGAGTACCTGTTTGCCCTGCAGAGCCACCTGTGCTATTGGTAAGTGACCAGCCTCTGTGCCCTGTTGGTGGTGGTCAGTGTTTCATAAGACAGTAGAAAGTCACATATGCTCACCATGATTCCCATTCCGGTTCATATTGCTGATCACAGGGTCCATTCAAGCCATGACACCATTGGCCGACTTAAAAATGAAAGATTCCAGAGGAAGTGTGTTGTTGGAAATGCTTACTCATTTAATAATGTTTACAGTTCCTTAAAAAAGTATTCAGCATTCAGAATTGCTTTTTCCATTTCATTGCCCAAATTCTAAACTCGCAATATTTTTTTTTTCTTCAAATCAGTGTACATCATACCAAATCAAAAGAAACTATTTCAATTCTTTTTTTTTTTTTTTTTTTTTTTTTTTTTTTTTTTAAGAAATTTGATAAACTGTGAGATTTCAAAGGTCTTTCTCCACTTTGCCATTCTCGGGCCCCCTCTGCTTAGTGCCATAGACCACCAGGCCGATTCACCCACTGTTGTCTCCACCTGCTGGCTTTCCTGTTCTCCATTCATTGATAAATCCCCCTCTCCAAATGTCACTGAGGTCCAACATCGTAAAGTGAGCACTAAAATAGCATTCTGAAGTCAGAGAGCAAACACCTGGGGAAAAGTACAAGACCACCTTAAAGGCACTCAGTGGACCTCAGAGTTCAGTGTAGAGCATCACACAGAAGTGGAAAAAATAGGAAACTTCAGCCGTTACTGCTTAAGAATGAGCCCTGTCAGAGAGGCCACTGTGACACAAGTCATCACTCAGTCAGTGACTGCGATCAGAGGGGATGTTCACAGTTCACGGCACAGAAAGGACCTTCACAGAAGGCGGGCAAGGGGTAAAAATCAAGGGTACTTAACCTGTAAAGAATTAACAAAATGTCCCTTGGAAGACCCTTCAAAGATGTGACAGAAAGTCTTCAACACTCTGTAGTGTGTGTGGCACAAGTCTTTCACTGGCAGGTGAACTTGTCACTGTATCCAGCAGGGGGCGTTAGCTCCCTTGTTGGAATGAGTTCTTTGGGGTTTTTTTTTCTTATTTCCGTCTTTTAGCAGGGCATTTATTGTCCACTCGTCCTCATGGGACATGGTATTTCCAATGCACTGTCAAGAGGTAGTTGTCTATTTCCTGTTTAAGTTGCCCACATTTTACAGTCGTAACGCGATTAGCAGAAGCCACCCCAATTCACTGGCAGCTATCTGTTCTTTCTTGCCCCTGCACTGTAGCCCATGTTCCAAGACCGCCTCTTGCATTTTCATTGGGATTAATATTCCCTTCCAGTTTGGGCCAGGCATTTGGAGCAGTATAACTCAGCCATGGGAGTCCATGACTGTGCGCGCGACCGTCCCAGTAACTTTAGTACTTGACCGAGACCCTCCATGCCGTCATTATCAGAAGCGTATTTTATATATATGATACATTTTAAATATGATGTGGTTAGTAGTTTAGCCACAATCCCACTCTTGTTGCCATTTGTATCCAGCAGGGGGTGTTAGCTCCCTTGTTCGAATGAGTTCTTTTTTTAATTGCGGCGTGTTACATAACCTGAATCTATATAGATATAATATAAAAACGTGATACACGTAGTGATACGGCGGTAAGAAATTACATAGGAGAAATAACTTTGCTTTCTTTAATGACGGCTTACGCTGTATAACAGATGAAGGAAGCCATGACAAGAACCCAGTTCGGGAGTGAGGGCCCGATGTGTAGAGTCTGCCATTTTCGTCAAAGTGCTGGAAGGATTTTGAGGATCGGATAACGTTATCTCCCATCCATCCATCGGCTTCAAAGGTGTGCCGGGCGATGTTAAAAAGGATTTATACACTTTCTTCACATGCAGGCCCCCACTTCGGTGAATCACGCCATTCCAAACAAGGCAAAGAGGAGACAGTTTCATGCTGAGTTTGACACACGGAAATAGTACACAATGGTCATCAGTCTGACTGCCCATTTTGAATGTTGTCCCTGACTGTCTTGTCTTAAAATGCTTGCCTAGCAGTTCTAATATGGTGAGCCCCTGTGCTAAATCAGTGTCCACTGTGCATGGGAGTAGAAAGGAAAGTAGATTTATAAAATATGTTTGTACAGAGGACAGTGACATATTAAATTTATGTTACGGTCACCACTGTGGCTGTGTTGTGTTGTTGAACTGGCAACCTGCTCAGGACTGACCTGGCACACCTTGAGTAATTTAGTCAATGGAGAAGTGGGCAAGTGTTGATCTGTCACATTGTACAAAAGGAACAGAAGAGACAGCCTGCTGGAAGAGGGTGAATGCTTGGAAATTAACATTTCACTTGTTGAAACTTAATTTTTGTTGTGGTTTATCATTTATTTTTTTATTTTTTTGCACAGATAAAAAGAACTTTATTTATAACTTTATTTGTCCTCCGGGACACCACATACAGTTCAGAACAGGTCATCCCCTGAAGCTTAGCATTTTTTGGCCCAGACAGGACTTGGATGAGGTACCATCTAGAAAGAGCTTGGGCTGCTGTTGGAAGAGGTGTTGGTGAGGCCAGCAGGGGGCACTTACCCTGTGGTCTGAATGTGGATCTCAATGCAGTGACGGGGACAATGCGCTGTCCTTCAGATGAGACATAAAGCCGAGGTCCTGACTCTCTGTGGTCTTAAAAGTTTCCTGGGCATCCTTTGTAAAGAGTGGGGTGTAATCCAAAAACGTCCTCGTAAAATGTCCACCTAACAACTCATGTGTGGTGAGCATACTGGCACAAAAATGGCTGCCGTCTCATCATCCAAGTGGGTGCTACACATTGGTGGTGTTTGAAGTGGCTCTCCTCTCACTGTGTAAAGTGATGTTGTGTTGTGAGAAAAGAGCTGTAAACATGTAAAGAATTATTATTATTATTATTAAATAAAAAATCCAAGTCAGACTGATCAAAATGCCAGGTTGTGACAAAAGAATTGGGGGCTGAAGACTTTTTCAAGACTTGTTATATTGTGGACTTTAAGGGAAGTACTCGAGGACTGGCCCCAAAGACCAGCAAGTAATTTTTATATTAATGTATTAATAAAATAAAGGATCAAGAGGATCAGAGGAAAGGTACATTGAGCACAAGGGTAAAACCGCACAACCTTCTGGCCGAACTAAACAGTTAGGTGGGTCCCCCTCTGCCCTGTTGGGGTGGTTGATCCATACTCTCCACTGGTCCCACTCCTTGTCCAATCACCTGGTCTTTTCCGCTAGTTGAGCCCTTGTCCACTGGCTGCTTCCCAACGCCAAGTTTACCTCAGGCCTCTGACTCTGCAGAGATATTTCTGGGTGTCCATTGAGGCCCCTAATGTAGACTTTGAGGAGCGCCCCCTAGCAGTACCAAGGGTTTCTTTATGTTCCCCATGCCTCAGAGGTGTACTTGGAAGTACCCGATGGGTTGTCGTCACCCGGAGCCTTTCATGGCTGCACTACTCTGCTCTAATAGTTACAACATTAGTAAATACGTTTCAGGCCCAGAAATTGCAATGGTAGCGTCCTCTGCTGGTTTTCATCAGCATCACTACTAGTCATCATCAGCACCGGTTTAATGCCCATTTTGTGGGTTTCTGTGCTGTAAATGAATAGAGAAACAAACCAACAAAAGAAAAACATAAAAAGGGTTGCAGCTGCAGGCGACCCTCTTTAAGGTCAAGAATGGAGAAAGTAAGAATCAAACATAACGTCTTGAATTGGAGGGGCTTTCTTTCAGTGCTCTGCTGGTCTGTAAATGACTGCTGACGTGAGTTGTGGCTGCTGTTTAAATTAAGTGGAAGGGAGGTCAGTTGTAATCCGGGACGCTCGCCTTTACTGAAAGGGACGCAGAAACTGGGTTAGTGGTTGAGTCTCAGCAGATCTTTTCCCCCTATTTTCCTTCATACCTTCACCCACCAAACACTCCCGACGCTCACGGGTGTGTGTGGCATGTGCAATTATTGTCAAGTGTACAGAGCCGAGTGAAAATCGTAACTGTTCTGACATGCAGGGTATCGAGGATTATTGTGAGCGAGAAAAGACCCAGGAGATGATTAGAACTTGAAAAGTCAAAAATACTGAGAAGAGGTCCAAACCAGAATACCAAAGCCTAACACTTTGGGCCTACTTCAAAATAAAGCTAACTGGCACTACAGAAAAGGGGGTTTTCCATCCACTGAAGTTTATCTTGAAAATCCAGATGCTCTCTAATTTACATGCAGTGTCCTGTGATGCCACAAGTGCAATGGTGTGATCACATGACCACTGCATGGAGCGTCACCAAAACAATGAAAACCAAGACAGTAACCAATTAGGATTTTTTTAAAATTCAAAATGCAAAACCGATGTAAAAAATTATAAATTTGTGGAAAAAGTGAAATAAGACAAAAACACACACATAGAAGGGTGAGTATATTCCCCTTCCTTGCATGTGCTAGTCCCCATTCTCCAGCCCTATGACTAGTGATTATAATTTATAACTTTATCTCTACACTTCCTGAAATAACAGCCCTACCTTGGAACGCCAGGGTTTGCCCAAGTTTACCAGTTGCTCTCCCAAATCTTTTCCCTGCAGCTTCTGTGTTGCTGGGCATCCTTTCTATGTTTCCCAACACCTCCTCCAGTCACATTATCTTTAGCCCCCTCTACTTCTTCATTCAGCCACCCTCTGTGTTTTGCTTGCCATGCCCACCTCAGCCTCTGTTTTGTCACGGCAGGGTGACCCTGCATACTCTTTATTACGTAGGTCTTAACAGAATGCCTCAAGTCCACTTCAGCACTCTAACATCTGTAACCCGTGCAATTAGAGGATCAGAACAGAAAGGTGAGAAAAGGTCACTCGTGTGTTTACGTTTTATAGATAATATGCCCAAAATAATAAAGTACAAATATGAGTATTGGCAAATTAATAGAACCCCAGAGCAGGCTAGCAAGTGGCTTGCTGTCTTATTGATTAGTCTCGGTCCTTTACTGCCTGTCTGCATATGGCTGTCAAGAGAGGTGGTCTTTTCCGTCATAGGTGGAAAATGACAGAGGGACTTTGCTTCCTTGTTACCTCTGATTTTATCTAATGCTTCATTCCATTTACCTTGGATGTCAGAGCTGGGAATGACATTCCACTCTCTAGTAAAACTCTCAGAAAATCAATATGGATGTCTCCAGGAAGACCTGTGTTGTGCTTGCTCCGCCGAAATAAATTGCAGTTGATAACAACACATTGCGCTGTATTTTGTGCATCCAAACATCATAGCAGCACATCGATGGAGAGAAGTTGGACTGTTCTGTGTGTACGACTGATTTAATGAGACACAAGGACAGTGGTGCTAATAATCAGTATAACCCTACTAAACTTCACGGTGTGTTTGTCACCATTTAGGATTGACGTCATGATCTGATGTTGGACAAACCTGTGCCTGCCAGACCAGTCCCGAGTTTTCAAGCTGAAAATCTAACTTAAGGAAGAGTTTCAGCTGAAAATTCCAACTTGGAACTCAGAAATCCCGACTTCCCATTTCAAAATGAATGCAGCATTAGTCCAGCTTATTTGATGTGCCTTGCGGACCTTTGGGATATACGGACTCCCTATGTCCTCTTAATCCTATCCAGCCACAGCACAATCCTTCAATCACAGCTCCCATTCCCTGCCATTTTTCCATCCATGATGAAGAACGCCACTTCTTTTGGCTGCCGTATTCAGACAGGTGTAGTAATAAGAAGAAATTTAACCGGTTAATTATTATCAGTTGTGCCTTCCACAAGGCTCCTACTTTATTTACCTCACCTTTCTCTGTTGTAAGAGGTGGTCTCTGGCTGTTATATATATAAATGATATAAATCTAACTGAAGCCCACTCGTTTTAAGAAAAAGAATAACAGTTTATCGATAAACACAAAGATCATAGAAATATACAGTGGGGAAAAAATATTGAACATGTTAATGATTTTCTCAGTAAATATATTTCTAATGGTGCTATTGACATGAAATGTTCACCAGACATAAGTAATCGACACATACAAAGATATCAAAACAAACAAGTCCGTAAATGAAGTGATGTGTAATAAAGTGGAATGACACAGAATAAGAATTGAACACGCTCACTGAACTGTATTTCATAACCAGTAGAAAAGCCTTTGTTGGTGATGACATCTTCAAGACGCCTCCTGTATGGACAAACGAGTCACATGCATCGCTCAGGTGGGATTTTGACCCATTCTTCACATCTTGAAGGTTCCAGGGGCCTCTTCTATGAACTCTGATCTTCAGTTCTTTCCATCGATTTTCAATTGGATTCAAGTCAGGTGATTCTAGCAGCTTGATATTCTTTCTCTGAAACCAACCGAGAGTTTCCTTGGCTGTATGTTTGGGATCCTTGTCTTGCTGAAATGTCCAGTATGCTGTTAGATGGCTGCAGATTCTTATCAAGAATGTCCCGCTACATTTCTCCATTCATCCTTCTTTCAATTATATGAAGTCTGCCAGCCCCACGCCATGATGTTCCCACCTCCACACTTCACTGCTGGTGTGGTGTTTTTGGGGTGAGGATGTGCAGGGCCATTTCTCCTCCAAACATGGTGTGTGCAGTGACATCCAAAGAGTTCAGTTATGGTCTCCTCTAACCAGACTCTACTCTCCCAGTATTTCATTGGCTTGTCCAAATGATGCACAGCAAACTTGAAATGAGGTTCAACATACTTGTTCTTCAGCAGTGGAGTCTTGCGCGGTGAGTGCTGTGCATAGAGGTCATGGCGGTTGAGTGCTTTACTTACTGGACCTGCTATTTCCAGGTCTTTGTGAAGCTCTCGGCGAGTGGTCATTGGCTCTTCTGATTCTTCTTTTGACTCCTCTGTCAGAAATCTTGCGAGGAGCACCTGGTTGTGGCCACTTTATGGTGAAATGATGTTCTTTCCACTTGTGGATTACGGCCCCAACGGTGCTCAGTTCGAAATACATCTGTCACCAATGCCATCTGTGTGTTTTGCAAAAATAAGGTTGTGAAGATCTTGAGATGACAGCTCTTTGCTTTTACCCATCCTGAGATGCTTCTTGTGTGACACCCTGGTAATGATAGGCCATCAGTTAGGACTAAAGCAGCTGATATTCATTGGCACTGACAGGGGGCCATCAGGTTTGACAGACGTCAGCTGCTTTCTTGGCTTTCCAGGCCTTTTTGCTCCTCCTTTTCTTCATGTGTTCTTATTCCCTGTGCCATTCCACTTTATTACACGTAACTTTATTTATGGACTTATTTGTCTTGATTTCTTTGTCTGTGTGGATTACTTGGGTTGTTACCGACACCTGGTGTAAACTTCATGTCAACAGCCCCACTAGAAATGTATTTGCTGTGAAAAATGTTGATGCATTCAATACTTATTTTCCCCGCTGTAATATATATTGACACATAAGTCAGGACACAAGTCTGACTAGACAGACACGCGTGGCACATAGAAGAGGCTGGCTCTGTACTGGCTACTTAGACGTCAGCTTTATCTTGGAACAGATGGATAGTTTTACTATACCAAGTATTTAGGATGATTGATAGATGGAACTTTATTTGTCCCCAGGGGGAAACTTGGTTTTTTATAGAAGCTCTTTATATAAATAAATAGCTGAATATACTGTATACACACACACACACACAAAACAGAATGTCTAAAAAGGAAGAAACCCTCTTTCTTGGCAGTCCCAATCGCAGTGATGTGCTATAGAGACGTATTGCTGTCGGTATAAAGGAGCCCCCGTCACGTTTCAACACACGTCTGCTGAATGATTTGTTGGCTGAAAGTCCTCAGTGTTGTTAGTCACAGAGATGATGTGCAGCGTTGTTCATAATGGTCACCAGTTTTGTCTTCATTCTCTCCTCCTCTGCGACCTCCAGGGGGTCCAGAGTGTGTCCCATAATTGAGCTTGCCCTTTTAATTATCTTGTTGGCTCTCTTCAAGTGGTGTTACCAGCCCAGCACACCACACTGGCCATTACAGAGTTATAGAAGATGTGAAGGATGACACTTCCCACATTAAGGGCGGGAATAAAGCCTACTCTGTCCTTTCTTCTCTAGCTCCTCTGTGATGAGGCCAGTCCATCCTGTCATTGATGTAGAAGTGCACCACCTCAGAAGATGTCCAGTGTTGGGTTCAAGGGCATTGATGTACACTCTTGTCTGTTCGCTGTGTACCCCTTTGTCTGTGGTTTGCTGTGCTTTTCCTCACTCAGGCCATTTGCTGGGTTGTCTAGAACTTCATTACTCCTTCGTTACTCCTTGTAGCACAAGAGTTGAGGTGTTGAAGCTTCCTTCTTGAAGTAATCACTGCTTCTCAGACTGGGCTCAGTTACTGGTACACTTTGCCTTGGCAGTGGGGTGTCAGCTTTCAGGTCCGCAAAGAGAAGAGTTTGTCAGTTGTCAACTCCCCAGGAAGTTGAGCGGCTCATCCGCTTTTTAGTTTTAGAGATTTTCAGTCATTTTGGAGAATGAGAGCAGAGCTCCCATGGAAGAAGTAGAAGTGTGCTTGGAGAGTTTCCCTGAGAGCGAGAGGGTGGAACTAGTTTTCGAATGAATGTCAAACCTCTCGTGATTTGAATTAAAGTCTCTTCCAGTTACAAAATGGATGCCTTCCCGTAGGCGCGTTTTATTTTGTCCATCACAGTTGTCTTTTGATGAATTATAGCTCTTTGTCTGTAATGTAGTGTCTAGTTGGTCCCTTCTGGCCTGAAAGGGTCCTGCAGAGCGGCCAATATACACCTTTGGTATCCGATGACATATTGGCTAGTCCTGGGGAGACAAGTTCAATCCACTTAGTTACGGGTTTGGTGAGGCTGAAATTCTGCTGTATTAACAGGCTTGCTGTGCCACTGAAGCCTAACAGAAGAGACATACTGCAGAACATAAGAAGATAAGAGACTTGACAAACAAGAGGAGGCCATTCAGTCAATGCCCACTTTGTCCTACTCAGGCCATGCTGCCCTTTCATTAAAGGACTGTGCTGGATCGAGGACATGGCCAGAACATCCACCCATCCATTATCCAACCCGCTATATCCTAACTACAGGGTCACGGGGGTCTGCTGGAGCCAATCCCAGCCAACACAGGGTGCAAGGCAGGAAACAAACCCTGGGCAAGGCGCTAGCCCACCACAATGGCCAGAACAGAGACTAAATATAAATGATAAGACCACACGCCACCTGGTAGGCTGCTATCAGCTCCAAACACTCACCTTTGTACTTTATTTATTTTGGGCACATTCATTATAATACACTAATAAATGTGTAATTTCTTCCTCTCCTGCCTGTCTAGTTGTCTGGGGTTATAGAATGCAAGTGCTGAACGCCAACAGCAGTCAGTCCTGACAGGGTGGTAAGAGTGTGGGATTTGAAGTTGACGTAATGAAGAGTCTAAGAAGAATCAGGGTCACCCTAGGACTCTTTCCTCCACACCAAGTCTGTCTCTCTCCTCATTGTTAGTCTTCCTCTCCGTGTCACTCCACCGTCCACCTGATCTTTCTCTTTTCTGTTCCTTTCAGCGTCGCTTCATCAGCCACACGTCACTCCTATCAAGCGTACGACTCCCACAGCTTTCATAAATCAAATGAAAACGCGGATTTAATTCCTCTCTGCATTATTTTTGTGTTTTTTTTTTTTTTTGTATTAAATTGTGTGCAGGGCTCCAGTCAGGCTCTGTAAGAATAAAATGAAGGTAAGCTAAAGTTGGAGCTGGCAGCCTGACTGAAGGGTCCTGGTTCAGAAGCTCACTCTGGCTTTAGCGGTGCTCAAATTCGATTTGATGACGGCTGGCCTGGGAACGACTCGGGGGCCAGGGAGAGGGAGGTCTGGGCTTCCTGGCTTAGGCTTCTGCCCCAGCGACCCGACCTCGGATAAACGCTGGATAATGGATGGATGGACGGTGCACTGAACGAGCAATAAGAAGCGACTGTGCAGGCCTCCATAGTGTGCCCCCATAAATAACTGGACAGCAGATTGTAAAGTGAGCAGCGGCCCACTGCTGCTAATGCAGGCGACTGCGCCATAGAGCGTGACTATGGGAGATGAAGTTTTTTGCTTTTTTTTATGTCTTTTTATGCACAGTCTGCAGCCTTTTCACATCAATGCCAACATTAAATTGGCTTTGCCCAGAGTCATCACACAAGGGAAAGCCATGCAGAACTCAGAGGGCTGCCTACATCACCCAGGCTTGTTCACTACGAGGAAAACTCATTAAAACTCAGCTGAAACCCCACATTTAAGGGAACAAAATCCTGTAGTCTTGAAAATTAAAAGACACTTTTGCATCTTCAGTATATTTACACTGAGCACGCCAGTCTGGCCACACTTGCTAGCCTTCTGGAGCCAAGCTTCTCAGCCTCTTCAGGCTTTTAAACAGTTTGTAGTCGGGTAAAAAAAAATAAAATGCAAGAAGATAAGCAATTGTATCATTAAATTGATAAACGTCCAAACGTAACAAATTCCCAACGTTTAGTTGTGATTTACGCTGCACGTCCCAAACTCTGTCGACACCCAGACGTCCCACCCACAATTAATCCATTAATATGGAGTTGGCTGTCTCATTTTGCTGTGTTCACAGCCTCTGCTCTTCTTTAAATTTGATTTTGGTTTGTGACTGCGAGATTTGCGTCCTTTCAGCCACAAGAGCATTAGAGAGTTTGGAAGGATGTGCTTGATGGGGACTGAGCTCAGGCCGCTCAAATTCGTCCGCACCGTTTCTGTATGGACCTTGCATTGTCACGTTGCCTTCCCAGAACTGGAAGTTCCCAATCTCTCCAGAATGCCCGATTTCCCTTCATTGAGTTAGGGGTCCCAGCCCAAACTCTGACAGACAGCTCCAGGACCTTATTCCTCCTCCACCACACTTTACAGTGGGCACTATGCCCTCAGGCACCTCCAAACCCTGATTCATCCATCTGCCAGCCAGATAGTGAAGTGTACTTCACCATTCCAGTGTGCACTGATCCAGAGTCCAGTCATTGCCTTAATGATCTTAGCACTGCTTATCCGCATTGGGCTTTCCATCAGTTTATTCCCACTTTCTGGTGGGGTGTTCATTACTCATTTGTTTTGTTCTAGCCTTAGAGAATGACATTGGTAGCGTCTCTATAATAAGGCAAAGACCTCATGTTCTTAAGGTTTAAGCAGAGCCATCTTAACGCATGGGTACGCTGGGCAGTTGCGAGCATAGGGGCCCCATGCTAATCTATGTATGTTGTGACTTTCTGAATGGTTGGTTGTGTAGGTGGGGGTCCCAGTGCACTGCTTTGCCCAGGGACCTATAATGCTGTTAAGATGGCCCTGGGTTTAAGTTACATTTAGTTAACTCTTGAGTTACAGTCAGTCGTTTTCCTTGTGTTTAATAGTTCATTCTGTTGTGGCTTCATATATAAGAATTTGTAATTTATTTAGTAAAAGATTCTTCTATTTTAACTAAACGTTCTAAGCCCTCAGTTCACTTGACCATGCCTGTCAATACTGTCGGGTGCCTAATCACAATTTTCCATTATGTCACTTTCAGTATAATAGTGGGCGCCTATGCCAGTGTCCCTGATGTTTAGGTTGCCAGCCCCATTCCTCATACAGCTCACCGCAGTGATGAGTGTGCAGGCTCCTCTGTCCAAGCTCTGAAATAAAATGTAATGTGCCTGGGGCCTGGCAGCACCACCCCCTGTAGTTCTGTGCCCCACTTTTCAGACAAGTTGATTTCTCCATTGCAGGATTGTGCTGGTCGCTGGTGAGATTCGCTGATGAGATTCTTTTACGTTTTTCCTGATTCTGTGATTTTGTCACGTTTTTAAATTGCTCACGCTTCGAGACTGTTCTTTCAAGAAAGCTTTTATATTTCCCAGTGTAATGGTATTTTGGTGGGTCTGGTGGGCAGACACTTGTCATGGGCAGAGTTGGCACCCATCTTATATAGGATAGGAGAAGGGCTCAGCAACAAAAGACTAATGACAAGGACACACACAAGGCCAATCTGAATGATGCCTGTCACCAAGGGAAGTGGGCTCTGCAAACGACCCGAGTGTGCCAGGTGTACGGCTCTTGAGGACATCAGAAAGAGAACAAAAAGACCACCTGGGTGAAAGAGAGTCTCGAGATGAGAATACCCATCTGGGGACAGCTAACTAAAATGTTGGTACTGGAAAGGGGCAGCTTGAAAACGGGGAGTAGCAAGACAGAGGATTGTTTGCTTTTGCTTTTGGGGGTCTCAGGGTGTATTTTAGTACGTTCTGCAGCTTAATACAGGGCCACATCAAAGGCTGTTTGTTCCTGCTCAAGTGGGCCGCCAGAGCTGATTGCCCGCATATTGGGGTAGCTGGCACCAGTGCCCTAGCAGAGTATTTAAGGAGCTATAGAGTAGGGAATCCATTCCCAGACGGGTTTATCCATTCCTGGGAATTCAGGAATCCTGCATGTAATTCCCCGGAATCCCAGGCTCCCGGGGATGACACAGTGCACGGGCATCTCACATGTGAACGGTTTTAGAACGACCGACACTTATTGTTAATAAAACTACTGCAGTATGTTGACACCAATAAAAGACTAACCTTATCTACAAGCAGTTCATGCTGTCATGTAAGTACATGTATCTAGTTCAAGGGTGCCCACACTTTTTTGGCTTGCCAGCTACTTTTAAAATGACCAGGTCGAAATGATCTACTTACATTAAAAATGCTATATATATATATATATATATAGCATAGTTTTACTGTCAAATAATGCAAAGAATACGCAACACGTGTTTTGCCCTTTACGCTGCGCCATGGCTTGTGGTTCGTTTATTTGACAGCATGTAGATCGGTGTAATTACATTCATGGCATTCGTAGTCTGAATCACAATCTGATTGTGTGGGTGCGTGTGGGATGACCAGTGTGTTAGAAGGAAAGAGATCTCAGACTGGCCGCCCTGTATGTCAATCAAGTGGCAAATGCCATAGGGAGGATATATGATAGACTAACATTTAAAAAAAAATGTTTTTGAATGCAACACGATCTACCTGATTAGATACTGATACACTTGTTCTAAACAACGGCCACACTTGCCGTTGCTTTGAAACACCGCCATTTCAGCTTTTACTGGTGCATCCAGTTTCTTGTCCTCATTCTGTGATGGCAAGTTTCTTGGCACAGATAATGCGGATGCAACAGACTGACGCATTGCAATTTCAAGTTGCTGTTCAAAGCTGTTGTCTGACAGACGTCAATGAAGCCTGCCCTGTCCCGGCATTCGTGAGCTGCAGAGTGCAGACTCCTCCCAGTCCACTGTACTCAGTCTTAGTGGGAGCCGGGAGACTGACGACTGCTGCTGGTCTCTTGTTGACTGAATTAATCGGCAACACACTACACCGTGTGCCAAAAAGCTGTGCCACTATATAACTATAACTCTGTTATTTCTTGATCGATTTTTACACTTTTACACGCTATATATGTGAGCT
Source organism: Polypterus bichir lapradei (assembly GCA_026402145.1). Lineage (NCBI taxonomy): Eukaryota > Metazoa > Chordata > Cladistia > Polypteriformes > Polypteridae > Polypterus > Polypterus bichir. The sequence continues at coordinate 17,219,038 of JANRMT010062852.1, forward strand.
TGGCCGTTCCCAGTTTCATTCCTGGGAATGTGGGAATGAAAAATGTCCCGGTTATCGGGAGCCTGGGAATGGATTCCCTACTATAGAGGCAGAGCTTCAAATAAAGCAGACCAGTGGCCTACACTGATACTGAATCCAAAAAGAAAATGCAAAATCGGAACTCACTGACGGAAAACATTAGAGCTGCGTTTTGAAATAATGGTTTAAAATCCCATCAAATGCACTAGAAGCCATATGTGGACTGTCATCCAAGATGCCACCAGCTTGAACTTGGACATGTGACAACTGCTTCAAAGTGTCAAACCTCACTTCAGTGGTCTGTGCTCTTCTGGACAAGTGGCTCCAGAAACTGAAGACCTCCACAAGATGGACAAAGGCAAACCAACCGTTTGTGATGCTCTTTACCAAATTGAAGAGAACAGCAACCTGATACGAAGAACATGAGGTCAAAGTTGGACTCGAGTCGTCAAAAGAGGACTTGGACATCCGAAAAGAAGACTGAACTTACCAACAGATCTAAACCAATTATATACTGTATATATAATACACAGGGGTGGGCAAAAGTAGTTTTACAATTGTTTGTATAGAAAAAGACCTGCTGGTTATGAAGATTACAATCACTCTATTAACTTTATTAATTCAGAAGAATGTCACAATGGCACAGTGCATGTACAGCGGGGAAAATAAGTATTGAACATGTGACCATTTCTAGTGGGGCTGTTGACATGAAGTTTACACCAGATGTCGGTAACAACCCAAGTAATCCACCCAGACAAAGAAATCAAGACAAATAAGTCCATAAATAAAATTATGTGTAATAAAGTGGAATGGCACAGGGAATAAGAACACATGAAGAAAAGGAGGAGCAAAAAGGCCTGGAAAGCCAAGAAAGCAGCTGACGTCTGTCAAACCTGATGGCCCCCTGTCAGTGCCAATGAATATCAGCAGCTTTAGTCCTAACTGATGGCCTGTCATTACCGAGGTGTCACACAAGAAGCATCTCATGATGGGTAAAAGCAAAGAGCTGTCATCTCAAGACCTTCACAACCTTATTGTTGGCTTTGGTGACAGACATATTTCGAAACTTCTGACTGTTCCAGTGAGTACCATTGGGGCCGTAATCCGGTAATGGAAAGAACATCATGTCACCATAAACCGGCTACAACCAGGTGTTCCTCGCAAGATTTCTGACAGTGGAGTTAAAAGAAGAATTAGAAGAGCCAAGGACCACTGGTGGAGAGCTTCAGAAAGACCTGGAATTAGCAGGTCCAGTAAGTAAAGCACTTGACCGCCAATGACCATTATACACGCTCACCGCTCAAGACTCCACTGCTGAAGAACAAGCACATTGAAGCTCGTTTAAAGTTTGCTGTGCATCATTTGGACAAGCCAATGAAATAACTGGGAGAGTAGAGTCTGGTCAGAGGAGACCAAAACTGAACTCTTTGGATGTCACTGCACACCCCATGTTTGGAGGAGAAATGGCATTGCACATCATCACCTCAAATACACCACACCAGCAGTGAAGTGTGGATGTGGGAACATCATGGTATGGGGCTGGCAGACTTCATATAATTGATGAATGGAGAAATGTAGCAGGACATTCTTGATAAGAATCTGCAGCCATCTACCAGGATGCTGAAGATGAGACGAAGTGAGACATTTCAGCAAGACAAGGAAACTCTCGGTTGGTTTCAGACAGAAAATGAAGAAGCTGCTCGAATGGCCCAGTCAATCACCTGACTTGAATCCAATTGAAAATTGATGGAAAGAACTGAAGATCACAGTTCATAGAAGAGGCCCCTGGAACCTTCAAGATGTGAAGAATGAGTCAAAATCCCACCTGAGCGATGCATGCGACTCGTTTCTCCTCACAGGCCTCGTCTTGAAGCTGTCATCACCAACCGAGGCTTTTATACTGGTTATGAAATACATTTCAGTGAGCGTGCTCAATGCTTATTCCCGGTGCCATTCCATTTTATTACACATCACGTAATTTATGGACATATTTGCTTTGATTTCTTTATGTATGGATTACTTGGGTTGTTACCGACATCTGGTGAACATTTCATGTCAATAGCCCCTTTAGAAATATATTTACTGAGAAAATGGTTGACGTGTTCAGATCTTATTTTCCCCGCTGTATGTGTAATCTCTCAAGTGCTCCAATTGCCAGCTTCACATTCTCACAACTGTAAACCTGCTTTTGCCCACCTCTGTGTAGGAAATGTCCAGCCATCTGTGCTCAGGTGTAATGTCATCCAGTGTCCACAAGAGGGCTGCAGTGTCCAATCAGCAAAGGCAACAAGGTGTCCAAAAAAAGTGAGATGTCAGGGCCGGCACATCCCTGGACAGACAGATTGAAACAGACTTACCTGCCATTGCTCCACTGTGCCAGTTTTATCGAAGCCAAGCTTGTATAGATAGTCATGTGCTGACCTATGGCTCCTTCTGGTGGTACGTCGGTCACAAAGTGTCCAGATCATTGCCATTGAAGCTCTGCGTGTCTGAGGTGGGCCTCCCGTACTCATTCTTTAACTGCCAGTGTGGAGTGGTCCATAATGATACCCGACTCTCTGTGGCCTTTTTTCGGGGTGCCACACAGCACGTTTGAACTGCTGCTCACTCCCCCTCCATTGCAGCAGTTTGGAAGTGGCACGCAGCTGTGCCCCCGTGCTCATCGGTCACATGTTGGTGCTTCACGGTGTTTGTTACGTCACAGAGAAAACTCGTCGTTTGATTGTTGGTGCTTCACAGGGCAAAGCTTAGTGTAGGGTAGTGGGACTGAAGAAATGAGCCCTGAAAGGAGGGTACCAGCTGATCTGTTATTCACACCCACTCATCAATAAAATATAAATAAATAAATAACTTCAGCATTCAAAGCCAAGTTCAAGTGACCGAGTGGCAGAAAAGGGAAATACTCGCCGCCCTCCTCTGAAATCCCGCCAGCTCGGGGACAAATCAGGAGTGAACAGCAGTGTGCTGCTGACCAGGAGTGACAGGGACCACCTCACCCAAACAGTCACTTACTGGCCAGGGCAGGTGAAGGTCCTCTGGTTATACTTCACTGGTTACAAACTCCTTAGGGAAAGAATTCCGAATATTTGAAAAGAAACTGAAGGCTAAAACCAAATGTTGTTTTCACTGAAATCCTCCCAATGCCAGGGCATCAAACCCTACGAACTGAACTTAATATTCAGCCATAATGCATGAATGGTGGCACGATGTGGGCAAGAGTGATGATTCAAGAGGGGTCCAGCTGCAGACCCTCCCTGCCGAACGCAACCCCCAACCCCCGATCCGCTGGACAGCCAATGGGATTGCAGGTTTTTGTCAGCTGGCTTACTTTAGTCTGATAACTCCGCCCCCAACAGTAATGCTAACTTGGTGTCATCACTGATGTAAAATACAAAGCGACAGCCTCCTCAATGGAGGGGAGTTCTGGGGGTCTATTGGAGGATTCACTCAAGAAGACTCGCAGGATTTCCCAGAAGGCCATCCAAAGACCTGCAGACCCCTCCAGACTCAGCCAGGATCAGAGTTCAGGACCCCACAATTAGAAAGAGACTGCGGGGCAATGGCAAGGCAGAAAGAGGTACATCAGAATAAAGAAGGGGTTTGGGGGGGTGGTCAAAAGTAGAACTCTGTGATTGACATGGGGTCTGCAATATCTGATACCTGAGAAGTAAGAACATCAGACCTGCGGTCAAACATGCGGGTGCGAGGGAAGACTTGGCCTCATTGAAGGAGCCATGGATTGCACTCTTCTGTGGAATATTCTTCAGGTGGATATCTGGTCCTCTATCAGTGACCTGAAGCTGATGCGTCATTGGGGATGTGCAGACGTCCTGACTTGAACCCTTAGAGATGCTAAAACAAAAGCAAAGTGGAGTGGGCTGAAGCTCCTCAACGGTGACATGAAAGACGGGCATGAGAGCTTAGTTCAGATTGCTACTGCTGATGGCGCTGCTCTTCAATCTATGAGGACTATGACTGCATAAATAACGAAAGTCCGTATTTAAGATCCACTGTGCGTTCATTCAGCTTCTCGTTCTCCAAAATTGGATTTTTTTTGAAAGTCAAAGGCCAAACACCGTGTCAGATATGCTAAAACAAAGGAGATCAGAGAGGGGGCGAAGACTTTCTCATAGCACCGTGTATATGTCTGACCCCACGAGACCAATGACCAGGGTCCTCGCATAGCATGCCATCTGACCATGTGGCTCTCTAAATTGGCTGAAGTCTTAGGGACACCAGTGGCCACTGGAGGGCAGCAGTGTCCTGGTGGCCCATCACTGACCCCCGATGTGACCAAAGCAGGCTGTTTAAAGCACATGGTGGTTTGGCAGAGAAAGGTCACAGAGGGGCACAGATTGACGCTGATTTTAACAGAAGGGTTTCTTGACATCCCCCCCCCCCAAAGACCAGAGATGCCTTTGTGTGGTAGACAGTGGACATTTGGGGTCTTTCTCATCAGTAGTAGATACCATTGATCTACTTTGGCATTACCCTCAGTGCGTAGTGCCAGGCACTTGGGGGTCCTTATTGACGTGCTCTTTAGGGGGATGTAAGCAGAACTAGCAGCAATGCCATGACGGCGAAGGGTGTGTGGGCAGAGCATCATTCCTTGATCACTGATGACACGAGCCCAGCCCCTCGTAAGTTTGCCTGAGTGGGCCACAGTGTCAGGACAAGCAGTTGACAGATGTTGGGGCCTCGTGAGGTTTTATTCAGTAGCCTTGAGCCAGAGCGCCAGACATGAAGAAGCAAAGCAAAGTACGGCTGATTGACCGCCGCTGTGTGGCACCAGCTGGGGCACCGCCAGCCGCCGTTACTCTCAGAGGAGTTTCAGGTGACGGATGTGCTCCGCATCTCCTACTCCCAGTGGCAGGCTGGCAGAATGTCACCCACGAGCCAGCTGTGACCCAAAGCCACTCACGCCATCTCTTTTTATCTTCACAGGGAATCGGAAGACACGGCCCTGCTGATTCTGAATCAAACCTATAAGCAGATGGGAGTCGTCCCTGAGCACAACCTGCACTGACCCACGACGGACACCAGGTGGCACTGATGGGTTTTCTATGAACTGCACATTTTTTAGACGTTTTTTGAGCCCTGAAGAGGAGCGCCAGTGAAGGGCAGCTGCCTTCTGCAGTGTGCGTGGAGCAGCTCCGTAGTGCCCCCTTGCTAGGGCGGGGGGGATTGTAAAGCAAAGACCCATAAAAATTTCATTTGTATGTTCCCAGCCTGTGCTTTGTTCCTGTGAACGGGGGGTGTTTGGGGGCACCCAGCTGGTGGGCATTTGCTTATCGCTGAGCAGCTTTGATGGCTAAAGGTGAGGCGAGAGCTGCTTGAGCCAAGGCTTGTGGTGGTCTCAGTGGCCCACCTCAGTGTTACTTGTGATTAGTAAAAGGTGGCTGTGCAGCCTGTGCCACCTACTGGCCAGTTTCAGCATGAGGGGGCACTGCCCTTAGTAATGGAGACAAGAAGTGCCCATCAAGTGACCCCCAGAGCCCCACCTCAGCTTTGTAAAGGAGGATCAGATGGGCTGTCCTTAGTGCCGATGGAGACCCCGAGCCGTGTGGGCAGATGACTCTGCCAGTAGGGTGTCATGCGAGTTAAATGGTATGACGGGGCAGTTAATTCATTCTGCACTCCTTGACTTTCAGTCTTGTTTTGGGTGCTCACTACTGCCACCTTGCTGCCACTGTGGCTTCTCGCACGCTCAGCTTGAGACACGGGGACTCGGATTTGTCACAAACGTGGAGGGTGAATTTCACAAACACGGTGCAAACTGCTTGTCTCCGAGAGCCAGAGACTCTAATTTGGGTTTCTAGATGGTGGGTGTTTAGGTCAAGCCAAATGGCTTCTTTCACTTCCAGATTGTCCTTGGGTTCCACTGAAAGCCCAGAGCAGCAGCAGCAGTGTGGTGGGCCTGCCACCGCCCTCATGGCTTTCTTAGAATCTCCAGACGAAGGTCGGACCCCCCATTATTGCAGCCCCACTAGCACAAGATGCCCCTTTGCCATGCTGGTGTCCTCGCAGAGCAGAGACGAGCTGACGGAGCCTCACGGACGGCTGCCTTTGAGGCTGAGGAAGTTGAAATATGCAAATGAGCTGGAAGATGAATGGACTCGTCTGTTAGTCCGCTGCCCCCTGTGGTCTGCCAAGGAAGACGAAGATGACGACGATGAGGAGCACAGCGGAGATCAGAGAACTGACCTGTGATCTTACCTCGTCGTGTCTGAGAGCTCCTGTGTGCTCCCCTGGTGTGGATGGACCTCCTCTCTGGCCAAACCCGGTGGTGAGGCCCCCTTGTGGTCTTCTGCAGGTGTTCCAGACGGGCGGGGGGGGGGGGGTGATGTCACCCAGCTCCCCACACTACCCCTCTCTTTGATGTTTTACTGCATGTAGTGGTGGCCTCTCCACATTGGGCTGTGACCAAGTAGGTGGCAGTTGAAGTTGCCATCATTGTGCTTTGTCACCAGCAGTAGCCTGCGGTGTTTGTGGGTCCCGTGTGCCATGCTGACTGTGTTGTAAACCGGCCTGTGTGTGCCAGTGTTCAGATGTGGCTGTGATCGTGAAAGTGACAGCATATGCCTGGTCTGACTGGAGCCCCTCGAGTTGTTGGACAGTGCAGGTGGCACACCCGTGCCATAGCGATGTCAGAATGGCACATCTCTACTAGAGAGTGAGTGGCGATACCCCCCCCCTGCTTGGAGTGAATCAAGCGCAGTGTGGCGAGGGGCTAAAGGTGAGCTTTCATCTGTCTGGACTGGCACCTTCTTTAGAGGGTTATGTCTTTGAAAGATGAATACCCTCTAGCAGAGGAAACCCAACACCTGGTGTGGCATGTCATTTGCCCACCCGGTAGATGTGGTCAGGAAGCCCCCAGCTGTGCTTGATGTCACCCATGTTGGGGCTGAGAGTCACACCAGCCAGCTGCTCTCGGTGTCTGTCATGTTGTATTTTTGGTTTCCCTTTCTGTCCTCAGTGTGCCTGTCACTTTGTGATACTTGTGAGATGCCAGGGTCCACGGTGGCTCAGAATGCCCAGAAGGCCAAGTGAGCAGCTCAGCCCTAAGATGTGAAGAGTGACTAAACACAGCAGCCATTGTGGCGGTCCTCCTCGACTGGAGTGGCGCTGCATTGTTCCTTTGAAACCTTCAGCAGGGCTGTGCCCATCTACAAACAAGGGCAGGGGCATCAAAGAAGGTCTGGCACGCATTTTCTACAATGCTAAACTAGAGAAATGGTGGACCTCGAAGTCTGTCGGGGGGTCGACTTTAGTACATCGTGCCAGCAGGTCACATGCCTGCACAGTACATCGTGTCCCCAGTGCCCTAAAACTGGGAGGATTGACACTCAAGTGTGACGCCAACCAAGTGTACCCATGTGGTTGCCTCAGCCCCTTGAATTAAGCAGCTTGGCATACCAGAAATCACAAGCGGGCACACTTACTGTGTAACTCTGGCCTGCCTGGGGTCCAGACATTTGAGCCATAGTATAGTGCCATGTAATGTAACGTCTGGGGACCCCCATGCCACCCACCTGTCTGTCTCTATTTTCAGCTTTGATTTGGCCTCATGACCAACCCTGGCTCCAGGCCAAAATGTTAAGGGGGGGCTTGAGAGATATTGGGGGGTTTAAAAGTCCCCACTCACCTGACATTGGGGTCTGGGTCTGTTATACAGGAATGAGGCTGCCAGTGGGGGCACTGTGCCTTACTTGTGGTGGTCTACCATTTTGTCCGTTTGCCCCTTGATGTGCCCACAGTATTGCCCCTTACCCCTGATCCGAGCTGGCAGTTTGATAGGCGATGACTTTGCGTAAATCTGGACGGCCCCCCTCCAATATTTAGCCCCCCACTTGCCACATGGACTGTCCGGCCATTTCCTGCCAGCCTCCTAGAGTACAGGAGGTCTACACTGCCCCCTAGTGGCACCTCATCAGTTGCTCTGACATAACTTTCCACAGTCCTGTGACTCCTGTAGTCTGACATGTTAAACGCGGTGGCACAACAATGGCAGGGTCACATTGTCTCCTGGCTGCTCCCCCATATTCGGCCCCCCATCTGCCACTTGGACTTTATCGTGTATGGTCTTTTCCTGCCAGTTTCCTAGAAATGCTGCCCCCTAGTGTCACCCCCTCAGTAACGCTGAACTGACTGTCCCTTTATAGTCCTTGTGTCTCCATTTTACCATTGTCAAGTCATTGTGCCCATGCTGTACCCACCAGGATGGTGCCTTCTGTTTGTCTTCTGTTATTTGGGTAGCTTTATTATTATTATTATTGTTGCCACCATTTTGTAATGTTGTGCCATGAAAGGTTGGTGGTCCTGTGGTTTGTGCAGACAGATGTCTCACTGCCCCCCCCCCCCCCACCTGCCCCTCGCTGTTTATTGTGAGTGTGCCAAGTGTCTTCCTGTTGCTAACATGTGAGGTTTATTCTGCTCCTTAGTGTCACCTCATCAGGACAGCAGTGCCACCCTAACTCGCTCACTGTTTCCATGTGCTTGGCACTGCCAGTGTGACACTTGAATAATGGCATCGGAGGAGGAGTGTATCATCATCAGTGTCTCATCATTCTTAATTCGTCGCCCTCGCTGAAAGCCGGCTAATGATTTGCAAACAATGCCTCATTTGCATATGTGCATATTAATAGGCTCACGCTGCGTTCAATTACACTTCAAATAATCGAGAACCTGTGCTGCCCCCCAGAGGCCGCCCCGCACTGCTATAATCAACGGCTGACTGCGGTCTTTGGACTCCCCGTGAGCCCACCCCCATGTGCTGGGAGACCAATTTAAAAAAAAACGTGACCTGGAGGTGGGCTGGCGCATCTGGTGAGGGCCTCACTGGGCACTCTTTGAAGGTCCCATGGCCTTTGTAGGCTGTAGGTGCCAGCTTGAAGCAGGGGGTGTTCTTGGACCACCCTGATGTGCCAGCTGATGTATTGCAGTCCTGCTGAGTGGGCTGCTGTCCCCTGGCTGGCATCTCTGGGGCTTTGGTTTATACACATACAATGGTGGGCAGGAGCCCATACTGGCAGCATGGCACACACGCCATGACACCAATGCATCAGGGCATACGGGATGAGGAGGACAGGATGGGAGCTGCTGGGTGTTTTCTACAAATGACGGTGAAGCTGCAGGTTTGAATCCAGGAGGGTCTGACGAGGGTCCGACGAGCACGAGAGAATTTCACAGCACGACGCCTGCAACTTCTGCCTGACCACTTCACTGCATATAGCGCCTTTCCTGCCCATCCACCTCTCTCTGAATCATGAGGTGCCGTTTCAGTCTGTCCAACTCCATGTGGTGCCTTTCTTGTCTTTGTATCCTCATCTGTTTAGGTTATATAGCGCCTTACCGTCTCTGATATGCAGTGTGCTGGCTGTCTCTCTAAATCATATAATGCATTGATAAAATGATGGGTGTCTCACTTCTAGCCGCCCCATTTTATTTAATATGGCGCCAACCCGCTTAGTGCTACTGTAGGGTGCAAGGCTGTCACTGGGCAAACACATTAGCCGCAGGGCCAATTTAAAAAAAGTGCCAGTCTGCCAAACCTGCATGCCAACCCCACGCAGTGAGGACCAGGACATGAGCCCTGGTCTGCTTACTGTGAGGCACCAGTGCTGCCACTGTGCCACCCTCTCACCTTGTAGAATGACTTCCCCATTCATCCATGTACTGTAGTGCCTTTCCTGTTGATCCTAATTTATTTTGTACAGTGCCAGTCCTACCCATCTGTGTATTATACGGTGCCTTTATTGTCGAGCATTTCCTGTCATCGCACTCTTCATATGTATCTATTATATCAGTCGCTCCCTTCATTTTATATAGCGCCTCTTCTCTATCTATTAGCTAGTGCCTTTCGTATCTGCCCATCTCACTAGACGTGGTGTAGCGCCGTTCACTTTTATCTTTCTATCTGTCTGTCTGTCCATCCTTGTAGCAGTTGGATACCTACAGTAGATAAGAAAGGCGCTATACAATGATATCAAAGCCACTCTGTATTTGGCGGATTGGTAGACAGATAGAAAGATAGGAAAGGCACTATACCAGGATGGCCGGCTGCCTAGATGTGAAAGGCACTATATACTAGACAGGTGGGTATGTAGGTAGGTAGGTAAAGACCTCTGAAGGCACATCAGAGCTACTAGGCAGATATTCAGTACCTTCAGTGCCCTTCATCTCCCTCCATTGATCTCTCATATAGTGCCTTTCATATCACATTCCAGTACGACGCTGGCTGTCCATCTGTACCCATGACCCCCCCCCCAAAACTCTACATACTTTCCCACAAATTCTTCTTCCACTCATCGTCCTTCGATGGTCCTCACTCCCTCACTCGCTCGCTTGGTGTGCCAGTCTCCATGGTTATGCCAGGGCACAGTGGCTGCTGAGCCTCTCCTGGCCTGTACAAGGCAGGACCCCCCCGGGCCCCCCCCCCCCCCATATTAATGGGGCGTCCAGCAACTCCGTCCTCACCTGGGAATTCTGTTTCTTCTAAAGGTAAATCAGGGACTGGTGATGCCAGGTGTGGTGGTCTTTTTGGTGGGCACTGCTGTCTGGGATTCTTTCACACATCTGGCCTGACTTTATTATTAAAAATTTCATCACCAAATAAGCACCTTCAGGTTTGGCTTTTATCTCTGCAAAAACCTGGTATAAGCGGGCACAGCGGCAAAGTGAAAGGGCATCAGTTTAAATCAGAGATAATGAGCTGGCAGAGCTGCATCTCACAATAAGAGCCATCTGAATATGCCATGGGATGTGGGCACATGGTGGTGATTGAATGGTGGGATTGCCAGGGGCCAATGAGAAACTGGTGCCCTTGTGCCACTGATGCCCTGAGTAACAGCAGGCTGAATGCAAATCTGTCTGAAAGTGAGCAGAATACTTAACCCCCATAGGTGACACCATGCCAGTCCTTTAATTTGCTGGATGTGCCCGATCTTCTGGCACCTTCCCTCCTCTCAGTCCTGACCAGTAACATTCTGATGATGATGATGAAAGGTGCTATACAGACGACCTGCATTTGTGTACCCATTTCTGGAATTCCTGCCCGCAGTAGACGGGTGCCATCAGAGCCCACCTGACTGCAGTGCCACCTGCTGGCAGCTCTCAGAGCTCTCAGCTTCTACTCTAAAGAAAAGTCAGTTAGTTGGCAGCCGGAGGCTCAATGGCAGGTTTTATTTTATTTTAAAAATGATGAGGTGCCAGCGCTAAAGAGAGAGAGAGCAGCGCCCACTGCAGTGGCGTTGATAAAGACTTCAGGCACTATGTGGGTAGCCATAAATCAAGGGACTCTGTCTTTAGTGAAGATTAGTACAGAAATGGAGAAGCAAGACGGTGCCAATGTGCCTCCACTCGCCCGCCGTCAGAGCTGCTGCAAGGAGGGAAGTGCCAGGGTATGAGAGGAGCCGGTGCCACTAGGGGGAGCTTGGCTAGAGGACAGTGACAACAGCACCACCTAGAGGAAGACTGGGGTGCAACACTGGCATGCCACTAGAGCAGAGCGCTGCTACCACTAGGGGGAACCTCCTTGGAGTGCCACCAAGGGGCAGATTGAAGGGGAACAGCAGGAATGCCACTAGTGGGAGTGTCATTGAATTAGCGGTGATAGTGGTGCCACCTTGGGGCAGTCTAAGGTGCTGCACTGGCATGCCGTGCTGTGGTGGCAGTGCCACGGCTTGAGGCTGACGTGATACACTGAGGATGCCACAAGAGGGAGCCAGGGAGGGAGTGTTTGTGCCACTTGTTTAGTCAATGAAGTCACCTTAGCATTATCTGTGGGTAAAGAGGTGCCATGGTGAACCTTGTGGAAGTGCCACACATTGGCTACAGTGGCATTGGGCCTGATGTGCATGTTTTCCGCTTTTTTGAGTCTCCTGTGCCTGGAGTTGCACTTACGCTGGCACCAGCCGTGCGCGCCCATGGACTGAAGTGAAGGGTACAGCCTGGTGAGCCGAATGCAAATGAACCTGGTAGTGGAGTTTGGAAAGCAGAGTGCCATGTTGGAGTAAGGGAGGTGGTGCCATGGAGGGCTTCACTTCAGTGCTGTGGTGCAGAAATGACTCGAGCTGCCAGCAGGAGGCACTTTAAAAATTCACCCCCAACTTCCAAGGCGGCTGGCATCTGGAGTGGGGGGGGGGGGGGGGTCTCATTTAAATTCCCAGCAGCTGGTGACCATGTGGTGGCCTCCATGGGCACCAGGCCCAGCCACATGAAAGGTGCTACATCACAGTCCTCGTCCCATGGACGTTGGTCACAGGTGGACCTCTGAGTGATGGCAGTGACAGGGAGGGGACACCAGGCAGCAGTTTGTCATTTCGGAGCCACTAAACGCTACCCAGCTGGTGGGATGACGTCACATGACGATGGCCCAAACGCCTCACTGTGGTTACTAGAAAGTGACATGACAGTGAATTGATTAAACAGAAAATGACAACTGTGCCTGTCTGTCGGGTGGTCTTTTATAGTCCTGCTGGGTGACCGTGGCACTGATGGACACCACACCTGAGAGCCTAGGTCACTTAAAATGGCAATAATTAACAAATGAAAGGGAAAAAGGGGGCAGCGGAGAAGTGGGGGACCTCCAATGGGACACATGGCAGTAAATGCAGCTGGGTCTCTGTGGGGTCCGGTGAGCCCCCCGGTGCCCAGCATTTAGAAGTGACCCGAGCGCCATGTGTGTCATGTGAGCTGTAAGGGAGACACTAGGGGGCAGCAGACCATGACATTGCTCTGCTGCTGGGTGAGGCTCTGGGGGGCACTGACTTGGGGGGGGGGGGTTACACCTGAGGGTACTCAAGCTCTACCACCGAGACTCTGGATGGACAAGTGAAGGAACAGCAGAAGGGGACAACCACGAGTCCACATCACCCTCACCCACCCAGAAAGGGGCACTGTGACGACCATACTGGTGCCCAAATGTGTGGCCGCCACTCACTGCGCTCCCTTTAATTAACTACAAACGAGGGGCAGCATGCCCACTGGGTGATGAGCCCCACCCCCCCCTTGCTGCCCCATCCCAGGAGTCCATGTGCCCAATTGGGTGACACCTCAGGTCTTCGTTGACCTAAATTAAGCAGACATCCTCATCTGTCTCCTCTCTGCAGACAGACCACTTGTTTAATCAATGAAGTCACCTCAGCATTATCTGTGGGTAAAGAGGTGCCATGGTGAACCTGCAGATCTGGGTGGAAAAGACACGAAGTTTAATGTGAGTAAAGTTATATAGCGCCCCCCCTCACCTCACCCCTGTCCTGAGTCTCAGTAGTCGTGCTGAAGTGCCCCCCCAGGTGCCACTCACGCAGACCCCCGGCACTGCACAGTGCCCCCTAGGCCTCAGCCAACTGGACAACCACGTCACAGTGTACTGCCACCTGCTGCCCCCCAGTGTCACCACTGGAGTAACTTGTGGCTGATTGTAGTTGGGGATGGCAGTTGTGACAAGTTGTGAGGGGCTCCTCCTGTAAGTCACATCAGTGAAAAAATGCCATCGTCATCGCCATCTCCAGTTGGCATGGATTATGTGGCACTATCAGCCAGCTGGGCAGGGACCTCCACCACAGACCCTAATCTCACAGTCCCTTCTGGCTCCGTGTGTATGTAGCGCCTTTCACACCCCAGCTGCTTCCCTGTCTCTTCTATGAACAGACCGAATACAATATAGCGCCTTTCATGCACTTCAAGCTTGGCGAGGGACTCATTGCAGTTGTCTCCCCATCTCTAATGAACAGCCCTAATATAGCGCCTTTCATGTCTTCTACTAAACACCCCAAATATAGCACCTTTCATGTCTTCTACTAAACACCCCAATATAGCGCCTTTCATGTC
>JANRMT010062852.1:17237276-17329322 GCA_026402145.1 Polypterus bichir lapradei
TAGATAGATAGATAGATAGATAGATAGATAGATAGATAGATAGATAGATAGATGTGAAAGGCACTATATGATAGATACATAGATAGGTAGACGGGTGGTTGGCGGGACAGACGGGGATAAGGAGGAAGAGCAAAGAGACAGAGATGTAAAAGTCACTATATGATTAACAGATAGATCGATAGGAAAGGCGCTATATAATAGGGAGATGGACATGTGGAAGTCATTACTAGTACATACTGATAGACTGAATAGGCACACGATAGAATTAAGAGAACAGACAGGTGTGTACAGCGAGAGGCAAACTTCAATTCTTTCAGAAGGTCGCGGGGTTTGTGCCGAGCAGGCGGCCGCCTCTGCCAATGCAATGAAACCCACACAGAGCGGGCAGAAAGATGGAGAAAAGGAGGGAGGGCAGAGGGGTTGACATTGAACGACACCCATAGATAGCTAGGTTGAAAAGGCGCTATATAATGTAGACATTTAAGGCCGAATGACAGTCGGACATCCTAGAAAATGGACCCGTCGAGAGCGCGCCTGCAGGTGCTGAATGGACAGCTCCCGGGATTCTGAAGTTCCTGCGGTTGCCTGCCCGCTTCAGCTCAAACTCTTAGGCCCGTTGTGTCTTGACGTGTATTATGAAGCCCACCTGTTTAGTGCCAGTCTTGTTTTTTTTTTAGCTTCTAGTCGGCCGATCCAAACACCTGCCATGTCCACGATGCCACACAACAAAGACTGGCAGGTAAAAGTGGGTCGAGCTCGGAGTGCGTGTGCCGGCGCTGACTGCAGCAGGCGGGTATTTTTAGAAAGCGTTTCGTCTTCGTGCAGCTTTGTCTGCGCTCCGGTGAGCTAAAATGATAAAGGTGTGTCTTTTATCTCTCCTTTTCTTTTCTTTTTTCTTTATTTATTTAGATGAGGTATTGGGAAGGTTTCAGCTTTTGCCCATCCCATCTTTTGGCATGTCTCACTCAGTCCTCTCTCCACCGATCGGCCACATCCGTCGACTTACTTCATTTTTTAGAACTTCTTTTCCGACTCGACCTCCATAACAGTGAAGGAGAGAAAGTTCTGCACAAAATGAAGGTGGTCGGACTAGCCGATATCTGACCAAAGCGCTCGCCGAGGACGTGTTTGTGACAAACCCGCAGAAGGACACACTAAGCTGCCCGGTCGGCTGTGTGGCAGCAGAGATTATAAACGACACACGTCTGAGGGCCGAAGCGGTCGCCTTCAAAGCCACCAACCCACCGAATCTGCAATTCATGTGCAACAATGAAGGCATCGCAGATAGAAAGTCGGTGTCCTCTACAGGTGACAGACGAGTGACATACAAAGACGACACTTTTAAGTGCTTGTCGGAGTGAGTGACATATGAGCCCCCCCTCCCGCGATGACCTGCTGTCGATGAATTCCCGCTCACAGGACTGCGGGGATATGCGGGTTTTTTTCGTGAATGGCAGGTAAACAAAGCAAACGCACGCACGACGAGGACTGCGCAATGAGCGTAAATCGGTTAAGGAATTGCTGTTCGGACCTCGAAATACGCGACAAAACAAATTCAGGGGAAAAAAAAAAACTTTGCGAGGAAGTCCGCACTGAAGCGTCGTTCCTTCCCCTTCTTCTTCTCCTTCTCGTTCTTCATCTTCTTCTTCAAGTGTCTGAACAGCAGCTGCCATGGTAACCCCTCATAATGCCGACTTACTCCCGAGGCTCGCTGCGGAGGGGGCGGCTGGGGGGAGGGGGGTGGCTGACTCGGCGTTAGAAAAATGGGCTTCGGATTTCTTGCGTCCATTTCAAGCCCCTCTTCGTCTTGTGCGCGTTCGACTCACACAAACGAGGCGCTTCACGGCCAGTGCCGCCTTCTCAGCAGCGGAGGCGGGCGGCGGGATAACGAGAGGTGCCAAAAATAAATGACGATTATTGCCTCGGCTTTCCCAAGACGGCCATTTACAGGACTACCGGATGAGGAGAGCCGCTAAGACTCCGAAGCTAACAGATGGCGTCTAACGATCAGTCCTGCGTCCCCGGTGATCGGGTCTCGTTGGCGGCGGCCGCCACTTCCGCAGGCGCTCGACAAGAACAAAGAAAGAAGCGAACTCCGTCCATTGATCACGGGGCCGAGCGAACCCCCCCACCCCCCTTCACTTGGGACCGTCTGAAGCGGCTGCGCGGCGCGCTTTACTTTCAATTTCAGTTACCGAACTTCAGCACCACGGACAGCAGCCGGGCCGCAGGGCGAGTGTGGGCGGGCGGGCGGTCGAGCGAGAGGCGCGCTTCAGAGCCCCGGAGGCAGGTCGAGATGGATTGGGGGGGGTATGGGGTGTCTTTGATGGGGTCCCTGCGTGTGTCGCATGGTCACCAGTCGTAAGCCCACCGAGCACAGACTCCCAGCTGTGTGCCACTGCAGGCCTGGGAGACGACGAAAGCAGGGGAGAAGGGTGTTTGGGGTGGGTGTCACACTCGGTGTCTGGAGTGCGTGCCCCTTGAGTTACCAAAACGGTGCCCCTCGGGGTGGGGGGGGGGGGGGGCCAAGGGCGAACTAAGGGGGGTGGTTGGGATGGTCCTGAGCTCACTTTGCTTAAGTTACATAAGCAGCGCCCCTAGCTGTCCATACCATGCATTACACATTATTATACTTTGGGGTCTCCTGGTTTCCCCTCGTCAGTGTCCGGAGCAAGTGCCCCTTGACTCACTTAAACAGCACAGCACCCCTTGATGCCCATAGCATTGATGGGGGGGGGGGGGGGGGCTGTGCAGAATGTTCCAGAGCACACACTGCTGGAGTTACATAAGCAGCACCCCCCAGTGTCCAGTGCTTATATTGAGTATTTTTATACTTTGAGGACTGGGGGGTCCCTATTAGTGTCCAGAGCACGTGCCCCTCGAGTTACCAAGACAGCAGCAGTTGGTGTCCATAGTATAGACTGGAGGGGGGTCAGGAGTGTGCACCCCTTGAGTTACATGCATGACGCCCCCTCTGTATCCCAGTGGTGCCCCTGAGGTGACAGTGGCCATCTATGTCACCTGATTAATTGACTCTGGGGTCAAAGTGCAGCTCACTGGGTGCCGGATTGACCTCTGGACCCCAGGATATAGCGCCCCCCACAGGTCATTGCTGGGAGAAGCCATTGCGGTGGCTGCCGCGGTTCTCGTGGGCTCAGCTGGCGTCCTAATTGAATTAGCAATTCAGTGCACACAGCTTCATTATTGGCGCCATTACGATTTATGTGCCCTGACAGAAGGTCTGTGCCAATGCGGCCGCCACGCTCTTTCATTTAATGCAAGGGGACAGAGAGCAGAGGAGGGGAGAGGAGGGGGGCCATCGTCCCTCCCGAGCAGGACACAAGGAACTGACCTCTGTTGCTGGTGGGATCTCGGACTTCACCGCCCCCTAGTGTCTACACTTTGTTACTCTAATGCCACCCCCTGACTGGCCTGGTGACAGGGTGATATATTTCTGTCCCAAACTGTCACAAGTCAAATTCTCCTTTCTTCAGATGACTGTGATGATCCGTGGGGTCAGCTCAGATAGCCCCCTAGTCAGTGATGTCCATGGACTTCAGGTGGGTTCGGTTGTTCATTACGGTTGGTTCAGCTCAGCTCAGACAATCCCATTATGTCAGGTGTCCAGATTGTCCATATGATGAGTCACAGTCCAGACCACTCAGAAGGTCCATTAGTCTGAGTGTCCTTAGATGATAGATGACCCAGATTGTCCAAATGGTCCAACCTGCTCAGACTGTCCATGATGTCATGCGTTTCAGGTGACCCAGGCCACTCGGAGGGTCTGCAGTGTCCACTCCAGACCCTCTGAACATTCATTATTCAGGGTGATCTTTGATGCCTGATGACCCAGATTGTCTGTACAGTGCAGACCACTCAGCAGGATCCATTGTGTTGGGTGTCCTTACATGTCAGATGTCCCAAATTATTCATAAAGTCCAACCTGCTCAGAGTGTCCATAGTGTCCTGGCCATCGATACACTTCAGGTAACCCGGACTGTCCACATGGTCCAAAC
Source organism: Polypterus bichir lapradei (assembly GCA_026402145.1). NCBI lineage: Eukaryota > Metazoa > Chordata > Cladistia > Polypteriformes > Polypteridae > Polypterus > Polypterus bichir. The sequence goes on from JANRMT010062852.1 coordinate 17,241,293, forward strand.
TGCTTAGAGGGTCCATAAAGTTCGGACCACTCAGCAGGTCCATATTAGGGTCTCCTTTAAATGTCAGATGTCCCAGATTGTCCATCAGGTCCAGACCACTCAGCAGGTCCACAGTGTCCAGGGTGCCCAGTAGAGCCAGTGACAGTTCAGATGCTAGAGGGCGATGTTCAGTGCTGATGTGACTCTGCAGTCTCAAGGTTAGGTGGGACGCTGGCCTTTGGTGACATGTGGCACATATGAGGGTGTGCTCACAAGATACAGAAGACCTCAAGAGACCCTGCAGAGGCTTCAGTGTGTGGTGAGCGACCGTGGCAGGGTGGTCATTGGTGGGCCGAGTGCTCCTTCAGGCTGCCCTCCTAGGTGGCTCTCCGCGGCCCTGAATGGCCCGTCTCTCGTACGTTTGCTGATATTCCTCTTCACCTCCATCTTTTTTGGCTGCTAAGACCCCGAGTGTCTCTCTTTGGTCATCTTTCTCTCTTTCTGACTTTTCTTTCTTCTAAGCTCCATTTTTGCCGTCGCTTCCAACGCTCGGCGCTGCTTTTATTTTTATTGCGCATCTCATTTAGCCTTTCTTTCTTCTCTTTACGTCTTTTTGGCTCTTTATTTATCAGTTTCTCCTCCACTGTGTGTCGGACGCCTTAAACCTTCTCTGCTGCTCCTCGACTCTCTCAGCACTTAGAACTTTTTACACTTCTGCCCCCCTGAAATTAAACTTTAGGGTTTCAGTTTGTCGACACACCATCAAGTGCTTCACGTTTTGGTCGCTGGACCTTAGTGGTCCCATCCCGTCTACTCCTCACTGCTGTGCCCGCATGGCTTTCCACTCAGTGGGCTTCCAGACCACCATGTTGCTGACTCTGCCTTTGAGTTTCCATGATTTGTATGGCTTTGCCCCCCCCATGTAGTGATCCACTCACCCAAAAGGACCAAAACAGTGTGGGGCCTCCAAGAAGAGCCAGTGAAGCAGGCCACAATTCCCACATGCGTACCCAGAGGAGGTGCACCCAAAGGCGGCCCGAGCTCCCAGGGTAGTGGCAGGCTGTGGCCTACGCTGAGCCAAAATGCGCGCAGCTTTAAATGTTCAGAATCAAGTAAAGTTCACAAAACAAAGTCTAAGCTGCAACTGGGGGAGGATAACCGTAAACCTCCAGCCTGTGGATAAAGTGGCAATTTATGAAAAGAGACGTATTTTACAGATAGCAGGAAATATCACCAAATGTTCAAAAGAACAAAATAATAATAATAATAATAAAAGAGGCAAAAGGAGATGCCAGCTGGGTGATCCTAATCCGGCTGTCACCTTACAGCATCTGAGATACAATCAGTTCTGTTTGTTTAGGTCCCAACTGGCGACTTCCTCAGGGTCACACAGGTGTCAGTAGTGGGATTTGAACCCAAAACCTCAGGGTTGGCAGTCCACAGCCTTAACCACCAGTAGTCCCAAAACACAAACCAGAAATCAGGATCACAAAATGGCAGAAAATACAAAGAAAAGAGGAAAAACTCACCCACCACCAAGAGCATGCAAAGTACCGTAGAGGGACTGCAATTCCCATGAGCCTCTAGAAGGCTGGGGGCGGGCACTCGACAGAGATTGACAGGTGGCCCCACCCACAAAAACAAACAGACATCCACACATTGAAAATGAACGGCGATCACAACTGAGCAAAAATCCTAATTGTAGGAATAATAAACATCATTAGCATAAATGGTCGTATTTGGAGGGTCAAAGAGGAACACAAAAGGAGATTTCACATACGCCGGGGTGGAACCCTCACTTGAACATCACGCCTCATTACTACGACGAGTCTGTGGATTCCAGCATCGGCACCACAGCCTCCCGCTTGCTGCATTTGTTTGCTGGTCCGGTGACAAGTCCTTGTGCCACTTGGTGTGACACGTGACATCTCATGACTTCCTCAGCTTGTCATCACAGAGGCTTGTCTGTCCTGCGTATGGAGGCCTGGCAGGCCCCTTCAGTGGGGGTGCTTGTTTGAAGGCATCATGATGGGCGAGGGTGCGATCACAAAAGGCCATGGAGCTCAAACTGCAGGACGTCACTGATTCACCCTGCTGCAGACACACAGAGACGGGCACATGGCTAGTGGCATCTTGGCTCTGCTGGCCTGGAGGTGGCAAGCACTGGTCCAGCTGCCAATGTCCAATAGTGTGGTCGGTAAGCCTTGAGGTGTTTGACCGACATTGTGCTACACAGTGGGCTCCATTCACACATGTGGACACTTCGGGGTGCATATGGCACCACCATCATGCCAAAGGTAACAAGGAGGTGCCAACTTGAAAGTCAACATGAGGTGAGCACTTTGGTCATGTATGTGTTTTTCTAGTATTTAATACATCTCTGCCATCCATGTCATCCACTGACCCCTACAGAAGTAAGTGTGGCACTCTTTCTCCTAAGGTGGCCGTCACCATTGGTCCCCAAAGTTGATAGCCAGAAATATATGGAAGGGCAAAGGGATGCAAGCTTAGACAGAGAGAAGGTGGCAGTGAGAGGAACAGAAATCTGCCAGGCGAGGCCCAGGGCCAGTGCTTGAGGTGTCGTAGTGAGGGGGGTCTTGTGGCCCACCTAGGAATGGTCAGGCCAGGCTAGGGCCACATCTGTAAGCTGCTGTTCTGCACTTCTTCTGTACAGTCAGAGACCTGAGCAGCAATGAAAATCGTGAAGACTGAGAAATGAGGACAGAAAAAGGGGAAGAAACCAAAGCTGAGAGACAACAGTGGCAAGATGGCAAAGAAGAGCAAAAGTGACACACGTGAAAGGGACATGTCACAAAAACAGAGAGTGAGACGAGTGTCACACCAGAAATGAAACTGATGAGCAGAAACCACGCCCCCTGGCAACTGGGAGAGGCATCATAGCAACACAACCCACTAAATGGTGCCACCCATAGGCGAAACAAAAGTGGCATCATGGGACAAAAATAACCAAATAATAAAATAAGCTTGACCCCCGAAGACAAAAAAGAAAAGCAATGAAAGAACCCCACCAGGAATTAATGGCCGTAAATGAACATTTCAAAGAGGTCGGCGTAAATGAGGACGCATAACATCTAACAGACCCGTCAGTTACGCCATTCTGTCTTTTATCTTTACCAATTGTAATAAACCGAAGGCGGATGGCACACACCAGCCTGGTGCTCCCCGTTCAATAAAGTGCCAAGAACAGGACGAAAGTCAGGAGTGCAAAGCGGTGGGCGAAACAACATGGAGGCTTTGGATGAAACGCTTCTGAGGAGGACCCCAGTGTCGTGCCAGTCGTGGGTCATGACTCAGCCAGTTACACAGGGACCTCCAGGAAGGGCTGGGACATGGCGGGGGCTTCTGGGACAAATAAGGAAATGAGGTCACATGTCTTCTGTAAAAATGTGTCGGCAACTGCGCCCCCTCTTGGCCAACCCTGACAATGTCCCCCTAAAGCGCACAGCCCTGACAACATTATGGGGAGGACCAAAAAGAAAGACCAGGGGTTACATCCATACTGGCAGACTGAAAAGGCAAAAAGACACAAAGTGTCACCTGCATGGCCGTCATCAGGTGTGCAGCATGAAAGGAAAGAGCGGGTAACAAGTCTCGAAAGGAGAAGGTGAGAGCTGAGAAGATGGCGGCCGAGAGTGAAGAGTCAGAAATGGGCGACCCCCCTGACTGAGAAGGAGCCACACTTTGAAAAGTGTCTTTGAAGTTCTGTGAAAGAACACAATGGTCATTGTGACCAGGGGGACGTGAGGCTCTGTGTGGTCTTCATTCTTCACCTCTCAGATGTTCTCCCTCAAATGGTCTGCTAGCCACCTCCATGTTTCACCTCTGCAGATGAGGGGACACGTCCTTCGAAGAGGCCTGGGATTTAAGGGTTTAAGGTGGACTTTACCAGAGAGGGGTGACACGGTGGCACCTGTCACAGCTCACAGTCCCTGGCGTGGAATGTGGATCTCCTTTGTGAAGTTTGTGCAGGTTAAGGAGATCAAGGGAGGTTTAGAAGAAATGGTTCCTGTGGAGAGACCAGTCTGGATAAGAGAGAGAGAAAGTGCTGGGGCGGAGTGGGAGGACCAGTGGGATGAGGATTCTTCTTGGAGTGGATGTCATGGGGTTGACAGTCCAGATGTGGTGTCTTTAACCTTCTCTCCATTTCAAATCACCTTGAGCCCTTTATTCCCTCGCTTACAGTATGTAGCCCTTCACCAACTCCGAGTCTGGTCCTTCATCACGTTCACTCCATTTGTTATGGTCAGACCACCTGAGGGTGGCTCATCTAAAGGACCACATGACAGCTGATCAGACCTTATTTCACACATTGTACAGAAGTAACCGAGTTCGTTTAAATAGCGCCCCCCCATGTCAGCGGCCATGCCACCTGCACTTCAGAAGAGGTCCACCACCTGAAGCTAAGCCTGTTCAGGCCCGGCCAGTGCTCAGATGGGAGACCACCAAGGAAAAGCTAAGGTCACTGCTGAGAGAGGTCAGCAGGGGGCGCTGTGAACTGAATGTGGATCCAAAAGCCACTGTTCAGTGACGGGGACACTGCTATAAAACTGGCACCATCCTTGAGACCTGAAACTGAGGTCCTGACTCTCATCTGTGGTCATTAAAGATCCCTGAGATTCTTTCCAAAAGAGCGGAGTGTTTCCCAATGCCCTGGCTAAACTGGCCACCACGGCCTGCTCATTGTGACATCCTAATTGTCCCTTGTCCCTATTGCCTCACTGTCTCTGTCACCCCTACACTACCTAATAGCCAATGTGTGGCGAGCATACTGGCACAAAATGGCTGCCATCACATCCTCCAGGTGGATGCTGCACATCAGTGGGGGTTAAAGTGCCCCCCCACCCCACCCGTTTAATGTGAAGCTCTCTGAGTGTCTTGAAAAGTGTTTTATAAATGCAATGTCCTCTCCTTCTTCTTCTCCTTCTTCTTCAATGTGTGTTTCCTTTAAGTAAAGTCAAGTCATTCTCAAGCCATATAAAGCACTGGCGAGGTGTCACCTGGAGTACGGTGTTTGGTTTTGGTCTCCATATCACAAAACATAAAAAAGGGAGAAGACAAAGCAGCAGCAGAGGAAGTCCAGAGAAGTCGCAGCAAGTCGGTTCAGGACCATGGAGAGCAACAGGAGAAACACTGGAAAGAGAGACATGGCGGCACTCGACTGTGGCCAGACATCAACGAGGTGTTCAAGTCCATCAGGTCCTTAATGTCACGTGTACCAAGTCCTGGGCCATTGTCCCTTGCTTGAGCTCTGTGCACCATGGGGGTCCAGCTGTGTGCCACAAACTGTCATTGGACCATTCAGATCATAAAGCAGAGTGTCCAAAGCCAATCCAGGATAAGGAGATTAAAATGTGCCCATCAGAGAGGGGGCTGTGGGTGGTGAAATCTGAACGCTTTGATTACCGCAGCCCGTCTCGCTTCTCGGGGGGGTGCTTGGTCATGTGACCAAGACCATCGCTCTGATGGCACTGTTGGACATGGCAGTACAAACAGGGTATGGCGGTGGGAACACTCCACCTTTATCTGCCAGTGGTTTTTAAGCAGGGTCTTTGCACACTGGGGGGGCACAACAGCAGTCCTGGGGGGGGGGGGGCTGCAGAAGTACTGCTTAATTAATACTTCAGTTTGTATGCATGCAGCTGGCGCCTGAGACTGTATGTGGCAGCATGTGCCAAGATGGCAAAGCCAAAGCAATTTGAGTTAAGGCAGGATCAGAAAGATCCCAAGTGTGCTACTGCAGCTGAAGGCCACTGGGCCGCGGTGGAGGGGCTCGCATCAGGTGGGCTTTACTTTGGGAAACAAGGGTCACTCTATTGCCTCTGGCAGGAAGGACCCCAAAGCCGCTTCCAGTGAGCGATTGGCGAGGTTGAGGTGCCAGTGCTGGGCCACTTCTGTGGGTGTCCGTGTAGTTGCATGAGGGGATTTCTACAAAGGGGGCTTCGTCTCTTTGGTTCACTGAAAGGATTTGTTGCTTTCGTGATGGAAGAAAACCTCAGTGTCATGACACCACGTTGTCTTCTCCATCGTGAGGCACAGGCTATGAAAACACTCAGCGATGAGTTGAAAATGTGCAGAAGTTAGGAGATTAAATGGAGACCCCAAAACTCACACCTCTTTGCCAAGATGTGGGGGGGCAAAGCGCATGAAGAACGATCTTTGCTTCTGTGTTGAGCCTATGCCATAACCCACGTCACCCACGGCCTCAAAAAGGGGACATCAACCTGAGCAGACCCCCCTACCACTCTGATTGGTCAGTTTGGTGACCACACACTTCCTGAAATGCGTTTCCCTTCATTTTCTGGTCTGGGAGTCGGTGAAGTAGAAAAAACGTGCAGCAAGAAGGAGCAGCGATCCTGGAGGGCACAATGTGCCCCCCTTTTAATGGGTCATTGGCTTTTCTTACGTGTCTGTGAGTTTGGGCAAGGCGGGTACCCAGACAGCTGACTGATCTGTGCCAGTGCACATCCTTTTGGTGTCACTGGTGTCACTGTGGCGTGTTGTCCAACGATGGTGCAATTCCGCGGTGGGGTGTCCATTTTCATTTGACCTCGACTAACATCAGAGCGCTGCGCTGGGCGTGTTTAAATTACCCATAAGCCTTCAGGAACGCGTTCATATGGCATCAGCTACTGTTTGTTACGGTTGCCCCGTCATTTTTAAATCACCTCCACTTTCTGATTTGCCCTCGTAAGCTCCGCCTCACACAGAAACAGAAATACTTTTGATGATCCGGGATGGCTGCAGCTGCCATGTCCCTCTTGAACCCGAGCCCGTCGATAGTCGTGTCTGAGATGAGCCGGGCAATGAGGACACAACCAGGCAGGAGTACGATACAAAAAGTGCTTTAACGAATACAAAGAGTAGTGCAGTCATTCATTCAAATAAATTCATAAATAATCCCAATATAAAAACGTCTTCACGGTCAACAGTAAATATTCCCATAAATACGTAGAAGAAATCAACAGGAAATGGAAGAATTAAAGTCAGACATGTGTTCGCTCTCCGCACGGCATAAGACACAAATCAGGCAGGAGGAAGCTTGTCCACGCGTCTTAAACTTCTGTCCATGAAGAGGGTCACCGCAGTCCGTTAAGGGACAGTGATCTGAGCAGAGGTGACACAGGACGGTCACAGAGCCAAGTCACAGTTTATAAACGGCTGAACTCAGAGAACAGCGCCGAGTGAGGTGTTGGGGGACCTCCCTGTAGAATCGCTGCAATGTCGGTCAGATGTACGACTGTGTGCAGGAGATCAGCTCTTAGATAAGAACACGGAGGACGTTACAACATGGCAGAGAGACAGGAAATGACATCGCAAAGCGGAGACAGGAAGTGGTGTCTTCAAGAGGTGACGGAAGTGACGTCATTAGATGAGGAAGGAGGTGATGTCATCAGGTGAGAAAGGAAGTGATGTCATCAGATGAGGAAGGAAGTGATGTCATCATGCGGGGACCGGAAGGACGTTGTCAGTTGGGATGTCGTTAGTCTTCTGTAGGTCTGTTGAAGGCATCAGCCTTTGTTTCCGATCCTCCGTCTCTTGTATTTTTGCTCTCATTTGGACATTTTGGCTGCCCCCCTCAGCACCCGTGTGCGACAACACTCACACCTCATGTGACCTCTACTCTGATTGGTTCATTAGCATCAGGTGCCAGCAGAATGAACTTTCACACCAAAATAAAAGTCTCGTTCCACTCCGTTCTGTCCTTCTCAATATCCCTTCAGTTCACAGATGTCTGTGTTCCTGACGGCTGTCCGGTCTCGCTGGGTCTGTGACATCAGGCAATTCCTCGGAGCGCCACCTAGAACATTCTGGCCTCTTTGCTTAACCCTTTCAGCCGTCTCCTCGTGTTACTTCTCAGACAAAGGCTTTGTATTTCCATTAAATGAGTGACCAGGCCCTTAGCCTGCAGTTGCTCCGTCCTGAGTAGGACGTCAATCTGCACCCAGCAGGTCCTCCAACTTAAAGGGAAAACGTGGCAGTTGGTGGCAGGATTGGCCCACCGGTGTGGTGCTGAGGTGTCACCCGCTGCTCTCGGCTCCCAGCCCCTCTCATTCCCTCCATTGGTCCCCTCATTAACAGCACAGGACTCTGGAGCTCCTTCCACAGTCGCGTGGAGTCGTCCTCCAGCCCACCACAATCCCGAGTTTTCTCCCAGCTTTACCTCCGGCCTTTCTTTTGTTTTCCTACCTCAACTCCCCAGTTCACCACCCTCGGGTCTTGCAGCAGGCCTGAAGTGGCCACCTCAAGCAGGACCTCCATCGTCCTGCCACCTAAAGTCAGTCCAGCAGGACCCCCAGGGCACTCGATGGCCCCCACTCCTCTGGAATATTCATTATTGGGGGGCGATGCACCCCAGAGCTCTGCTCTCTCTCTTTCTCCTTTTCGGGACCACCGGCCGCTGGCTCAGATTTTTATTTGGTTCCCTCCTTCAGCCCATCCTGACCACCTCAGGCTCCTTGCAGCCCACCACAGGTGCGGGTGCCCTGATTGCGTCCCACGGACTGTCAACTGGCGGTGGCACCAGCATGTGATGCCAGCCCCCCCTCCCCACTGGGGCTCACAGCTACACTCCCCGCCGCGGACCCCCATGACACCATGACAAACATTAAGCAGGGCCTCTTGAGAGATTATGGAGAGAAGTGAAGAAGGAAACTCTGCATTTTGAGGAAAAGCTCAGAGAAAGCTGCTGCATCTTTTAATGTCTTTGGGCGAGTGACGAAGTACTGAGAATCTGTGCCACCAATGGACCACCTGACGTCAAGCAGATCTGTGAATCTCGACAGGCCCCAGTATCTTATAAAAAGTTACAATCGTAATCCAGGTTAGTCTGCAGCCCCCTGCACATCAGGTGTCCCCAAAGACGTCATAAACCGTGTGCCTCGTGACACAGAACTGACTGGGGGTGCCACTTACTGGTGCTGACACTGCCACCTGGTGGTCGGACTCGTGTTCTGGTTACGACTGTTTTTCGATTTCGCTTCGTTTTCTTGGTTTTGCTTTTCTTCCTCAGTATTTTGCCCCCTGAGCGTCTTGACCTCAGCTTCTTGCTGCTGAATCGTCTCCTGGGTTTGTTGTGCCCCCAATAATCCTCGGGCACTTTGACGTGTCTGCAATGCCCTGAAGCTCATGAATGTACAACGTGATGACACAAGCATGTAGAAGATGCCACCAAGTGGGACTACAGCTGAGTGACACAGCGATGTCCCTCCCTGGAATAAGCTGTGCCAGTGGCAGACGTGTTATGTGCGCTTGGAGGAGCCAAGTGGTCTCGTTGTAGGGTAACAGCACCCCCTACTGGCTGTGTCACCTTATGGCAACGTCTACAAAAGTAAGAAAGTGAGCTGGAGACCCGGGATTTGAGAGAAAATACAAAAACGATGCCAACCTCCTCAACGCCAGCGAGAAAACTCATGAGGGAGCCCTGAACATCAGCAAAGATGGCAGACGGTTGGCCTGAGGAGACCCCACGTGAAGTCCATCGCTTTGGACCCTTCAACTGTCATAAAGGCTTGATTTGGATCTGCAGAATTTCATGTCCACTTGGATTTTATTGAATTTCCCACATTTGTCATTAGCACACCTCACAGTGCCACCGAGACAGCGATGTCACTTGGGGGTCTTTCAACATCACAGACCCTCCTTGCCCAGGTGACCCAGCCAGGGGTGGCCAGTCCCAGACTTGTGTCTCAGTAGCTCATCTGGTCCACAGATCACACCTTTTGATCCACAGCCATCTTGATGCTTTCTAAGCAGCTTCAGTGCAGCCCCCCGGTCCCCCAGGTCCTCTGCAGAGCGACTGGCCGGCAAGTCCTTGGCAGGCGACCTCGATGGGGTAGCAACGGGTCGCCCATTCCCTGCTTTGGCATTCGCCTACGAGACCACCTGCCCTGATACTTGTGACTCAAGGGCTACGTCAGGCCTGATCGAGGTCGTCTGGGGATTTTAGCCGACTACCCAAGTCGACCTTCAGCTGCCAATCCCGGGCTGTTGCCAGTAGTGCCCCCCTGTTGGATACGTACCCCCATTGAGGCTTCTCTTCGGCCTTGACAGGGACAGTGGAGCTCTTTACTGGTTTGTGGTGCCCACTAAGAGAGACCCCTGTGCTGATGGCCTCAGTGATAACCCTCAGCACCTGGTCATGGTGTCACCAATAATGCCCCCTCTCCCAGGGCATTTGGGCAACAACTCAGAATATGCTCCAGAGACACAGTGGGCACACAGGGGTGTCTGTCAGTCTCCATGAGAAGAGATCAGTTGGCTGGGCAGGACATCTTCGACTGGCTGGATGAGGAATTTAATCCGGTGTGGCTCAGCTTCCCACCACTCTGACCACGGGACCTCCTGGTCCGTTAGCTGCCCCCTTGCTGCCACATCCCAAGCATCCCGCAGGTTGACCCGGCGCTCCGCTAGAAGAACTGCTGCTGGTGGTCTTATTGGGGTGTCTGGACTGAAGGACACGCAGTGTCACTCTGTGACTTTGGACTTTGTAGCCACGGCTGTTGCACTGAGAAGTAAGGTGGGATAAGGGACGGGAATGACGCAGCTGCAGGGACCTCATGATGGCCACGTCATCCAAACTCCAAAGACTGAAGGCAGTTGAGGGGCTCTGCTGTCAGACAGTGGACACGTGACAATGACGTGACACCCAGGCTGAGACCGTCTGTGTTGCTTGGCTGCTTTCTCAGGGCTGTCTTTGTGAGCCAGTGGGCCGATGGAGAGATGTAGGAAATGTTCACGTGGCGTCGTTTTTTTGCTGGGCCCTCCAGCTCAGTGGGCAGATGTCCCTTGGTGGGTGTCTCTTTACGTTTGTCACACTTTAACAGCTCCACAGGCTTAAGGCAACAGCTTGGGCACTTCCCATCTCCACATCTGTGATGACATTAGTGGCCAGTAGGGGGCGCTGCAGCAGCCCAAACACAGCCAGGCAGACCCAAGTCCTCGGTGTAATCGTGAGGTTTGTTATTAACGACTTCTTGTCACGTAGACCACCACAAGTTTCAATTCTCTCGCTCTCTTCTCCGCCTCTTGCTGCTCCTCCACTCCTCCCAGGCGAGTGTCGCCCACCTCCTCTCCCAGCTCCGGAGCGGCTCCTGTTATCTTGGACTGTGGACCACTTCTGGTGCCAATGGAAGTCCCAGAAAAGCAGGGAACACAGCCACTAGCAGCGCCTCTGGTGGCACCCAGGGACCTGGCCCTACAATTCCCAGCATGCCCTGTGGGTGTGCCCGACTTCAGGGTTGCTGCCACCGAGCAGCTTGAATACATTGCCCCCCTCCCCGTTTGTAATGAATCGTGCCGTGTCCCACTCGGGACGCCTGCCCCCCGTCACGTGTGGTGTCAGAAACTCTCTGAAAGGTAAGCTGGGGGGGACGCTGAGGCCGTGGTGCTTAACCTCACAATGGGGGGGACGTCAATGGCCTTCTACAGGCAACAGATTGCACCCAACTCTCAGAGAGGTCCCCGCTCGTGACGACAGGACACCCGCGTCGAGACCACCGAACCACAGACACGTGGAGTAAGTGACCAAGTGGTGTGGCGGACAGGAGGACTTTTAGGGTCCTTCAGAACTCGACTTGATGTGATTTGGGGGGAATTCAGTGGACAGGACTGGTGGGCATTGGTGGGCCAAATGGCCGGTTTTCGTCTCGAATGTTCTGAACGTCTCGGACTCTTAGGCCTGTCAAGGGATACCAAAGTTTGGAGCCTCCCAGTTTGGGTGAGGTGCTCGCTGGATGAATGCAGAGACACGGAGAATGTTCAGTGAGCCGCTTTTATTATCGAGACCCCCAGGCTTTGTGGTGAATGAGCGGTGGGCTTTGGTGTTGCCTAGAAGACGTTTCTTGGTGGGTGTCCAAATCCAGCTGTCTTTTCCATTTGTCACACATCATTGGTTTCACAGGCTCAGGGTGACAGCTTTGAAGTTATGTACTTCCACGCCTGTGACAAAATGAAAGTCGAGCTTCTATCGGACCACCTCGTCATTCATACACCATTGTTGCACCAAAGCCAAGATGTGAGAATTTGGGCAAATCAAAAAAAAAAAAAAAAAAAAAGAAAACGTGGACAGGTGTTGATAAGGAACTGCCTGCCGTGGCTCCATGCCACGGCTCTTCTGCCATTCAGAGGCGCCAGGTGCCAGTTTAGAATGTCATCAGCCTCTTCAGAACGAGTTGAGCTGAAGAAATTCAATCAGAGCCGAAGGACGTGCCGCAAAGTAATGCGCAGAGAAGTGAGGATCCTTTCATGAGGATACAGCGCTCGACAAGACAGGAATTCTAATCCGGTGCCATCCTGGCACCTTCATCACACAGGCGCTTATTGTTGATGTGCGCGGTCACAGGGTCCCCCCCCCCCCACACCTCTGCTGAAGAGACCACTGTTCACGGCCAAATGCTCTCTCTGAAGATGAAGGCTGCAGGAAAGCCAGTGCCACCCCAGAGTGCTTGGAATGTCAATTGGAGAGTAAGACGTCTGAATTGGCACACTCACATGATGCCATGACAGTGTCGTGAAACTGCTGGAACATCCCAAAGCTGCCCACCCTATCTTAATGCCCCTTACCCTGCCACATGGCATAAACCTCTGCCTGAAGCAAGCTGGGCTCTTGACATGGCCATGTTTGGCCCTAGCCCCTCTCTGCCAGGCTGTGGGGCTGGCATCAGCAGGTGCCCTTGCAGTCAGTCTTCTTCACTTCAGATTTAATGCCCCCCACAAGCTGTCATATTGTGATTGTTCACAATTCATATGTTTTTATATGATCTCAGCAAGCATCGTGTGCAAGGCACGAACAAACCCTGGGTGAGGTGCCAGGCCATAATCCATGAATCAAAAACCCAAAGAGAGAATCAAAAAAGAAAACTCCAGAAACCAGAAAATCAATCCTGACGATGATAAGGTGCTCTTTGAAAGTCAGTCAGTGAACTGTTAAAGGGGGCGGTCTTTCATCAGTGACATCAGGGTGACCCCGCCTCTTCATCTGAGGGCGGTCCTTTAGCAGTGACATCAGGGTGGCCCCGCCTCTTGGACTGAGGGCGGTCCTTCAGCAGTGACATCAGGGTGACCCCGCCTCTTCATCTGAGGACAGTCCTTTAGCAGTGACATCAGGGTGACCCCGCCTCTTCATCTGAGGGCGGTCCTTTAGCAGTGACATCAGGATAGCTCCACTTCTAGGGCTCCACCCATAAAAGACATGGGTGAGAAAATGAGAACAACACAAATTCCATCCATCCATCCATTATCCAACCCGCTATATCCTAACTACAGGGTCACAGGGCTCTGCTGGAGCCATAGATAGTAAATAAATAAACCAAAAATGCAATAAATGTCAAACATATTAGACAAAGAAGACACTGATGAGAACAATAAAACAGCCAGGAAACACACTGCGGCTGAAACATGACAAATACTAAATAACAACAAATATTAAAACTACAAATTAACAAATCAAAAGAGAAATAATAATTCAACAACAACAAAAATAACTAAAAAAAAGAAAATACACTCCTAAAGCTGCCATCTTGTTGTTGTCACATGGTGAGACTTTGTGACAATGGTGCTCAGAGCCTATTTAAGATGGTGTCCATGTTTTGTGTGGTCTTTGTGTCACTAGTAATGGTTTTCCAGTTTTTCTGACTTCTGTGTCACAGCGCAGCATTGACCCCTTGGCTGCTCTTTTTAGTGCCCCCTGAAGTCCTACTCCTCATCTGATTTATCGTCACTCCTGCTCTTGTCCCACCCGGTCAGTCTGCCACACGCCTCTTAAAGATGGGGCAGCATCACGGGCAGCCTGATGAGCTTTCACTCTCTGACCGCAAAGTGGACGATGGCACACCTATGCCAAGGTCATGTCGGGGGGTATGGGCAGACCTCAAACAGAACTCTGGCAGCTCCTCGTCATCCCGTGTCTAATCATGCCCCCCGAGGTGAAGCACACCCTGCGACTACATGGTCCTCCAGTGTACCCCGGGGGTCACCCTGTGACAGCCTGAAGACAATCAAACATCATTTCTTTGAAGCTCCTCTCCTCCTGTCTGGACAGCAAATGTTCCCTTCGGGCTTTTTAGGATGAGATGTTGAAAGGGGTGGAGTTAAAGGCGGAGTCAGGAGTCACCCTGCTCTCATATGCTGAAGCCAAAAACAGTGAAATAGTTAGCCAAGATTGTGTGCGACTACAAGATCCTTCCCTGGTGTACCAATGAAATCCTTCCCTTAAAGGAGGCCCATGTGTGCCACACACTTCTCAATAGTGCCATCCAATGCTTCATGGGTGGGAGCTTCACCCGTTGAAAGGAACAGCTGCCCAGGTGTGATCTACTCACCTCACCAGCCGGCACTCTTCACTACTAGCGTAGTCGGCAGGATTTCTGAAACAGGCAGTGTGTCCCCAGTTAGAAACAGCAAAGCCTGGTAAAAGAGTCGACTGCCTCCGCCTAACAGGCACCTTTGGGTGTCATAATAACAAGCCGTTCATCATCTCAGAACAGCTTAGTCAAAAGCTCAGTGCTACTCTCGACATGCTTGGCCGATCACTGTCACTCTTTATTTTACTTTGATGTCAACGCACCACTGGCGAAACACAAAGAGCCAAGACAAAGCACCTTGGTGACTTTCTATCGATGGCACTGTGAAGAATAAAGAGGGGCAGGACCTCGGGCTGTCAGCGGCTCTCCTCGTTAAACGGCACCTGGGCAGCAGAATGAAATGTCATTGATTATGTGATGAGAAGAGCGCCTTGGAGTGCGGCGCATGTCAACGTTCTTCACGGGGTCTCCACATGCTCGCCACGGACGAACCTTTCATCTCCTGCACACATTAAATATTCATTAAAAGTGCCACATGAAATTCTTAAACTTCCTGAGACACACCCTCTGTGGCAGAACGGGAACTGGCAGCTAAAAGAAAGAATCGCTCCATGGATCCGATTGGGTGGATTGGCACTGTAGGGCTGGGAGAGTCACCAGCAGGTGGGCAAAGCAGAGTGACCTTGACTCACTATAGCCAGGTCATGTGTCCCTTAAGCCAAATGTGGGGGGTCAAACAACAATATCGACCCTGGACATTAACGGTGGGCACATAGATGGTGAGCATAAGACCATCTACACATACAAACTGCTTAAATCAAACCTGAAATTTCAGTCTGATTCACCCCCTGTAGAGCTGCTCTGAGAAAATCGTAAACCCCGCCCACCCCAGTGAAGAGCAGGCTCCGCCTCAAGGACCCACTGGATCCCCACTCACTCCATAGTGAATGACAGGCCCCGCCCCCATTTTCTCATAGCTCCAGATACCCAATGCCACACCCCATTTAGCTGCAGGCTCCGCCTCAATGGCCGACATTACACTTTCCAGACCAACAGCCCCTCCCACCACAGTAAACGGCAGCTACACAACCCAATGATTTACAGGCTCCGGGTGTTCAGCCCGCCCCACAGTGAACAACAAACAAACTACGCTCTCCAGCAAATGGCCCTGACGTTTAGGGGCATCAGCTCAAGTGGTGAGACCATCTGATGTACGCCAGTCAAACTGTTTATCTCAAACCTAATTCAATAGAGCGCCACCTGCAGGGCAGTTCAGAGAACGTCACAGACATTAAGTCTTAAGCCCCTCCCTAAATAACAGCAGGCTCTGGACACTGAATGCCCCACGCCAGTGAACAGCAGGCTCAATGACCCTCTAGACTGACATCCCCTTCCATAAGAGTGACATACAGTGCCCAACATGCACCACACGTGAAAAACAAGCCACGCCCCCAATGAACTATAGGATCCAGACACATAACTCCAGGCCCTGTGAACAGCAGGCTCCAACTCAATGACCTACTGGTGCCCCACCCACACCACAGTGAAGACTAGACCCTGCCCCAATGACCAATATGCTTCAGACCCCCCGCTTCCTGCCCCAGTGAACAGTAGGCTCTGCCTCAATGACCTACACCACCCAACAGTGAATAACAGGCCCTGCACCAATGACCTTTAGTTACAAGATGCACAACATCCCACCCTAAAGATCAATAAGCTCCATCTCAATGACACACTCCCCCAAGAGTGACATAGCGGTGACTTACAGACCCAACCCCCAGGGCCTTACAGGCTCCAAGTGTCCCACCGGCACAATAGGCTTACCCACCCACAGGCTCCGCCCCAATTATATTTAGTCACTAGA
The DNA here is from genome assembly GCA_026402145.1 of Polypterus bichir lapradei. Lineage (NCBI taxonomy): Eukaryota > Metazoa > Chordata > Cladistia > Polypteriformes > Polypteridae > Polypterus > Polypterus bichir. The sequence continues at coordinate 17,257,457 of JANRMT010062852.1, forward strand.
TAGCCGACACCCCATCCCAATAAACAATAAGCTCCGCCTTAATGACCCGCTCCATCTAGACAGACATCACCTTTAATAAAAGTGAGTTACAGGCCACACCCCTTGTGACTTACAGTCTCCAGTTGGCCAGTCCCCCCGATCCAATAAAGAACAAGGTCCTCCCCTACATCAGCCCAACCACCAACTCCCCCCCCCCACCAGTAATGTTTCCAGGTGGGTGACAGAAATGGTGAACATGAGAGTGTCACAACTCAAACTAACACATCAGAACTGAAAGACCAGCCCCTCCACCTCAATGACCTCTGGTGCACCCCCCACACCACAGTGAATAACAGGCCATGCCCCACCCCATAAATTACAGGCTCCGCCTCAATGACCTACACTCCTCAGACAGACTCCTCCCTGACTCTGCAGCTCTTATTCAGCTGCTGGGTCAGTGTGCCTACATTTCCCATAAGCCCCTGGTTTTGCCTTCCTGATTCACTGCTGGCCTGCTTTACTTAAACCCCTTGTGACTGACAGAAGTGCTGTGGCACTGACATTGAGCAGTTCAACATATCGATGTGACAGGACACACAACTCACGTGATGGAGTGAGAAGCCCCCTGACACCCTACATTCATGACAATGTGCAATGACCATTCAGATAGTGGGTCATTGCGGGCAGTATGCAGCTTGAATGCCACCTTGTGTCATGGGGAGAGCTTGGCCTTAGGTTAGATGACTCTGGTATGCCCTACCACCAGACTGGCACTAGAGGCCTGAGGTGACAACACCATCAGTGAAGAACACTGGGCTATCCTGAGCCAGGTGGGGAGTAAAAGTTAAATCACATGGGTCACACATCTCTGCCCACCTAAGTTCTTCTTTAGGTTTTACTTTGTTAGGTGTGGCAGTCACTTGTGAGGCCATCAAGATGCCATCATTCTCATTGTGCTCTCAATGACTCCTCAGTCCTGTCTTTCTCCTCAGGTTCACAGAGTTCCTGGAACCTTTCCAGAGGGTCATTCAGCCTGAAGAGATGTGGCTTTACAAGAACCCGCTGGTGCAATCTGACCTCATGCCCACCCGCATCATGTTTGTGAGTATGCACTCGCTTGGCATGCCATTCCTTCGCCTTGCCCTCAGGGCACACATCTGGCCTTTCTTTTACTAGCAGGTTCCCTGAAGGCAGGAGAAGTTGAGGTCACCCAGAGAGATGCCAGTCTTACATAGCATCTTCCACTGCTGTCCGCATGGCATGTGCTGACTTATTTTATGTGCTTCATACAGTTTACTGCAGGTGCCAGTGGCACCACCCTATTTCGTCCACCAAAAGGGGTTCTCATCCTACCTGTGGGGCCTTTCTATGAGCCTTGATTGTTTAAGTGACACCTGGTGGGCCACTGTACCAAGGCTCTCACAGTTTTGTCTCTCCAAAATTACAGGTGCCCGCCAGGCACTCTGTGTCCCCTTCAGCACAAGTGGAATGTGCTCGTCACCTCTCGCTGCTCAATAAACTCCACAGATGGCATCATGGCACCAGCTTGGTTGACCGCTGCTCTTTACTGTCTCCACAGGCCATCTCCTTCCTCACCCCCCTGGCCGTCATATTTGTGGTAAAAATAATTCGCCGGACGGATCGGACGGACATCAGAGAGGCGTGTCTAGGTAAAGCACTCTGACGAGCGACGTGTATGGGCTCTGCTGGTGCCACTGCCCGCTGCTCACTGTGCCAATTGTCTTAAGCCCCAAGGGGAAATTGTCTTTTTGCATGACCTTTGCTCTCATTCTGCAGCTGTGTCCTTGGCACTGGCCCTCAATGGAGTCTTCACCAATACCATCAAGCTCATCGCGGGACGGTAAGCCTGACGGGGGATTTGGTGGTGGGACAGCGAGAGGACCATAGAGGGATAAGGGGAGGGTGAAGTTGCGTCACCCTGTGAAAACAAAAAAGACACTCTTTATAATCAGGGCAACAGGGCACCCCGCTATAGCCCTAACTGAAGCTTTTACTTGTTACTGGTCAGGTCAATATAGCGCCCCCGTGGTCCTGATATGAACTGTTATGTATGTGGCTGCTCAGGTGGCTGTGATGCCAACAGAAACTCCTTCTCTAATTAGTCAACCAAAAGGAAAATTCTTAGAATGAATGCCCGAGTGGTCAGGTGAATTCAGTGTAGCGCCCCCTCTGGCCTTCTTAATGCTGGTGCTGCAGTGCCTGGTGATGCTATAATGGAGCAGAGGCTGGAGCATCAGGACGATTCAGACGTCTGTGCACTTTGTGCCTGTGGCCTCCTTCCTGAGTGTTCAGTCCTGGCACACTGAACACAGCAGACTCTGAGCTCTGAGGTGGTCGTTCCAGTCTACTGCACCATGATGACCACCATGTCACACACCTGCAAGGACCCTCACTGCTGACAGGGGAGTACAGGGTGTGCCATCAAAACAGAGATGCTGTCGCCCAGCTGACCTGTTTGGTCTTCTTGCAGGCCGCGGCCCGACTTCTTCTACCGCTGCTTCCCAGACGGAGTGATGAACTCGGATATACAGTGCACGGGGGACGGTGACCTCGTGTCTGATGGCCGGAAGAGCTTCCCCAGCAGCCACTCCTCCTGTAAGTGTGCGGTGTGGGGGGGGACACGGGGATGTGGGTCATGATGTCTGGTGGCAGATCAGTAAACAAAGTCAGGCTGAGTGGCAGGTGGTGTACGTGTGTGTGTGGGCATGATGACGGGTATCAGTCTATAGCAGTGGGCAGTAGGGGGCGCAAGTTAAAGTACAGCAAGTGCCACACAGCTGAGTGCGTCTGTCTGTCTGGCTCTCATTTCATGGATACACGTCTGCATCAGTCCGTCCGTTCCTTGGTTTACCAACGCGTGTGTCTGTCTCTGTCTCTCTCTCTCTCTCATTTGTCTGTCTGTCTGTCTCCTGGTTTACAGTGTATCTTCACCTGTCAGTCCGTCCATCTCATGTTCCATGGACACATGTCTGTCTGTCTCCTAATATTAAGGACATGTGTGTCTGTCCGTCACTTGAACAGACCTGCATGTCTCTCTGTCTCTCTGTCTCTCTGTCTGTCTGTCTCTCAATGCACTGAGACGCATCTATTTGTCTGTCTGCCTCTCTCTCTTTCTACAGACATGTGTCTGTCTGTCCTCTGTGTGTCTGTCTACCTGTCTTGACAGTCTGTCTCTTTTTACTGACACCTGTGTCTGTCTGTCCATCAATCTGTCGTTCATTTTAAGGGCGTGCATGTCTGTCAGTCTGTCTGTCTGTATCTCGTTTCATGCACACACACTTCTATCTGTAAGTCCGTCTGTCTTGTGCTTCACGGACCCACGTCTGTCTGTCTGTCCGTCTCTTGTTTTACAGACACACACACACATCTGTCTGTCTCATTTGTACTTGCCATGTCTGTCTGTCTGTCTGTCATTTTACAGACGTGTGTGTCCTTCTGTCTCCTGTTTTACGGACTCACATTGCTGTCTGTCTGTCTGTCTGTCTCTTTCCATGGACACACACGTCCCCCCAACCTACCCCCCTCTCTCTCTCTCTCTCTTTCTCCTGTTTTGCAGTCGCCTTTTCTGGCCTCGGCTTCACTTCTTTCTACCTGGCTGGCAAGCTGCAGTGCTTCACAGACAGCGGGCGCGGGAAGGGCTGGCGTCTGTGTGCGGTGGTCCTGCCTCTCTACTGCGCCATGATGATCGCCCTGTCACGCACTTGTGACTACAAGCACCACTGGCAGGGTGAGTGTGTGTGAGACACGAGGTGCCACCCATGGGCTCTGGTGACGTCACCCAGACCAAACACAGAGACTCTTCTGGAACGTGCCATCATAGCATTGCCCCCGTGTGCCCCACCCCTCAGAATCACAGCAGCCGTCCACCATCCATGCACTCGATTTAAGGCTTCATCGGGGTGACGTCACAAGTCCTCGGGTCAACTTGAGCTCACCGCCGTCCCTTTCTTTGCAGATTCGCTCGTGGGGGGCTTGGTGGGCCTCGTCTTCGCCTACATCTGCTACCGGCAGCACTACCCGTCCTTCCTCTGCACAGACTGCCACCTGCCCTATGAGAGCCTCGGCCTTCCGGCCACCTGCATGGAGGAGGAGCCACCTGCTGCAGACAATGCCACCAGCCTGCCTCTGGAGGGACTGACCGAGGGGCCGGTATGACTAAGAAGACGGCCGACTCGTAGCACTTGCACATTCCAGTGAACCTGAGGCCGGCGCCCACGGCCCACTGTCTGTCTCTTTCATGTTCTGCCATGCAAGTCCACATCCCGTTTTCTACCTGGTCACACGCCGTTGCTGCCCGCCTCTCCCTGTTACGTTGGCATGAGATTGACTTGCTGTGTTTGGTGCCGACCGGTGTGCCGTTGCGCCTCTGAAGCAGACAGAGATGTGACTGCACTTCCACAGCTTGGAGGCAGGGGGCGCTATGAGTCAACAGCAGGGCGCCTTCCTGTGTGGCTCCTCACAAAGCAGACCGTTGCTGAAGTGCCCCGGAGTCGCCCTCTACAGGAGGCACACCCGGAAGTCGGCGGCTTTGAAAGCAGGCAATGGCGGTGATGGTGGTCCCGTTGTTTCTATCGTTTTCATTAAAGATCAATAAACCTGTAATATTGATAAGTATAGCCATGATTATTTTACAACCACTTTTATTTCCACTGTCCAGTCTCACTTTTGCCTATCCAGATGGCAGTAGTGTGAACTGACCTGCAGGGGGTGTCAGTATCCTTAACTAAGCTGGCGCTGTGAAGTTTGCCACCTTCAGCCGTCTGTGCTGCGCTTCACTTCGGCCTCAGACGTTTCTGGCCAGCGCTGTCCACCATCTCACTGCCTAGACGGATGAGTGCCCCCTGCTGGGCAGGCCCTGCTTATCAAATAGGATGAAGCTACCCGGAGGAAGAGGAGGAGGAGGAGGAGGTTGGGAGCATGCACTGATGAGATGTGTATAAATCACCAGTCACTTCATGGTGTTCACAAGTGCCCTATGCCCATCATCCGTATCATGTGACCAGCTCTGAGAGGTTAACCCCGAACTCCTGTGATCAGGACCTGACCTTCTTGACACCCTTGGCTGTCCCCGACACTCCACTTGAAGGGGGCACCCCCATTTTCAGCTGAAGCGGCACTCCTGGGTAGCAGGTGTGGGCACATAAAGACCCTTCTGGCATCTACACTCTTCCCAGCTAGTCTAGCTAGTGGTGGCATTAGACACACACCTAGTCCAGCAGGAGGCGCTATGTGAGACAGATTAATGTCCAACGGAAGGCCTCACTGGCAGAAAGACAAAGTAGACAGAGGCTGGACCTTCCAGCAGGGGGCAGTCACTGAGTCGGAGTGATGTCCTAACTCTGCAAGGTGCTACATAACACATAGCCTCTCACTGCCCAGGGGGGCTACAGCCACAACCACAGGGGTCCTGGCTCCACTTGCTAATTCTAGACTGCACATTGTCACACAAGTTGGTGTTTTTCGATCTCCAGGATGATCTTCCCAGCCCTGAGTCCGTGTCAGTCCCTCTTCTGCTTATCAAGAGGGTAGCAGGACCCCACAGCGTCCCCTGACTGTCCCATGAGGCAATGCGACTCAGGCCTGGGACCACTGCACAGCTGGAATGGGACAGGAAAGCCTGAGAAATGAGCCAACCAATCGATCAATCAAACGGTCCTTGTTTCATATAGTGCCTTTAAGGCGGGGGCTTTAGTTGAGATGCTGCACTCAGCCTCTTGCTGGTATTCCATGAACAACGGAACACAATGGGCACTTGGGTGCGGCTCAGCGCCTTGGGCATTGGACTGTAGACAACACGGCTGCTGAGTGAGTCCTGCTTCTGGCTCACAATGTGCTCCGGTCCCCTGCCTGTGTAGCGCCTTGGCATGGGGTACAAATGTCATTTGCTTTGTTGTTTCTGACTCTGTCACCCCGGTCTGTTCAGAGAAGTATAGAAACTCACACCTGGCACTGCTCCCACTTCCTCTTTCAGTCCCACCAATTGATATAGCGCCTTTCCTATCTGACTCCATTACAGGGCAATGAATTTGACAGCAGACAGGGCGCTACCTGCTGCAAGGAAAAAGCAGGACAACTTTGAAGTTCCAAGATGGCGGTCACACGGATGGTGATGTCACAGGCAACCATAGCAGAGGGGGCTCTGGAGGGCAAACTGAGGGTCGTGGGCAGCAGTGAGGGGGCACCAGGGAGTTGAATGAGGTGCGCAGCCAATGGCACCCAAAGTAGAAGTGGTGAGCCATCTTTGGGAGAATGGGGACAGCAGAGGTGGCATTGTGACACAGAGTGCAGCTTTGGACGGCTCTGGTAGGCCGTAGGGCGTGTCTGGCTTTGACTCTGCCTCAGTGTGCGTGAACGATCACCAGGGGGTGCAAGCAAAATAAATTTGAACTTTGAATTTGATGTTCTGGGCTGATAACTGGATTAACAAGAAGTGAGCGTGGACAGCAGAGAAGAACTTTAATAAAGCAGAAAAGGAACAAACGTCACGTCTGCTGCCCACTGCTGGGCCCAGGGCTTCAGCTGGTGTGCCCGCTGCCCTCCCTACAGCTGGTTACATACTTTATGTCTGCTTCCTCCTACTGGGCTCAGGTCTGTGCTGTGACTTTATTTTCCTTTTTTAGTGGGTTTATATTGTAAAATACGCCTGGTGTCTACCGCCCCCTACTGGACGCAGCCCTTCTTATTGTGTGTCTATTGCCCTTTCTTAGGTTTAATTCTACAGATGAGGTGCCGCCTGCTCCTTACAGGGTCCAATTTCATACTTTATGTGTGCAGACCCAAGATGGCTCAGCTGCACTCTGCACCCTGTATGTCATCCACTGGACCGTTTGTCTACTGCCCCCTACTGGATTCAATCTTCCTATTGTGTGTTTACTGCCCTGTTGAGCTCAGGCTAACAGGAAGTGTGCCCAGTGACCCTTAAAACCTCTACTGTGCCCAGCCCGACACCCTGAGTGTTCAGTTTCCTCTTAGTGTGTCTGATCCAGTACATTGTGTCTTCTGGCCCTTACTGGCCCCAGTCCGACAGATGGTGTGTATGTGTGCCCATATGGGGCATACTTATCTACTTTATGTCTGCTGCCCCTTTTCAGGGTTGGGTTTCATAGGGTACCCTATGTGGCCAAGCACTAAATATTATGTGTCTACTGCCCTGTGGTGGCCCAGGCCACATACTGTGTGTTTAGTTTCGTCTGATTGTGTTTTATACAGTATACTCTATATCTTCTCATATTGAGTGTCTACTGGCCGTTACTAGCCTCAGTCTTATAGATGGTATGTGCCCAGTACCCTTACTGGGTCTAGATACCTACTTTATATCTACTGCCCTCTACTGGGCACAGGCCTACATGCTGTGTGTCTCCTTTCCTCTTATAAATGTCATATAGTGTGTGTGTGTGTGTGTGTGTTTGTCTACTGCCTCCTACTGGATCTAGCCGTGCCAAATCATGAGCCTACTGCTCCTTACTGGCCTCAGTCTTATAGATGACATGTGAGCCCAGTGCCCTTACTGGGTATAGTTACCTAATTTATGTCTACTGCCCCCTACCGGCTCGAGTGCTACAAATGAGGTGCCCAACTACCCTTTACAGGGTCCAGTCTCATATGGTGGCTTAGGTGGTCATGCACAATATATTGTGTGTCTACTGCCCTCTGGTGGTCCTGTCTGGTACTGTGTATCTACTGTCCTCTTATTTGGTCTTCACAGTGTGGTAGGTATCTACTGCCCCCCAATATGAGCCAGGCCTGTGTAATGTGCGTCTACTGCCTCCTACTGGCCCCAGTCCTACAGATGAGGTGCCCACTGCCCTTTACTAGGTCCAGTCTCATGTGGCACCATACCTGGCCAAGCACTAAATATTGTGTGTCTACTGCCCTCTGGTGGCCCATGCCACAATGCTGTGTGTCTACTTTCCGAAATGTTTGTGTCTACTGTCACCTACTGATCTAGAGATTCCAGATCATTTGTCCTTTGCCATCTGCTGCCCTCAGTCCTACAGATGGTGTGTGTGTGTCCAGTGCCCTTATGGGGTGCACTTATCTACACTACTTTAGTCTGCGGCCCCCTACTGGGTCCAGGCCTACATGCTGCTAATTTACTTTCTCCCTAGCATGTTTTCATACAGTATATGGCATATCTACTGACTCCTTAATGTATCCAAGCCTTTCTGTTGTGTGTCTGCTGCCCCCTACTGGTCCCAGGCCTACAGACGGTGTGCCCCCTCACCTTACAGGTCCAGTTGCATACTTTTATGTAGCCCTACATGCGGCTGCATCTCCACATTCCTCTTACGTTTGCAGGCTCTGCCCACATGGAGGTATCTGCGGAGGTGTGTGTGGGTGTGTGTGTCTGTTCCTGCATGCAGATCCTGCCAACTACGCCAGCCCTCTTCAGTAAACATACATTGACATCGGTCTAAACTTTGCTCTTCGTTTAATCCTGTCACCTCAATAAGGGTTTTCTGTGTTGGCCCAAACCCCCCCCCCCCCCCCGCCAGTTTGAGTCCTTTTGCCACTGCTGTCTCGGGGAATACGGGTGGCTGATTTGTGGGAACTCCAGACATGAGACAGGTGGTCTACCTGCCCACCCTCGTCTGATATTTCCTAGCAGTCTGAGCTCATTCACATTGCGTCACACAGCATGGCGGCCGCACACGGCCAGTCTTGCTATTCTGTGGACCATCACACACCGGTCAGGCCATGCAGTGTCCCTTAAGGTGCTTGCCATGGCTGTGCCAATGTGCCCATTGAATTATTTATTGTACGTCCCTCACTTCTTCTCCTGGCTTTGTGCTCACACCGCCTCCTAATGCGCTTCTCTTCTCTTTTGATGCCAATGCGTCAGTACTGAGCCCTTAACCTTGCTACTTGGCTCACTCTAGGGGGTGCCCTATGCCCTGGGCTGCCATGCCAGCTCAAGCCCACACACCCAATAATTCTCAGCTCCTTTCTCCAAAACGCCTTCCATAATCAGCACTTGTGTGCGTCTCTTTCACCTGGTGGTTTGAGGTCCAGCACACCACACTGTCTGCCATGAGAAGCCCCATGGCCCAGGTGGCAGCCATGACCCAGCCCTGATGGCCGACTCCTTTCACACATGTGACTCTCGGCAAGAGGCGTACTCCGTAATGTGACGTTCAAGTTGGCCAAAGCTGGACTTTGGGGTTGCCAGTTACAGACAGACCTGTTGTGGGCACCTCACGATAGCAATGGCACACAGAGGGGCACAGTCCCTGTTCTTCAGTCCTTCTTCTGGCATTGAGGGAGTTGAAATCCAGTCTGAACTTCACATTCGGCACATTTGAGGTGTAATATGTTTGTCACGCTATTATTATGATGGCTCGGTGATATGAATTATTATAAAATAATTATTGTACTATATTATAATTACAATCGTGTGTACGAGGGAGTTGTCGTTTAGCCGGGTTGGCCGCATTGCCCCACTTTATGAAAGGTGTCATCAGTTTATTCCTTTGTGAAGTCACCACATCTGCTCAACATCTGCTGTGCCAAAGTCCAACTTGGCAGTTTTGGTCTCCTCTGAAACACCAAGAATCGTATTATGGCCACTTGACCCTGTGGTTCAAGCCCCCCGACACCCTTACAGAATATTCAGTCCTGACAGGCTTCCTGTCCCTGTGCTGATGCGTTAAAAAACAGTCAGTGATTACGTCTAAGACTGCCTGGAAACGGGAGGAGGAAGAGGAGGAAGAAGAAGAGGAAGATAACGTCTAAAACTCCATTCTGGTACTCCACCATTCTCAAGATTAGCCCATTGTATGGGGGCACCGACTGGTGGTGGACTCTCTGCTCTTTATGTGGCTCTTTGAGGTGACTGCTTACCCTTAAAATGCCAGCTCACCTTTTGTCACACTAGTTGGAAGAGCGCGTGTGACTGTGCTGAGCTGCCATTTTTATAGACCCTCCTGCTATTGATGATGCAGTGCCAGCTCATTCTGTTGGTGACTCATCCCTGGCTAGTGTCACTTGTCCAGCACCATCACATAGCTGTCCCCAGCCACCACTTCCAGCTTCCTTGCAATGGCACACAAGCTCATCAAAATGGCAGGTGGTCTTCTCTCCCGCTTGACAAGGGCACATCAGCAGGGATGGGGAGTACCGTGTTGTCAGGTGGCACAGTGAGATGTTGTGTACTGCGCTGTCTTGCGGTTCGACAGAGATGCTCAACGCTGGTCAGCTGTAGATGAGCAGGTGAACCACCTTGTGTGGAGATGCATTTGTTCAGGTCTCTTTGCCGTTTGCCTTTACTGCACTGGCACTGCACTGGCACTCCAGACCCTGACACCCTTCACACCACCTCAGTGATCTGCCTTGTCCTTTACCTGAGCATTTTTAACACCAGCCCTGCTTGTCACAGCTCACCTGGGGTCAGTGGCAACTCAATCTGCCTGCCACCCCAACTACATGAGCCTGAAGCTCTGCTGGTGTCAATGCACCTTAGCAGATGGCAAGGCGGCGGTGGAGCTGCCCAGGTGTCCATCTCTCAGCCGCATCCATCCCTGCACAATTGCCACACACGGCACTCCAGATTATGGATCTGAGCCTCAAGATTCTCCAGCAGCTCGTCCATAAAGCCAAACAGGATTGTTTAAAGTTTCCAAAGCACTCGGCGCTTTGCTGAGTCAGAACATACAGTACATCCTCTCCACATCCCACTGCTGACACCAATGTAGTGTCAGCACTGAGCACCACAATGGCTGGACTCTCAGCTCTTTGAGAGGCTCCTTATCCTTAAATGGACGGCTCACCTTTTGCCACACAAGTTGGAAGAGTCCATGCGACTGTACAGAGCTGGCATTTTTATGGGACCTCCTGCTTTTGATGACGCAATGCCAGCTCATTCTTTTGGTGATGCCACTTGTCTAGCGTCATTGCAGAATATTTAGGTAATTACAGTCAATCTAGGACAGAGGACAGTAAACTTTTCAAACCCAGGGCCAGTACAAGATATTCTCTTACCTGGGAGGGCCAGCCAGACCCTTAATGAGACGTGTGTGCCAAGTGATCAGCGTGTGTACTCCATTTTGAAACAGCAATCCCTACAAAAATTCTGCATCTGAATCTTGACTTGGCATTTCTTACCTGTGAAAATGTCTGCTCACGTGTATATGAGCTGCCATACACGGCGATGACACCAAGAGGCATAGTGTTCAAAGCCAGAAATCTGTCACTTGATGATTGTTTGTAGAACCCAACAAGATGGCCTCCCCTACTCGTATCCAGGAGAGCACCATACGGAACAATGACAGCCTCATCTGAAAACCCAACACGTAACTCTACAAACCACAGACCCGTCTCCCTCTGTCTTGTCATCTCTCCTTCAGGCCATTCATGTTCAGCTGAGCGAGAAGAGCAAACGTCCAGATGCACCTACCATCAGACACCATGGCTACCTTTACTGTACACGGACGTGTCAATCCCACCGCGTTAAACCTGCGCGAAAGAAGAAGACGATTACGTCTAAACCTCCTGCCCCGGTGCTCCACCATTCAAAGGTCAGCCCAGCGTAAAGTCAAAAAAACGTCTTAGTAGCCCACCTCGACTGGGCCACCTGACCACAGAGTGGAGATGACGCTGGAATCACTTGAAACGCTTGGCGATGAAGTGCACAACATCAAAGCCAAGCACCGTTCCACAGAGCGTCTGCTGATGAACGATGCAATGCAAACCCAGCGTGCCTACTGACCGGCCCTGACGCCTTTGCAGTCACATTTTACGCTCCCTCCGTCGTGACGCCTGTGAGATTTTTCACACTTTAAATGAAGCCCTTTGTGAGTTGTGCTCAAATGCAGAAGCAGCTCTTCTCCCGCTGTTGTGTGAGTCGTCTGCGTGAGCTCCTCTGTGATGGTGAAGGATTTGTCAACGCCGCCAATAGACACGAGTAAGTGTGCCGTATCGAAACTTGCAGTGCGTCGTATCAAAACTTTCAGTGCGTTGTATCGGAAGTTTCAGTTCGTCGTATCAGAGTTTCAGTTCATCGTATCAGAAGTTTCAGTTCGTCGTATCAGAAGTTTCAATTCCTTGTATCGGAGGTTTCAGTTCGTCGTATCGGAGGTTTCAGTTTGTCGTATCAGAAGTTTCAGTTCGTCGTATCGGAGGTTTCAGTTCGTCGTATCAGAAGTTTCTATTTGTCGTATCGGAGGTTTCAGATCGACGTATCGGAGGTTTCAGTTCATCGTATCAGAGTTTCAGTTCGTCATATCGGAGGTTACAGTTCCTCGCATCGGAAGTTTCAGTTCATCGTATCGGAAGTTTCAGTTCGTTGTATCGGAAGTTTCAGTTCATTCGTCCAGAGCCCCTGAATACTACGCAGCATTGGGCAGTGCATTTTGATTACTGGCGAAGACTTTCACCCAAATCCTCCACTCTTCTTGTCAGAGTGTCGGGCTGATGACCTAACGCTCTGAAAGACATGGCGTTTCTCAGGACATCTTTCACCCGCCAGCTCTCACATGCACGGTTTGACAGAGTCGCCCGGCCTCGGTGACTGTTCCCGCTGCAGTGAGTTGTGACATTCGGTGATTTGCTCTCACGGCTGGGACATCTCCGACTGCGTAACTTGACTTTGCTTTGCTCTCCCATGTCTTCTGAAAACGTGTCCTGATGTTTACCTGCCTGCCATCACCATATTCTTTAACAGACGACATGTAAGGCCGATACCTTTGTCTTTCCATGGAGGACAGAAGTCACCTCTGGCCATTCATTATTTATCTTTCGATGTTCTGCGTTGGTTTTCCATTCCTTAGACACGACTACTGCTTCTTGCTATCAGTTGCACTTCCAATTATGAAGCGCCTCAATTTTAATCCGTTAACAATCTTCATCCCAGATTGGTTAACAAAGAAATGCCTGCCCATTTCAACCAGTAATACATAATAAAACATCTTTTAATTCAACTGTATACTTAAAAGTATCCTTAATGTGTCAAAAAACACCACAGTGGGTCACCCAGAAAGACGCGGTGGATTTATACACAAACATTTATTTTAAATTAAATACAGAGTTTTTTAAACCCAAATATTAATTACGACATCTCCAGACTGTCTAAAACGCTCCAAGGCCTAGATTTGGGCCACGGGCCATAGCTTGCTGATCCCTGATCTAGAACATTTACATTGACCTATTTAGCTGACCCCTTTATCCAAGTCGACTAGCAGCATTTGAGGTGCAACTGGTTACATTTCTTTTCTTTGTCCTACTGGAGCACAGGCAGGTGACAAGAGTTGCTCATTCAGGGCCACACTGTGTCAGCAGTGGGATCTGAGATCACAACCTCTGGGTTTGAAGTCCAAATTCTTAACAACTACACTACTCCAAATTACACCATATTACTTTTAAGTACAATATATTTTTCTAACCCAGCCACAGGGGATGACAAACCAGTGCGTCTCTTCTGCTGGTCCCAAGCCTGGGTTACGTCAGGAAGGGCATCCGGTGGAAAACTTTGCCAAATCAATATGCGGACAACAATACAAATTTCCAATAACAGATTGGTCGAGCCCCGGGTTAATAACGACCGCCACCAGTACTGTTAGCCAACAGGGTGCTGGCGGAATTTGGGCTACTGTTAGAAGAAGAAGAAGAAGAAGAAGAAGAAGATGAAGAAGAAGAGAGGGGAGAGACGTGTCCGGAGGCAGGAGGAGAGGAGGAAAGTAAAGAGAGTGGAACTGAGGGTAGGAACGTTGAATGTTGGCAGTGTGACTGGTAAGGGCAGAAAGTTAGCAGATATGATGGAGAGAAGGAAGGTTGATATATTGTGTGTGCAACAGAATGGAAGAGTAGTAAGGCCAGGTGGATCAGAGGTGGGTTCAGATTGTTCTATCATGTTGTGAATGGGAGGAGAAATGGAACAGGAGTTATTCTGAAGGAACATCACGTCAAGAGTGTTTTGGAGGTGAAAAGAGTGTCAGACAGAGTGAGGATTGTGAAGCAGGACATTGGAGGTGTGATGATGAATGTTGTTAGTGCATATGCCCCGCAAGCTGGGTGTGCGATAGGTGAGAAAGAAGATTTATGGAGTGAGTTGGATGAAGTGATGAACAGTGTACCCAAGGGACAGAAAGTGGTGATTGGAGCGGATTTCAATGGACATGTTGGTGAAGTGAACAGAGGAGACGAGGAGGTGACAGGTAGGTATGGTGTCAAGGAGAGGAATGAAGAAGGTCAGAGGATAGTGGATTTTGCCAAAAGGATGGACATGGCTGTGGTGAAGATGTATTTTAAGAAGAGGGAGGAACATAGGGTGACGTACAAGAGTGGAGGAAGATGCACACAGGTAGATGACATCCTATGCAGAAGAGTCAAAATGAAGGAGATTGAAGACTGCTAAGTGGTGGCAGGGGAAACTGTAGTTAGACAGCATAGGATGGTGGTCTGTAGGATGACATTGGAGATCAAGAAGAGGAATAGAGTGAGGGCAGAGCCAAGGATCAAATGGTGGAAGTTGACAAAGGAAGACTGCAAGGTTGAGTTTAGGGAGGAGGTGAGACTGGCACTGGGTGGCAGTGAAGAGTCACCAGACAGCTGGGCGACTACAGTAGTAAGTAGTAAGGGTGACAGCAAGAAGGGTGCTTGGTGTGACATCTGGAAAGAGGAAGGAGGAAAAGGAAACCTGGTGGTGGAATGAGGAAATACAGGAGAGTATACAGAGGAAGAGGATGGCGAAGAAGTGGGATAGTCAGAGAGATACAGAAAGTAGCCAAGAGTACCAGGAGATAAGGCGCAAGGTGAAGAGAGAGGCGGTGAAGACTAAAGAAAAGGCGTATGATGAGTTGTATGAGAGGCTGGACACTAAGGAGGGAGAAAAGGACCGGTGGGCTACAGAGAGGGGCCGAGCTGGGAAAGATGAGCAGCAGGTTAGGGTGATAAAGGATAAAGATGGAAACAAGTGAGGAGAGTGTGTTGAGCAGATGGAAAAAGTACTTTGAGAGGCTGGTGAATGAAGAGAACGAGAGAGAGAAGAGGTTGGATGATGTGGAGATAGTGAATCAGAAAGTGCAACAGATTAGCAAGGAGGAAGTAAGGACAGCTATGAAGAGGATGAAGAATGGAAAAGCTGTTGGTCCAGATGACATACCTGTGGAAGCATGGAGGTGTTTAGGAGAGATGGCAGTGGAGTTTTAAACCAGATTGTTTAATGGAATCTTAGAAAGTGAGAGGATGATGAGGAGTGGAGAAGAAGTGTACTGGTGCCGATATTTAAGAATAAGTGGGATATGCAGAACTGCAGTAACTACAGGGGGATAAAACTGATGAGCCACAGCATGAAGTTATGGGAAAGAGTAGTGGAAGCTCAGTTAAGAAGTGAGGTGATGATTAGTGAGCAGCAGGATGGTTTCATGCCAGGAAAGAGAACCGCAGATGAGATGTTTGCTCTGAGGATGTTGATGGATAAGTAGAGAGAAGGCCAGAAGGAGTTGCATTGCATCTTTGTGGACCTGAAAAAAGCACATGACAGGGTGACAGAGGAGCTGTGGTATTGTATGAAGAAGTCAGGAGTGGCAGAGAAGTACGTAAGAGTTGTGCAGGATATGTATGAGGGAAGTGTGACCGTGGTGAGGTCTGCAGTAGGAGGGACGGAGGTGGGATTACATCAGATATCGGCTCTGAGCCCTTTCTTATTTGTAATGGTGATGGACAGGCTGACCGATGAGATTAGACAGGAGTCCCGGTGGACTGTGATGTTTGCTGATGACATTGTGATCTGTAGTGAGAGTAGGGAGGAGGCTGAGGAGACCCTGTAGAGGTGGAGATATGAGAGGAGAGGAATGAAGGTCAGTAGGACCACCAAGACAGAATACATGTGTGTGAATGAGAGGGAGGTCAGTGGAATGGTGAGGATGCAAGCAGTAGAGTTGGTAAAGGTGGAGGAGTTTAAATACTTGGGATCAACAGTACAGAGTAATGGGGATATTGGAAGAGATGTGAAGAAGAGAGTGCAGGCAGGGTGGAGTGGGTGGAGAAGAGTGTCAGGAGTGATTTGTGACAGACGAGTGACAGTGAAGGTCTACAGGATGGTAGTGAGACCAGCTGTGTTATATGGGCTGGAGACGGCACAGGAGGCAGAGTTAAAGATGCTAAGATTTTTATTGGGGGTGACGAGGATGGACAGGATTAGAAATAAGGACATTAGAGGGTCAGCTCAGGTGGGACGGTTGGGTGACAAAGTCAGAGAGGTGAGATTGCATTGGTTTGGACATTTTCAGATGACAGATGCTGGGTATATTGGGAGAAGGATGCTAAGGATAGAGCTGCCATTGAAGAGGAAGGCTTAAGAGAACGTTTACGGATGTGGTGAGAGAGAAGACATGCAGGTGATGGGTGTAACAGAACAAGATGCAGAGGACAGAAAGATATGGAAGAAGATGATCCTCTGTGTCGACCCCTAACGAGAGCAGCCGAAAGAAGAATAAGATATGTTTCTTAAGGCAGAAACCCCCTGGACTTTCCACGAGCCCGGCGCACCGCTGCCTTCGGTGTTCTGGTGTTTGGACAAAACGGAGTCCGGAACTTCTACGCCGCGCCTCGGCACCTTGCAGGACAGAGTTCAGTAACGGACCTAGAAAAAGCGTTTCCTCTTTGCGGCGAAGGCGCCTGAACGCTTCAGGAGTTGTCACGCACAGACAGAAGTCCGTTCGGATTTTTTATTCATCACACAGTGGCGTCCACGAGTTACTTTTGAAAGCGGACGCCCTCACTTGTTGCTACTCCGCTCCACGCGCCCTGTCAGGCAGTTTAAATATTCGATGACTTGGTACGTTAAGATTGGCGTGTGGCTAACCAATCGATGCGCCGAGAGGCGGGCCATTCCCACTTTGGGGCTACGTGATTGGTGGAGCCTTTGTTTCTTTTCCGCCTCGGCCTCCTGCCCTCTTCCTGGTTCTAACTCGGTTCTGTCGTCTCTAGTTTGAGCCGCGATGCTGCCGTTTGTAGCCAACATCAAGGTGTCGTCACGGACCCTGACTGGTGCGCTGAGCGTCCAGAATAGAAGCGCGGCTGACTGGTAAGTGTGCTCGCTCCTTCTTCACGGGCAGCTGCGCCACGACGCTCGGCGGCTTCTCACTCGCCTTCCATGTCTTTACAGGGGCTGGCAGGGACTCGTGGCGCAAGGCTGCCGCTCGCTGGTGCTGATCATTGACCCGCGAACGGCACAGACTGTGCAGGTGCTGGAGAGACACAAAGCCGACGTGGTGAAGGTGAGCACTCCGCGCGGGTCGAGGCACAGTCCGGGGGGTGACTACTGAGCCAGAACGGGCAGCGCCTGCCTGGCAAGTTGAGTGCGCTGTCATTACCGGTGGAATTGAGGCCGACAGCGAGCTCAGGGCGTCCTCGTCGCCGCTACCTCCGTGCTCGCCCCTTCATTCTGTCATCGGACATTCACGTCACGTGCTTGACTGACACATCGAGTCTTCCTGTGATTGGAGCCGCCAGGTGGCGCAGCACACCACACCAGTAGAACCCCGGGTTCAAGTCCCGAGCAGTATACTTGATGTTGGCTGCCTCTGGCAGAATCCTCAAAGGCCTTAATAAATCGGAACCGGCAGAATTGAGGGGAAGGGCGTTTAGGAACGAAGCCAGGAAGCACTTCGAGTTGTGGGACTCCAACCGAGACATGAAGTTGAAGCAGGAACCTTGAGAACCTTAAAAGATAGTTTGGATTAGAGATTGAGACAGCTTAGCTATTAGCTAAACTAATGAGACACAGGGGCTGGCTGCCTGCTGTCATTTGTCAGATTTTTTAATGTCTGCTACCAGTCAAAAGTCTGGACCCTTCCAAAATGTTTGTTTTTAATAGGAACCGATTCCTTTTTATTATCATGATACAATCACATTGATTTAAGAATACCACCAAGGCATCACTAGTCTTACTAAAGGCTGTTATGGCTTGAAATGACTGTTTTTTGTTTTTTTTTTTCACAAAAGACTATAAAGTCACATTTTCAGCAGCCATACCTGCTGTGTCCTAATGGTCACCTCTCCTAGCTTATCCTTCATTAGTCCTGTTAACGTGCTAATGAGTTATTAGAGAAACCTTTGTAATTGCATTAAACTGCTGCTGAAACCCGTCATTCTGTTCACTTGAGTTGGAAGATTGCTGGCATTCCAAAAAATGGCCAAAATGAAATCACTTTCTCTGGAAACATGTCAGTCTTTTGCTTTTCGCAGAATAAAGTTTATTCCATGCGGCAGCTTGCCAAGAAACAGAAAGTTTTTCTTGCAGTTGTCCTCAGCACTGCGTGCTCTCTTGTGTCTACTGATTCCCGCGTTGTTGTAGTCAGTGTTAGGCGTGAATGAGTTCAAAAGAGCGCCATCATTGAACAAGCTCATTTGTCTAAGAACGGTGAACTTCACGTAACGTATTTGCAAGTGAAGAACTTGAACGTGAGCTCGTTCTGTTGTATGTGACATTCTGGATCTGGTTTAGGTCCACATTAAACATTTTGCCTTACCCTGTCATGTAGGGGTGGAGCCGAATCCGAATACGGTATTCGAATAAGCACAAATAGTGGATTTTTATAAATACTTATTCAGTCATTCAGTCAGTCATTATCCAACCCCTTATATCCCAACACAGGGTCACGCGGGGTCTGCTGGAGCCAATCCCAGCCAACACTGGGCGCTAGTCATGAACAAACCCTGGGCAGGGTGGCAGCCCACTGCAGACAAATATTTATTTCGTATGAATTTTTTTCAATGGGTGAGAAGCTCAGTCATCCGGGAGGAGCTCAGAGTAGCGCCACTGCTCCTCCGTATCAAGAGGAGTCCGATGAGGTGGCTCGGGCATCTGATCAGGAAGACCCAGGACATGCTGGAGGGGCTATGTCTCTCGCTGGCCTGGGAACGCCTCGGGATTGTCCCGGAAGAGCTAGAAGAAGTGGCCGGGGAGAGGGAAGTCTGGGTATCTCTGCTCAAGGCTGCTGCCCCTGCGACCCGATCTCGGATAAGTGGGGGAGGATACAATACAATACAATTTATTTTTGTATAGCCCAGAATCGCCCAAGAAGTGCCGCAATGGGCTTTATCAGGCCCTGCCTCTTGACAGCCCCCCAGCCTTGACTCTCTAAGAAGACAAGAAAAAACTCCCAAAAAAAAAAAAACCCTTGTAGGGAAAAAACGGAAGAAACTTCCGGAAAGGAGGTAGGCTGGACATGCAGTGAGTGTCAAAAAGAAGGGGGTCAATACAATACACACAACAGAACAAATCCTCAGTACAGTATAAAACTAAAAAATGTAGAAGTACAGAGCTGAATTTAACAGCAGGTGATATCCCATAATATGATTTGGATTTGTTTAGAGTCCTGGAGACCTCGGCCATCAAGCTACATCCCCCATTTGGCCATTCCACAGGGCTCACATCTCACATTCAGCGTAGAAAGACACCATAGAAAGTACAGCTGGATTATCTCGTGTTAATTTAAAAATACTTCAGGATTACTTGGGCACAGTGTGGCGCCGAAGTCCAGTGCTGTGGCTGATGACATTGAAGAGGGTGACCACAGAGGATCTTTACTTTTTCAGTTCTTGACACCTGTGGCATTTTTTTTTTATAAAGAAAGAAAGTGATAATCAATTGAGAAACCAGGACTGTTACTCATTCCATGGGGAATTTGTAGCATGGAACCCAGTGCTGTTTAATTGGACGTCCATGACTCTAGTAGTCCACTTCCTTGTCCTGCGTTCTCGGTGCTTTGATATCCTTACTTGCTTATCTCCTTAGAACAGATGACAATGAAACAATACCATCAAAGGGTACACACACACACACACACACACACACACACACACACACACACACACACACACATTAATTATGCATGGAATATAACATTTATATACAGTTGTATAAATTGTATTAGCAAGTATTATATACAGTGGGTATGTAAAAGAATCCCCCTTTGAATTATTTCCTTTTTTTTTTTGCTTTACAGCCTTAAATGTAAACACACAAACTAATATTTTTTCCGGCTTTACTTACTCATTGCAATCTCTAACATCCAATTGAAAGACATCACAGCTACAGTTCAGAAAAATTATAACAAATCAAAACCAAGAAATCCTGAGATGAATAAAGAATCACCCCCTAAACCCACTCAGGTGCCAGTGCCCACCATTCCCATTGCAAACCCTGGTTACTGGCTGTGCTCAGTTGTAATGAGTTTGATTAGTGAAGCTGTTCCTGGTCCATTCATTCCCTTCCTTGGTAGTCCAACTGACAGCAAACAACTGACTATGGGTGGCAGGTCACTTTCAGAAGATCTCAGGGACAGAGTGCTGGACAGACATAAGGCAGGCAGGAGATGGAGACCAAAAAATCTCAAAGGCTTTATCAATCCCAAGGAGCTCAGTAAAGTCCATCATAAAGAAGTGTTTGGTACTACTAGGACCCTCCAAACTGGATGGAAGAGCAAGGAGGACACTGGTAAGAGAGGCCACTAAGAAGCCAATGGCCCCTGTGAAGGAGTTACAGGATTTGATGGCAAAGACTGGTCATTAATGGTGTGCAGGTGACAACAATTTCACACGTGCTCCACAATTGTGGCTTGTTCAGGAGGGTCGCACTTCTCAAGACAGGCCACATTAAGGCTCGTTTGAGCTTTCCCAGAATGCACCTTGAAGATTCTGATGCCAGTGGGAAAAGGCCTTATGGTCGGAGGAGACCAAAATCAAACTATTTGTCCTCAAAGCCAAACGGTCCACCAATGCAGCTCATCATCCACACCTACAGTAAAGCATAGAGGTGGCAGCATCCTGTTGTGGGGGGCCTGGGGCTCTCGTTAGGGTAGAAGGAAAAATGGTTGGGGCAAAATCCCGTCAAATTGTTGAGGAAAACCTGATACCCTCTGCCAAAAAGTTGAAGATGGGCGGAATGTTCACCTTTCAACACGACGACGACACAGCAAAATGGACCACCCAGTGGCTGAAGGAGACAACAGTGAATGTCCTGGTGTGTCCAGTCAGAGCCCAGACCTAAATCTGTGGAAAGATCTGAAGATAGCAGACCACCAACGCTCACCATCCAATGTGACCGAACTTGAACAGTTAAACTGTAAAGAAGAGTGGGGGGCAAAGCTGATAGAGAAGAATCACCAGGCTTCAAGCCCCCCCTTAAGCCAAAAGGTGGGCCACCAAAATACCATTGCCATGGGGGGGGGGGGATCCTTTATTCATCTCAGTAAGTCTTGTTTTTGATTTTTGTATCATTTTTCTGAACTGTAGCTGTGATGTCTTTCACTTGGATGTTAGAGGTGGCATTAAGTAAGTAAAGCTGAGAAGAAATATTTTTGTGTGTGTTTTCATTTAAAGGCTGTAAAGCAAAAAAAAAGGATATTTTCGAAGGGGGGGATTCTTTTCTATAGCCACTGTACATATTGTTTGTTATGTTCCAATATTTGACTGCTGACACCCTGTATGTATGTATTTTATTTATTCTCAGGACTATCCCTGAATGTGCTGGCGCGAGTGCCGGTGGTCACTGTTGTCGTCATGTGTTCAGAGTCCAGTACACTGTTACTTTCCTGTCTGACCAGTTTACAACATGTCCTCTCTCTTGTACAGGCTACTCACTGCTAGGACAGAAAACCTAAAAATGTCCTTCTGCTTGGTGCCTGTGCATCAAGGTCTGGGGTTGTTGTCCAGCAGGTCGCCCCTTGGTGCCAGCGAATTCACGCAGTCCTGCCAGCGGCGCCTCTCTTCTATGCTGTTTGTGTATTTCCTGCCCTGCACAACTGTAGCTGTTTTTTATTCTGGCTGGATGCCTGGGTGCTTCTTCTCATGGGCAGACTTGCCACCAGGTTTGCCCACACACTGCCTCCTGTGCCAGCAGCCATTCTGCAATGCTGCCCCATTCTTTCCTCCATACTGGTGAATTTGACACTTTGGTACTTCTCAGCATCGTGTCACTACAGCAGAACGTTACTTGTCAATTTCTTTTTTCCCCCCCGGACGGAGGTTTTAATCTTTCTGAAGCCATAAATAAGCCTTTTGCTGCTGGGTCAGCTTTTTCATGCTTAATTCTCAAGATTTGCTCCAGAAACTTCTTTGTAGTGAGGGGAGCCTTCTGATCATCACAGTACTTTTTGTCCCCAACTCTGTGGTTCAGACCTTTCTCCTTTCGAGTCTTTGTTTTGCAGTATGTCTCCTACATAAAGAGGGTTTGCTGATGTTTCTGTTTTTCAAACAGGTGAAATGGGCACGAGAGAACTACCACCACAACATTGGCTCCCCATATTCCCTGCGCTTGGCATCCGCTGACTGCACTGGGAAGATCATCGTGTGGGATGTGATGACTGGAACAGCTCGCTGTGAGATCCAGGAACACAGCAAACCCATTCAAGGTCGGTAAATGCAGACGGTGGGCATGAATGGACAGTTTGAACTTTCACATGCAGGCCACCTGCAATATAGATAGAGTTGAATCTTCTTCTTTCTGCTGCTCCCGTTAGTGGTCACCACAGCGGATCATCTTCTTCCATATCTTGCTGTCCTCTGCATCTTGCTCTTTCACCCCCATCACCTGCATGTCCTCTCTCACCACAATCATAAACCTTTGCTTAGACCTTCCTCTTCTCCTCTTACCTGCCAGCTCTATCCTTAGCACCCTTCTCTCATTATATTTATCATCTCTCCTCCATAGGTAGAGTCTAATGGAAAATAATAATCGCTTTTATTGATCGATAGATAGATATCGTGCCTTTCTCAAACCCAAAGACAATTTAAATAGTATTTAAAAACATCACATAATACAACAGAACAGTAATATAATTTAATTGTTTAAAAAAAAAAATCTAAGACTGAAGAATTAAGTTTTCCGTTTGGTATTAAAATAAGAGCAGTTTAGCAGCCATTGAGGTAAGGAGGGGCCATGGCATGGAATGTTCTGTCACCCCAGGAAGAATGCTTGGCATGCGAGATTAGCGGTGCCCAGTTCCATACAACCTGTAGATTTCCCCTTGGGATTAATAAAGTTAATCTAATCTAAGGGCCTTGTGGAGGATTATGCCGATGAAGGAGGTGAGCAAGACAAGTGGGAAGTAAGCCATACAGTGTAAAACTTTAAAAGTTGTAGTCACAAGCTAATATTTGATATGTAAAGAAACGGGCAGCTGGTGGGAATGGTAAAAGACTGGAGTGGCGTGTTCTGTTCACTTGGTGTATGTGAAAATTAGATCTAGCAGGTGTACCCTGGGTATATGACAGTCTGGTGAGCAGTAAGGCCAGAAAACTGAGAATGAAAGCATAAACGAGTGTTCCAGCACCACTCCTACGGTGAAGACGAGTGATATTGTGAAGGTGATTCTCAGTGGGACCCCATGTGTGACTTAAAGGTAAGTGGTGAGTTAAAAACACCCCTAAATTAGGAACGTTGATCCAACACGGCATCAGCGTTAATGATGAAATCGTGGAGGCAATTGACTTGACTTCAGTCTTGTCAGCATTCAATTAAAGAAAAAATGAATATTCACCCAACTCTTGACATCACAAATTCAATTCACTTTGTTTTTGTGTAGCGGCCTTCACTGAGTGTAGGCTCAGGGTGCTGTAACAACTCACAGGTAAAATACGATTGTAACTTTACAAATGACCCCCTATGAAATGTACACACTTAAAGATAAAGATTAGTTAAAACAAAGACAAAGCAGTCTAACCTAACAGTGTCTGGCCATTATTATCATCGAGCTACATCCGGCTGACAATGGAGGAGAGGAAAACAAAAACTCCAGTCAGAAAAGCATTCTAGCATAAGGTGGCATAACATAAATCTGAGTACTATCAGCATGACTATGAAGGCCGAGACCATGTTGATGAATGATTTGTTCTGATGGAGGCAGATATATTAGAAGACGACATCGGCCCCCTCACTAGCAGGTCTGTCCTTCTAAATTTGTCATATTGCAGTCTTGGTGTACAAGCTGTCCGTTTGTTGATTGTGTATTCCTGTGACATACAAGTGCCACAGAATTTGAGGGCTTATTATTGGACAAATATTGTTAGGTTCCGTTTTTGTTAAATCCGTTTGGAACTGCTTTGTGTTTTTGTAATTAATCATTTGTAAAGTGGAATTGCATTTCACCTGTGAACTTGTCGAAAGTGCTGTCAGTCAGTGCCGTGCAATGATAAACCAAACGGAATTGTTACTTGAGTCTCTGCAGGGACGTGCCCATGTCACGAGGCCGATGTGCCCCTTATACCTGGCACTCGCATCCCCTGCCCAGTCCACAGCAGATACGTGCAAGCTGGAAAATGCTGATTGGCCAATGTAGGACCACCTGCTGGATGTGCAGGGTAAAGGTGCCTATGCTTAACGTGATACGTGTGTGCTGCCTGTGTGACTTGTTATGTGAAATCAATATGATGCTTAGTCAGAGGCTGACGACTGGCACGAATGATTACAGATGCCTGAGTTTGTTGTGAGCATCTTTATGATTAGCCAAGAGAAATGGCTGACCCCCACCTATAGGCAATTGAGCTGAGACGCTCTTTGTACACGGTCCTCTTTGTCTAGACTCTCCCTGTGCGTCTCTGCAGTTGGGTTTGATATTCAATTCTGGTCACTTTATTTTTCCATTGCACCCTTTACTGAGTACAGGCTTAGAGCACTGTGACAAGTTCACAGGTAAAACTCAATTAAGGTTTAAGGTTTCTTTATTTAGTCAGGTTTACACAAGAAAACATGAAATTTGCCTTCTCAGTTGCATCTAATAACTGACAGAATGAAATAAAACAGACAAATAGAAACAAGAACGGTTAAGGTAAGGCAGTTCGATAATACATCTCTCTATTATTAAAAAAAAATCCTGGAAGGCAAAAGCAAGGCGATGATACGTGATCTTCTCGGAAGACATTTAAAAGACCCACGAGACAAAAAAGACTTGCCACGGAGCGTCTCGCAGGGACTGTAAACATGAGACTTGGTGCCAAGAGATTGTCCCAGGGCCGTTTAGTGGGGACGTGGAACATGCGACTCTTGCAAGACACGCCCTACTTACAAAAGATATCATATAAGAGCACACCCATCAAAAAACACTCAGTCGTGTAAAAAGCACGTAGCGCACACACATCCTGTGCTCTCAACACATATAAAGTGTATAAGGACAATATGGAGAATAGAGACACACAGGCGTTGGAGAGAAAAAAAGGCAGATAAGAGATTATGAAAGCACTGGAATTTGAAAGGCTCAAACAAATGATGGCGTGATACACAAGCAGAGAAAGGTACAGAGTATGAAAGCAGGGAATTTCGAAAGTATTGTAGCGTCCCAGCCAGGTTGTGGCCTTTTTAGTTTTAAGTGACTGTTTGGTCCAATTGAGGGAGGGCTGAGTGCAGCAGGGAAGACTGATAGCGGGGTATTGATTGATGCGGTGGGGGGCGGGGTGAGACCCGGGGGGATGAGGGTTTGGAGAAGGTTCTAGAAAGTTGTTTGGGGTTACGAAGTCGGCGAATGTTCAAGTAAAACTTTTGTGACACTTTATTACGTCAGTCGCTACAGTATCAAAAAACAGAGAGTAAAGATCGCATTAGCACAAACAAAAGGAAATGAATCATCAGGACCAGGTGTCATTGAAAAAAGAGCAGGACAGAGCGAGGTCAGAAATAAAAGGTAAAGAGCAGAAAACAAAGTCTTTTCGCATTCACATCATATAATGCAAAAAATGTGGATTTACACAATAATAGCCCATACGGTACGAGAATCTGTGGTCCCGGAACAGTTAAAGCAACGACAAGTTGAATTTCAAAGAATACACAATTCGGTCAGGTGTATATTTATGATTACAGAGAAGCGATGCAGATTTTAACAGGCAAAAAGAAAGGTAATGTATATATTCCGCGAATAACATTATACACTAAAGGAGATCGTGATATGCCATTCGTATTAAAACGTTTATGGTTTTCCGTCAGATTAGCTTTTGCTGTGACAATCAATAAATCACAGGGACAAACATTAGAAAAAGTCTGATTATTTATTAGTGAAGCAATATTCACTCACGGGCAGTTATACGTTGCATTGTCACAATGTGTCTCCAAAAAATATTGTTTTTAATGAAGCTTTAAAGTAAAAGTGCAAATAATGAAATTGGGAAAAAAAAAGGTTAAAATTGTATATCCGATTAACCAAACACAGGAGTTGGCGAGCGAAGCCCCCTAGTATTTACAAAAAAAAAAAAGGTTACCGGATATCCATCAAAACCTTAAACATTATCTCTGATATTTCGTATTGAAAAGTTGTATGGCACTAGGCAGAAAGGAAATCCTGGAGCAATTTGTGTGGGTTTTCAAAGTGACTCACCTTCCTGATTTACTGAACTTTAGTTCTACATGTAATGGATGTCTGTCCTCAGTTGAGATGATTTCCAGTTTCTTTAACATTGCACTCTGACACACACTAGTCAAGTCAATTACAAACGTATTACTAATCACACACACGCTGAAATATACAGATTAGTTCAAACACACAGTAAGATAAAGCACTTCCAAACGGATTAACATAAATGGAACCTAACAATATCTAGCAATCTCTTGGAGCTATGGCCAGAAATCTAGTTTTACTGATGGCCATCATCTTCTGTGAGAACCAAAAGCAATGTGCCCATTGGGCTCTTCTTGAAGCGCTTCAGCTATGCACAGGGCTTGGTGGGGTAGACACACAGCTTTCCTAAATCCTCAATACACAGTAATGTGCAGAACTCTTGGGCCCCCTGGATTTTTACGTAAGCTTTCTCTTAGGTGTTAATTGTTTGTCTTCTGCATTAATGTCAGTAGAAAAGAGCAAATTTCAGCCATCCAAACATTCCAAAAAATTACAAAATTGCTTGTATTTCGTAACAGTAACAAAAACACTTTTCAGATGACTTAGTAGGTCATTGCAGAAATAACAAAGATGTGCTTTAGATCAACGACATCAGGAGGTGACTGAAATGAAGTGATGAACTGAAACAGAATGAGAAAGAATAAACCTGGGCAAAGGACAAGGACACAAAAAGGTGAGGGCATGTCAGGCAGATGTGACGATTAACCTTCACATTGTCAGCTCAACAGGGACCAGAACAATAAGACATAAGATGGTCGTCCTGCATCCACAAGATCTCTCCCGAGCAGACTGGAGTCTTGAGGTGTGCTGCCCAAGCTCTTCCAAAGAAGCACAATGAAGTAGTAAAGTGGAGGACCAGAAAAGCAGTAGTTGACATTGGAAAGTGAATACTGGAGGTGAGAGATCCCCAAACTGACGTCCCATTGAAACTGGAGGGTGTCTGGCACTGCCGTCCGCTCCGAAGTCACAGAAGTCCACCTGTCTACAGGTCTGAAGAGTTGTTACCAAAAAGCCATTCCCGATGAAAGTGGAAAGAAAGCTAAGAGACTCAAAAACACAAGGCCACTGCAAAGTTCAATTTTATGCACAGGGTAGTTGAGAGGTGTGACACGGAGGAGTATCTACAGCCGACGCTGAAGTACAATGGCAGTGATGTACAGGTTTAGGGAACATGGAGTTGGCATTCTGCTTGGAATGAATGGAATCCTCAGTGCTGAAAAGTCCAAGCAGATTCTCCTCCATCACACAATCTCATTGGGAAGGCGTCTAATTGGTCTCAAACTGCAGTGACCCCAAGCACACAGCTGAGGCCACCGTTCATCACTAAATAAAAAGGGTGCGGCCTCCACTTTGTGGAAGCTGGCAGGGGTGACCTAGGGAGACAGAAGCAGACGAGACACGAGAACTCTTACAATTCTTCTCACTGTTTTGGGGATGACTGGGAGTGCGTGGCAAGTGATGTCCTCGACACGACCATATAAAAATCCACACGTCCATTTCCTGGTTCTTTGGGACTATAGATACTGCAGATCCCGCAAAACGTTGCCACGTGTGTGTTTTGCTTGCTATTTTTCTTAAAAGATTTTTTAACTGCAATTTTTGGTTTTAATTTTGGCCACTGATGGAGAAATAGGAGTGAACTTCAGGTTCAAACTCTATTAGGCTAGCAACTCCCGTCTCATCTTGTATTCATTAAAATACGGCCTCCTCTCCTTTGTGGCTGTATAAACTGGGGCCAGTGGAACAAGACGCTGAGGGCAAAGAACCTGCTCATTTTCTACTGTGTCCTGCTCATTGTAGTCATTTTTCATTATTTTGGAAAGCTTTTTTTAATACAAATATAATTATGTGTCTAAGACTATTGCATGAAATTGGCTACTCCAGAATACTTTATAGTAATAAAGAAATGCGTCTTTATTGAGCATTGTCTCTTTCTTTGCAGATATGGAATGGCTCTGGAGTCAGGATGCCACTCGAGATCTGCTGCTGGCTGTCCATCCTCCCAACTACATTGTTCTTTGGAACGCAGACACAGGGACCAAACTTTGGAAGAAGAGTTACGCTGAGAACATCCTGTCCTTCTCCTTCGATCCCTTTGACCCGTCCAACTTGGCATGTAAGCAGCTTTTTATGTTTATTCTAAAGGCTGATTTCAATTTCTGCATTGAACCGACGCCATAGCTATGTGCATGTGCCATCCAAAGCAGTTTATACTGCAGGCGCATGCCTGAGCAGTAGTTTGGTGGCAGTGTTTCTGTATGCAAGAAAAGCGAATGATCTGTTAAAATGCAGGCGGTTTTTGCCCTCCAAGATCAGCACTCCTCTTGTTACTCATTTTCTTCCATTGGCAAATGTATTTGTCCCAAATATTTTCCACTTTTTCATTGATTTGCTGGCTTCCAAATAAATGTTAGCTGATATTTCCTGCCATGAATTGGCTGCCTTTGTAATGTTGTGATGCGGTGTCATATAAAAGTGTCAATTTGCTAACTTCTTCGACAAGTCCTTTCTCGATCTGATCGAGACCAACTGAAATGCGTCTTAGGAATTACAGCACCCTCCACAATTCTTGGCACCGCTGGTTAAGATGAGTTCTTAGGCTTCTTTTTTTTCCCCAAAAAAAATATGGGCTCACAACGCAAAAAAGAGAAAAATCCAACCTTTAGTTGAAGTACATTTATTCAAGCACACACCAGGGACAATTTAGGACCGCCAATTCATCTAACCCGCATGTCTTTGGACTGTGGGAGGAAACACGCAGACACGGGGAGAACATGCAAACTCCACGCAGGGAAGACCCGGGAAGCAAACTGTCTAAATAATGGGTGACTCAATTTGAGTCAAGTGGCCTAAACTGCTTCTAGCTGTACCCGTGTTGGGTTTTTTTTGGTGGTTTTCTACTTTTTGTTCCTAAACACCCTGTGGTGGTATGGCAGGAGTTAAAAGCAGGAGCAGAGACCCTCTCTTATTCCCTGGTGCCATATGGCGTTCCTCTTGTAAAGCTCTCACTTTGAACCTCTCGGTCTTGTATCTCTGTACCCTTTAAAATAACAGCACAGTTCAGTTGACCAAGAAAAGCAAAGTGGCCCAGCTAAGTGGCTGGGGACTAATGGCGCTCATTTGTCTGCACCTGAAGAGCTTGGGCAGGCCAGTCAGGATGATTGATGGGCTGTTTTGTGGTGGTCTGGGACACACCGCGGTGTGCATTTCATGGATGACATGCTCTCTATTGGCCTTTGACAGGTATATTGGGATGTTATTTAGAAACTGCAGCTCAGCCTTCATCACAGGCAATTCCCCCTGCAGCTGGACGCTGGGTTTGTTTTAGCTGGCAGGCAGGCATGAGAAGCTCACCACAGTGATTTTAAACACCAGAGCTCTGCTTCTCAAGGGTGCAGCTTCTCTGTCCGTCATTTTCACATTTCACCTGTGTAGTTACAGCCGAGGACTGTGATTGGTGTGATATGATGTGACACAGTGAGGTTGTGACAGTAACATGTTGCCATTTAAAGAACCTCTTTAGAGGCCGAGGGATAATCCCATTCCGGTCTTGGTTTGGACTTTCCTCAGACTGACGTTTAAAGACCCTGACTAGAGCCTCAACACAAAGGACATCCTAAAAGTGACCTGAAGAAGTGTGGGGACGGGTCAGTATGCCAAGGAAAGTGTTCTGAAGGCTGGCGTTACATAGTGGGTATGGAGACCTTTTAGTGGTTTGTAAATAGCACGGTCTGCCTTGCCTTTGTTACAGATAGTGTGTGGCTTCAGACACCACATGTACAAATGGCTGTCACCTCTGCTAACCAGGGTGCTACCACAGCCTCAACACTGACAGCCATATTTAGATTTAGATAGGGGTGTGTGTGTGTGTGTGTGTGTGTGTGTGTAATGAAAAGCCTGGATACCCTGGTGTGCCCACTGTATGTTATCACTGAGATTGCCAAAGGCTATACTTTAATAGCATAAGTTACATTACTGCTGGATATCACTTTAGAGCGACTTGGTGTGACGTTTGACTGCCATTGTGTTTTTATTAGTTACTAAGAGGACGAGTACAAATCCTGGTTATGTTTAGATTAGATCAGGTCATGATTATGCAGACGTATTGCCAGTTGTATAAAGGACCCCCAGTGGTCATGTTTCTTGATCCACTCCTACTGAATGATTCATTGGCTCAAAGTCCTCAGTGTTGGTGTGTCACAGAGAGGATGGGCAGCGTTGTTCATAACGACACTCAGTTTTGTTTGGAATCGTTCTCTTTTTCTACGACCTCCAGGTTTGTGTCCTATAACTGAGCTGCTATTGGCTGCATGGTGGTGCCGTGGCAAACGCTGCTGTCTTTTGGCCCTGTACACTCTACTAGGCCAGTGTCTGTGTGCACATTCTCTACATGTCTGTGTTTTCCATCTTGATGCTCCAACATTGATGGACTGAAAGCCAGAAGTCAACGTGACCATCATCATTGAGTCCTTCCATGAAAACCCTAAATACAAAGAGGACTGTTTCATTTATCTTAGGTAGATTGCCCAGAGGGGACTGGGTGGTCTCTTGGTCTGGAATCCCTACAGATTTTTTTTTTTTTCTCCAGCCTCTGGAGTTTTTTTTTTTTTGTTTTTTCTGTCCACCCTGGCCATCGGACCTTACTTATTCTATGTTAATTAATGTTGGCTTATGTTTATTTTTTATTGTGTCTTCTATTTTTCTATTCTTCGTTTTGTAAAACACTTTGAGCTGCATTTTTTTTGTATGAAAACATGCTATATAAATAAATGTTGTTGTTGCTGTTGTAGTTCGCATGTCTTGTAGCGGCGCTACTGGGTAAAGAAACTTCATCTCCCAGTAGTCTTTGCGGTGGCTCTGATTGGTCATCTGCTGATGGTGCAGGGGCTGCTGGGGGACAAAGAAGCCGTTGTGACATTTAAAAGGGGGCCAGTTATACAGAGGAAAAAAAGGAAGTTAATTTGTGTTTGGTGTCTGGAAGTGCCTATCTGTTTGCCGTCCCGTTTTGCTACCTGTGCATTCCTGTCTTGTCCTCGATCGTCTCCTGATTTGGGTGTATGGACTGTCTGGTGACTTCCTGCTTTCTGAGGATTTGTTGTCATCCTGTGAAGAAAGGAGCGCTCCTGATCCCACCACACGTCATCATCACATCAGGAAATCCCAGTAGGCCTGACCTTTACATTCACATACAGTGAGCTGATCTCTGGACTCTCTACCTCCATCGTTTCATTTCATCAGTTGCCGTTTTTCATGGACTTCACCGTGTGTGGTTTCTATTAGTGGCTTGTTATTGTTGAATTTGTGTTTATTGTATTATCTCCGTAAGGGAACTGGGCTGGGATCATTGTAGTTGGCATATATTTCATTTAGTATTGTTTAATACATTCTTTAATTTCTGTTTTATTACTGTTTGCAATGAGGGAGTATGTGTGAGTTGGGCCAAGGCTGGGTGCGTTCCTGGGATCCCCACCGAAAAAATTAAATAAATCAGCGTCTTATCGACGGTGTGAATCTTAGCTGGGATTTTTAGTTTCCCTTCCTTATTCTGAGATTCTGATTGGGCCCGGCCTTCTGTCCAGGGTTGTTTCCTGCCTTACCCCCAGTGTTGCTGAGATAGGTTCTGCCTTCCTGTGCCCCTGTAAGCCAGTTTAGTAGATATAGTGAATTGTGAATCTCAAATTCAACTTGAGGTGAATTGAAAGTGCACTTTTCATGAATTTGACATGCTCTATTTTTTATTTTTTTTTAATTATTTGGATAGTTCTGTTTTTGAGCTCTCTAGTCCTGCACTGCACTTTTAAATCTGCGCCACATGAGGTGCTTATTTTCCCTTTGCAAAATGAGGTTTGGGAGATAAAATAAAAAGCCAACACAGCACAGCAGCCATGACTTATTTTATTGCTCCAGTGGCTCTTTAGCTGCCCTAATCTCATATTGACGCGTGTGCAGGATTTAAAGATTTCTGTCGTATGTTTGCTTAAGATTCAGAAATGTGTTCACTGCCTGTTATGCTGTTTTATTAAAGCAGCACCAACCACCGTGTGAAAAGCAGTGATGGGCGATTCAAAGATGAGTGGTTTATCGGTGTGGCATCCAAGTTTATTTGTGGAGCACAGCCCTTGGCCTCGTAAAAGGCCCGGTGTCGTCAGCATTCCCTGTCGTGCAGGTAGATAGAGATTTAAAGCACATCTACAGCTACTGCTCTTCTGGGTCGCTAAGCCAGTGGTTCTTCAACATTATTTTCTCATGTCCCAATTTTGCTTGTTTTGTGTCTTTGAGACCCTGAATTGCTGCTGACTGTGGTCCCATGAGGAGGGGAGGGTTCCCTTCTTGCAAAAATTTCTGCCGACAGTAATCCGAGGGGGTTTTAGGGAAGCAGTAGAGTTTGCAGGAGACTCCGCAAACCGTAAGCGGCCCTTTGCCATTGAGTGCTGTTGGGACCCAAATTCAGACCCCTGCTTTAAGAACCTCTGCTCTTGAAATGTGCTGTGTAGGACTTGGGGGTTTTATACAATTCATTTTGGGAAGGCTTAACTATAGAAACATGCCTTGTATGTCCCTTTCTGTGTTCAACAATTACATTTTGAGTTACACAAAAGTTTAGAATAGTACTACTAATAATCACTAAATATTATTTGTTGTTTTCCCACCTTATATGTGTGGTCGAAATCTAACATCTCTCTCTATTATAAAAAAAAAATCTTGAGACAAGACAAGACCATTGGCTTGAGATTTTTTCAAGTCCCGCCCTCCTCTCCACTATTTCTGGTTCCAGGCCCACGCCCGCGGTCCTCTCACCTCTCATTGGTGTGAATGCTTTGGTCAGATGCAGTTCCTGCTCTCTCAGCTCTTATAAATTTTTACATTTTCCTCACTTTACATTTTCAATAAAAGAAGACGTATTATGTCCAAATCTTACTAAAGAATTTCATCCCAAAGGGTTATCAACAGAAGAAATGAGTACATGGGCAATCCTAGCACTGAGAAACAATGAAGTCAAACAAATTAATGCCATAAAATGTCGATCAGTTACACGTCAAATTGATTAAATGCATATCAATAGACTCTGCTGAAACAGTTGGTTGTGATGGTGCGGAAGATGAAAACATCAACTTACAATATCATGAAGAATATCTACAACCGTTAACGCCGTCTGGTCTTCCACCACACGAATTACTGTAGAAAGAAGGGTGTATCATCATGTTATTGCATAATTTATGTCTGAGTGATGGGTTATGCAGTGGGACAAGATGAAATGTATTGAAAATTGGTCGAACAATTCTGACATGTAAAATTTTAACAGGCGACAAGAAAGGTAATGTAGTCCATCTTCACTAATGACATTAGACACCAAAGGAGATCTTGATATGCCATTCGTATTAAAACGTTTACAGTTTCCTGTTAGAACAGCTTTTGCTATGACAATTAACAAATCACAGGGACAAAAATTCGAAAAAGTTGTTTTATTTAATAGAGAGAAAGAAATGAAATTTACTCACAGGCAGATATACGTTGCATTGTCATGATGAAAGTCCAAACACGGAATCAAAATTCAATGTGATATTGATGAAAAGTTAATTCCAAATGTTGTTTTTACTGAAGTTTTACAGTAAAAGTGTAAGTTTAAAAAGTATTTGCGTGTTAATATCAAAGCCAAACAGAACGAAAACGTATAACGTAATGAATTCGTCTAACGCAACATGAAACATAATTTTCTTTCAATTTATTACATTTTGCTATTTTTTAATATGGTTAATTACTCGCGGAAATGTATAATATTACGTAATATGCATATGTATTATGTAATGTGTCATATGCATGTGAATTGTTCGGTTGTCGCTTTCAAGTGTACCGAAATGGCCAAATATTTTACACCTTTCGACATGTCGACAAGCTGGATGTGAAGTTATCGATGAAACTGGTTGTATTACAACGCTTGACAGATGCCGAATGTCACTTCAACACAAGTCCTGCAAATACTAACATAATTGAAACAAACCATGAAACTCAAACCGATTATGACAGCAGCAATCCAAGCTGTGAGATTTGAGACAAGATTACTGTTCACATGGCCAACTGTACGTTACATGCTCAAGAGTAAGCTCAGCGCACAGCTTGGTCATATTACAACCGGAGGGCCGAACTGTCAACATGGCATACAAAGAGATCCTTAACAAATAATTATTGGTATATTTTCCCTCAGTTTAAAAAAATTAAATTGTCTTCTTAATAAAAATTTTAAGGCAGTACTTCGCCGCTGCGAAGCGCGGGTATTTTGCTAGTTGCTTAATAAGAAGGACTTATTGCTCAAGTAACACTTCTGGTTCACTTTAGTGCTGTCGCTCGTTAAGATTTTGAACCTTTATTGCATTTCTCCATTTAGCTTGTTTCCGTTTACACCTGTGTGTATTTATCATGCACTATTGGGTTTATTTAAATATTTGGAAGGAAAGTGAAGAGAAAAAAGTGAAGGACTGAGAATTACTCCTTCATTTTAGCCTTCAAATCATTTGGATGATATCCTTAGAAAGGGGAAGAAAATCTTGGATATGAGAATGACCTGACGTAGCAGAGTTAAAGCAACTAACAAGCCATGAAATGAAATTATTGGCAAGACTTGCTTTCTAATTAAAGCACCTGGATTAGAACAAAAACCTGCAGACACTGCGACCCTCCAGGATTGGGATTGAGGACCCCTGCTCTAACAGGACAAATCAGTAATCAGGCAGGAGAATATCTATTCATGGTTATCTTTTAATTACTCCTCGGTGAAATGCCATAGAGGGAGTATTCATTAAAAGCCATCTGGTACAGCCTGGTCAAAGAAACAAAGGATAGAGGTTTGTTTTATAAACTGTATAATTTACATCCAGTGTCAATCAATACATACATTTTCCTCTGGTTGGTTCATTGGTTTACACAGAAATGATTTATATAAAATAAAAGTCTTTTATATTCTATTCTGGTTCTTCTTATAACTTTGAGTTGTGCCACCACCCTTGACATTTCTGTGCATCTAACAACAGTCCATTCTCGTTGCTTACAGGACATCTGCTGATTTCTTAGTCATCCTTCAGTACATTTTGTATATTCCATCAGCCTTTCTTCCGGTACATTCTTTATTTACTTGACCATCTCAGTGTTTTCTTAAACCAGTTCTCGTATTTCAGTGTACATTTTGTTGTTCACTTGAACTTTATCTTGTTTCTGACATATATTAACCCTTTATGCTCTTTCTTAAAGATGAATGCTATGTTAGCCTGAAATTATTCTTCCACATATGCCCCCCAGCCCACTGACTGTACCCAGCAGATACTGTTCATTGATTCTGTGAGTTCTAGCTGAATCATTACCTGGAAATTATTCACATTCCTCACTGACATGATACTCGAATTGAACGCCTTCTGGCAAACAATTCTTTCATTCGCTTTCTCTTTTGAGTGCAGACTGAATTATTAACTGCGACAAAAAGCCACACGATTCTCGTTCAGTTGATTCTCAACTTGAATTATTACCTGCAGATGATTCTTACTCACTTTGTTTTCAATCTGAATTGTTCCCTGTCATAGGATTCTCATTCACTTGATGTAGAACAGCCATTGAATCTCGTAGCTCATTTTCAAGCTCCTTGCCTCTTTGATTGGCCTGATATTACCATATTAATAAAAAATCCCATATGGCTGTTGTGTATTTGTTGCAATTTTTCCCAAAAATAAAAACTCCATGCCCTGGCTAGAGGATGAATCCATTTTGTTTCGGATACATTTTCACCAATCCGGTAATAGCGTTCTCACAGTGACCAATGACAGGTGAGCAGAGGGGTGGAGTGGTAGGGTGCATGCGCTGACAGCACGTTGCCACACCCACCACATGACAAATAATAATAATACATTTTATTTATTTGTAGGCGCCTTTCTAAACACTCAAGGACTCCGAACAATAGATAAAACACAGACTATAAACACAACTAAATACAAAATTTTAAATCAGACAGAGAAATTGTACTCCAAAGAGAAAAACAAATGAGGTTTAAGTTTAGATTTGAAAAGTGAGAATGATTAAATATTTTTAAACTTTGATGGTAGTGAGTTCCAGAGCTGGGGGAACCACCTGGATTGGGACCCGATGCGGAGCGGGTGATACCTCAGCACCACACTGGAACAGTGGGAGTTTTTTACGGTGGCTGGAGTGCCAGTCCTGCCACCAACCCCCAGGCTGGAGGACCTCCTTGCAGGGTTGGATGCAGGGTTGTCTGTTACTGGGATATTCCACCCAAAAATTATATTTTTTTTTTGGTTAATATGTTGCTTACCCCAGATGCCACAAATCAGACAAACCCAGTGCTTGCTTCTGCACCGCGCGTCCTTAGGAGCTGGAATACTGCATGAGTAGACCGATCACCCAGCGCTGCTTCTTCTGCTCATCGGTTCACATCAGCTTTGAAGTTGCGTCTATGCCAGACTGTGCATTCAAACAAATGGTTTTTATTGTCCAAGACAAATGTCAGGGTAACCTTTGTAGTGTTTTGGGATGTATGAAATTCTGAAAGGGTTAGTGATGTTTTGATTGAAACAAAGCTGTTGCAATTTTCCCTTTCTTTCCCAATAAACCGTGCGGCAGCAATGAATACGCCATATCAAAGTTTGGTATCATGAAATGAGTCTGATTCTGTATTTAGTTAATTGATATTTCTTTATGTTATTAATCATCTCTGCATAGTGGTCATATATTTGACATCCTCCAAATTCACCATCCAGAAAACTCCAAAGTGTTTCAGAGTGAGGGCTGACCCTGAGAAAGCCCATTTATGACCCTGACTAACTTGCTCTGTTGTCCTCCGGATTTGCTCGGTAAAGTACTTGAAACTCCTCAAGGGGGAGCTCCATCGTCCTGAGTCTCCGTCTCCTGCCACACTCTTCAGTGTGGCGCCGTCACCCACGGCTCAGGCTCACCAGTGCAAGATAAACACGCTACAGACTTGAAATAAAGATTTTGGATTTTT
Source organism: Polypterus bichir lapradei (assembly GCA_026402145.1). Taxonomy (NCBI): domain Eukaryota; kingdom Metazoa; phylum Chordata; class Cladistia; order Polypteriformes; family Polypteridae; genus Polypterus; species Polypterus bichir. Next base: position 17,294,783 of record JANRMT010062852.1, read on the forward strand.
TTTTATATACAGTTTAGGTCAGACGTTTCCATACGCTGAGGGTGAATTCTATAAAACTCACTTCATGCTCCCTCCACAGATTTTATAATAACAAACTATAAATTTGACATATTGTTTAAGACTTCTACTCTGGGCAGGGCATAAGTCATTTTTTCCACCAATGTCCACAGACTCAGAGTATTTTACTTTTTATCAACCATATCTCAATTCCTGTGGGTCACAAGTTTCCATCCACTTTGTTAACTGGGCTCAGAAACTTCCAGAAATCAATGTCAAGCCTTTAGTCATTTAGACCATTAGCTTTTGATAGCCTCATTGGAGTCAACATGTGGATGTGTGTTAAGGCCGACCATCAAACTCACTGCCTGTCTGCTTGACATAATGGGGAAAATCAAAGGAAGTCAGACAGGACCACAAAAAAAAAATGGTGGACCACCACAAATATGGTTCATCCTTGAGAACAATTTCCAAACGCGTGAAGGTTCCACGTTCATCTGTATAAACACCATGGGAGCATACAGCCATCTTACCGCTCAGGAAGGAGATGCACTCTGTCTCCTGGAGAAGAACAGACTTTGGACAAAAAGTGCAAATCAGTCAAAGGACCTTGAGAAGATGCTGGAGGATACCAGTAGACAAGAATCTATATATCCACAGTTCAAGGAGTCTGACATTGACATCATCTGAAAGGCTGCTCAGCAAGAAAGAAGCCCCTAATTCAAAGCCACCATAAAAAGTCAGACTGCAGTTTGCAGTGACACATGGGGACAAAGACCTGACCTTCTGCAGAAATGTCCTCTGGTCTGCGAAGTGTTTGGCCATAATGACCATTGTCATGTTTGAAGGCAAAAAGGTGAGGTCTGCAAGCCAAAGAACACCATCCCAACTGTCAAGCACGTGGGTGGGCGCATCGTGTTGTGGGGGCTGCTTTGCTACAGGAGGGACTGATGGATCTGACAAAACAGATGGCATCTGGAGGAAGGAAAATGGTGATACATGGCAGCAACATCTCAAAAGCTCAGCCATAAAGGTGAAGCTCAGTCACAAACGGGTCTTCCAAATGGACAAGGAACCCAAGCAGACCTCCAACATCGTGGCAAAACGGCTTAAGGACAACAAAGTCAAGGTATTGGAGCGGCCATCACAAAGTCCTGACCAACAAGGTGGCCAACGATCCTGTCCCAGTTACACCAGTTTAGTTTGGAGGAATGGGACAAAATTGCAGCAACTCGTGAAAGGCAACCCAAAACGTTTGCCTCATGCCAAACAATTTATAGGCAAAGCTGCCAAACGTGTCTGTAAACTTGTGACCCACTGGCACTATTTGGGGGGGGGGGGGGGTTCTGTGAACATTGTTAGAAACAATGACTTTTACCCTGCACAGAGTCGACGTCTTCAGTGGTGAGCCAGGTTCATAGTTCGTTAGGATAAAATCTGTGGACGGCTTAGAAAGTGAGCTGTAAAAAACTTCACCTGTAGTGCATGCAAACGTCTGACTTCAACTCTGAGGGGAGATGATCTTATTGCATGACATTTGGGGGTCAGAGCGCACCACTGGAGTTATTTACAGGTTAAGGGCCTCGCTCAAGGGCCCAGTGGAGTAGGATCCCCTCTGGCAGTAATGGGATTTGAACCGGCAACCTTCCAGAAAGCAGCGCAGATCCTCCACTCCTCCTTGAAGAAGATAAAGTAACACAGATAAATGGCCACCGCAAACTTCTCCAAATTTACAAAAGCTGCTCCTTTTATTCATTTATTTATTGATTGATTGATATGGGAGTGGAATCCGAGTCAGTCCGTATGAATAGGTGTGACAAGTGTACTGTATATGTTGTGAAAGGATAAGACTCGACACACTCAAAAAGGTTTGGGGCAGCCACCTGTATAATTTCCTTGGCTGCAAAAAGGCTTTTAATGGAACAGAGATGTTCACAAGACTGAGTCCAAAACAGAACTGGTGAGGGTTTGCAAACATGGCGGCTTTAAGGGATCAGACCGGAAGTGATGTGTGGGGAACCGGAAGTGACATATTGGGACCGGAGGTGGTGTTCTCCTGACGTCGGTCTGTGCGCTGGAAGTGATGATCTTCGGGGTGCCGGAACAGGAAGTGACGTCATCGGCTCTGAATCAGACAGGTTTTCCCGCGGCTGGTCTGTAGAGATAACAGGAGAAGGCTTAGTGCACCCTGCCACCTCCTGGCCTGGCGTGGAATTACCTTTGCTTGGTCCATATAGCGTCCTCCTACTCGCACGTGTGTGACAATGTTTAATATGTCACTGTGCTCTGTACAAATGTAATTTTAAAAATCTACTTTTCTTTCTATTCACATGCACGGCTAACACAAAGCCAGATTTAGCACAGGGGCTCATCATTTAGAACTGCTAGGCAAGCATTAGAAGACAAGACAGTTAGGGACAACTGCGAAATGGGCATTGTGTACTATTTCTGCGTGTCAAACTCGGCATGAAACTCAATCTATCCTCAGTGCCTGGTGTTGGAATGGCGTGATTCACCGAAGTGGGGGCCTGCATGTGAAGAAAGAGTATAAAGCCTTGGCACATTTCCCGGCACACCTTTGAAGCTGACGGGCGAATGGGAGATAACGTCATCCGATCCTGAAAATCCTTCTAACACAGCGACGAAAATGGCAGACTCTACACATCGGGCCCCCACTCCCGATATGGGTTCTTGTCGTGGCTTCCTTCATCTGTTATGCAGCGTAACCATCATTAAAGAAAGCTAAGTTATTTTTCCTATGTGATTTTTTTACCGCCGTATCACTAAGGGACGGGTATTGCCTTTTTATGTCATATCTGTATAGTTCTGGGTTATGTAACACGCCGCAATTACAAAAGAACTCATTCCAACAAGGGAGCTAGCACCCCCTGCTGGACACACTAGGGCGCTAGGTTGAGTTCACAGGTGCAAGTGAGCAAACCTTCAGAAATGACGGGAGGGGATGATTCAGTTGAGGGGCAACGCCACCTTTTTACCCCCCTGTGCCTGATATTGGTACATTTATTGCAGAGCACGACTTGTCATTTGCAGTAACTCCGTGTCAGAGGAACAAACTCCACTCTCTTTAAAGAACGTGGCGGCACCTGGAAAAGGAGTGGCAAACAGAAGATCAGCTCCAGAGTAATGCATAGAAATAAAAAAGAATTTGGAAGTAGAGCACACATAAGTGTTACCGTATTTTGTATTTATTTCCTTTACTTGATTTGATTATTCTCTCCTTGTCAGCCATCTGGGCTGCAGTTTTCTTCTTTTACTTTGTACTCTAATGTGTTTGTTTTCTTAGCTGTGAAGGAAAAAGCAAATTCCTTCATTGCTTACAATTTCATTAGCATAAAAATGTTGCAGTTTTGCTTTGCAATTCAGTTATTGCTCTAGTTAAATATTCATTTGGCCTGCAAAAGAAAGCTCTTAAAGTGCGCTCGTTAGACGTGTTCATTGAAAAATGTCCAGCAGTTTAAATGTGGTCGTTGTTTGCATTATTTGTATTATTCTGTGTTTGCACAAGTTCATCTTCATATTGTTTCTATTATTTCAGTGTAAAGCTTCAGGCGCAGGAGTTTTTAACCCGAGTGACGCACATTACTTATTTTTTTGTGAAAAGAGGGGCTCTGGAATTGTACACTTCAACCACATTTGAGCTCATAGTGTTTGATGACATAGCAAGGTAGTCACACGCATAGAAACACAAATTTCATTTTGATAAGAATGACGAGACAGTCTATACAGTCAGGTCCATAAATATTTGGACAGACAACTTTTTTCTCATTTTGGTTCTGTACATCACCACAATGAATTTTAAGTGAAACAACTCAGATGACGTTGAAGTGCAGACTTTCAGCTTTAATTCAGTGGGGTGAACAAAATGATTGCATAAAAATGTGAGGCAACTAAAGCATTAGTTATATATATATATATATATATCTGTGTGTGTGTATATAAAAGCCAAATACTCATCACGAAATCTCCCAAACCATGAGGACTTGGGACCTGAAATTTGGAGGTTAGGTTTGTAGGTTACCCTCGGCCCATAGGTGCTCGCTAAGAAACGGTTTTAAAAGTTTCGTGGTCCAAGTGCGTTCTGTCTGTATGTCTGTCCGCTGTTCATGAGAGAATTACTTAACGAATTTAGATCTGGATGTTTTCTAGAATTTGCTTGAACTTTCCAGTTCATTTTGCATCTTCACTTATTGCACTAAATACCAGAGTTCTCTTGCAGTACCGATGTATTTATGCAAATCCAAGAGAGTGGCTGAGGGCCGAGAGCGGGGGGGGGGCCTTCCTCAGTCACTCACACGCCAGCCTCTGTTCAAGCCACTCTACGTCTTGCCACGTGTTGGAGTGCACCTCACCTCCGCTTAGCTAGCGGTACCTGTTTGTTCAGCAGACATGATCATTTAGAGATTGTTAAGGAGTAACATTTGACGTTTTTGAGAGAGAGATCAGAGCTATGTGTGTTTTAGAGGGTGTCTGCTGACTGGCATAGATATCACAGCCATGTGCTTTTCTCCCCACATGGAGAAACACTCTCCCGTCAGAGCTGAACACAATCAGATACAGTGCCAATGTCTATTGATTTTTAAAGTTTGTCTTGTTTCATTACTATGTGGGTGCAGCCATGGGGTACAGCTAGTAGTATATAAAAGATAAATGAATAATGCACACTTACATAAGAAAAGTAGATCATTAAGAAAATTGTGTTTAAGTTGTGTCAGTCCGATGGCCAAGGTGGATTTAAAAAACAGTAAAAACTCCAGTTAAGCCGGAGACTTCTACACGTGTAAATTCTAACAGTGCCAATCAAAGCCCACATGGAGCCTCAGGCTGGGGTAGGGGAGGGGGGGGGCCCCTTGAGGTACCCCCTTGGTGGTCAGAGTGAAGACCGGGTAGTGAGCTCAAAGCTCCAGAGCGTGTGCCACTTGAATTATATAAATGGCACCCTTTGACATCCATTCACACGTTCAGTAAAATGGCGCCCCCCTCAGTATCCAAAGTGTGGCGGTTTGGTTTGGGGAGGGGAATTTCCAGGGCACACATAGACTTGAGTTACATAAAGAGAGTCCCACATGAGAGTGCGACGCCCCACAAACCAGTCATTGCCAATGTGCATGTGTGTGGTACTTGTCACTTGCAAGAGTTTTAGTAAAAAAAAAAAAAAAAACACAAGACACAATGTCACCCCATGTACGGAGTATTATTAGACTTCAGGGGCTGAGGGTGGGAGCAGCCTTGTTGGTGTCCAGATCGTACGCCCCTTGAGTTACTAAAATGGCACCCCTCAGTGCCTATAGCACAGCGGGAGGGGATTACTGGAGTTACATGCACTGAGCCCCTCAATGTCCAGAGTGCTCATTCAGTATTGTTAGGCTTTGAGGTCCGAGTTTCCTCTCCGTGTCCATAGCATGCCAAGGGGAAGAGGGGTCCAGTTGCCTGATTCAGATCCCCCCAGTGTCATGAGTGTGCACCCCTTAACCTTCATAAATACCACCCAGATTGACCTACTTGGTGTTATCATCAAAAGCAGGAAAGGCAGCCACTGGCCCCATTGTCATACAGTATGCCCTTGTAGCCATCTTTACAATACTGTTATGTTTGTATTTATTTATTGTATTCTTCCTCCTGATCCACGCTTTAAGAGATGGGTGGTGGCCTAAGGTGGTGATCTGGGCAGCGATATTTATCTGCATTCTTAGCAAGTCCTAACCCTAACCCTAACCCTAAAGTCATGGCTTATTAGGCTCTGTGCGCCAACACCTGCTCCTCCTGAAAGCGGCTTCACTGCTAGTTAGGCCTTTGTAACCTTCATGGCTACTCAAGTTAACAGTGACTCACATACTTGAGGACACCAGTGGAAACTAAGGGGAAGAGCATCAAGGAAACACAAAGAGTTATGGGAATCTGAAAAAAAAAAACTACCAAGACGTGGAGTTAAAGCAGAAGCCCTGACAACCTTCACAAAGGGTCTGCATGGCATGTGGGGACAGCTTGGCGATTAGCTAAACAAACAAGTGAGAATTGGGGTGAATGGTGTGCTCTCGTTTTTCAAACTTGTTATGTTCATAAATGAACTGAAGGGTACCGTGAGCCTATGAATCTATGATGGGCTTATCAGAGTGCCTGTGGCCCCCCATATGTCTGGACACAAGAACTGCTCAGCTAGGAGGACATGGTGCTCGTTGATGAGCGGGATAGGGGATGTGCTGCAGCATTATAGGCCCCCCGGGCAAAGCAGTGCACTGGCGCCCCCTACCTGCACAACCACTCAGTAAGTCACAACATACAGAGATTAGCATGGGTCCCTAGGCAACTGCCCAGCGTGCCCATGCGTTAAGACAGCCCTGACGTGCTGTTCACCCTGCTGCCTTTGTAAGAGTGTTTTATGTTTCATGTTCAAACCTCTTTAATATTTAAAGTTAATATTAATTAATAACATGAATTAACTTGAGGAGGCTCTGTGTTGGGCATGCAATTTTAGTTACTCATTTTAGACTTTTATAGCTAGAGGAGACATTATTGGGTATGAAATTTGTATATGAATTTATTAGACAAAAAAAAAAAAAAAGCATGAGAACTGCAGCCCCCTGTGGTGTAAAGCTGCTCAGTCCAAATACAGCCAGCCTGAGTGAATCCTAGCGAGGCAGCTAAGATTGTGTGCCAGTCCAGGGTATGGCACATTGATGCCCCCACACACACAGTTGCTCTTTTGCATTCAAATGTTTTTATGAATACATGCTGGGTGCTTTTTGTGATCTGAAGAAGATTGAAAACTGCAAACTGGTGGCAGGGGAAAGTGGAGTTAAGCAGCATAGGTTGGTGGTCTATAGGATGACGTTGGAGATCAAGAAGAGGACGAGAGTGAGGGCAGAGCCAAGGATCAAATGGTGGAAGTTGAAAAAAGGAAGACTGCAAGGTTGAGTTCAGGGAGGAGGTGAGACGGGCACTGGGTGGCAGTGAAGAGTCACCAGACAGCAGAAGTAGTAAGGGTGACAGCAAGAAGGGTGATTAGCATGACACCTGGACAGAGGAAGGAGGAAAAGGAAACCTGGTGGTGGAATGGGGAAGTACAGGAGAGTATACAGAGGAAGAGGATGGCGAAGAAGAAGTGGGATAGTCAGAGAGATGCAGAAAGTAGACAAGAGTACAAGGAGATAAGGCGCATGGTGAAGAGAGAGGTGGCAAAGGCTAAAGTTGTATGACAGTTTGGACACTAAAGAGGGAGAAAAGGACTGGTGGACTAAACAGAGGGGCCGAGCTGGGAAAGATGAGCAGCAGTGATAAAGGGTGATAAAGGATAAAGATGGAAACGTACTCACAAGTGAGGAGAGTGTGTTGAGCAGATGGAAAGAGTACTTTGAGAGGCTGATGAATGAAGAGAACGAGAGAGAGAAGAGGTTGGATGATGTGGAGATAGTGAATCAGGAAGTGTAACGGATTAGCAAGGAGGAAGTAAGGACAGCGATGAAGAGGATGAAAAATGGAAAGGTTGTTGGTCCAGATGACATACCTGTGGAAGCAGGGAGGTGTTTAGGAGAGATGGCAGTGGAGTTTTTAACCAGATTATTTAATGGAAACTTGAAAGTGAGAGGATACCTGAGGAGTGGAGAAGAAGTGTACTGGTGCTGATATTTAAGAATAAGTGGGATGTGCAGGACTGTAGTAACTACAGGGGGACAAAATTGATGAGCCACAGGATGAAGTTATGGGAGAGAATAGTGGAAGGTCAGTTAAGAAGTGAGGTGATGATCAGTGAGCAGCAGGATGGTTTCATGCCAGGAAAGAGCACCACAGATGCCATGTTTGCTCTGAGAATGTTGATGGAGAACTACAGAGAAGGTCAGAAGGAGTTGCATTACGTCTTTGTGGACCTGGAGAAAGCAGATGACAGGGTGACCAGAGAGGAGCTGTGGTATTGTATGAGGAAGTCAGGAGTGGCAGAGAAGTACGTAAGAGTGGTACAGGATATGTACGAGGGAAGTGTGACAGTGGTGAGGTCTGCGGTAGGAGTGACGGAGGTGGGATTACATCAGGGATCAGCTCTGAGCCCTTTCTTATTTGTAATGGTGATGGACACGTTGACAGACGAGATTAGACAGGAGTCCCCGTGGACTGTGATGTTTGCTGATGACATTGTGATCTGTAGTGATAGTAGGGGGCAGGTTGAGGAGACCCTGGAGAGGTGGAGATATGAGAGGAGAGGAATGAAGGTCAGTAGGACCACCAAGACAGAATACATGTGTGTGAATGAGAGGGAGGTCAGTGGAATGGTGAGGATTCAGGAAGTAGAGCTGGCGAAGGTGGATGAGTTTAAATACTTGGGATCAACAGTACAGAGTAATGGGGATTGTGGAAGAGAAGTGAAGAAGAGAGGGTGGAGAAGAGTGTCAGGAGTGATTTGTGACAGACGGGTATCAGCAAGAGTGAAGGTCTACAGGACGGTAGTGAGACCAGCTATGTTATATGGGCTGGAGATGGTGGCACATGAGACAGAGCTGGAGTTGGCAAAGTTAAAGATGCTAAGATTTGCATTTGGTGTGCCGAGGATGGACAGGATTAGAAATGAGGACATTAGAGGGTCAGCTCAAGTTGGATGGTTGGGAGACAAAGTCAGAGAGGCGAGATTGTGTTGGTTTGGACTTGTGCAGAGGAGAGACGCTGGGTATATTGGGAGCAGGATGTTAAAGATAGAGCTGCCAGGGAAGGAGGGGAGAGGAAGGCCTAAGAGGAGGCTTATGGATGTGGTGAAAAAGGACATGCAGGTGGTGGTGTGACAGAGCAAGATGACGAGGACAGGAAGATACGGGACAAGATGATCCGCTGTGGTGACCCCTAATGGGAGCAGATGAAAGAAGAACAGTTCATAAATGTGTGCAGCCCTCTGTGCTTGTGAATGGCAAGTTAGCTCCCTACCAATATCCGTTACACTGAATTCTGGGGAACACGAACCACAAAGGCACCACCTTTATAAGTCAAACAGGTGACACCCCACAACCAGTCATTGCTAATGCTTATGTGTGTGGTACTTGTCACTTGAAAGATTTTGAGTAAAAAAAAAACACAAGACACAATGTCACCCACTAATAGAAACTCTTGGCTGAAATGGCCACTGCTGAAGAACAGAACGTATAAACTGCACCTTGAAATAAATCAAAGTAAAAAATTCAACATGATCTATAGAACATTGACTGTGGTTTTGAATGAGTGGGCCGCTATATACAGTAGTCGTTGGCATTCCCAGTGGCATTCTGCAGCCTTTGGGCCCCGCTGATTGTCTCTTCATTTCTAATGCGTAGCACTCTCTTCTTTTTACATTTTGTTGTTGCACTGAGAGCTGTGTCACTTATCTGCCTTATGATTTCATTTTTAATGCATTCTCAATAAACTCCTAGTTTGTCAAACACTGTGCATGTGATGACACAACTGCTGTTTGTTTGTTGCCATTCATTCCAGACGTGAATACCCCTCCTGTGTACGTCCCTGTGCACTTGTGGTGTCTCAACTCCATGTGAGCTTAATCTTCTGTCATTTTTCACAATTTGTGTTCAGTGTACAATTTGCAGCATGTCATTCAACCTGATGGGTTTGGTGGGTTTCTAAAGAACTTCCTTCACTTTTATTCCTGAATTAAGAAAACTCGAAGAACATCACTTCAAACAACAAATGAATTCTAACCATCTCTCACTTTTATTGAATCAGAAAGTTTGATGCCCCATAAAAGAGAGAAACTATGTACATGTGGCACTCGCTATAGCGCGACATACCATCCAGAGTGAGCATGGCAGCAGAGTCAGCACAATCCAGGTGCATAAATGCAGGGGAAGAAAATAATTACCGTATATACTCGCGGATATGTCGGGGCTTGATTTCTGGTATTTTATAACGTCGGTCGTATAAGTCGAATGCCGAAAACTCCCGCTATTGGTCCAAGAGATTATGATATGCTAACACCCGCCCACCTGAGAGCGTCACCACGGAGCACACGGCCTTTTGTTTTCTTTGTGGCTGCGGCAATGCGCTGTTATCAGCGGGTGCTCCTAACCCCCCCCCCCCCCACCCCCCCATTGTGCCTACGTGACCACACTGTAATACCCACACTATTCCGAAGCGATGTTTGCACGATTTGTGTTTTTTTGTGTCTCACACACTCATACACCTTTATCGTAAGAGCATCTCTTATCTGTGATGGAGCTTTTGATCAGAAGAAAATATGAAGCTGGTTTTAAATTAAACGTCGTTGAAGTAGTGAAAGAAATTGGTAACTGTACCGCTGCAACAAAATTTGATCCGTCTGAGAAATTGGTGTGAGATTGGAGGAGGCAAGAAGATTTAAAAAAATAAAAATTAAGTGTCACATTTTTGAACAGACATATAAGCTGGGGTCTGATTTTATGATCGATTTTTCGGGTTTCAACACCCGACTTATACGCGAATACAGTATATACGGTAGGCAACCTGCATAGTGCTAAGTAAACTTATACAGGCATCCCTGACCATTTCTCCATTTAGAGCGTGAACTGTTACTGCTGGTGTCTGTGTCTGTGAGCAAAGAGCAGTGAAGTGCTGTCAGGTGTCAATGAGCTTGTAACTCGTCTCCAGTCACCGGCACTACGATTAGTGAGCTGAATGACTTGACCTCAAAGCGCATGTCGTTTTTATCTGGGGAAAATCTCAGACCAAATTTGTCATAACTGCATATAACATAAATTATCAGGGGGGCAATGTAGATTTACAGTGCATCCAGAAAGTATTCACAGCGCATCACTTTTTCCACATTTTGTTATGTTACAGCCTTATTCCAAAATTGATTAAATTCATTTTTTTCCTCAGAATTCTACACACAACACCCCATAATGACAACATAAAAAAAGTTTACTTGAGATTTTAGCAAATTTATTAAAAATAAAAAAACTGAGAATCCCATGTCCATAAGTATTCACAGCCTTTGCGCAATACTTTGTCGATGCACCTTTGGCAGCAATTACAGCCTCAAGTCTTTTTGAATATGATGCCACAAGCTTGGCACACCTATCCTTGGCCAGTTTCGCCCATTCCTCTTTGCAGCACCTCTCAAGCTCCATCAGGTTGGATGGGAAGCGTCGGTGCACAGCCATTTTAAGATCTCTCCAGAGATGTTTAATCGGATTCAACTCTGGGCTCTGGCTGGGCCTCTCAAGGACATTCACAGAGTTGTCCTGAAGCCACTCCTTTGATATCTTGGCTGTGTGCTTAGGGTCGTTGTCCTGCTGAAAGATGAACCGTCGCCCCAGTCTGAGGTCAAGAGCGCTCTGGAGCAGGTTTTCATCCAGGATGTCTCTGTACATTGCTGCAGTCATCTTTCCCTTTATCCTGACCAGTCTCCCAGTTCCTGATGCTGCCACCACCAAGCTTCACTGTAGGGATGGTATTGGCCTGGTGATGAGCGGTGCCTGGTTTCCTCCAAACGTGACGCCTGGCATTCACACCAAAGAGTTCAATCTTTGTCTCATCAGACCAGAGAATTTTGTTTCTCATGGTCTGAGAGTCCTTCAGGTGCCTTTTGGCAAACTCCAGGTGGGCTGCCATGTGCCTTTTACTAAAGAGTGGCTTCTGTCTGGCCACTCTACCATACAGGCCTGATTGGTGGATTGCTGCAGAGATGGTTGTCCTTCTGGAAGGTTCTCCTCTCCCTGTAGAGGACCTCTGGAGCTCTGACAGAGTGACCATCGGGTTCTTGGTCACCTCCCTGACTAAGGCCCTTCTCCCCCGATTGCTTAGTTTAGATGGCCGGCCAGCTCTAGGAAGAGTTCTGGTGGTTTTGAACTTCTTCCACTTACGGATGATGGAGGCCACTGTGCTCATTGGGATCTTCAAAGCAGCAGAATTTTTTCTGTAACCTTCCCCAGATTTGTGCCTTGAGACAATCCTGTCTCGGAGGTCTACAGACAATTCCTTTGACTTCATGCTTGGTTTGTGCTCTGACATGAACTGTCATGTCCAGTCAACTGAATTTACCACAGGTGGACTCCAATTAAACATCTCAAGGATGATCAGGGGAAACAGGATGCACCTGAGCTCAATCTGGAGCTTCATGGTAAAGGCTGTGAATACTTATGTACATGTGCTTTCTCAATTTTTTTATTTTTAATAAATTTGCAAGAATCTCAAGTAGAATAAGGCTGTAACATAATGTGGAAAAAGTGATGCGCTTTGAATACTTTCCAGATGCACTGTATATCCTTGAGTGGCAGCTGTCTTGGTTGGCCTTAGAAGCCCAAGTGGCAATCTGGCGAGATGGATTAAATGTCCGAGTGGCAGCATGGTGGGCAGAGCTGGCACCATCGATGGCCCTGCACTGACACGACTCTGGCATAGCATTTTTTGTTACCAACATGTGCTATGATGGCATGAAATGCAAAGGACATGGCATCGTCTGTAGACCGGTACAAACCGGAGGTGATCAGGACTCTGTTGGATTTTGTGTTCCATTGGCCGTCTCTCCAAGAACTCCATGACGGTGGCTGTGAGCGTCACTGGGCTCTGTTCTTTCAGACAGTGCATTTCTGTTTTTTTTTGTTTTTTTTAATAATTGTTGTCATTTTGAAGCAGGCTAAGAACAAAGGTTTAATCAGTGAAACATCACAGAAGGCACTGAAGACCTCTGCTAATTGCTCACTGCTGGTTTTCAAAGTACACACTGAAATTCCATCAGGACTGGATGCCTTATTGACATGAATTAGTTGAAAAGTCTACCCGTTTACATCACACACAGGAACAGAACCCACCCTTCATGTTGTAATTGAATTTGCGGTGGACCTCCTACAGTTGTGCTTGAAAGTTTGTGAACCCTTTAGAATTTTCTGTATTTCTGCATAAATATGACCTAAAACATCATCAGATTTTCACTCAAGTCCTAAGAGTAGATAAAGAGAAACCAGTTAAACAAATGAGACAAAAATATTATACTTGGTCATTTATTTATTGAGGAAAATGATCAAATATTACATATCTGTGAGTGGCAAAAGTTTGTAAACCTTTGCTTTCAGTATCTGCTGTGACCCCCCAATAACTGCAACTAAACGTTTCCGGTAACTTTTGCTCATTCCTGCACACCGGCTTGGAGGAATTTTCGCCCATTCCTCCGTACAGAACAGCTTCAGCTCTGGGATGTTGGTGGGTTTCCTCACATGAACTGCTCGCTTCAGGTCCTTCCACAACATTTCCATTGGATTATGGTCAGGACTTTGACTTGGCCATTCCAAAACATTCACTTTATTCTTCTTTAACCATTCTTTGGTAGAACGACTTGTGTGCTTAGGGTCGTTGTCTTGCTGCATGACCCACCTTCTCTTGAGATTCAGTTCATGGACAGATGTCCTGACATTTTCCTTTAGAATTCTCTGATATAATTCAGAATTCATTGTTCCATCAATGAAGGCAAGTCGTCCTGGCCCAGATGCAGCAAAACAGGCCCAAACCATGATACTACCACCAGCATGTTTCACAGATGGGATAAGGTTCTTATGCTGGAATGCAGTGTTTTCCTTTCTCCAAACATAACACTATTCATTTAAACTAAAAGGTTCTAGTTTGGTGTCATCTGTCCACAAAACATTCTTCCAGTAGCCTTCTGGTTTGTCCACGTGATCTTTAGCAAACTGTAGACGAGCAGCAATGTTTTTTTTGGAAAGCAGTGGCTTTCTCCTTGCAACCCTGCCATGCACACCATTGTTGTTCAGTGTTCTCCTGATGGTGGACTCATGAACATGAACATTAGCCAATGTGAGAGAGGCCTTCAGTTGCTTAGAAGTTCCCCTGGGGTCCTTTGTGACCTCGCCGACTATTACACGTGTGCCTTGCTCTTGGAGTGATCTTTGTTGGTCGACCACTCCTGGGGAGGGTAACAATGGTCTTGAATTTCCTCCATTTGTACCCAATCTGTCTGACTGGATTGGTGGAGTCCAAACTCTTTACAGATGGTTTTGTAACCTTTTCCAGCCTGATGAGCATCAACAACTCTTTTTGTGAGGTCCTCAGAAATCTCCTTTGTTCGTGCCATGATACACTTCCACAAACATGTGTTGTGAAGAGCAGACTTTGATAGATCCTGTTCTTTAAATAACACAGGGTGCCCACTCACACCTGATTGGCATCCCATTGACTCGAATTTCACCTTCAAACTAACTGCTAATCCGTGAGGTTCACATACGTCTGCCACTCACAAATATGTAATATTCAATCATTTTCCTCAATAAATAAATGACCAAGTATAATATTTTTGTCTCATTTGTTTAACTGATTTCTCTTTATCTGCTTTTAGGACTTGAGTGAAAATCTGATGATGTTTTAGGTCATATTTATACAGAAATATAGAAAATTCTAAAGGGTTCACAAACTTTCAGGCACAACTGTACATCTGATTGGCATTACCCACACTCCACTAGACTGGTTCAGATCCTCCCTCTCAGGCCACACTCAGGTTGTTCAACTTAAAACTTTCACATCCCAACCCACCGCTGTTACTTCAGGTGGGCTCTGTCCTGGGGCCTCTTCTTTTTTATTATTTACCTTCTTCCCCTTGGCAATAATTTTTGTAAATATAATATTAATTTCCACTGTTATGCTGATGACCCCCAGCTCTACCTTGCTAGTAAACCCACCTCTTCCTTTCCACCACCTTCGCTTATTGACTGCATTGCTGAAATTAAATCCTGGTTTTCTTTGAATTTTCTTAAATTAAACAGTGAAAACACTGAGGTTCTCCTCATTGGTTCAAAATCCTCATTATCCAAAGCCGATAATCTTTCACTTGTTATTGATAACTCTGTTGTTTCCCCATCACCTCAGGTTAAGAGTCAGGGTGTCATCCTCGACAGGACTCTATCTTTCCAATCTCACATTAATAACATCACCCGGTCTGCTTACTTCCACCTACGTAATATTTAATCGCATCCGCCCCTCCCTCACTCCCCATACTACTGCCATTCTTGTTCACAGTCTTGTTACTTCTCGTCTCTGGACTCCTCTTTGGTCTCTCTAATAAATCTCTTCATAAGCCTCAGCTGGTCCAGAATTCTGCAGCCCTCCTCATTACTCGAACCCCCGTCGATTCACCATATTACTCCGGTCTTGCAGCAGCCTCATTGGCTCCCAATTAAGTTTCGAATTGATTTTAAATTTCTGCTATTAACATTTAAGGCCATTCATAACCTCACCCCTCCATACCTGTCTGCCCTTCTTCATGTTGCCATTCCCTCCCGCAACATTAGATCCTCCTCTTCCTCCATCCACCTGACCGTCGCTCTCGCCCGTCTAACCTCCATTCAGCCGTTCTGCTCCCAAGCTCTGGAATTCATTACCTACTGAGCTCAGAAATATCAAATCATATTCATCCTTCAGATGTAAACTTAAAACGCATCTGTTTAAAATGGCTTTCTCTTTATGATTACAGTGGCCTTGGTTTTTGGCTTTGGTTTTAATTTTTATATTTTCTGATGTTTCTAGTTGTTTTATAATTGTGTCTTTTATTTATTTATTTATTAATTGTTTGTTCGGTGTCCTTGAGTTCTCAGAAAGGCGCCTTGTATAAATAAAATGTATTATTATTTTAGTAGTAATAAGTATAAAGCAGCTGTAATCCAAATGTAAACTCGTGTAGTGCTGGGTGCTCTTTTTTGTTTGTTTGTTTCACTTTCTTTTTGTTTTGTTCACAGCTCTTTCAGTTCTCTTGACAAGCTGTGTTGTTCGATGCTCTGCCAGCTGAGCTCGGACTTAACTCTTAACTTTTCTTATTCTCCTCAGTGCTGACCAGTGAGGGCATTGTCTTCATCTCTGACTTCTCACCATCCAAAGCACCATTTAGCAGTGGGAAGAAAGTGTACATCTCCAGCCCGTATTCCAGTCCTGTCCACAGCAAGCCAGCTGCAGCCACTGGGGCCAAAAAGGCTTTAAATAAAGTCAAAGTGCTGATTACCAATGAGAAGCCCAGGTAAGTCAGAAGGACTCGTTCACTCATCCACCGTCTTTTACATGAATCCCACTTTGGCCTTGGGGTACTTAGCTTGGCCCACCGTCACCTTGTAGCGGTCCGATGCCACTGAGATTCACACCGTCAAGGAGACGGTGATTTCTTTATTTTTATGGTGGAGATTCCTGGGACGCACCCAGCCTTGGCCCAACCTTCACGCACTCACAGACAGAGACAAAAAGCCAACGGAAATATAATAGCAAATAAAAAATGTATTGTGGACTAGGCCCCGGACACAGACAGGCAGACATGTTGTTAAGCACCACCACACGTTTATTTCCAAGTCCAACTATTTACAAAGTGCACCAAAGTCCAGGCCTCTCACACTCTCTGCCTTTCTCTTCGGACCGCCTCCACTCCTCTCCTTCAAGCTCTTGTCCTTTCCTCACCCGACTCCAGCCTTGAATGAAGAGTGGCAGCCCCTTTTATAACCACCCGGATGTGCTCCAGGTGTCTTTCAGTAACCTTCTGCCGACACGCCCCTGTGTGGCGGAAGCACCGGCTGTGTATCCGGAAGCACTCCGGGTGTCCCCAATACTCTCCCTCCCCAGCACTTCTAGGCATTGGGGCGCCCCCTGGCGGCAACCACGGGCCCCTACAGGGTTGAGCTTCCAAGCTCTCTACCCGTGATCCCCAAAGCAACCAGGGCGGTCGTGGTCTGGAGGAGGCGCAAACCCTCCTCCTGTCCTCCTGGGCGTCCCGGCTGGGCAGCAGCCCCAGGCACTCGCCACAGTGTTAACACTAATAATGAAAACAACAATCCCACCCCTGTTCCCCTTACGGCCTATTATACATTAAATGCAACAAAACACACACAGCAAAATCCATGAAAAACGGCAGTGGGTGAAATGTAATGATGAAGATAGCTAGTCCAGAGATCCGCACGTTGAATGGGGATGTAAAGATAGTCCTACTGGTAGTTCGTGAATTAGGCAGTTAGTACAGGCATCCCAACAGAAGGCAGACAGACAGACAGGAACTTGAAACACAAATTACAAAAAAAAAAAGCCGCGCTGACCTCCTTTGACCCCAACAGCCCCTGCACCCTCAGCAGAAGACCAATCAGAGCCACTGCAGGGACTGCTGGGAGTTGCAGTTTCAAATTCTAATAGCACCGCTACAACCTGTGATAATACAGATTGTGTCATGGCTGACTTTATATTAGCTTGCATCCCGTGTTATTAATGTCATCCTTGCTTTTATTCCTGTTGTATTTTTTTGAATATTTGTGAAGCACTTTGAGCATGAGAAATGTGCTTTATAAATAAAATGTATGTATTTATTATTATTAATATTATTATTATTCTGACACAATGCCATAAGTTCAGGTCTAATTGCTAGCCAGCTCGGTGTCTGTATAGAGTTTGCTTGTTCTCCCCATGTGTATTTGGACCAAGTGTACGTAACTTCACATGTTGTTTTATGGCTGGATATTCAAAGTGTGTCATTAGGGCCTCTCAATTGTTAAAATCTGTTTATCTACATGTGCTGTTAAATGGCGTCCTCCCAGGTTCAGCCCACGGGAGCTCCCCTGGTTTGCAGGTTTGAGATGTCGCTAGAACAGATGGTCAGTATTTAAAATAAAGACTGTGCTTGTAGAAATGCACTTTATACATCTCTATTACTGCTATTACTGTTATTAACAACAACAGTATTTATTTCTGTCACACGTTTTCATACAAATGATGGAGCTCAACGTGCTTTACAAGATGAAAAAAGAAAAAAAGAAAAAATTATAAAAATAAAATAGGCCACACTAATTAACATAGAGCGCATAGAACATACTGACGCAGTTCAAGGAGGTCCAATCAGGTGTCTTAAGGCCGATACCAATCACTGATTTCATGTTACTTGATTGGCTGATTCTGATAGCGATTCCGCTTCCCCCCCTCCCCCCATCCTTTTAAAAATCTTTTTACACTAAATTTTTGCATAACCAGACCCATAAAAGCCTTGTGTCCTATATTAAAGTGTATTTGTATAATTAAACAGACCACAGTTGTTAACTGTTCATTTTTATTAACAAAATGAAATTCGGTAGGCTTATTGTTCAGGAGCCATAAAAATACTAAATTAAATCAAATTTCCTTAAAATACTTTAATAAACTGCGTACAAAAATATGTATCCATAATACATATGTCAGTCAGCCTGTCATTATCCAACCTGCTATATCCCAACACAGGGTCACGGGGGTCTGCTGGAGCCAGTCCCAGCCAACACAGTGCAAGGCAGGAACAAACCCCTGGGCAGGACGCCAGCCCACCGCAGATAATACATATGATATAAAAGAAAATAAAATTTATCTCAATAATTACAAGCTGTCATATTGTTTATTTTTTTTCTGTAATGAGCCTGTCTGAAACGAGGCTTAATTTAAAGATGGTAGTTTTCACCATTACTCTAACAACGGGGGTGATTAGCGCGTATCCCACAGTAATTGGTACTGGTAATTACATGCTGCTTAAAAGTAAATCATTTTAATCATTAATTGCACTACAGCTATTTTACTGTTAAAAGTATACATTTACATTTTTGTCTTCAGTGTATCAACTAGACATTCATGATTCTCTATAGATTACCATTTTAATACTGCACTTGTTAGTACTTGTTTCTTACCAGAACATATGCTGTATGACACACAGCAACAAATAATAAACACAGTATAAATCTGTTAAAAAAGATTCAAATGTTTCAAAGTTGTTCATTGAGTAGACACAAGAGTAACCTGGCTTAACAGATTTATAAGTCAGTCAGTCATTTTCCAACCCGCTAAATCCTAACACAGGGTCACGGGGGTCTGCTGGAGCCAATCCCAGCTAACACAGGGTGCAAGGCAGGAACAAGCCCCTTTGCAGGGCGCCAGCCCACCACAGGGCACACACACACACACACACCAAGCACGCACTAGGAACAATTTAGGATCGCCAATGCACCTCACCTGCATGTCTTTGGACTGTCGGAGGAAACCCACGCAGACACGGGGAGAACATGCAAACTCCATGCAGGGAGGACACGGGAAGCGAACCTGGGTCACCATACTGCGAGGCAGCAGTGCTACCACTGCGCCACCATGCTGCCCAGATTTATAAGTAAAAGCTACATTTTGCTGTTAACCTGTTACTAAGCAGCAATTTCAAAATCGTCTTTATCTTTTCTTTTTCCAATTAGTAATGTAAGCTGCTGTATTTAAAATAAGCTTGCTGTCCAAACTGAAACTGTGTCTGTTTTAATTAAAGAACAAAAATAAAATGATCCAAATTAATTAAAGTAGCATCTCTTGGCTGTTAACTTCTCTGACAGAGAAGCAGGGACTGAAAAGCTCATTTTTTTTGATTGACCAGTGTACAGATGATTTGAGTATTTTTAGTGAAAATTGGCCGATTTCGATTGGAAGCAGATCCCTAAAATAAACAAAGTAAGAATTCCCTGAGAAAAATGCACTTTGCAATCTTTGAACTGAGTAGATGACATATAGTCTGCATCCGGAGATATCAAAAATAAATGTGAGTATATGTGTGCAGTGATCTTACAGCTAGCAGAGGTAATCTGAAAAATGTAAATGGAAAGCATTTTTGAAATTAAATAACCACTTGCAGTTGCAGGTTGAAGTACCAAATGCTATCCGAGCAATTATCTGATTATATTGCAAGCCTTGAGCTGTCACATGTCAGGAGACAACTGTGTTCTGTCACTGACAGTAAAATTGTATTTATTAAGATGAAAAGAATGACGTACAGTTGGACAACTATAAAGAAACACCTGCAAAACTGTTTTAGTGAGTACTATGAAACTAATTAAAAGTGCCAAAAGCTCAAGTTAATTGCTGAAAACTAAAATTAGAAAGTGGTGAAAAGCTAAAACAAAATAAAAAATAAAACCAAAAGCTACATAAAAACTAAAGCTGAAAAATATCTTAAAATTAAAAAACACTGATAGAGCCCTGCAGTCTTGTGGCCTCCCTTGTGCATCTTCTTTCCAGTTTTTTAATATAAAGTAATTGATTTATTTTATGTACATTTTATGGTGGCACTAAGTTACTGTGTTTTGTTTGAAAGTTCTCTTGATGTTCGGATTCCAGGTGTGGTAGCCCTGACAGGTAGGTATGTGAAAGCTAATACCCTTTACTGCACTAATTGGTCGTTGGAGTCCTTACCCAAAGCCCTGATGATAAGCTTGCATTGTGGGAGACACAGAAAGGTGCAGAATCGGGATATCCCAGCCTCTCATTGTCAAGGTATTTACTGTTCCCTTGCAGTGCCGAGTCTGTGACCCTGAATGACTGCCTGCAGTTGTCCTACATGCCCTCTAAGAGGAACCACATGCTGCTGCTCTACCCCCGAGAAATCCTCATCCTAGACCTGGAAGTGAATCAGACCGTGGGTGTGGTGGCCATCGAGAGGACGGGCGTACCCTTCATAAAGGTCTGTATACCTAGGGCTTCAACCCGTCATGCCCTTAAAAATGTTTCTAAAATGGAGATTTAGCGAGCAGAATCCCAGACGGAGTGAGTTTTTTTCAGACATAGCCTACGAGAAAAATCAAACATTCAGTCTCTTTGAAAATCAATTCAGGGATTAAATAAAACACACACACAACACACACAGACACACACATACAAAATGGGTTCAGGAGAGTCGAAATTCCTCAGTTGTTGGTGAAACACCTGCTGCCACTACCCACGTTGTGACCCTTGGTGACAGTCGATGTTCCGCCTTCATTGATGGATGGTACTCGTTTAGATTTATGTTACTGCTGTAAACCCTTATTGTAGAGCTTGAAGTGTTTCTTCTTTAATGAGAACTCCTCACTTACTCAAATCTAAGCCTTACACTTCAAAAGCCAATGATTTATGGTCACAGATTTAGAGGATCATTAAGAAAAAAAGATGCCAAGCAGAACAAGACATTGGGTCACAAATTTTAGTTTTTGCACAAAACAAAGTGAACTAAGAGTGGGTGGCACGGCCAAAAATCCAAATCACAGTATGATGTAATTAGATGGCTTCAGTGGATAATGGCATAATGCACTTGCATACAGTGATCCCTCGCTATATCACGCTTCGACTTTCGCGGCTTCACTCTATCGCGATTTTTTCTCATACACGCTTACGTCACTACGCATGCGCTTTCTGAGAACTTTTATCTAAGCCCCACGTTTGGCTCATAAACGTGCTGCTTTTTCTAAGCCTTCTGACAATAAAACTAAGTGCCGGAGGAAGATGCTTGCTATCCAGAAGAAGGTGAAACTCTTGGATATGATCAAAGATAGCAATACCCTACAAAAGCCTCCTCACGCATATGAAAAGACAGCGCCAGCAACTGCCTATCAAGATGTTCTTCAGCCGCACACCCAGATACCCACTGCCTACTCTTCGTACTCCTTCAGCGGAAGAAGACAACGATGCACCTGCTGAATATACTGCACCACCTGAAGACTCTCCTACTGAGGTTGTGCCTTCATAGGTTAGTGGTTGTGTGTAAGAACTGTGTGTGTGTAATTAAATGTACAGTACAATAATCTACTATATAAAAGCAGTCGGGATTGCAAAGCGTAGCGGTATTCCGCTTATCACAGACTTACTACTTGCGGTACGAAGCAACGCGATGTGAGCAGAGTTCTGCTGCTCCCATCGTCACCTTGCTTTTGTTCGCGATGCGCTGGAAAAATAGACAAAATTATGTCTCTGGAAATAATTAATGTTGATGGAGTACAAATGCCTCACCGCGTAGTAAATATCAGGGGAGATGGTGCTGGCTTATTCTCATCTATAGCTTATTTAGTTCATGAAACTCCGTCTTTAGCGGTACAGATTCAGGCTGACATTGCACGACTTTGGACAGGCACTCGAGGGGATAAAAAAACTTAGGTTTTCGGGAGATGTTATGAATGGGCACTTTAATGTTCTCATTCCCTACACTTACATGCCTGATGTACACATGGAGCGCACACAAATTGAGGATAAAAGTCGGTCACCTTAAAAGGCGGGTGAGCCTAGTAATAATATATTTGTAACGTCTAATATGTCTTATTTTCTCTTATTTTGTCTAATATATTGGGTAATACGAGTGTAATGGTGACTAAAGTGTGTTATTTCATGTCTAGAAGGCTCTAATAATGTTAGAAAACGTATTTAGAAGGTCGTAAACAGGTTTTCTATACTCTAACTGCAAAAATATTCGATTTATAAATAAAGAATCCTACTTCGTGAAAATTCATTTATCACGGTAGAGTCTGGAACGGATTAACCGTGATAAACGAGGGTTCACTGTATACCTTTTGGACCGAAACATATTTTCTTCAGAAATAACATGAATTTATCATTAGTTGTGCACACGTGTGCAGTTATGAAACACCTAAAAAGTTTAGGGGTTCACATAATAGAGGAGATTTTTTAATTAGGTGATGAAAAAGGGTCAAGGGCCTGACAAATCTTAGTCCACATAGAAACAGGGATCAGAAAACTAGGAGGCCAGAAAATAAAAGTGACAAAGCCAAATCAAGAATAAAGCTCCAAAAGGTCTGACCCAAACTAGGAATAAGGAAAGCCCTAAGCAAAAGTCTTTCAACACAAAGGTGCCATGAAAGATCTTTCCTGAGACACCCTAAAGCTAAGACCCCAGAAATTGTTCACCACCATCCTATATAGGTGGTGTGCAGTGATATAATGTGACACATGACTTCCATGTTGTCTTGTGGGGCCAGATGTGATTCTCAAATGAGCACAAATGTTTGGGGACAACTCACTAAAATGTTTGTAGTAAACAGCATCGAAATCTGCCACTGAAAAGGCCATACCCACTGGGTGTCTTTTCAAAAACCCTCACCCAGGCCATGCATTTTAAATGTTGAGGATTGCAATGTACAATTTGCGCTCATGTATTAAACAACTACAGCACATATAGTAACTTATAAAAGACCAGGAGAAAGAAAAAGAAACTAAAAAGTCTTGACACTGAGAGAAAATATTAAGGTAAAATTCCAGAGCTAAGTACCTGACACTTACTGATTATTTTATATATCATGTTGTCAATCGCATCATGTCTGCAATAACAGCAGCATTGTTTAGAGAAACAGTGTGGTCTATAAATATATCTCTACATATAAAAGGCAAAGCCCTCACTGACTCGTCACTAATTCTCCCACTTTCCATATTGGTGGGAAGCTGAAATTTCGCCTGATCATTCCTTGCAGTGTACTTACAAACGTTAGGTGTGTTTCATGTCCAAGGGGAAGAAACGGGTGTACCCCCTAAACTGTGTATATAGATAGGGGAAACCCCTCCTCACTATTTCTGTGACTGCCAATATTCATAGGAAGCCCACATTTCCCATGCTCATCCTTTACACTGTACTTACAAACGTGAAGTATGTTTCATTTCGTGCCGTGCCCCTTAACAAACTTTCGAAAATAAAATCTTCTTTTTGGCGGTTCTCACCATTATGCTGAAAGGAACTTTAAGAACTGACCCTCCTTTTGGCGGTTTCATTCCTTCTTTCCGTTAACAGACAATTTATTTCACGGCAGAGACGCACAAGGGCCGCCCCCGGTCCCCCTTCCTTTTTCCGCACACCTACCACGTAGTTGGCTCCCTGCCTATATACATTAATGCCATCCCACGCTCAGGTGCCTCCTCACTCGCTTCCTTACTTTCCTCAGCTGTTCGTCGTGCTTGCTGCTCCCTTCTTCTTGACTCCACCGCTTCAAGCCTGTTATTGTTCGTCTTCCTTCACGTCTTCCTGCTGGTGACTCCTGCCTTTGTGTTTACTCCACCATTTCAAGGCTGTCATTGTTGGGCTTCCTTACTTGCTCACGTATGTCTTGCTGGTGCTGACTTTTTCTTTTCATTCTCTTCTCCACTGCTTCTCACCTTCCTTCATACTTTCTTTCTCAACGGGTGCAAGTTTACCACGAATAACATGTCGATCACAATTTCACCAACCTGTACCCAGTGGTTTCCATGCCCCGAGATTGCGCCTGCCTCTTCCATTCTCTCTCTTACTTATTGAATGGCCATATCAGTCTCAGCCTTGATATCCGCAGAGACAACAACAACAACATTTATTTATATAGCACATTTTCATACAAAAAGTAGCTCAAAGTGCTTTACATAATGAAGAACAGAAAAATAAAAGACACAGTAAAAAATAAAATAAGTCAACATTAATTAACATAGAATAAGTAAAGTCCGATGGCCAGGGTGGACAGAAAAAAACAACTCCAGGCGGCTGGAGAAAAAAATAAAATCTGTAGGGATTCCAGACCATGAGACCGCCCAGTCCCCTTTGGGCATTCTACCTAACATAAATGAAACAGTCCTCTGTGTCTTATGGACTGAATGACTGAGACAGGTTCAAGGTGTAGACTGATGATAATTATACTACACAGGACCACTAGAGCAGTGAAATGCTTAACCTCTCAGCCTGTGGTTCTGGAATGCCTGTGAAACATCTTAGATTCATGTGTAGCGATTTGGGTTGTCAATGTTTATGAATGTTTCAACTCTGACAACGTGGACACAAAGTTATCAATGAAACCTGTTATCTTTACAATGGTTGACAAACGCGGAATGTAACTTGAACACAATGCATCCTCCAAATACGAACCTGATTGAAAGAAATAATGATAATCAAATCCTTGATGACAGCAACACTCATAACAGTGACAAAACAATTACATTGACAATCATGTTACGTTATTTTTAAAATGTTTCCTTTTCTTTTTCATAACTTCTTTAACACACTACTTCTCTGAGTATTTTGCTTGTTGAATTATATATTGTTAAAGAGGTATACTCACTTAATAGCAGGTTTCCTCCCAGTGCTCCAGTTTCCTCCCACAGTCCAAAGACACACAGGTTAGGTGCATTGGCGATCCTAAATTGTCCCTAGTGTGTGCTTAGTGTTTGTGTGCCCTGCAGTGGGCTGGCGCCCTGCCCGGGTTTTATTACTGCCTTGCGCCCTGTGTTGGCTCGGATTGGCTCCAGCAGACCCCCATGACCTTGTGTTAGGATATAGCGGGTTGGACAATGACTGACTGACTTAATAGCGGTTCTTTTCATCTCCTTTTAACTGGATGTGGCGGCACATCATTTAGTCCATCCATTCATTTTCTTAACCCATTTATCCAGGGCAGGATCATGAAGCAGCTGTAGCCTATCCCAGCAATCATTAGGCGGCAGGCAGGGAAAATACCTGGACAGGGCGCCAGTGACACCATTTAGTTGTTGTGTAAAATATGCATTCTGTCTTTTCGCAGATGTAGCTGCCATTTCTTTCTACCTCACATTGACTGACAGCGTCATCGTAGCGGAGAGTGACAGACACCACGTGCAGCTGGCAGCAGTTCACTTTTAGCACTAGCCCAGTGATGTCTTTGAATGCAAAAGCATAATCGGGTTTTAGAGAAAGCTTTTCCCTTTGAGACAGTTTTTGTGTATTTTTATAAAGCATGACACCCATTTAGATGTTTAACAGAGGTCTTTTTAAGAGATGTTTCAGCCATGGAGGGTTTATCCATCGTGGCCACAGGCTTGCTGTCTGTTGGACCAGATTAACAAGTGCACTGTCACTCTTCCCTGTTTAAATCACTGGCCGTGCTCTGATTGTCGCCCTCATAAGGGTTTGGGTTGGTTTAGAAGTTTCTAACTGAACCATCTCATTGCTCTCACCCACATTTAAGCCAAATTCACTTAAGGTTGTCTCCTGGTGAGTTTTTTTTTATACATCTGCAAGACTATTGTGGACGCTTGGGGTATCTGTTGCCCCTTAAACCCAACAGACAGACACGCAGGACACAGGGTAAAAGCACCAAGAAGATATTTATTTAACTTTTTTCTTGTATAGTGCCCCTAAGCACCACAGCCACAAATAAACAACTCTCTGTCTCCCCCACACCTCCCAGCTCCGCCCAACTCTGGCTCCCTTGCTGGGTGTTCTGCAGTCCTTTATATAGTTCTTGACCCGGAAGTGCTTCTGCTGTTCCATCCATGTGACCTGCCAGCACTTCCTGGTCAGACGGAGAATATAAGTTTTTAATCAGCCCAGATGTACTTTGGGGTTTCCGTCCTCGTGATCAGTTAATACTTCCGGGCTAGGTGAGAACTTAGTCTCCTGCGATCTTCCCACAGCGTCCCCTAAGCACAGTACCCAGCAGGGCTGTGTTGCCGAACTCCATGTCCCATAGTGCCCTGAGGGAATCTGTGGCACTGCTGCAGTCCAGGGAAGCTGCCATTTAGCATCTTGGGGGATGCAGTATCCTGGAAAAGCTGCCTTCCCCAATTCCTTTCATCTAGGGGGTGTCCCGGCCAGGTTGAGCTGCCAGCCGTCTCACACACTATGTAACTGTCAACAGGCATATTAACCATAAACAGAACAGAAAGAGGCGTGAAATGTTGATTGTAGTAAACAAAACACAATGTTGGGGCCTAAAAATGATAAATGTGTCATTAAAGGCCCCTGGCACAGTATACAAACACAATGTTCTCTCACCGGATCTCGACCTCTCAGCTCAAATATAAAGGCTGCTGGCAGACAGACGCCATTGCTTTAGACTTGCTGTTGTATTCTTGGCCTGTAATGCTCTGTAGCATTCTAGGTGCCATCCGCAGCTCCATGAAGCCCTCCGGTGTGTTTTAAGGTGTCTGGAAGTCTTACCATCTCCTGAGTTATATCTGCTCCCAACCTCTTTGTGCTGTTCTTCTGAAAGGTGTGCAGTGCCCATTGCTGGTGTTTTATTGGGAAGTCATTAGCACTGGCCAGAGGTGGGTAGTAACAAGTTACATTTACTTGAGTAACTTTTTAAAAAACATTTTACTTCTAAGAGTAGTTTTACTGCACCATGCGTTTTACTTTTACTTGAGTACATTTGTGAAGAAGAAACACTGCTCTTACTCCGCAACATTGGGCGACACTTGACTCGTTACTTTTTTCCATTTATATATTAAACTATATTTTCGCAAGAGAGAAGTTGCCAGTGGATCTACTGCATGGCTGTTTCACCAGTCAGACGTAGCCATGCAGTCACATGACCACACACAAACTTCCTGCGTCTTGCAGCCTGTGAGAGACTTTTTAGTCATGCGGGGCTCCTGTTCACTGCTAAACAGTCACAGCTTCACTGCAAGAACCAGATTGTCGTTCCCAAGCCTGCCTTTCATGTCTTTTAACCTCATGTCTTTTCTCCTTTTCTTTGATTCCTCCTTCTTTTTTGTGCTGACCCATATACATACACTCCCGTCTCCGTGGGCCTTAATCACACACCACAAGAAGCCAATAAAGCAATTGAGAACGATTGGACCCGCACGTGCAACTCGCTCCAACTACCTCATTAACTCCCCGAAGTCATGGAATTGCGCCCACGGACAGTGACACGGCTTTATGGATTTGAAACTGGTCTTTTTTTTTTTTTTTGAAGCCGCGGACCTGCTACACTACAAAGTGCATATGCAGTATCCTCCTCCTTATACTGTCAGTGTACAGGATATCTCGTCGCTGTAAGTAGTTTGCACTGTTCATGTTACCGTCTGTAGGTATCGGCTTCAAAAGCTTTGTTGTGAAAAACTGAAATATGGAACTGTGTGTTATTTGTGCATCTTTATTTTGTAAAGATGTGATGTATTTTTACTCATTTTTTTATTTTATTATTTGGAAATAGCAGAATTTGCACATTATTTTATATGTTTGTCTGTCTTATTACAACATTTCTAAAAAATAAATCATTTATTATGTTCAAACAGTTACTCAGTACTTGAGTAGTCTTTTCACCAAGTACTTTTTTTACTCTTACTTGAGTAATTTTTTGGTGGACTACTTTTTACTTCTACTTGAGTAATATTATTTTGAAGTAACGCTACTCTTACTTGAGTACAATTTTTGGCTACACTACCCACCTCTGGCACTGGCACTGGCACAGTTAGCCTGATTTATGATTTGGAAGGCAGTTCCGTCAGTGTCATTAGCAGATTTAGTGGTGTGAACGCCAGTCCGGAGGCAGCAGGTGCAACTTTTGTTCATAGAAAATGTGCAAGAAGGGTACAGAATGCCAATGTAGTTAGTGGAAATGTAGATATCGGCAATGGAGTTGTGTTGGAGAAAGTAGGGAAGTTCTGCTACTGAGGTGGCCCGTTGAGTGCAGGCGGAGGAGCAGGAGCTGCAATGATAGCGAGAGTGAAAGGGGCATGGAAGAAATTCTGGCCACTGTCATCCATTCTGACCTTTTAAGGAGCCACTCTGGCATTGATGGGTAAAGCTGTGTGAGGAGTTGCATGGCAGTGAAACATGGCCAACGAAAGTGGAACCTGAAAGATAGAAGGTGAGAACAGAGATGATAATGAGCAGAGGGATGTGTGGAGTGTCATGGAGTGCTGAGTCAAAAGAAAGCCTTGGCGTGGAGGCAATAGGAGAATTCGACTGAAGTGGTTTGGGCATGTGGAGCGAATGGCAGAGGACGATTGAGTGAAGATGGCCTTCAAGATATGGAGGTGGAAGAGATGAGGCCAAAGGAGACATGGTTTGAGATGGTATTAGGTGTTACGAAAAGAATGGGCCTCACCTCAGAGGACATCCAGGACTGCAGAGATTGGAAGAGAAAGATTTGGGGTTATCTGGCTAAGTTGGATGAACCTGGAAAATGGCCATTAAACTGGTGATGATGATTACACTAGTGCTGTGAAGGACAGTGGGCACTCCCTGCGGTCATCACTGACCCCACCCACTGTTCGAGTATTCATTGTGTTTGTCACACAGTGTGTCCTTTGAGGTTTGTTTTGGACCTGATCTGTGAGGCTCATGTAGACTGTGGTGATTGCACTCCTCCTACCCAGAGCTGTCACTTGGTGAGGTTCTACCTGGGACCTCTGGTTCTGTTTAAGCGTAGACCCTTCTGACTGTAAATGCAAAGCAAGCATCTCCCAGAGAGATATGGCAGACGTAACTGCCTTCTTGATATGTTACTTATTTCTTTTTTTGATCTATTTTGTTGTCTTCTAATTGCCTGTCTTCACTGCTTTGTAACAGATGTTTGCCGACACCATAATTCTCTCTCCATCTCTCTAACTCAAACTCGTGCCTCGCGCTCCCCAAAGCCATCTTGAGGAGGAGAAAGGAAAAAAAATAACAAACAAATGAAGTGCATATCCGGTTGAGCTCGACGGGAGGCCCTGGAGCTTCTCGCGGCCAGCCGATGTCTGCAACGGGCCAGTGCCACGCGTACAGGGAGACAGCCTCACTTTTAAGATTCTCATTAACTAAAAAGCATCACAGCGCAGCGTCTCTGGGGGGCGCTCTTTGGTTCGGCTCTCTGCCGCTGTTCTCATTATAATGAGATGGGTTTTTTTTTTGGCTAAAGTTACTTGTTTTGCTTAATGAACTCAGAGGGGACTCGACGTTTCATCTACTCAACAAATAACTGTAGATATTTTACATGAATAAGCCTTGGCTGACCTGTGTTTATTTTAGTGTGTGTTCAGCAAGAATCCCCCTGAAATGGCAACTCAATTTGTATTATGGGAAGAGAAACACACAAGTGAGTCTTTAGGAATTTGTTACAGTTGGCCACAGACGCAGAATTGTACTTGGAAGTCAAAACGTGTGTGTTATGTCCTTTCACCCGTGCACATTTATACCCACTTAGCCAGTGCCAGCTCTGCAGTCCTAAAAGACCACGCGCACCCAAAAGTGGACTTACTGGAATGGGGTGAAAGCTGCGTGAAGGGAGTCCGATATCAACTGGCACTGCTGAATGAACATGTGTAACCCTAAACTCTCAAGTTCTAGAGCGCCGCTCCCTCGTCATTTCTCTTAACTGGTAAGCTGAACACTTGAGACCTCCTTATCTGAGCCGTCATTTCAGTGCTTGCATTGGTAACATCGGGAACAAAATAAGGAAGCGCTGGCCAGAGGGGTCAACCGAGTTGAGCCCTCCTGTGGAGCCCGGGGAGCAGAACAAGTAGTGCTCAGCATTACATTGCACAGAGCTCTCTCTCGAAGGTTAGGTTACCATCAAATTCCCAAGCTTAATGTCATGGATGTCATTTAAATATATTTTCTTAAATCACTCTGCAAAGGGTTTTGTTTTGTGTGTTTGTATGTGTTGTCACAGGTGGCTGGGGGTGGCACCCAGCCGGGACGCCCCAGAGGACCGGAGGAGGGCTTACGCCTTCCCCAGACCATGTGGGGGTGACTGCCCTGGTGGCTTTGGGGACCACGGGAACTGAGCTTGGAAGGTCAACCCTATAGGCCTATAGGGGCCTGTGGTCACCGCCAGGGGGCACCCCAATGCCTGAGGAGCCCTGGCCCTCAGCACTTCTGCCACACCCGGAAGTGCTGGGGGGAAGAAGACCAGGGACACCCGGAGTGCTTCCAGGTGTGCAGCTGGTACTTCCGCCACACTGGGGAGTGCCAGCGGAAGCTAATCGGGGGGCATCTGGAGCACGTCTGGGTGGGGATGAAAGGGGCCGCCTCCCTCCATTCGATGGCTGGAGTCGGGTGGAAGAGGACAGAGATCGGGAGGAGAGGGGTGGAGGCGGACAGAGACAAAGAGGAGGCATTGGATAGAGAGGCCTGGACTTTGGGGGAGTTTTGGGGGTTGTGTGCACTTGTATATAATAGTTGTTTAATAAACGTGTTGTGGGTGATTTGAACATGTCTACCTGTCTGTGTCCGGGCCAGCTTCCACAGTGTATAAAATATATATTCATTTTTTTCCTCAGAATTCTACACACAACACCCCATAATGACAACGTGAAAAAAGTTTACTTAAATTTTTGCAAATTTATTAAAAATAAAAAAATTGAGAAATCACATGTACATAAGTATTCACAGCCTTTGCCATGAAGCTCCAAATTGAGCTCAGGTGCATCCTGTTTCCCCTGATCATCCTTGAGATGTTTAATTGGAGTCCATCTGTGGTAAATTCAGTTGACTGGACATGATTTGGAAAGGCACACTCCTGTCTATAGAAGGTACCACAGTTGACAGTTCATGTCAGAGCACAAACCAAGCATGAAGTCAAAGGAATTGTCTGTAGACCTCCGAGACAGGATTGTCTCGAGGCACAAATCTGGGGAACGTTACAGAAAAATTCCTGCTGCTTTGAAGGTCCCAATGAGCACAGTGGCCTCCATCATCCCTAAGTGGAAGAAGTTCGAAACCACCAGGACTCTTCCTAGAGCTGGCCGGCCATCTAAACTGAGCGATCAGGGGAGAAGGGCCTTAGTCAGGGAGGTGACCAAGAACCCGATGCTCCAGAGGTCCTCTGTGGAGAGAGGAGAACCTTCCAGAAGGACAACCATCTCTGCAGCAATCCACCAATCAGGCCTGTATGGTAGAGTGGCCAGACAGAAGCCACTCTTTAGTAAAAGGCACATGGCAGCCCGCCTGGAGTTTGCCAAATGGCACCTGAAGGACTCTCAGACCATGAGAAACAAAATTCTCTGGTCTGATGAGACAAAGATTGAACTCTTTGGTGTGAATGCCAGGCGTCACGTTTGGAGGAAACCAGACACCACTCATCACCAGGCCAATACCATCCCTACAGTGAAGCATGGTGGTGGCAGCATCATGCTGTGGGGATGAACTGGGAGACTAGTCAGGATAAAGGGAAAGATGACTGCAGCAAAGTACAGAGACATCCTGGATGAAAACCTGCTCCAGAGCGCTCTTGACCTCAGACTGGGGCGACGGTTCATCTTTCAGCAGGACAACGACCCTAAGCACACAGCCAAGATATCAAAGGAGTGGCTTCAGGACAACTCTGTGAATGTCCTTGAGTGGCCCAGCCAGAGCCAAGACTTGAATCCAATCGAACATCTCTGGAGAGATCTTAAAATGGCTGTGCACCGACGCTTCCCATCCAACCTGATGGAGCTTGAGAGGTGCTGCAAAGAGGAATGGGCGAAACTGGCCAAGGATAGGTGTGCCAAGCTTGTGGCATCATATTCAAAAAGACTTGAGGCTGTAATTGCTGCCAAAGGTGCATCGACAAAGTATTGAGCAAAGGCTGTGAATACTTATGTACATGGGATTTCTCAGTTTTTTTATTTTTAATAAATTTGCAAAAACCTCAAGTAAACTTTTTTCACGTTGTCATTATGGGGTGTTGTGTGTAGAATTCTAAGGAAAAAATGAATTTAATCCATTTTGGAATAAGGCTGTAACATAACAAAATGTGGAAAAAGTGATGCGCTGTGAATACTTTCCAGATGCATTGTATGTACATACTTGCAGCCACCTGTGCAATGTGCCCTGGCTGCAAATGGGTACATTTTTGCAAGCTGTGACTGGCACAAAGTCCAAGACAGAACTGATTAAGAGAAACAAAGATGGCGGCTTTAAAGCCCGGGACCAGAATTGACCTCATCATAGGTGCTGGAACCAGAAGTGACGTCATCATAGGCTCCAGAACCTTGCAGAATATCCTGTGGATGGTGTGCAGAGGATGGAGAAAGAAAGTCAGTGCACTTCGCCACCCCCCCGGTCTGGTGTGGAACTGCCATTGTTTAGGCCCTTTAGCTGCGTCCCATGCGCATGTGTGTGGCAATATATAATATATGACACACACACACACAGTGCCCTACATAAAGTTTGGGACAAGAAAACATTTTTCTTTGATGTACCCCTCTGTTCCTCAGTTTAAAATTTCAAATTGAACAATTCAGGTGTGTGTGTATTGTGAAGTGTGGGTCACAGACTTGTACAAGAGAGAGAAGAAGGCAAGTTTCCCTAAAAATCGTCTTTATTGTTGCAAAGACAGGAACGTTTTCAAAGCATGTGTTCAAACAGGAGCTGTCACTCAAACACAGGCAGCATGCAAGCGGGGACGATGACGTTGTCCTGCATTGGCTCCCTTCTCGGATCAAAAGAACAGATAGCCTTCCTGCACAAGAGGAGGAGACTGACAATGAGCGCACGGCCAGGTCAGCAGCCAGCTTTAAATGTTCCCCGCGTGCAGTTTAAAATATCTAAATAAATAACCCTTATCAGGCTATCCTGCATTATCCATAACCACAATATGTATGTACGTGTTTGTTTGCTATTTTTTCCCAGTCTGTCCTGCTTTATGTTGTTATCTTTCTTGATCTGGAAGGAAGTAGTCGAGAATGCTACAATGTGCGTTTTTCTGTGTTAAAGGAAATAGATTTATTTTGATTATAAGTACGGGTTTCATACCTCTATTAGAAGAAAAAATAAAGTAATGCAAAAAGCACAGTCTGTAAGCACTATATTTTATAATAAGTAACTATATAACAAATGTAGTTACTTTTTTGTAAGTAATGAGTAATGTAACTAAGTTAAATTTTAAAATGTTTCCCAACACTGGTCCCTTGTGAACATTTGCTTTCTGTATCTGGATATCAATCCTTGGACGACCTTCTTCTTCATCTTCTTTTGTCGGCTGCTCCTGTTAATGTTCGCCACAGCAGATCATCTTGTTCCACGTCTTCCTGTCCTCGTCATCTTGCTCTGTCACCCCCATCACCTGCATGTCCTCTCTCACCTCCTCCATAAACCTTCACTTAGTCCTTCCTCTTCTTGCCTTGCCTGGCAGCTCTATCTTTAGCATCCTTCTCCCAGTATACCCAGCATCTTTCCAAACCAACGCAATCTCGCCTCTCTCACTTTGTCTCTCACCTGTCCCACCTGAGCTGACCCTGTAACGTCCTCATTTCTAATCCTGTCCATCCCCGTCACACCCAATGTCAATCTTAGCATCTTTAACTCTGCCACCTCCAGCTCTGTCTCCTGTGTCACCGTCTCCAGCCCATATGACACAGGTGGTCTCACTACCGGCCTGTAGACCTTCCCTTTCACTCTTGCTGATACCAGTTTGTCACAAATCACTCCTGACACTCTTCTCCACCCACCCCACCCTGCCTGGTCGGTCGGTCAGTCGTGTGAGTGTGTGTATATATCTACAGAATGTGCATGTCATGAGTTGTCTTTCTCTTTCTTTCAGGTCATTCCTTGCCGCCAGAGGGATGCACTCTTCTGCTTGCATGAAAATGGCTGCATAACTCTGAGAGTGCGGAGATCAACGTGCGCTCTGTCAGAAGAGTCTGGTAAGAAGTTGCTCGCTTCTTCACTGTTTCTGTGTCTTTTCCAATGTCTTGAAATGGAGCTGCTCCTGGGTTGGTGAGGTAGGATCCGCATGAGTCAGACGCTTACAGAAGAAATTTCTCAGTTCAGTAAAGTTTGTTTTAAAAGGGTTTAGTGAAGATTCAAAGCAAAACAGTTCACAGAAAAATAGAGAAAAACGTTGTTACACACACAAAATGAAAGGCAAAAGGAAAAAATGGTTCTTGTACAAACAGCTTTTTCTTGTTAAATTTCAGTTGCTTTGTATACTTAAAAGTTTACAAAAATACATGCTTTACTTATAATCTATCTATCTATCTATCTATCTATCTATCTATCTATCTATCTATCTATTATATAGTGCCTTTCATCTATCTATCTATCTATCTATTATATAGTGCCTTTCATCTATCTATCTATCTATCTATCTATCTATCTATCTATCTATCTATC